>CM019691.1:69918215-71118215 GCA_009760885.1 Achatina immaculata | reverse complement strand
AGTTTTCTCCCTATATATCTCTGTATTTATCCATCAAGAGGTTTCTCCCTATATATCTCTGTATTTATCCATCAAGAGGTTTCTCCCCATATATCTCTGTATTTATCCATCAAGAGGTTTCTCCCTATATATCTCTGTATTTATCCATCAAGAGGTTTCTCCCTATATATATCTGTATTTATCCATCAAGAGGTTCCCCCTATATATCTCTGTATTTATCCATGAAGAGGTTTCTCCATATATATCTCTGTATTTATCCATCAAGAGGTTTCTCTCCACCTCTCGTCCAAAATTCACCACTTTTTTTTTCTCTGTATTTACCTGTTTCACCTTTCATTCACTGATATCTTATTTTTGGCTTCTTGTTTCACTACTATTCACCTGCCCTTTGACCTCCTCATATTTTCCTACTCTGTGGTTCGTTGTCCACCCCCTTCACCCAGTCCTAGTATCTCTGCAGTCTATGGCCGGTGCTGCTGTTATAATAAACATTAATGTACAAAGTAGGAAAAACGTAGGAACAGCTTTATTACATAACGACCTCGTTAAGTAATAAAGCTGTTCCTGCTTTTTTTTTTCTATTTTATACATTTTGTTATCACAGCCTTACTGCAGTGGCTTTGTGTATAGTTACATGTGTATACTTAGTTGTATATTCTTATACACTAATTATTCGTATACACATTAATGGGGTTTGTTAAGACGGAAACAAAGACCTGGCATCAGCTTTACGTATATGTTGCTCGTATGTTGCAATATGGGGGGCCGGCTAGCATAGGGGTTAGAGCACTCTTGTAGCAACCGAATGGTCGAGGATTCGAATCCCTAGATGAGAGGGATTTTTTTCCAACCAATACGGCCCCGAGGTCGTCCCAGTCTCCTAAAATGGGTACCAGAGAAAATCTGGGAAGGAAAGGCAGCGAGGAAAGGAACTGGCCACCCTGCCTCATACCCTGATGGCCCAACATAATGAGGTCTCTAACGCTTTATACCCTACGGTATTTGCTATTGGACTATCTTTATCTTTTTTTTTACCATTATGTAGCAATTAGTCTCTTTCATTCCCCTCCCCCGCCCCGAAGCCACCCACAAATACCCCCCCCCTTTTTTTTTGAGTAGCCCTTTCATTCTTTTCTTCTGTGTTTCCCAACGTGCACATACTGAAGGCACTTGACTAGTCCCGTAGGTTTATCTTAATGTCATCTGTTATCTGCATCTACTGTTAGTAAACTAACAGAACACAAGGTTGTATGGTTAGACTATCCTCTATTATCTGCATCTACTGTTAGTAAACTAACAGAACACAAGGTGTATGGTTAGACTATCCTCTATTATCTGCATCTACTATTAGTAAACTAACAGAACACAAGGTTGTATGGTTAGATTATCCTCTATTATCTGCATCTATCGTTAGTAAACTAACAGAACACAAGGTTGTATGGTCAGACTATCCTCTATTATCTGCTGTTAGTAAACTAACAGAACACAAGGTTGTATGGTTAGACTATCTTCTGTTATCTGGATCTACTGTTAGTAAACTAACAGAACACAAGGTTGTATGGTTAGACTATCCTCTATTATCTGCATCTATCGTTAGTAAACTAACAGAACACAAGGTTGTATGGTTAGATTATCTTCTGTTATCTGGATGTTAGTAAACTAACAGAACACAAGGTGTATGGTTAGACTATCTTCTGTTATCTGGATCTACTGTTAGTAAACTAACAGAACACAAGGTTGTATGGTTAGACTATCCTCTATTATCTGCATCTATCGTTAGTAAACTAACAGAACACAAGGTTGTATGGTTAGACTATCTTCTGTTATCTGGATCTACTGTTAGTAAACTAACAGAACACAAGGTTGTATGGTTAGACTATCTTCTGTTATCTGGATCTACTGTTAGTAAACTAACAGAACACAAGGTTGTATGGTTAGACTATCTTCTGTTATCTGGATCTACTGTTAATAAACTAATAGAACACAAGGTGTATGGTTAGACTATCTTCTATTATCTGCATCTGCTGTTAGTAAACTAACAGAACACAACTTTGTATGGTTAGACCTCGGGTAAAAAATCCGAGACAAAGCACTTTTATATATGATAGAAAGAAAAATGACAAGCCCCAGCTTATTCTCTTGTTAATTTTCTTTCTGTCATGTCTAAAAGTGCTTTGTCTATAATATATCCAGAGCTAACCATTCAACCTTGTGTTCTGGTGCTTTACTGCTACGAAACCTCGATGTTTTCTAGTTGTAAAAATGTCTGTCACGTACTGTTAGCTGCTGTTGCATGCCATGCAGACATATATTCAGATGTCATTTACTCCAGATGTCAAGTTGCACATATGAAATGAAGGGCCGGACAAGTTGTTTTTAGCACGAATAAGAGCCTAACAAATGCAAGAATGTTCTAGTCAGTGACAAAAACAATGAACAAAATGGATTCAACTAAAATGGCAAGTTACAGAATTATGATTATGGAGAAAGATGTCGTGTGTATCAGAGATTAAAGATGTGTATATCAGATATTAGAGATGTGTATATCAGAGATTAGAGATGTGTATATGAAAGATTAAATATGTGTATATCAGAGATTAGAGATGTGTATATGAAAGATTAAATATGTGTATATCAGAGATTAGAGATGTGTATATGAAAGATTAAATATGTGTATATCAGAGATTAGAGATGTGTATATGAAAGATTAAATATGTGTATATCAGAGATTAGAGATGCGTATATCAAAGATTAAAGATGTGTATATCAGAGATTAGAGATGCATATATCAATGATTAAAGATGTGTATATCAGAGATTAGAGATGCGTATATCAAAGATTAAAGATGTGTATATCAGAGATTAGAGATGTGTATATCAAAGATTAAAGATGTGTTCAGAGAAAAATATGAAACAAAATGAAACAAAATAATAATAGCAAATATTAGAAAATACACAACCTTAGTAAAAGCTTAAAGCTTAGAGAAAAGACAGTCTTAACTCTTTGGGTATTCATAAGAGGGCAAAGATGACACAGAATGACAATCATTAGAAAACTCAAGGGAAACAGAGAGGAGAGAGAGAGAGAGAGAGAGAGAGAGAGAGAGAGAGAGAGAGAGAGAAAGAAACATACTTTATTTTCTAAGAGTTAAGAATTGGGCACGCAGGCCCGTCTAACATTCTGCCCTTCATCATGCAACTTTCAGTCACAGTCATTCAGCATTTGTTAATGAGCATAATAAGCATGCAGAAGCAGTCAAATGAATTCATAAATAAATAATAAACTATCTCTTGTCCATACACACTACACTCTGATTATGTAACTATATGAAATGAACTTAACTGCATTCTCACATTCACTCCAAACTAACAAATTTACAGAAAAGCTAGAGAGAGAGAGAGAGAGAGAGAGAGAGAGGGAGTGAGAGAGAGAGAGAGAGAGAGAGAGAATCTAGACACGCTGTCTAAAAAGGCCATTCTTCAATCTTTCTAGAGTTCCGAGCTGATATTCTTTCCAGCTGATGTGGTTAAGATGCTGAGACATATCATTGTGTCGGCTTAGGAGTGGGTTGTGACAGCTGTGCTGAGACATATCATTGTGTCGGCTTAGGAGTGGGTTGTGACAGCTGTGCTGAGACATATCATTGTGTCGGCTTAGGAGTGGGTTATGACAGCTGTGCTGAGACATATCATTGTGTCGGCTTGGGAGTGGGTTGTGACAGCTGTGCTGAGACATATCATTGTGTCGGCTTAGGAGTGGGTTATGGCAGCTGTGCTGAGACATATCATTGTGTCGGCTTAGGAGTGGGTTATGGCAGCTGTGCTGAGACATATCATTGTGTCGGCTTAGGAGTGGGTTATGACAGCTGTGATGAGACACATCATTGTGTCGGCTTAGGAGTGGGTTATGGCAGCTGTGCTGAGACATATCATTGTGTCGGCTTAGGACTGGGTTATGACAGCTGTGATGAGACACATCATTGTGTCGGCTTAGGAGTGGGTTATGGCAGCTGTGCTGAGACATATCATTGTGTCGGCTTAGGAGTGGGTTATGACAGCTGTGCTGAGACATCTCATTGTGTCGGCTTAGGAGTGGGTTGTGACAGCTGTGCTGAGACATATCATTGTGTCGGCTTGGGAGTGGGTTATGGCAGCTGTGATGAGACACATCATTGTGTCGGCTTAGGAGTGGGGTATGGCAGCTGTGCTGAGACATCTCATTGTGTCGGCTTAGGAGTGGGTTATGGCAGCTGTGCTGAGACATCTCATTGTGTCGGCTTAGGAGTGGGTTGTGACAGCTGTGCTGAGACATATCATTGTGTCGGCTTAGGAGTGGGTTATGGCAGCTGTGATGAGACACATCATTGTGTCGGCTTAGGAGTGGGGTATGGCAGCTGTGCTGAGACATCTCATTGTGTCGGCTTAGGAGTGGGTTATGGCAGCTGTGCTGAGACACATCATTGTGTCGGCTTGGGAGTGGGTTATGGCAGCTGTGCTGAGACATATCATTGTGTCGGCTTGGGAGTGGGTTATGGCAGCTGTGCTGAGACACATCATTGTGTCGGCATGGGAGTGGGTTATGGCAGCTGTGCTGAGACACATCATTGAGTTGACTTGGGAGTGGGTTATGGCAGCTGTGCTGAGACACATCATTGAGATGACTTGGGACTGGGTTGTGACAGCTGTGCTGAGACACATCATTGTGTCGGCTTGGGAGTGGGTTATAGCAGATGTTTTTTCAGTTCCTGGGTGAAGTTTCTTCTTCTTCTGAGTTCAAGGTTGTTGGTCACATCAGATCCTGATCCCTGTCGCAGTCCTCTCTAGGTCCTGAAAGGCACCCCACAGCTTTTGACCCAAACTTGTGTCCTCTGTCCATGTCACTCGTCTCAAGTTTGCATGGTTTGGGCACTCTTGAAGGATATATTCTGGAGTCTGGAGTCCACTGCCACATGGACACTCGTCTGTGTGAAACATTTTGAGTCGATGTAGGTGACTAAGCTAAAAAGCAGAAGGTGTGCAATGCTTCTGTGGCAGACTCCACCACCATGGAGACTATGGCGATCCCTCCCCCGTTAACCAGGCTAGGCCTGATACTGGGGGTACCAACGGAGAAATAGGACAGGGTCTTGGTCAGCTATGGTTCGCCATTCCTGACGCTAGCATATCAGCTATGGGTCGCTGATTGTCAGATCGGACAGTGTCTCTGCTAATCCCCCCACCCCAAATAAAAGAGCGCAAATCGTGGCTAAATGGCTCAAAAGAAGAAAGTATTAAAACAGACTCACAAAATGATGGTCAGTGTATGGCAGTAGCAGTTGTCCAGAACACAACTTCGTCTTAGGAAGGCAAGTTTAACTGGATTATTCCTCCTCCTGTCTTTCTTCTTTCCTTGTTTTCTTTTCTCCATAACATGCGCTCTCTACTCTCCTCTATGTCTTTGGTGCACCTCTACTCTCCTCTATGTCTTTGATGCACCTCTACTCTCCTCTATGTCCTTGATGCGCCTGTATTCTTCCTAAAACCTCCCTGATGGTTTGCTATGATATCCTCAGTCTCTTATTCCCATCCTCTAGTCCCCCATGATACCCCTGTCTCACTGCTATCTGCTGTATCGGTGAATGATTATGCGTGGGTAGCTATGCACGTGAAAGCGAATGAGCATTGATCCACGCCCTAATAACCTCGGAACCGACAAGCACTGCCAGGCTGAGATTATCTACGAGCTCAGCATCAGAAGAGCTCGGTAGCAGGACAGAACGTATAAACAGTTTGACAGGCGTGAAGCGGTTTCTGCCAGGTTGCTGGCAGGGATGTTTACCTTTCCTGAACATAGTGTCGAGTTTTTCAGGATCACATCAAACATTTGTCTCACCTTGACCAGGTATCTAATGCTTTTGATGTGGTTAATATTAAAACTCATATTGTTCACATAACACTTATTCTGCTTGGAAGGCATAAGGAAATTAAACAACACTCAAATGCCTTCTCAAGCCAAGTTGATGCCATTCATTTGTTTTAATATTCATTTTTTAAAAATCTGAGACAAAGCACTTTTAGACATGAGAGAAAGTTTTTCTGTGTTGACTTACTTGAGGCCTGAACTTGTCTGATGTTGTCAAGTATTTACTGAACAGCTGAATGCAAAAGAATAATAGTTAAATTCATCCAAAAAGGCGATATTGTCGTTCATGAAAGCTGTCTTGCATGACTGAGTCGTGCAGCTTGTCTCACTCATAAGTCTAGCAATAGTTGACTAGCATAACTGATCGCAGACAAAAATCTGGTCACAGTAACAATAGAATAAAGTCTGGCCACAGTGTACCAGTATTTCAGTACTGCATTTGATCGCTGTATGTGTTTTTTACTATCTAAGGGATGTAGTCCAAGATAAAGCTAGTACTTAGTCTATAAATTTTAAAGCCTTAATTATGACACAGATAGTTCAAGGTTATGTTGTTTATGATTTGTAAATATCACGGACAGTTGGTAAAAACTGGAAGTGTCAAAAGTGGAATGTCTGGGTCGACATGACCAGATGAAAGAAGTAACAGAAAATGTATGCCTTGGTATGTTTTTTTTTTTACTCAAAGTTAGTTTTGACATGTTAACTTCACAAGAATTATTTATATATTTGGCGAGCCCAAATCTGTCTAGACTAGTTATTTTTAGTAACAAAGTTAAATTTGGAAATGTTTGACACCTTATCACCCAAGGTCAGTAGACAGACAATTTCACTAGGGTCAGACGTCTCGTGAACTTTTAGAGAAAGTTCAAGGTGAAATTATAGGGAATATTTAAGCTTGAACAACTTTTGTTAGATAGGATTTTGTGTAGAATGTTTTTCTGAGTGGTTATTTTTCCCAGTGGAGTAGTTGCAAGTCAGTTTTAGAATGTAATAGTTTTAGCTCAGCATATTGTCCTTTAGGACATTGTTCTTTTATGTAGATGTTTGGAGTTTTGTCCTCGCCAATACAGATTTGTATGTTCGGGAGATTGTTTTGGAAGTTCACTATATTGTAAATAGTTGTTTTTACTTGCTTATTGTTGTCAGGATTTTCTTCCCCATGGCGCCGACTACGCGCCGGGGAAGCTCCTGTATTGCTTGTTAAATCACACTGCCATGTTGGCAATTCGTTTTCCTTCTACATCTCCATCTTCCACTATTCATTTTTTTCATTCAATAAATGTTTGATGTGTATCTTGGAAGTTAGTTTATTCATTACCTACATGGAGTTCTTGTTTGTTAGTCCTGTTGGGTGAGGGGGACGTCCTGTACAAGTTTTCATTACGTGACACTGTTGTTTTTGTTGTGGCAGTTGTGTGTCACTCAGGGTATACCATAGTGACAGGTTTGTGTTTTTTGGTAAAGTAGTGTTACCAACTCTTACAGGCAACAACAACATGTAAGTCTTTCTAATACAGTTAAAGTTAACAAAAAAGTCAATATCTCTGACTCTCTGTGTACTGCCACAGAGGCATACGCCTTCAGTTGATGCCGTGTTGGCACAATTAGTAATATCATCCTCGAAGAAAGACTTTTACAACAGTAACAATATAACAGTCTGATCACAGTAACAGTAGAATAAATATGGCCACGGTAACAACAAAATAAAACTAGCCACAATAACAAGGGAATAAAGTCTAGCTCACGCTTACGTTATCTTTTTTGTCGTGATCCTAATCTTTTTGTTTTTCTCAAATAACTTATCGCCTGTAGTAGAGCCACTCTCCAAGAAGTAATGTCTTTTGTCAGGACTTTCCTGATACAGTCTAAGATGTACAGTCTTTTGTCAGGTCTTTCCTGATACAGTCTAAGATGTACAGTCTTTTGTCAGGACTTTCCTGATACAGCGTAAGATATATAGTCTTTTGTCAGGTCTTTCCTGATACAGTGTAAGATATATAGTCTTTTGTCAGGTCTTTCCTGATACAGCGTAAGATATATAGTCTTTTGTCAGGACTTTCCTGATACAGCGTAAGATCTACAGTCTTGTCTTTTGTCAGGACTTTCCTGATACAGCGTAAGATATATAGTCTTTTGTCAGGACTTTAATGATACAATGTAAGATATACGGTCTTTTACTAGGATTTTCCATACACAATGTAGGATATGCAGTCTTTTGTCAGGACTTTCCATGTACAATGTAGGATATACAAACTTTTGTCATGACTTTTCATGTATAATGTACCTTTTTTACAATCTGTAACATTTTCTCTTGATTCAGATTTTAAAAATGAGGAAATTTTTTTCTTTTATATTTCAGTTAGTTACAGAAACATAGCGTGTTCTTGTTCTTCAGTTTTCTTGGAACTGCGAGCAGGTGTTCTTTGCAGCCAATATGGTGAGGATGTTGAGGCACAGCATCGTGTCGGTTAGGGAGTGGGTTTTGATGACAGATATTTTTTAGTCCCTAAGTGCAGCTAAAAAGCAGAGGGTGTGCATTGCTTCTGTGGCAGGCTCCACCACCATGGGGACTATGGTGATCCCTGCTCCGTCAGCCAAGCTAGGCCTGTTACTGGGGGTACCAACGGAGAGGTTGGGAAGATCTTGGCCAACTATGGTTCCCCAACCCTGACTATAGCAAGTAATCTATGGGTGGGTGGGTCGAGTAACTTAGTGTAAGAGTATGTTACAAGGGAATTAATAACGATCCTGCACTTGGATTTCTGCTTTAATCTGAGCCCAGTCGCAACATTCACGGCCGAGTTTTACCACGACCTTCATTAAGTTCTGCATATTTGCCACTTTAGTTCATTCCAGTTCTAGAGAGATCTGCTCTGGGTCACAGCCACCTGACAGTGTTTCTTCTACTTCTGCCATCCACGATCTCCCTCGCTTAATACGTTTGCCCTTTGCTGGTTTCACCTCTGGCAGAAGGGGGTAGTTTGTTATGCCTGCAATCCTGAGATAAGTCTTGATTTGCTCATACTTGTGGCTTACTTTCATGCTCTGTTGGTCGAGAAACTCTTACCTCAGAAGCCTATGCAGCCTCCACTTCGAGGGTGAGAATGGAGGCCCAGGCAGAATCAGAAGCAATTTGTTGGTTAGTAGAGCAGGGCGGACTCGCATGAAGCCACTGTGACAGACCCCCAAAGCTTGTTACGGAGAATTGAGAGACAGTTTTTCCGCAGGGAGTGGGTCCAGCTTCTAGATGGGTCTCACTTATCCAGTCTGACGTGGATCTACTGCCCAGACCAAGCAGGAGTTATCGGCAATGAGGAAGTAGACAAGCAATCAGGCACGGCAGTGATTTAGGGTACCCTCAAGACGGACAAGGAGGAGACTGCTAGAGCCACCTTGGACAGGATGCGTTTGGAGGACTCCATGTGGCTGAATGATAGCAGTCACATGGAGAGGAAGATCGAGCTGGGGAAGGAGAGTAGAGTTGGAAGTTTCTCCGAACGCAGTGGACCAGCGCGCGTTACCCACAGTCAGTATGTGACTGGCTCCATCAGCAGGCGCACGCTTCAGTGGCTGCTAGAACAGGGGGGGGGGGGGGGGGAGGGAAGCACGTATGGGAATTCCCGGAATGCAGGGATGCCAGTCTCTGATTATAGATAATAGTTTTATTTTTTTGAAAGGGGGGCGGGCGTAATTTCGCCCAGGGACTTCGTATCACAGTTAAAAGGGAGGCGACTGCAGTAAAACTGGTTTAAATAATAAAGTTACATAGACCTGTATGGTGTAGTTTTACAAAGTGGCAGAGGGAGTGAATAAAGTGAGAAAAAACGGATAGAAAGTATGAGAATGAATAAATGAAAAACATATAACATCCGATATTTCGGCGTGAGCCTTCTTCGAGGATTACATGCACAACGAGAGAAAGAAATAACCTAACGGAGAACTTATCTTAATATGGCCTCCTCCTGAAGTAGGAAACAGAAATGCATATCGTAGAAGATGCATGGGGACCACGAGGGCCACACAAAGGATACGTCGATAGAGCCTTCTTCTTCTTCTTCGTTCACTTCTACCACCAAAAACCGCACTGTGAACCTACTGAATTCACGCATGTGGTCCTCGTTTAGGTCCCGTGGTCCCCTGTGTGGTCCAAAATAGACCACACGAGTTCCACGAAAGGACCACAGGGGGTTCAGAGTATCACAGTGCTTTAGCCTGTATTCTTGGTGGGTCTCGGAAGCGGGATTGCGTGACACCGTGGTTTTCATTGCACCAGTTTGGTCTAGGGTTGGACTTTCTCACCGGAAGACCTCGACGTGTTTGGAATATCAGTGCATCCCCGCTGGGTGAGAGGCGGTAGCCCACCCAGGCCAGAGTTGGACTTTCTCACCGGAAAACCTCGACGTGTTTTGAGATACCCGTGTATCACCGCCGGGTGAGAGGTGGTTGCCCATCCAGTCCAGGGTTGGACTTTCTCACCGGAAAACCTCAGCGTGATTAGGATACGCAGACATCCCCGCCGGGTGAGAGGTGGTTGCCTATCTAGACTTCCCTGGTCCAGTGTCTCCGACTTCAGCATTTTGCGGTCGTGGCCGCTACCCTTCCTAGTTGTGACCAGGATGGAGCTTTTGTCCAGGAGGACGAATCCTCGCCACTGGTGACTTCTAACCCTGGGTTGAGCCGGTTTAGGCATTTCCCAGTATGGGCGTGTTTGGGACGGGACCGACCTCTAGGGCAGAGGTACTGTGACATTCATAGCCTTCAAGATTCACCCCTGGTATGAGCCGGTTTAGGCAAAATTCACCAGTATGGGTGTTTATCAGGCGCTACCGACCTCTAGAGCGGAAGTGGCATGACATGTCTAGCCATCGAGTTCCACCCCTGGTGTGTGCCGGTTTAGGCATATTTCACAAGTGTAGGTGTATTTCGGACGTAGGCGGCCTCTAGAGCAGAGGTGCCGTGGTATAGCTCTCGTAGCGATACTACTGGACATACCAGGTTAGACTTCACTTTCCACCACCTTTTCCCATCGGCGCCGCACAGCAACCTTTATTTCCGCATTTACTTCCTTAACCGGGAGGAGCTTCACTCCACGCGCGGCATTTGAAAAGTTAAGCCAGCAGTGACTTAACCTCTGGGACAAGCCGGTTCATGCATTTCACCCGATATGACTGCACTCAGGTCGTGGCCGACCTCCAGACCAGAGGTGCCGTGATTTGACTGTTTGCTTCGCTTTATTCTTTCAACCACCTTTTCCGCAGTGATGCTGCGCGGCAACCTCATTTGCAAATTTCTTCATTGGCCGGGAAGAGCACCGCTCCACGCACGGCAGCTGAAGATCTCGCCAACAGCGGCAGATGAGCTACCAAACGTGCCACTCATCTACCCTAAGTATCTGGTTTTCAGGCACCAGATATTCGCCCTCGCCCCTTCTCCTGTCAGTTTAAACAGTTCTGCCACGGGAAGGCCAGGAGCTGGACTTGACTGCCAGAGGCTGTTTGTGGCGCATTTGCAGTCCTTAGAACCGTCGATAGAGCCAATCGCAAAGAAGAGGTGGAGAGAGAGAAGGAAAACAAGTGGTAGAAAGGAGGGGGGGAGGCAATAGAAACATGATATCCGCTAGAGGAGAAGGTGTCGGGGGGGGGGGGGAGTAAGGGAAAAGGGGAAGCGGAGAGATAATGAATGAAGAACATAAACACCTGCAGGGAGAAAATGCGAAACTGGTGAATAGGACAAGACCCTATAAACATCAATATGTTGTCAGAGAAGAAAAAAGAAGGTGGCGGTAGGGAGGGGTAGCTAGGAGAAAGAAAGTAGAGTAAAAAAAAGGGGGAGTGGAAAACTAAAGAAGTTACAGAAAGCTGAAGACACTGTTAATTCCAGCTGGGTGGAGACAGCCAGCCTGGAAAATAAGGCGCTGTTCTAGGACCCTCCGAGATCGTACATCAGCAGAACAAGAGCGGATCGCACTAACTGAAATGTCCTGTTTTCCCTGTGGTTGCTAAAGCAAACATGTTTAGCCACAGGTGTCCAGGCCCTCTTAGAAATATCATTGAGATGTTGGTGAAATCGATCTCCTAAGCGTAAGCCAGTCTCCCCTATGTACTTCATACCACAACGTTTGTACATAATAGCATAAATAACATTACGTGAAGTGCAGGTGAAACCCTCCTGAACTGATAATGTGGACTTAGGGAAGATCTGGCTAGCCTCGACAACAAACAGGCAAGTGTTGCATCTACGGCGTCCGCAACGTCTGGTACCATAAAAAGTGTCATCTGTCTTGAGGTGACTACGATTAAAAGGTCCCTGAGGTTCTTGTCCCGTCCGTAGGCCACCAGTGGGGGTTCCCCAAAAAGTTCACGTGTAACAGGCTCGGTCTGGAGGAGATGGAGATGGTGAAATAGTATGTTTTTAACTGCCAAGCTATGAGGGCGGTACGTGAGTATCACAGTTATTTTCCGTGCCATCTAGAAGATTCAAGAGGTTTGTCATATGACCGAGGAACTCCGTAAATGTGATGTTTTTTTTTTGGAGTGAACATTCTCGCCTGAGATGATGTGAGTTGAATTTCTGATTTGAGTATACGACTGGAGCTGGATCAGAGTGGGTGTGACGTCCGTCTGCTGTCCCGAGAATGGGGAATGAAGTTCTGCAGAACATGTTTCGTTGAAGTTCTTGTACATCGCTTGAGAGGAACGTGTGAATGGGCTGCCATATGGCAGGCGGAACTCGCCGGCAGTCATTCATCTTGTTTATCGCCATCTTCATAATCACCAAATCCATCTAATAAACATCATTCGACTCATCAGGCCGGACTTGTTTGGTTATTTCTATTCTGTTACGTGCCAACACAAGGGTTAAAGGAGCCTGGGATGAATCTGGAATCTGAAGTCAGTGTGTAGCTAATTCAGAGCAACTGAGAGAAATTCAGAGAAAGTTTAGAGACGGAAACTTCACAGATTCAAAGTGAAGCAACATACTGGCCAAATATGACTAACATACGATTTTTTACTTGCTGCCATTTGAGCATCACACACAAACTGGTTTATTAGTAATAACAACATAGCTACGGTTGACAGAAAGCTAAAATAATACTTGCTTCAAGTCCTAGAGGTAACCTAAGAACTAGAGCTTCATGGCAGATTCAGGAACCATAAGGCAGTCTTACTTCGTTAGTCAAAATGAAGAAACGCAGCAGCAGTTTAATACTAATAATAGCACAAAGAAATGATCATGGTGGTCAGTTTTTGTTCGTCTGCTTGCTTGGTGTGCCGCCGTCTCTCAAATACAGTCTAGATAATAGCCGACAATGGCGCATTTTAAGATAGCGACTACTTTGCAGACAAAATCTAAGAAAGAAATGTGTTTTGTTACCCGGTTCTTGACCATCAAAGATCTGGATCTCTTGGACACACATCGTCAAATACGGATATCTGCGGTGTACGGCGCTGAGTGCACATGCAAGGCTCAAGTCTACAAGTGGGTTTCGAAGTTCAAGACACACATACACGACTCCGACCGTCCTGGGGAAGCACATAAGGGAAGCAGGGCATCGGTGGCTGAGAAGTCAGGACAAAGCTTTTTTTCTTAATTGAGCTCACGAGACAGAAATACGTGGCAAAGCCCGAGGACTCAATCACTCGCGTGTCCCTTGCGAAACTTTGCCTCCTCAGCAGCTTACTTGTAGGCCTCTCAGTTGTAAGCAAAATGCCCTGCTGTTTATGCATCCATTTGCAGATTATCAACGATGTCTTGCAGCCATATTCGCCTGGTCTTCCTCTCTTTCTTTTTCCCAGTATGTATCCTTCCAAGCCTATTTTCTCTAAATTATCATGACATTTAATATGTCCAAAATATTTAAGTTTTCTCTGTGTAATCTTCCTTACTAGCCAACTTTCACTATTAAGTTCTTGTAGTATGGATATCTTTGTTCTATTTTATGTCCATAATATTTGAAGTTCCATTTAATTTTACACTTCACTTTGGTGGATTCTAAGAAACAGATCCACCAGCATGCAGTATAAAATTAAATGGAACTATTCTAAAGCTGGTACAGAAATTTAAATACCTTGGAGCAGTAATAACTTCAGATGGGAAATGTAGAACAGAAATTAAGAACATAATAGGCCAAGCAAAGACTGCATTTCAGAGAATTAAAAACATATTATCCAACACATCCTTATCAATGAATGAGTCCTAAAATGCTATATTGAAGCTATCTTGTTATATGGAAGTGAATCATAGACAATAGGCAGGTCTGCACAAAAATCATTGGAAGCAGCAGAAATGTGGTTTATTAAAAGAATGTTGCGAATTCCCTGGACAGTAAAAATAACTAATGAAGAATGTTTGAGAAGAATTGGAGATATAAACAAATCTTGTAAAAAAAAAAAAATAAGAGAGAGACAACGTACTTTCATAGGACATGCAATGAGAAGAGTGGGGATTGAAAATATTATAACAAGAGGAAAAATAGAGGAAAGAATAGCAAGGGGAAGACCAAGAGAAATGATACTGGACAGTCTGACGAGATGGTGTGAGAGGAGATCACCAACTGAACCAATAGCCTGCATGAAGAATAGTGTACTCTGGAGAAGCACAATAGCCAACGCCAATCGGCACGGCACCTGATGATGATGATGATGAATATTTGAAGGGCTCTTCTGTAGCATTTACATTCGAAGGCATTTATGTGTTTCTCAGCTGTTCTGTTAAGTGTCCAGGTTTCACAGGCATATGTTGCGATGGGAAAGATGCATGCCTTTATAAATCTTATTTTTGTAGTTCTGTCTGTTCCTCTCCACAGATTTTTTTATGTTTTTACTTTCTGAAGAGAGACAGATGCCCTCCTTTTAATTTCCTTCATTGCATCTCCATTATTAGTTAGTAATGATTCAAAATATTCAAAACTCTCCACCTCTTACAATATTTCCTCATTGATATCAGCTGCCTTATTTGTCTTGTCAGTTGTCATCAATTTAGTTTTCTCCTGACATAATTAGTTTCTCCATTCTTTTTTGTGTTGTGGACAGTAATACTGTGTCATCAGCATATCTAATCTCTGGTATTTCATAACCTCCAAGTGTTATGGCACGGTAATATTCTTTGTCTACATCTTCTCTAACATTCCTCATTATGTACTGTCCAAAAAAAAAAAAAAAGAAACGCATAGCTACATTTTTCATATGTTATGACAATTATTTTCCCCGGGTATCTCAAACCAAACCAAAAATTGTCACCAAGATATCAGGTCCATGATTTAGCGTGAATTTTGCTATTCTCGTGTATAGTCAGAACGCAGTAGCTGCCCTTGTTAATCACGCATTTTTTTAAACCATAACTCACGTTGCGTTTATGGAAAAGTAGTGATTTTTGTGGTGAGACAACTCACTTTCCACGCAAATGAAACCCTATGAAAGGGTGAGGTTACACAAACAAATTCAGTTAATTTTCAAGCAGATAAATATGGCGCGTCTATCGCAAAATTTACAAAACATTGCTATTGGTTGCCTGCAAGCAGGCGAAAGTCAAAGTCAGGTTGCCAGGCATTTAAATGTGCAGCAGAGTACCATCAGTCCACTTTGGCACCGTTTCCAAGCCACTGGTTCAGCTGAAGACCGGCACCCAGTGGATGACAACAGCAGTTGATGATCGTTTTATTCTGGCTCATCACCTCAGAAACAGGTTTACAACAGCTTCCTCAAGTGCCCAGTCATTGCTTGCAGGACGTCGTGTGTCTGATCAAACTGTCCGGAATAGACTGCATGAAGTTGGACTGGTGGCACGACGACCTCAGTGAGGTCCTGTCTTAACCAGACGCCATCGCCAAAATCGACTTGTTTGGGCCAACCAGCATTGACCCTGGACAACTGACAATCAATGGAGACGTGTCTAGTTTAGTAACGAATCTTCCTTTTTGTTGCATCGCCATAATATGCGGAGAAGGGTCTACCGTAGGCCAAATGAACGTTTTGCCAAAAATTGCGCTGATGAAGCTCCGCCGCACGGTGGTGGAGGTGTAATGGTATGGGGAATGATCAATTTAAACGGAAGGAGTCCATTGGTGCAGATGAAAGGAGGCTTGAATGCGCAACGATACGTCAATGAAATTCTTCGACCCCATGTCCTTCCATTTTTGGCTGCGTAAAGGTCTGTGTTTTAACAGGACAACGCCAGACCACATTCTGCACGGTTCACCACACAGTTCCTGACTGCCAACAACATTCTCACCATTCCCTGGCCATCCCTGTCTCCAGACATGAATCCGATCGAGCACCTATGGGATGAGCTGCAAAGACGTGTTTGTCGCCGAAACATTTCTCCAGCCAATCGTCGTGATCTGTGGCAGACACTCCGGGAAGAGTGGGCAGCCATCCCACAGGCGCACATCAGACATCTGATCACATCTATGCCAAGGAGATGCCAGTCGCTGATCGATGCAAGCGGAGGCCACACACCATACTAACTTGAGAATCCCTGGAACTAACAAATTCTAGTCATACAGGTGCAAGAAACTGTCAAGTGTGTGTTTAAACCCTTAGGTATTATTGTGTGCAATTTGAACATTTTATTCACTCAATTTAAAAAGCTATAGAGTATCAAAGTTATGGCTAAAATTGGGTCATCAGTAGTTACGCGTTTTTTTTTTTTTTGGACATTATAGTTTCAGTATACAAGTTAAATAAGTAAAGCGACAGTATGCAACTCTGACAGACCCCGTGTTTTATGTCAAACCAAGCTGTTGTTTCACCATTTATTCTTTCTGCTGCCTCTTGGTCTAAATACAGTTTTGCTGTCAATTGTATCAAATGTGTTGGAAATTACATTTTTTTCCATTATTTCCCAAAGTTTCTGGTGTTGTACACACAGTTCTGTAGTTTGTGCACAATTTCAGGTTACCCTTTCTTGGCAGTGGTATGAATACAGTTCTTTTCCATTCTTTTGGCCAAATACCAGAATCCATATCTGTTTACATAGTGCATGATAGATTGTTGCACATTCTTTTCCTCTTGCTTTAATAAGTTCAGCTGTTATCTCATCACATCTTGGTGATTTACCATCTTTCAGACTCTTTATTGCACATAAAACTTCATTTGTCGGTTCGGGTTCTTTCTCCTTCTCATTTGATTCACATCTGAGCATGCGCGTGTATGTACGTATTATAGACAAGCGGAAAGGGAGGGGGGTTAGAGAGAGAGAGAGAGACAGAGAAAGAGAGAGAAGAACAGGTTTTGTTTCCAGAATGTCTTACATTGTCTGGCCATGCGAGTAAAAGTGTAGAATCTGATGCACAGCCAGCAAGATGTGTCGAGTGTGGCACGGCCAAGGATGTTCCCATCTTACCCACGAGTGAGCTCTGCCTGAGCGCAGCATGCGCGTGAATGCGATACAACAAGACTTGGACGGTATGGAGGAGGGGGTGGGAGGTACACAGGGGGAGGCAAGAAAACAGGTAAATCAGGTAAATGCTGCCAAGGTCATGATTATTTTCTCATCTGTTTAAATACGAGATGTGAACTTGCGGTGGTACGGGCTCTGTGCACTGCCTCGTGCGAGGACCAAGCTGAAGAAGAAGAGATTAGTTCTGCACAAACTATACGTTTATTGAAGATGAATTTGAATTTGTAAAACTGTTTGCTACAAAACACTTGAGACACGATGTCCTGCGTTAACATAGGTTACAGTGAAAACGTGTCAGTTTTAGAATTCCTGTAAAGTGATCTAATTCCAATTATCTGAATTAATTTAAAACAAATGGGTTAGAAAAATGTGAATTAGAAAGAATGCAGCCGGGAAAATATTCGGAAGTTTTAAAATATTCGGAAAGAAGGTATAGTTTTACATAGATCAGGGGAGGGAAGCTGCACAAAAGATTTGCTGAATTAAGATTTATGTTCGGTTGTTGTCGTTCTTTGCCCGCATAAAATTTTCCTTTATTTTCTCAAGAATGTAAACATTAGAGTAAGTAGTACAGATAAGAAAGCACATCTAAGAGCCGGAGGGAGTTGCATGTGGATGTATTGTGCACTGACATGAGTAACACACAATTAACAAAAAACAAATAATGTGTTTCAGTTGTTCAGTTTATTGGAAATGATATGGCGACAACCACAGCAAAAGTGAAAGGGATAAAGTATGTTACGATATTAGTTTGAGATAAAAGAGACAAGATATATTATTATATTAGATAAAGGCAAAGAGATAAGCTATGTCATCATATTAGATAAAGGTAAAGAGATAGGATATGTTATCATAATAGATAAGAGTAAAGAGATAATATATGTCTTATTAGGTAAGGGTCAATTAAAAGTAAAATATTAACGATGGGTCTTATCTCACTTCAGCTAAATAAATGTCAGAACAGTTGATTAACTGGAGAGAAAAGATAGCACAGGCTACCAGATGATACTGAAATTCGTAAAACTAGATAGCTAGGCTAACATAGTAAGGCAGGCCACGAAAACGATACAAGGATACACTTTAATATAGTTCTTAAGACATTTTTTGGAGTAAAATAGGAGAGAACAAGTATGTAAAATTTCGGCTTCTGTCTTCATCATATACTAAGAGAACAGAAAAAAAGTGGAAGTGAAGATACATCTACTACGTGAAGAGGCGGAATTTTAACTGTTACAGTTAAGTTCATGAATTTTTGTAAATTCTACTCTTATAGTAATTTTATCTTGATATATCGCAAGAATGAATTTGCCGACAAATCCTCCAGTGTGTCATGTCGGTACAGAGTGACATGCAGTTCTATATTTAACATGAAGTAATCCATGTTTAGCTCGTCATTGTTCTTGCTTTGATGTCATTTGAAACATAAACTCTTTTGCAGTAGACTGTGACGATGCTGAAGTTCATGTACAAAAGTGAATAAAGCTAAACAAAACTAAACAAAGCTAAACAAAACTAAACAAAACTAAACAAAGCTAAACAAAACTAAACAAAGCTAAACAAAACTAAACAAAGCTAAGTGGGTGCTGGACGATGGTGGTGTGTGTGAAGACCCAAAATGTGAGCTTCTTCTCTGACTCCACTACCAAGGATATCACTCTGATATATACCCCTTGCCTAGGGTGAAGGAACACATCACCCTGGTGCAAAAAAACACCACAGGGAAGTAGGATAGGGTATTGGTTAGCTCTGTTTGGTCAGAGAGAGAGAGAGAGAGAGAGAGAAATCCTAACCTTTATCACCATCATATTTTGTTTCCTGAAACGTCCTATCTATTTTTAAGATAAGAAAATCATCATACAAACTTTTTCTAACTATTTCAAAGATAACAAAATCATCAGTAAAACTGTTTTTATTTACATCAGTTTTGTAACATTTATAAGTCGTCTTTCTGTCCCAGTAACTTTTTTAAAAAACGCAACACTACTGTAGTCGTAATGGACACCAAATTTCAAACTTGGATCAACATTTTATTTTACGAAATTAATGTTTCAATCTTGGCACGAAGAAACATTAAGACTTTAACAATGAAATGATGATCATTAAATTTGGTTTGGACTTTTATTCTTTGCGACCGAGGCCTCCGTTTCAGTAAGGTGTATGGCCTCCTCTGGCCTGTATCAGAGAATGACATCTCCTTGACATTGATCCGATTAGCCGTTGGATCTGTTGTTGTGGGATGGCTGCCCATTATTCTGGCAGTGCAAGAGATAACTGTCGGAGATTGGTTGGCGCCACGTCTCGCTGCGGACTTATCTGTTGAATTCATCCCATAAGTGTTCTATTGGGTTCATGTCTGATGACATGGATGGGCACGGAGTGGTCTGAACGTTGTTGTCAGCGAGGAACTAGGTGGTGAGATGTGCCACATGAGGTCGAGAGTTATCCTGCTGAAAAATCGACCCTGGTGCAGCCAGAAGTAGAAGGATGTGAAGATGAAAAATTTCAGCGACGTATCGTTGGGCATTCAGGCGTCCTTCAATTTGCACCAGGTCACTTCTTGCTATGATGTTGATCGTACCCCACACCAGTACACCTCCGCCACTATGTGGAGGAGCCTCATCCACGTAGTTCTGGGCGTAGCGCTCATGGACTCTGCGGTAAACTCTTCTCAGTCCATCGTGTCGCTGGAGCAGAAAGAACGATTCATCACTAAATCAAACTCTTCTCTAATCATTTGAAACGACACATTGACGATGCTGGTTCACCCACTGCAGTCGGTTCTGGCGATGCCGGTCCGTAAGAACAGGACCTCTGTAGGGTCTTCTAGATCAAAGACCAGCGTCGTGCAGCCGGTTCCTGACCGTTTGATCTGAAATTCGACGAGCTGCTGTCATTGACTGGACTGTTGAGGACGCAGATGCAAATCAATTCCTTGGGTGACGCAGCCGTATGAAGCGGTCTTCGGCAGGATTTGTGACTATGTGTCTTCTACTGCGCGGCCGGTCTGCAACTGAGCCAGTTTCTCGAAATCGTCTCCAAAGGCGACTAATGGTGCTTCTAACCACATTGTCTGGCCACTACACTTTGTGACTGTCCAGTCTGTAAACGTCCAATGATGATGAGTCGTTGTTCTGTAATGAGATGAGCCATACTTGCGCATTGCATTTTCAAATGAATTTATTCGAGGAAAGTCAATCTTTTATAGGCGTTCAATAACATGGTCAGTGAGTTTTGTGTTCAGTAAGTTTCACGGGATTCTCGTGAACTTGTCATGAGTTATTGTCAAAATGCTGTTTTGACTAGTGTTGCTTTTCTGTGCTCATGAATCATCTGCTGAGTACAATTCAGGTCAGCACGTGAAGTTGATGTCCAAGTTTCAGGCAGTTTGACCTTGTCTGATCAGCAAACTTCAGTTTAAGTCGCAACATCGTATTTGTTGCGTTTCTTTTTAAAATAATAAACTATAAGTTTATAAAATCTATAACAACTACAAGTTTATAAAATCTATAACTACTACAAGTTTATAAAATCTATAACTACTATAAGTTTATAACATCTATAACTACTACAAGTTTATAAAATCTATAACTACCATAAGTTTATAAAATCTATAGCTACCATAAGTTTATAAAATCTTTAACCACTATAAGTTTATAAAATCTATAACTTATCTTATATCTTATATATCTTATATCCTTCCCGTGCCGTTAGACGTCACATAGGGCTCGCAAAGTAGTTCGCCAATTTTTCCTGTCTTCGGCGAGTCTTTCAACCTCATCAAAGGATTTTATGCCTGTTAACTTGGCCTCTCTTAATAATGTTCTCTTCAGAGTTTCACGCGGTCTGCCCCTTTTTCTTCGGCCTGTATGGGTGTGTGTATGTGTGTGTGTGTGTGTGTGTGTGTGAGGGTGAGCCCGCGCTAGGCCAGTACCTGAATGTCTGAAACACAGAGGAACAATTGTGGGATGTCCGTTGCTATAGCCAAGCACGCTACAAGAATCTGTTACTGCGCAGTCTCTTCTCAACTGTCTCTTTCTAACGCGGTTTTATTGTGTTTCAAACAAGGCTTCTCATACTGTAGTGATACTGAAGACCCTGCAGGGTACCCAGTGTGAATATCCAAGGATATTTTGTTACTCACTGGTAAGTGAACTGTTTTTCCATGGCTGTGTCCTACTAGACTGTTGAGTTTGTCTCTTGGTTATTACTTGTAGTTTGTCTCTTGGTTATTACTTGTAGTTTGTCTCTTGGTTATTACTTGTAGTTTGTCTCTTGGTTATTACTTGTAGTTTGTCTCTTGGTCATTACTTGTAGTTTGTCTCTTGGTTAGTACTTGCAGTTTGTTTGTCTCTTGGTTATTACTTGCAGTTTGTCTCTTGGTCATTACTTGTAGTTTGTCTCTTGGTTATTACTTGTAGTTTGTCTCTTGGTTATTACTTGCAGTTTGTCTCTTGGTCATTACTTGTAGTTTGTCTCTTGGTTATTACTTGTAGTTTGTCTCTTGGTTATTACTTGTAGTTTGTCTCTTGGTTAGTACTTGCAGTTTGTTTGTCTCTTGGTTATTACTTGCAGTTTGTCTTTTGGTTATTACTTGTAGTTTGTCTCTTGGTTATTACTTGTAGTTTGTCTCTTGGTTATTACTTGTAGTTTGTCTCTTGGTTATTACTTGCAGTTTGTCTCTTGGTTATTACTTGCAGTTTGTCTCTTGGTCATTACTTGTAGTTTGTCTCTTGGTTAGTACTTGCAGTTTGTTTGTCTCTTGGTTATTACTTGCAGTTTGTCTCTTGGTCATTACTTGTAGTCTGTCTCTTGGTTATTACTTGTAGTTTGTCTCTTGGTTATTATTTGTAGTTTGTCACTTGGTTATTACTTGCAGTTTGTCTCTTGGTTATTACTTGTAGTTTGTCTCGTAGTTATTACTTGTAGTTTGTCTCTTGGTTATTACTTGTAGTTTATCTCTTGGTTATTACTAATCCCCTTGGTTATTACTTGTAGTTCGTTTTTCTTTCGCGTCTGCGCCCTTTGTCTCGTGAGATTCTACATTTTTGCTTTTTTAAATTAAGCAACGTTTAGATTTGCTAATGCAGTTTATTCAAAGTGTAATATCAATGAATTTCACTTTATTTCGCAAGAACATCTTTCACAGAATTATGTTGAAATCCTCCTATTTTTCTTTTTTTTTCCCTTCCACTCTGATGATGATGATGGTGATGGTGATGATAATTATTTGAGTGCAAACGTGTCTGGCCAGGAAAATTAGAGTTTTCGAACTAATGAGGCCAAAACTAATTCAGCAAGACGAGCCAATCAGGCCTCCACACTTTCTTTACTAGAATGAAAAAAAAACAAAACAAAACATTTTGTTGACAATATTAAAGATGAAAATCTGGGAAAGTAAACAGAAGTGGACAGAAGAATAATCTTTTCTTGCTGATGTTGTTCTAGTTAGTTACTGCTGCTGACGTTTTTTTAAAATATATTCTACGTTCTGATAAAGAAAGACCAGTATTAATACTTTCCTACTCATTACCGATGCCGTATTTGGTACACTAAACGCGCTCATCTTGCATAGAAAGTCCACGGTACATAAATCTTCCATTTGTACTCTAAACAGAATGTATGGGAAAACTATGGGCTGCCGAGCCATCTGATTTATTTACTTTCAGCAAATAAACAAGACTAAAAGCGCAAGGCCTGACACAAAAATGCGTGCCTTTTTTACAAGATGTGCAAAAACTGAGCAAATGTTGCTCGCCAACAGGTGCTGTAAATTATCTGCGTAATTACTGCAAAATGATTAATACGTTGTACGTCACATCTTTCATAACATATGCTCCTCGCGGTTTCTGAAGACGTGAAAAGTTGTATTTTAAAACAAATGTGCAAACAACTGCTTTTGTCATGAATCCCAGTTTAAAAAAGGGTTATTCTCTTGTCACTTTTATTTATCGATCTCAGCTCTCTATGTGTATATGTTTTCCTGATATTCTTAAATCTACTGATGGTGGTTCTTAAAACAGGTGTTTTACTCCTAAAGGGACTGAATATCAGGAAAACATGTAAACAGAAGGACCTGAGAGCTAAAACTAAGTGTGTAAACAGAAGGACCTGAGAGCTAAAACTAAGCGTGTAAACAGAAGGACCTGAGAGCTAAAACTAAGCGTGTAAACAGAAAGACCTGAGAGCTAAAACTAAGCGTGTAAACAGAAGGACCTGAGAGCTAAAACTAAGCGTGTAAACAGAAGGACCTGAGAGCTAAAACTAAGCGTGTAAACAGAAGGACCTGAGAGGTAAAACTATGCGTGTAAACAGAAGGACCTGAGAGCTAAAACTAAGCGTGTAAACAGAAGGACCTGAGAGCTAAAACTAAGCGTGTAAACAAATGGAGCTGAGAGCTAAAACTAAGCTTGTAAACAGAAGGACCTGAGAGCTAAAACTAAGCGTGCAAACTCCCAGTAAGAAAATAGCCATTTATTCTTTGTCGCTGGATATTTGTTTTCTTCTCTCGTGGTTCATTGACACAAATCCTTGATTTCCGTAACTGTTGATTTTGAAAATCTCTAAAACTCTAAAATCTCTTTCAGCTTGAATGATTCCTTAGAAAGAGTATTTTCATAAGTGTAGATCCTTTCTCTTTACTACAGTAAAGATATTATTACAATACACAGGATTAGTTCAGATACTTAGCACGTTTTTATCTATTATTTGCCACACACGCGCGTTGGCTCTCTACCAGATGAGCTTGTTCATCATATGTGGCTTACATAACCATTTCATGGACTGGAACGTTGGACAGAGACCCCGTTTTCATGGACTGGAAGGTAGGATGACTGCCTCGTCATTTATCGATTGAAATGTTGGATAATCACTTCGTTCTGATAAAGAAAGACCAGTATTAATACTTTCCTACTCATTACCGATGCCGTATTTGGTACACTAAACGCGCTCATCTTGCATAGAAAGTCCACGGTACATAAATCTTCCATTTGTACTCTAAACAGAATGTATGGGAAAACTATGGGCTGCCGAGCCATCTGATTTATTTACTTTCAGCAAATAAACAAGACTAAAAGCGCAAGGCCTGACACAAAAATGCGTGCCTTTTTTACAAGATGTGCAAAAACTGAGCAAATGTTGCTCGCCAACAGGTGCTGTAAATTATCTGCGTAATTACTGCAAAATGATTAATACGTTGTACGTCACATCTTTCATAACATATGCTCCTCGCGGTTTCTGAAGACGTGAAAAGTTGTATTTTAAAACAAATGTGCAAACAACTGCTTTTGTCATGAATCCCAGTTTAAAAAAGGGTTATTCTCTTGTCACTTTTATTTATCGATCTCAGCTCTCTATGTGTATATGTTTTCCTGATATTCTTAAATCTACTGATGGTGGTTCTTAAAACAGGTGTTTTACTCCTAAAGGGACTGAATATCAGGAAAACATGTAAACAGAAGGACCTGAGAGCTAAAACTAAGTGTGTAAACAGAAGGACCTGAGAGCTAAAACTAAGCGTGTAAACAGAAGGACCTGAGAGCTAAAACTAAGCGTGTAAACAGAAAGACCTGAGAGCTAAAACTAAGCGTGTAAACAGAAGGACCTGAGAGCTAAAACTAAGCGTGTAAACAGAAGGACCTGAGAGCTAAAACTAAGCGTGTAAACAGAAGGACCTGAGAGGTAAAACTATGCGTGTAAACAGAAGGACCTGAGAGCTAAAACTAAGCGTGTAAACAGAAGGACCTGAGAGCTAAAACTAAGCGTGTAAACAAATGGAGCTGAGAGCTAAAACTAAGCTTGTAAACAGAAGGACCTGAGAGCTAAAACTAAGCGTGCAAACTCCCAGTAAGAAAATAGCCATTTATTCTTTGTCGCTGGATATTTGTTTTCTTCTCTCGTGGTTCATTGACACAAATCCTTGATTTCCGTAACTGTTGATTTTGAAAATCTCTAAAACTCTAAAATCTCTTTCAGCTTGAATGATTCCTTAGAAAGAGTATTTTCATAAGTGTAGATCCTTTCTCTTTACTACAGTAAAGATATTATTACAATACACAGGATTAGTTCAGATACTTAGCACGTTTTTATCTATTATTTGCCACACACGCGCGTTGGCTCTCTACCAGATGAGCTTGTTCATCATATGTGGCTTACATAACCATTTCATGGACTGGAACGTTGGACAGAGACCCCGTTTTCATGGACTGGAAGGTAGGATGACTGCCTCGTCATTTATCGATTGAAATGTTGGATAATCACTTCGTTCTTCATGGATTATACTTTGGGACAACGGCCTCGTTTACACATATTAGTGGTGTATCACTGAAACAGGTTGAGAACCGTTCTATCATTTAGGTTGCTTAGTGCTATTTGTGCAATTTGAGAACTGTCAGATCTGGTATACAGAACCTTTAACTTTACGTTCTTGTTACTCGGAACGTTACACACCAGGCACTCCTGGAGCTACGACAACGAAGAACACTTTTGGACGGCAACTGTCAGACATCCAAGACACCGCTGTTTACATTGACAAGAAGCCAACAGACACAACGGTGTAGTAAACAGATAACAAGTGTTTATTAATGGGCAACATGAGGAAACTACTGCCACAAGGCAGTGACAAAACATACACAAAGAACGCAGCTTCCCGGCAAGAACTTGTTTGCCATTGGGAAGAGAGAACTAAGTTGAGAGAGAGAGAGAGAGAAAGAGAGACTAGCTCGCAGAGAGAGAGAGAGAGAGAGAGAGAGAGAGAGTAACTATAAAAAAATCATATTTACAAAGTCCAGAACCAACACAATGAAATCTCCATAAAACACAACATGCACAACTACTGCAACTTGAAAATGAAAGACACTAAACTAATTGCCCTAAAAAGGACAAAAAAATAACAAAAGCTGTCATAAAAAAGGACAACAAAGGCAACTGGCTACATATTGGAAACACTGCGCAATTAGAACCCCATCTGGTCTAACAGTCTGCTAACAACTATGTCTAACTAGACTTAAACCGTCTCTAAAACTGACTGCACATCCTAAAAAAAAATCTAGCTCTCCGATACTAAACTCAAACTCACAATCTAGCTCTCTAGCTCCTCTATTCTCTATCCCGTCTTTAGCCTAGAAAAATTAGTTTTATATCCTTGCCACTTTTTAAAAGTCCCGTGCAATTTCCACGAAGTCGCACGAAAAAACTTTCAACTTTCTCCCACAATTTTCGTGCGACCGCAAACATCTCTGTGATTGTACCGTGTCACCTTAACTTACTATTTTAAGACTTTCCGTGAACCTCAGGTCAAAGGTTTAGAATTTTCTATCAAGGGGACCACTCTTACTTTACTCACCTTTAACTAGTTGTCTCCCCTCTTACATGTGGCACATTCTACCACACTCGCTTTTTGTGGATTGCACTCTCAAATAATTTCTTACTCCTTTATGGATTCGACTACGATCCTTGTCCGACGATTGTTAATGAGAAATTGAGCTTACAAGACTATGAAAGATTTCTTCTTCTTCTTCTTTTTCCCTGGAACTGCGAGCTAGTCTTGTAACACTGCAGCCGATGCGGTGACGATGTTGAAACACAACTTAGTGTCGGCTCGGGAGTGGGTCATGAGAGCTTTTTTTCAGTGCCTGAGTGCAGGTAGAGAACTAGGTGGTGTGCAGTACTTCTGTAGCAGACTCCACCACCATGGTGTACAGTACTTCTGTAGCAGACTCCACCACCATGGTGTACAGTACTTCTGTAGCAGACTCCACCACCATCATTATGGCGATCCCTACCCCGTTAGGTAAAGGCTATGTCTGTTACTGGGGTACAGGGTCTTGGTCAGCTACAGTTGACCAATCCGGATATTAGCATGTCAGTTACGTATTGCCAAACCAGACACTAGCATGTCAGCTATGAGTCCCCAAGCCAACACTAGCATGTCAGCTATGAGTGGCCAAACCAACTCTAGCATGTCAGCTTTGAGTCGCCAAACCAAACACTAGCAAGTAAGCTATTCGCCAAACCAGACACTAGCATGTCAGCTATGACTTGCCAAACCAAACACTAGCAAGTCAGCTATGAGTCGCCAAACCAAACACTAGCTTGTCATCTATGAGTCGCCAAACCATACACTAGCAATTCAGCTATGAGGCGCCAAACCAAACACTAGCATGTCAGTTATGAGTCGCCAAACCAAACACTAGCAGGTCAGCTATGGGTCGCCAAACCAGACACTAGCATGTCAGCTATGAGTGGCCAAACAAGACACTAGCATGTCAGCTATGAGTGGCCAAACCAGAAACTAGCAATTCAGCTATGAGTGGCCAAACCAGAAACTAGCAATTCAGCTATGAGTGGCCAAACCAGACACTAGCATGTCAGCTATGAGTGGCCAAACCAAACACTAGCATGTCAGCTATGAGTCTCCAAACCAGAAACTAGCAATTCAGCTATGAGTGGCCAAGCCAGACACTAGCATGTCAGCTATGAGTGGCCAAGCCAGACACTAACATGTCAGCTATGAGTGGCCAAACCAGACACTAGCATGTCAGCTATGAGTGGCCAAGCCAGACACTAGCTATGAGTGGCCAAGCCAGACACTTGCATGTCAGCTATGAGTGGCCAAACCAGACACTAGCATGTCAGCTATGAGTGGCCAAGCCAGACACTAGCATGTCAGCTATGAGTGGCCAAGCCAGACACTAGCATGTCAGCTATGAGTGGCCAAGCCAGACACTAGCATGTCAGCTATGAGTGGCCAAGCCAGACACTAGCATGTCAGCTGTGAGTGGCCAAACCAGATACTAGCATGTCAGCTATGAGTGGCCAAACCAGACACTAGCATGTCAGCTATGGGTCGCCAAGCCAGACACTTGCATGTCAGCTATGAGTGGCCAAGCCAGACACTAGCATGTCAGCTATGAGTGGCCAAGCCAGACACTAGCATGTCAGCTATGAGTGGCCAAGCCAGACACTAGCATGTCAGCTATGAGTGGCCAAACCAAGACACTAGCATGTCAGCTATGAGTGGCCAAGCCAGACACTTGCATGTCAGCTGTGAGTGGCCAAACAAGACACTAGCATGTCAGCTATGAGTGGCCAAGCCAGACACTAGCATGTCAGCTATGAGTGGCCAAGCCAGACACTAGCATGTCAGCTATGAGTGGCCAAGCCAGACACTAGCATGTCAGCTATGAGTGGCCAAGCCAGACACTAGCATGTCAGCTATGAGTGGCCAAGCCAGACACTAGCATGTCAGCTATGAGTGGCCAAACAAGACACTAGCATGTCAGCTATGAGTGGCCAAGCCAGACACTTGCATGTCAGCTGTGAGTGGCCAAACAAGACACTTGCATGTCAGCTATGGATCGCTGATTGCCAAAAACGGACAGCTTGTCAAGTATTACCAGAAATGTTGTCATCGACGGACTCTGTAGAACAATAATGGAGGTCGTGATTCTTGGGAAACTAAAACTGTGGGAGCCCGAGAAGACAATGGACCCATGATATCACAGACACTCTAAACACCAGACTCACTGCACCCTCCTTCCTGCATACACAACTAGAATTTCTCAAGATAGAAACCCCATAGAGCAAGATTATTGTAATCTTTTTCTTTTGCCTTACTTTGTTAATTTCCTTTGTCTTTCTTATTTTACCTTTTCATCGGTACAACAGCACGTGGTTTCCTCATCACATCTCATAGTCTGCTTATTTAGTATTTTCTGCTTTTTTTAAAAAATCCGAATTATTTCGTATACAAAGGTTAAAAATTCAAAGGTCACAAGTGAAAGTCCCTTTGCTAACATAAATCATATCCAAAAGCTCATATGTTATCTTCCTGCTTCTACAGTTTTGCTGCAGTGAGTGAGTAATTTTTTTAAATCTGAGAAAATGAGCGTTTTCTTTATTGAAAATATTTAAAACAAAGTTGAAATATATATTTTGTTCCTTCTCTTATCACAGTTTTACAGTATGTATTCCTGCCATAACTGCATGAACCAAACCGTATGTGTCTCGAACAGTATACCTGGCAATAACTGGGGCAGTGTGACTAGTGTGACTAGTATGACTAGTGTGACTAGTATGACTAGTGTGACTAGTATGAATAGTATGACTAGTGTGACTAGTATGAGTAGTGTGACTAGTATGACTAGTGTGACTACTGTGACTAGTATGACTAGTATGACTAGTGTGACTAGTGTGAATAGTATGAGTAGTGTGACTAGTATGACTAGTGTGACTACTGTGACTAGTATGACTAGTGTGACTAGTATGACTAGTATGACTAGTATGACTAGTGTGACTAGTGTGACTAGTATGACTAGTATGACTAGTATGACTAGTGTGACTACTGTGACTAGTATGACTAGTGTGACTAGTATTGGATGCTGGAAGATATGTGTCCTGCCATCAACTACCCCTCCCTCCTCCTCTCAATTCCCCAAACCTTCCACCACATCTGCCACATGGTCAGCGACGCACAGAATCTATAGAGAGAAAATCATCCATCCACTCATCCATCCATCCATCCATCCATCCATCCATCCATCCATCCATCCATCCATCCATCCATCCATCCATCCATCCATCCATCCGTCTTTCTATCTATGTAATAATTAATTATTATATCAAAACATTGTTACACTGTATGCCAGCTCTGTATACTCAAAACTGTTTTCTCACATAGAGAGATGCGTGCAATATACTGGGGATTTGTCATTTCATCCTAGGTCAAACTTTCATGAGAAAGAACATCCTGACTTCTACTGTCCTAGGTCAAACTTTCATGAGAAAGAACATCCTGACTTCTACTGTCCTAGGTCAAACTTTCATGAGAAAGAACACCCTGACTTCAACTGTCCTAGGTCAAATTTTCATGAGAAAGAACACCCTGACTTCTACTGTCCTAGGTCAAACTTTCATGACAAAGAACATCCTGACTTCTACTGTCCTAGGTCAAACTTTCATGAGAAAGAACATCCTGACTTCTACTGTCCTAGGTCAAACTTTCATGACAAAGAACACCATGACTTCTACTGTCCTAGGTCAAACTTTCATGAGAAAGAACACCCTGACTTCTACTGCCTTATTTAGATCAGTAAACGGAGCTGAATCAGGCCAGCTTTGGTGCGAGTCTTCCCCGCAGAACATCTTTTCTTCAGCATGTTTCAAAGTAGGTGTAAGTAGAATTGTTCAGCACAAGATCTGAAATATTTGCTCATTTGTAATTTAAATAAATTCTATTTAGAGCGATAATTTTAACATCAATATATGTTTACGTGGGTTTAACTCTGTCATATCAGTGCTGAAACATTAGAGGCCGCATTCAGTAGACTGGGTCTGCATATAACCCGAGGGCCAAGTCTTCGACTACAAAATAAATGAACATCAGGACATTTATTTTAACTCGTTCTGAGGCCTTGCAAACTATACTCTAAGTAAGAGGGTAATGTATACTTTTAGATGTAGAAACGTTGAAAGCAGTATATCTCTACCAGATGAAATATATACCGCTTTCAAAGGATTCTGTTTGTAAGAAACAAGCAATGATTGTCGTTCTTTGGAAGGACGCACAGAAGAAGAATAGGGCACAGTGAAAGTGAGAAACCTGTAGATATCCATCGTAGAATAAAGAGGCAGTATGAGGGCATGTGTGTGCCTCTTCAGCAGTTATGTAACAGGCACTGAAAGTTTAAAATATCGCTGTAAAATCTGCAGGATCACCTCGCTCCGGCTGGTCTCACACTGAGAATAGGTCTGACGTTAACGCTGAAGTGGAAGAATGATACTGGAAAACTGGCTAGTAGCAATCGATGAGATGGCTAGAGAACTGAAGATTAGTGATGACTCGACGCACCACATCATTCACAAAGTGCTGCAGTGACGAAAAGTCTCCGCCAGGTGAATACCAAAACAACTCAGGCCCAATCTGAAAAATCGTCGTGAGAATGTGTGTTAAACTCTTTTACAATGTTTTAAAGCTGAAGGACATGCCTTTCTACGAAGTGTACTCACTGTAGATGAATGCTGGGTACATTACTTCCAGCTGAAGACAAAACGAGCCAGCAAGGGCTGACGACATTTTTCCTTGCCAAGACCAAAGAAGTTCCGTACTCCGTCGGTAATAAACTTGATGTGTACGTTCTTCATGGACTGTAGAGGCTCGGTCCAGAAACATGAGATGTCCAGACGAACCACTATCAGCAGCGAAGCATACAGCGATCTGCTTGGGGACAATTTGCACTTGCGGTGAGGTTAAAACGTCTCGGTTTTGCTCATTTCTGGCGTGTTCTTACATCATGATAACACGTGGTCTCCTACAGCACGAGGAACAACTCACCGATTTACGTTCGGAGTGTTTTCCCCATGCAGCATATTTGCTCGACCTCGCACTGTGTGGTTATCATGTATTTGGACCCCTCAAGGAGGCCCTAAGTAGGAAGAATTTCAGTACGGAGAAGAGATTAAAGAGACGGGGGACGGGGACGGGGGGGGGGGGGGAATAGTTAGCAATAGAAACCTAAAACCTAGTAGTTAGAAGGCTGGTCAGAAGATTTTTTTCGAAGAATCCCTGCTTTAGTGAATCGATGGCATATCTGCACTGAACGTGGTAGGGGCTACGTTGAAAAAGGAAAAGGCGTTTTCAACAATATTTTTTACATTTTATTTGTTAAAAAAATAAGGTCATTGTGTGCTTCATCCTCGTATATAGAACAAGAGAGGTAAAAAAAAGGCGATGCTTAGAAAGGAAAAAAGTAAACTTGCTCGAAACTCATAACAGAGTGCAAGAAGCACAGGCAAAAGGAAGTTGTTTTTCTTCATTTTTTTGTTTTAAGCAATCGTTGAAACAATCCATATTTTAAGGATCGATATTTCTAAATGTATGCGAAAAGATGGATAGGCCAAAATGCAAAACACTGTTTCGCAGTAAATAGCTGGTGTGGATAGTGTAGGTATTTATACAAGGTCTGACAATTAAGTAATGAGACTGATTTTTATTATGGCCAAGACAAAAATGCCATGTATGAAGCAGAGCGTGGAATCCAAAGAGGCAGCCTTCATCTATGATCTGGCAACTTTTCGTCGCCGTCTGATAAGCAGACGACAAACAAGACGCCATTTTTTTACCTATTTAGAAGTGCATTATCACGTGATCAGCATGGAGCAAAAAGCTGATATTTAATTCTGTTTAAAACTCGGAAAAATTGTCATTGAGACAGTTGAATTGATGCGACAAGTTAAGTTTATTGGGACAATTGTTTATCTCGTGCACAGATATTCAGGTGGTATTCATGATTCAAAAGTGGTATGGAAACGATTACAAATGCAGCTAGACATGGACGCTCAAATTCTGTTCGTAATGAGGAACTCGTTGCAAAAGTCAGAGAACGAATACACGAAGATCGTTGTTTGACTGTGAGGATGATGGCAGATGAATTTGGTGTTAACCGAGAGACCATTTGTAAAATTTTAATGGAAGATTTGGGCAAGAAAAAAGTTCCTTGTAGGTTTGTACCACATCTGTTGTCTGATGACCAAAAACATCAGCGTGTTGATTACGCAAAAGTCATCAAAACGTGACGCAGAAATAAACATTTCTTAAATTTGATTGTTGCAGAGGATGAAACATGGATTTTCCGCTGTGATCCCACAACTAAACGCCAAAGTGCTCAGCGGAAGTCATCATCATCACCAAAAGGCAAAGAATTTCGTCTTCAAAAGTGTAAAGTGAAGACAATGTTCGTGTGCTTCTACGAAAGCAAGGGAGTTATTTACAAAGAATTTGTACCAGAGGGACAGACTGTCACTGCAAAAGCTTATTTAAGTATTTTGAAGCGCCAGATTTTTCCTTCTTCATGATAATGCACCGGCTCACCGGGCGGTAGTTGTACAGGAATTTTTGGCCCAAAAACAAATGTATGTTCTCAACCATCCAACCTATTCCCCAGATTTGTCTCTTGCGATTATTTTCTATTCCCAAAATTAAAGTTACCAATGAAAGGACGCTTCTTTGACGATACTGATGACATCCAAAGGGCTGTAACATCGAGTTTAAGGGTCATACCAACAGAAGAACTGCAGAGATCGTTCCAGTGTTTGTTAGATCGTGCCACTCAGTGTATCAATGCACAAGGGGCTTACTTTGAATAAAATACAGGTTATATCTGCAACTGTTGTTTATTTTATTTTTTAATGCAATTAGTCCGATTACTTAATTGTCGGACCTTTTATACAGGCAACACTGCAGTAGAAATTGCTCAGTTAAAAAAATTAAAACAGTGGAATAAAGAAGCAAGAAAACAGTGGCTGATGCAGTCATCAAGTTGTTGTTTCTTAACTATTTAATGCTTGGTTCCATTATTTTCACAGAAGATAAAGTAAGTTGTTACAGAAGATAAAGTAAGTTGTTATAGTAGGTTGGCTGGGAAGAATCTCAGCTCCACTCTGTCACGTGATAGAAGTCAGTATGTAACACACTACTTTATGGCCTCATATCTTACAAATCTGCCATGAACTCATCTACTTACAAATCTGCCATGAACTCATCTACTTACAAATCTGCCATGAACTCATCTACTTACAAATCTACCATGAACTCATCTACTTACAAATCTACTATGAACTCATGTACTTACAAATCTACTATGAACTCATCTACTAATGTTGATTTTTCTCCACACATTTCCCTCATTATTTGTCTCTCGCTTTCCTTTTTTTTTATCCCAGGACTTCAGTAGCTAAAGAATGGTTTAGGTCATCCGGCATATCTTCTGTGTCAGCCTCTTCCGTATTTCTTGTCAACACGGAGGCTGTCCTATGAACAAAAGAAAGAATAGATGAATAGAACGTATATAAGCGTATTCTGTGCTCCATTACTGCATCTCTTGATATATAATCACAATGTGTCTAGATATAAAATCAGTTGTAGATAGTTGAGTGTGAATCATGTTTATATTTATGTAGATAGCTGAGTATAAAGAATGTTTTTGTTTTGAAGAAAGCTACTCACCCACAACCAGATATAAACAGGTGCAGCCAAAGATAGAATTGTGTGTATTTTGCAGTTTTTCTGATACAAACAGTCTGAAAGTATCTTCGGGTGTTGCGTGCACACGAGTATGGGAGGCTTGAGATAACCTAGATAACCTGCCAGAAGAAAGATTTTCTACTGTTATCATCCTGTAAGATACTGAGAAGATAAAAGCCTACAGAAGATGTCAAATATCTGAATTACAATTTCTCTTATTCTGTTCATATTGTGTGTTTATGCAGTGCTCGCTACAGAATGATCGACCAAGGTGTATGTAAATTGTTGTACACGTGTAAGGACGTACAGGAGCATAACGAACTAGAACTTTCTTGCCATACTATCACAGAATCCACCAATGTTCATTTATCCATGCTACAAATGTTTCTGAGAATGAAAAAAATTTCGGCCTAGGCAGATTAGGTCTTTGGGCGCTCCACAGATTAGATTCAGTGAAAGGTTGCTCTTGTGATGACAGGTTTCTTGTAATTATTCTCCGCTCTTGCAAGGTCTCTCGTCATCGTCTCAAGCCATGCAGATGCCAGGCAAGGTTATTTTTGTGCTGACGTCTAGAACATAATAGCCTGCACCAGGTCTTCGCTAAACATGGACTTCCGGTTCATTGATCTTCCTGTCAATGACTGAACGTTTTTTTAAACAAATAAGTTTTGTTTGTGACAGATAAAAGAGAACATTTTTTAAGAAGTTGTATCAAACTGAAAAGAACTCATTTTTAAACTTAAGTAAAAATATGTTCAGATTTTTATTTCTTTCATTTCTCTTTTAAAAAATAATGTATTATAAATATATATAAATTACTGTAAAATTTACAAATTTAGCATTATAGTTTGAAGTGCATTACAAACAGAATAGACATAGTGGCAGTCATGAAGTAGATTACAGAGTAGACATTGTGACAGTCATGAAGTAGATTACAGAGTAGACATTGTGACAGTCAGCGCCCAGACTGTGAAAGCTCTAAGGAACTCCTCGTGAAACATGTGTCAAGCGATCACACGACAGTTTTTTGTTTTTTTAGATATTTTTGACCTTTCTTTGCCGTATTGCTGAGACGGCAGCCTTACAGCTGGTTCTAGTAATAATTGAAAACAGATGCTTGGTTTTCATCTATATAAGAAAAACAATGGAATGACTGATGAATATGGTCAGGAATTAGAGGGACAGAAAATAAGATGAGTAAGAAAAGATGGCATAAAATGCCTTGCAAGACATGTTCTCTGTGCCTGACTTTGTTTCAAGGACGATACTTAGAGAACTAAATGTTTAATTTAATTCTGTACAAATTTTTTCGTGTTTTTTTTCTCCTGTGCTATTTTTGTATGTGGTCCTTGTAAAAGGTTTTGGCCTAAATATTGAACTGTTGTATATTCTTCGTTTATACATATTCATCTTATTTTTTTATTTGTCACTCTAGTACCAAAATATAATGTAAAAATCATTAAAACAAGTGCCAAATTCACGTTATCTTGGTACAACGATAACATCAGATGGTAGGTGTACCACAGGGATCAAAAGCAGAATATGGCAGGCAAAGGTAGCATTTCAGGAAATTAAATTTATTTTGTGCAGTCCATCTTTGTTAACAGATACTGGGTAAAGAGTCTTGAAATGCTACATTGAGCCAGTATTACTATATGAAAGCGAATAATCTTCACTAACAAAAACAACAACAAGATCATTAGAGGCAACTGGAATGTGGCTCTTACTAAGAATGTTAAGAACACCATGGACAGACAAAATAACAAACGAAGAATGTCTAAGGAAAGCCAGTGATAAACGAACTTTAGTAAACACACTATGGGGGAGGCAGTCAAGGTTTATTGGCCATATAATGAGAAGAGGAGGGATAAAAAATATCGTGACAACAGGGAAAATTGGAGGTAGGAAAGGGAGAGGTAGACCATGAAAGAAAATCTTACATGGCTTGAAAAAGATAGCATGAGAGAGTCTCAACAACATAACCGATGAATAACATGGAAGACCGGAAACTGTGGAGAGACATGATCGCCAACTCCGAGCATGACACATGATGATGATGATTCCAGTCCCTGCCCACTTTCCTCTCTCTATCTTTTGTTGTAAACATGAACCATACACCTATGCCTGCTTTTATTGCCACGTGTCTTTCCCGCTTGACCTGAGCTGTTACTGTCTGTACACACAGAGCTCACTCAGCATGTTGTTCTGTAGGAAGATAAGCCAGGTTAGATCTCCACGAGATTAACACAGATCAGGTTGCGGATGTCTGGGCTTTCATGATCTTAGTGTAAGGTTCTGTTGATGCTGAGGTTCTTTAGTCTATCCACTCTCTAGCATCCCCGGCAGCTATGTCTCCAGACTATGGAACTTGTCATCTTCTCTTTTACTGACTGGGAAAGTAGAGCGAGGGAAGTTCAACATCGGCAAGCCATCTTTTCCATTCACACCAGTTAGTTACCCATGCAGAACAGGGTACGTATATATTCAGCATAGGTCTGCTTCAGAAGTATCTTACGAGACGAAAAATGTCACCAGTGTAGGATAAGAGAGTTCAGTTTGTTCAAGAAAGTAGGTAGCATGTCTGTTATAGTTGTCATGTTTTTTTTCATTTTGTTTTCCTTCTCTACACCACTCGTCAGATATGAGAGTATCACACACTCACGAAACCGATTTCTTGCGTCAGTAACTGCTCCCATTTCATGAACAGCTATGAAGTAGACTGGAGTAGATTTTGAAGTAGATTTTGAAGTAGACTTTGCGAGATGAAAAATGAAAGAAGCACAGAAATACCTAAAAAATGTGGAGATATATAGCAACAAGAAGGCAGCAAAGGACCGATAAAAGTCGACATTTCTTGTTACCAGCTGCCAGCGTGCATTGGTCACTGACGGGACAAGACACAAGAGAAGCATTTCGTGTTCTGATGGCCGTGGATGAAGTGTCTCTCTCTACAGGGCCGTGGATGAAGTGTGACTCTCTATACAGGGCCGTGAATGAAGTGTGTCTCTCTATACAAGGCCGTGGTTGAAGTGTGTCTCTCTATACAGGGCCGTGAATGAAGTGTGTCTCTCTATACAGGGCCGTGGATGAAGTGTGTCTCTCTATACAGGGCCGTGGATGAAGTGTGTCTCTCTATACAGAGCCGTGGATGAAGTGTGTCTCTCTATACAGGGCAGTGAATGAAGTGTGTCCCTCTATACAGGGCCGTGGATGAAGTGTGTCTCTCTTTACAGGGCCGTGAATGAAGTGTGTCTCTCTATACAAGGCCGTGGATGAAGTTTGTCTCTCTCTGCAAGGCCGTGGATGAAGTTTGTCTCTCTATACAGGGCCGTGAATGAAGTTTGTTTCTCTATACAAGGCCGTGGATGACGTTTGTCTCTCTATACAGGGCCGTGGATGAAGTGAGTCTCTCTCTACAGGGCCGTGAATGAAGTGTGTCTCTCTATACAAGGCCGTGGATGAAGTTTGTCTCTCTATACACGGCCGTGGATGAAATTTGTCTCTCTATACAGGGCCGTGGATGAAGTGAGTCTCTCTCTACAGGGCCGTGGATGAAGTGTGTCTCTCTATACAGGGCCGTGAATGAAGTGTGTCTCTCTATACAGGGCTGTGAATGAAGTGTGTCCCTTTATAAGGGCCGTGAATGAAGTGTGTCTCTCTATACAGGGCTGTGAATGAAGTGTGTCTCTCTATACAGGGCCGTGAATGAAGTGTGTCTCTCTATACAAGGCCGTGGATGAAATTTGTCTCTCTATACAGGGCCGTGGATAAAGTGTGTCTCTCTATACAGGGCCGTGGATGAAGTTTGTCTCTGTATGCAGGGCTGTGAAAAAAAAGTGTGTCTTTCTATACAGGGCCGTGGAAGAAGTGTTTCTCTTTATATAGGGCCGTGGAAGAAGTGTGTCTCGCTATACTTGTATATATTCTCTAAATTTCAGATGAAGTTTTCTCTGGCATTAATTTATTAGGTCCTGTCTTGCAGCGAGTCCCAAACCCACAGCCTTCTCATGGGAGTCAGTCCACCTACTGCCTTCACTACCCACACCCACCCCCACATTTATTCACTCTTATATATCTTATAAAACTAGTTTAACTTTCTTTTTATGTTTCTGTGAAACAGGAAAGAACTTCTCTTTTTGTGTGGGCTTTCAGCTGTCAACTGTTTTCTATTTCTTTCGCTCTTGCTGCCTTTCCCGTTGCTACATTTGCTCCATATCCAGACCACAAGCTCAATAATTTCGTTAAGGGACGGCTCAATATATCAAAATGTCGCATCGTTTCCTTCCGAGAAATATTTCTCTGCTGTTATTTCTATCCTATTTTCCGGAAGGCCAAAGAGGGCATAAGTCCCGTGAGGGCATACGCTTCCAACCTGAGACAGTCATAATTCTTTTAATATTTCTTCATTTTACAGGTTGAACAGTTTGCCCAATACAAATATCTATTTTTTAACTTCCATCTCTTCCTGAAAGAATCAGAAACAAAAATGAAAGAGGAAATTAGCAATCAGCAGTTTGGATTCCGACAGAGTAGTCCAGACGGAGGTTATGTTCAATATGCGATTGTAAACTGAAAAAAAAGGCATGAACATCTGCAAGGTTTTTGACCGGGCATGACTTGAGCAACTGGCTGAGTTCTTGGATGATGTTGTTTTAGGCTGGAAAACCTCAGATTAATCAGCAGTTTGTGCTGGGAGCAAGCAGACTTTGTTACATCTGATGGGAACTACTCAAAACATCTGTTGATATAACGCAAGGAATCAGACAAGACTGAGCGTAGCAGATCTGTCACAAGCTACTCAAACATCTACTGATATAACGCAAGGAATCAGACAAGACTGAGTGTAGCAGATCTGTCACAAGTTACTCAAACATCTACTGATATAACGCAAGGAGTCAGACAAGACTGAGTGTAGTAGATCTATCACAAGCTACTCAAACATCTACTGATATAACGCAAGGAATCAGATAAGACTGAGTGTAGTAGATCTATCACAAGCTACTCAAACATCTACTGATATAACGCAAGGAATCAGATAAGACTGAGTGTAGTAGATCTATCACAAGCTACTCAAACATCTACTGATATAACGCAAGGAATCAGATAAGACTGAGTGTAGTAGATCTATCACAAGCTACTCAAACATCTACTGATATAACGCAAGGAATCAGATAAGACTAAGTGTAGTAGATCTGTCACAAGCTACTCAAACATCTACTGATATAACGCAAGGAATCAGATAAGACTGAGTGTAGTAGATCTATCACAAGCTACTCAAACGTCTACTGATATAACGCAAGGAATCAGACAAGACTGAGCGTAGCAGATCTATCACAAGCTACTCAAACGTCTACTGATATAACGCAAGGAATCAGACAAGACTGAGCGTAGCAGATCTATCACAAGCTACTCAAACATCTACTGATATAACGCAAGGAATCAGACAAGACTAAGTGTAGTAGATCTATCACAAGCTACTCAAACATCTACTGATCTACTGATCTATGCGAAGAGTCAGACAAAACCGAATTGTTCTTCTTGGTTCCGATCTTCAAAGAATTAGAAGAATACCTGAATTAATCACGAAAAAAGGAACAATAATCTTAGTTATGCAGATGTTGCCGTGTTGATGGCAGAAAATCCCGAAGATTTACTGAAAATTGTGAAGCAAATAAATAACAGAAGACAATATTGTGGGCTGGATATGAATATTAAACAGACAGAGATCACAGTAATTAGCCATGGAAGCGAAAACGATATGTAGACATAAAAATAAATGGAGAAACAATAGAATTTAGAATTAGTTTACTTGGACATATGATAAGAGACATAATGTGAAACGAAGATTAATGAAGTAATGGTGGAATGCACATTTGACACAGTGAAGAAGATTCTTGATTCCGAACATCTGTTCATTGTCAAATGGTGTGTTTACTCTACACTCCTCTGTGGAATTTAACCAAGAAAATGGAAAACACAGTGGAGCTCTTTGAAAAGTCAATATACTCGTACAAAAAAAAATAGAAGAAACTGAAAGGAGAAATAACAAGGACTCGAGAACCAGACAGCTAAAAAAACGAGTGTACTGGTTATGCCAAGATGGACCAACTGTACTAGCGGGAAAAGCTGAAGGGAAACAAAAAGCAAGGGGAAGGCAACAGTACAGATGAATGTTATCAAGAGATGGGTAGGGATCTGTTTGTCTCGGCGCTCCGTGAAAGTAACGAGCAGAAGAAACTGGAGATCTACTGCAGCCATCCTTCCCTTCCGAGACAGCCGAAGATTATGATGATGTTGATTCTTGTGTGTCTTTCTTGGTAAACTTCTTCGGAATTTAGAAATATATTGCGGCTGCTTATGGTCTGTTGCAAACACAGACACCAGAAATGTTGCAGAAAAATCATAAGAATCGCAGTGTTCGTACTTTATGTTTAAATGTGAATTCCTCTCACGTAAATCTGTGATTTTCTTTCACATTTAAGATTGACAAAAATCTTAGTGCCTGAAGTCGTGATTATCTGTAGGAGAAAATAAAGACTAGGAAATTTGCATAGTAATTAAACAACTTTTTATGCAAGTGTAATTTCTGTTTCTCTCTCCATTCATTGGTGACATGTGATAACTTTAGTCTCTCTCCAATCAGTGGTGACATGTGATAACTTTAGTCTCTCTCCAGTCACTGGTGACATGTGATAACTTTAGTCTCTCTCCAGTCACTGGTGACATGTGATACCTTTAGTCTCTCCGGTCACTGGTGACATGTGATAACTTTAGTCTCTCTCCAATCACTGGTGAAATGTGATAAATTTAGTCTCTCCGGTCACTTGTGACATATGATAACGTTAGTCTCTTCTCCGTTCACTGGTGATATGTGATAACTTTAGTTTCTCTCCAGTCACTGGTGACATGTGATAACTTTAGTCTCTCTCCAGTCACTGGTGACATGTGATAACTTTAGTCTCTCTCCAGTCACTGGTGACATGTGATAACTTTAGTCTCTCTCCAGTCACTGGTGACATGTGATAACTTTAGTCTCTCTCCGGTCACTGGTGACATGTGATAACTTTAGTCTCTCTCCTGTCACTGACAACGGCTGATAAGCATAGGAAGGCCCGACTTGTTTCCTCGTTTGATAAGGCTGACTCAACATGGCTTCATATTTCATTTCAGAATTTACTTTTATCCATCGTCTTATAGCATGAACACGTTTACTATGAACTACATACTTTTAGCACAAAATGTTAATTATATGTAGTCATTTTTTGCAGCCTTTATTTAGTTATTGCAGAATGTTAGCCCCCTATTATCATCTTTTCTGTACTTTTTTTTTTCACTTTGACATCAGCAGAACCTGGACGACCTAGACCGAAACTAGAGTAGCACTGCTGAAACAGACTCTTATCTTCTTATATCCTTCCCGTGCCGTTAAACGTCACCCAGGGCTCCCAAGGTAGTTCGCAAAATGTTCCTTTTTTCGGCGAATTTTTCAACCTCTTCAAGGGATTTTGTGCCTATTATTTTGGCTACTCTTAACAATGTCCTCTTTAGAGTTTTCCGTGGTCGGCCTCTTTTTCTTCGGCCTGTTGTGTTCCACTTGATAGCTTGTTTTGGATTCTCTGATCGTTTCTTCTCATCACGTGACCAACATATCTCCTTTTCCTGATCACCCATGAGACCGGTTGTTGTTTGCTCATCTGCCTTATTTCTGCATTATTCTTGAATTCGCTCCACTTGATGCCGAGTATTTTCCTTAGGCATTTGTTTTCAAAAGATTCTAATCTATTGTCTATTTCTTTAGTTGTTTTCCAGCGTTTACATGCATAAATGAAGGTGGACATCACATTTGAATTGAATAGTCTTAACTTGGTTTTTGTGCTTATAAATTTTGAATGCCATGTGTTCTCAAGATTCTTGAAGATCGATGCTGCTTTTGCAATTCTAATTCTAACTTCCTTTTTGGTGTCACTATCCTGGTCTATGTAGCTGCCAATGTATGCAAATTGATTGACTTCTTCAACAACTGTCACTTTTACGTGTATTTTTCCATTTTGATTAATGGAAGTTTCATTATTTTTATTTTGTCCTTGGTAATTTCTAGTTCTATTTTGCTAGCCAGTGAAGAATGGATATCTGCTTTTTCTTGCATGGCATTCACATTGTTACTGATAAGAGTTATGTCATCTGCAAAATCAAGATCGTCTAGTTGGGTCCCATGTACCTAATCAATACCTGTTACCCGCGCAGCATTTTTTCATTATGAAGTGAATCAGATTCACTAGCATTAATGTTTCACTCTGTGAAGGCTATCGTCGAGGCTCGGTATCTCTTCACCAGTGATGAGCTCTTACCTTCACCAAGAAGATCACATCACTTTGAGCACTTGTCTCGTCACCGAGAAGATCACATCACTTTGAGCACTTGTCTCGTCACCGAGAAGATCACCTCACTTTGAGCACTTATCTCGTCACCGAGAAGATCACGTCACTTTGAGCACTTGTCTCGTCACCGAGAAGATCACATCACTTTGAGCACTTGCCTCGTAATGAACACTCATTTAACATTTTAAATTTTAATATACTTTTTAAACCGTAATTTTTTCAACTTTTCGAGGTGAATACAGATTAGAAAAAAAGTTACTGAAAAGATTTATCACAGAGGACACCGAAAGAGGATCAGAACTAATTATAAAAAATACCGGCAGGTGATCTGTGATAGTGAAAAATAAAGTGAAAATATAAAGGGTAATGTTCACGGTAACCAGAAGTAACCAAGACAAGGAAATAAACTCAGCTCGCAGGGAGCAACAAAGCAGAGCTTGGCAAATATACTGGTCAAATAAAGTAGCAATTATCAAAGGCAAAAACAGCCTTTCTGGGCCTAAAAAAAAAAGATCATTAGCAAATAAATCAATCTGGATATTTGCAGGAAAGAAAGAATAAAGAGTAAAACAACAAAGGACGTTCACGTGGAGAAAGTTAAAACCGTGCGAGTACCAAAGCCGCCATTAAATGTAACACAACTGTAGCCCGGCTATCCTCTTAGCTCAGTGAAATCAATCACAAATCTCTGCTTGACTGCTCTCAATTTGTCACTTCTTGACGGTATTATGTGGACTAACACCTTCAGGTGGAATGTGTACGTTCTTGTGTGTGTGCTTGTATGTATGTTTGTTGCTTATGTGCGTGTAAGCTAAGGTAAAGGCAAAACTGTGAAGCCATATAACCAGGGGATGTGGTGCCTTGACTTTCCTCGGCCTGTCAGCAGACCGAGGCTGATGTGACAAGCATTACATCTGGCCACCTTTCTTTCCGAGGCTGATGTGACAAGCATTACATCTGGCCACCTTTCTTTCCGAGGCTGATGTGACAAGCATTACATCTGGCCACCTTTCTTTCCGAGGCTGATGTGACAAGCATTACATCTGGCCACCTTTCTTTCCGAGGCTGATGTGACAAGCATTACATCTGGCCACCTTTCTTTCCGAGGCTGATGTAACAAGCATTACATCTGGCCACCTTTCTTTCCGAGGCTGATGTAACAAGCATTACATCTGGCCACCTTTCTTTCCGAGGCTGATGTGACAAGCATTACATCTGGCCACCTTTCTTTCCGAGGCTGATGTGACAAGCATTACATCTGGCCACCTTTCTTTCCGAGGCTGATGTGACAAGCATTACATCTGGCCACCTTTCTTTCCGAGGCTGATGTAACAAGCATTACATCTGGCCACCTTTCTTTCCGAAACTGCAGAAGAGTCAGGTACCAATTTTTACAGTTTGAAACTGGGGCATCTCTGACAATCTTCGACTCATCACCCTTGTTGTGAAAGGCATTGCTCTATCCACTCGGTGCTCAGTCGCCCAGTATGTGCGTGTGGTTGTAAGTTATTGTGCTTGTGTGTGTGTGTGTGAGAGAGAGAGAGAGATTGTGGGGGGGGGGGGGGAGGGAGAGGAAAGAGAAATAGACACTTGCGTCTATATTTCTTTCAGAAATCAAACTTTACGAAGTGTATTGACTTTAACAAACATTTAGGTCGCCCATATTTCCTCCGAGTTCTCTCCCCCCCCCCCTCCTTTCTCTCTCTGTCCCTCATTCCCTGTGTGTGTGTATGTGTGTGTGTGTGCTTGTGCTTTGTTGATATGTGCATTCCTATTTTCTGGGAAAAAGTAGCAGGTGTATAGAAATGCATGTAGTTTAATGTACTAATGAATCAAAACCAACAAACTCACATGCATACATCAAGTTTCCAATGTGTTGTACAGAAAATAAGCCGTTTCTTTCAGAGAATATGGAAGGAGTTTGTTAGTGTCTCACCCTTATACCATGATTCTTGGAGAACGTCAGTCTGAATCATTATCATGATTTTTTTGCGAGTTTTGTGTGTGTGTGTGTGTGTGTGTGAGAGAGAGGAAGAGGAAAGGGGATAGGAGCTCAAGAACTGACCGAAGATTCGTTCAGCATCTAAGTCTTAGCCAATCACAGGTTAAAGAAAAAAAGGTAATAGTAATCCTGTCATGCCTTAGAGGCACATAGGGATGTGGTGTTAGTGCTCATATTTTCCTTGACCTGTCAGCAACCAGAGGATTATATGGTCAGTATCATGTCTGGCCGCCTTTCCTTCCTCAACTCCAGAAGAGGTGGGTTCCTGTTTCAACACTGGGTGAATGGGGGTGTCTCAGGCCTGCTTCGAACCCTCGACCTTTGCCATGACAGGCCGTTGCACTGACCACTTCGCCACTTAGACATCCTTAGCCAATTATATTGTCACTATTTACTGCGCATGTCTAGGTCACTAACTTCCTTAAACACAGTCTCACCAGCTTTCTCTGTTATCAAACTTCAAATTTCATGCCTTTTCCCCAGCCTCAGATACCTGCCTGACTGGTAGTCCAAATCTTACTAGCATCCTTTCTATATTCCATGTCCTAGTAACATCTCTTCTGCTATCCTAGGTCTTGCTAACATCTCTTCTGTTATCCTAGGTATTGCTAGCATCTCTTTTGTTATCCTAGATCTTGCTAACATCTCTTCTGTTATCCTAGGTATTGCTAGCATCTCTTTTGTTATCCTAGATCTTGCTAGCATCTCTTCTGTTATCTGAAGTATTTATAACAACATCTCTGTTGTTATCCCAAGTCTTGCTAGCTCTTTATCTGTTATTCCATGTCTTAGCAATCATCTCTTCTACTAAAGCCCTGCTAGTTTCCATCCATCAGCAGTCTTAGTCGGTGTACACATCATATTTACTGTTTTCCACCAGATCTTTGTTTCTGTAAGCCTATTTTAATACTATTTGTTCAGCTGTCTGTTTCTTTGTGTAAAGTTTCTGCCTTGTTTCTTTTCCTGTTTATCATTCTCTGCTTCGTGTTTCTTGGCGCATGCTTCCTGGTACTTCATTTTTTTCCCTGTCTCTTTGTTCATGTTTATTTGACCCAGTTTTTCATGCTTTGTAATTTTTACCCTATTTCCTGTTTCTGAGACATGTTGTTTCTGTTTCTTGTCTGTGTGACATGTTTTCTGTCCCTGTGACCTGTCGATGTTTCTTTTCGCCTGATTCTCTCACTCTCTTCATCATGTTTGTTCTTTTTCGTGGGGACCGAGCATGTGACAGTGTCTGTTACTGTGTGTATGTTACTGTGTGTATGTTACTGTGTGTATGTTACTGTGTGTATGTGACTTTTGTGTTTATGCTTTTGCGTCTATCATTTTTCTTCTTCTTTTTCTTCTTCTTTTTTTTTCTTCTTCTTCTTCTTTATTATTATTATTTGAAACTGTCAGTCCGTCTGGGTTTTTCCCATAGAAGTATTCAAAACCATTACTGGATATTTATATGGGATAAAGACGATGGTCTTAACTAATTGCCCTTGTTCTGTTTAGCTTAGTGCTATGAAAGAAAGAAAAAAAAACTACACACGGGCAGTGCCTAAAAGAATTGGCTTGTGCCAACAATCCTCTGTGGCCAATTACTCCTACAAAATCAGCCAGTTTACCGAACTCTCGAGGTCCAATTAAAAAAAAAAAAAGACACATGTAGTAAAAACGGCGCCATTTTTGTGTCTGTCAACTTTTACGTAATTAATTTCCCGATTGTCTGAGGGGAGATTCTGAGACAGTGATGAGCCGGTTTGGACATAAGAAATGCCTTTTGGCGGCTTCCTTCTCCTTGCTGGCCACTTCGTGAACTAAATGGCGGAATAAATGGGGTCAAGAAGGAGATAGAGAAGGAGTTCGCTCCAACAAAATTTTCTCATACAAACGATTGGTCTTATGGAGACACGAAACTTATGGCAAGTGGAACATGCTATTTAGTTTTCTATAACCATGGATGTCTCTTTTTACTATTAGTATACATGAAAATGAATGTACTAGTAGTTTACATAAGGGTTAGTTTATTATTAGTTTATATATTGATTAGTTCAGTACTAGTTTATATAATTATTAGTTTACTATTAATTTAAATATGGATCATTTTATTACAAGTTTATATCAGATTTTCTTTACTGTTTGTTTTCCAGGGATTTCACGGTTGTGTTATCCTAGAAATTATTTTTTAAGTTAATTTTATCCAGTAAAATTATTGGAATGTGCATAACCATGACAGAACAGCTCCTGGTGTCTTAGAAGAGAATACTGGGAGTTGTGGATGTTCTTGAAGATGTTGAGAATTTTCTTGATGGGTTGTTTTCTTCGGTCATGCTTGATTCACAGATATTCTTTGTGGCATCAGATTTACAAATGATCAGGATTTCATAAACTCAAGAACAAAGATTTGTTCATTACAAAAAGGAAAAAAACTGTAAAAAGTCAGAAACTCCTCGTCTCCTCTGCTCTCCGTCACTTCCAGTGCTACAAAACTCAATGTCCAGACAAGGTTTTGGAATATTGTCTTTACCTGAATAGGGGTTCATGGATTTCAGGAAAGTGAACATTCAGATAACGAACTCTCGTAAAACAGGATTGGGGTAGAACTAAATACAATGCAATTTTGCTGAGCCATGATGGTTCCAGTAACATCTCAGACTGGATGTCTACCCCGTCCACTGACTGTCAAAGTAATGTATGGACAATGAAAACGAAAATGAAGTACTAAGACGCACTGCTCAGTATAGAACTATCTTGACACTAATACTATGATCTCATACAACTCATACAAATAAAAATCTTTGAACTAAACAGATACGGAATATATGTTTACGTCAACATGTTCTCTTACTTCCAGACGAATGGTTTTCAAAATCTGCAAGTGACTGGTCTGTTGTGCTCTAAACCATTAACGTTATGAAGTCGGCTACTGGTCTGTCCATTGTGGTACTGCTGATGGTGGTGTTCATGGCTGGCGCCAAGAAAGGCAAAAAAGACCGCAGTAAGTACTTGCGCCCACTCTTGTGGGTGTACATCTTTGAAGAAGAATCTAGCAATTACTAAAACCATGCGTGGACTTGTGTCATAGTTTCAGTACTCACGCAGTAGGAAAACACGATCCCAGAATGCCCGAGTCTTTTTTTTCACATGAAAAGAATGCCATCTCATGTTGTAAGTCCATTTTCTTTCGTCATTTATACTGAGCAGATTTTTTTTTCTTTTGTTACAAAAATGTCAAACAGTTAATGATCAATGTTAAAAACAGAAAATGGTGTTTTGACCGTTCTTCTGAATGTGACATGAAACACAAAGGACGAAGGGAAATAAATCGTGTAGCCTTGTTCTCAGTCCAATCCAGGTTTTATAATCCTGCTCTAGGACTTCCTTATGTGCTCTATACGCCAGACGGAAAATGGCCAGTGTTTGTACCATTGTGTACTTTGACTAGCACAATTACGCTACAAAAAAGGTACGAAACTTTTGATGTGGGGGTGTGACTCAGGCAAGAGTATTTCAGTTTCTCCTGATAAACATTTTCCTACCGCCTACTCAGATATAAACGTAATAACACAGGAATACCACAATAAAAATCGTTGAGTGAAGAACACTTTCTTGTTTGAATTGGCCTATGCAAATGTCACAAGGGAAGATAAATCTATGTACACCCACAACTGGAATCGATTAGAAAATAAATGCTTCTAATTAGAGAGTCGATGCTGTCAGCAGGAAGACAAGCTCTGACAGCGTGATCATTATCTTCAAGACAGACTTAGTGATGAACGAAACGAAGCGTGCTCAGAAATTGTTCTAATATTGACCATGCTTTGCTGAAAAACATTCTGCTCCTAAATTCACAGCCTGTTGTTGCCTGCGCAAAGTCTTTCATTTTAGCAGGTCTTTAAACTGGGATGAAAAAGGCGGATTGGATAAAAAAAAAACTGTGCTATTTAGTACTTTGTAGGGCACATGATTGCGTGCCGAGATGTGAACTCCGAGGAAGTTAGGACCACATGCACGTGCTGTGGTTGTTAGTTTAAACATCTTCGTGAATAAAGATAAGCCTTTTGTCTGTCTGTGTTCCAGTAGCGTGGAAATGCAAAAACCCAAGAAATGTTTGTTCATAAAACATAACTGTTACACAATTCTGGGAAAAAATTGTCCTTTCGAAATAATTTTGTCCTCAGTATTATAGGACACACATCTTTGGTTGTATGTCAAGAGACGGTCAAGATATTAGATTGTAACAAAGATGGCCGACTGTGACGGATTTTGTCAGTTCTAGGGCACAAATATGATTGAGTGGTGATACCCGACTTGTCTTCAGACAACTTCTCCACGTGAAGAACGAAGCCCACATTGTCTCGTTCGCAAGTCTCCTACCATGAGCTGCTGCTGGGAAGAGAAGCAAAGAGATGCGCACCAATCCAGACTTCCCAGAAGCCATCTTTCCCCTGTTCAGGCAGACTCCTCACATGTTCTGTACTTGAAACAGCGTCCACCATGTCTGGTAAATGTGTAGTTTTCATTCCTAGTACTTCCGTGGTAGAAGTAATGACCAAGAATACTTACAAATTCAAGTAACCTAGTTCAACGTGGAACCGTGTCATCTTAGTGTCATTTTACCTCTAGTATAATAAGAACTCTCTGTCCAAAGAAAAAAAAAAAGAGGTCAGCCACGTGAAACTCTAAAGAGGACATTGTTAAGCGAGGTCACATTCTCTCTCTCTCTGAACCTTAAGTGGCCATGGCACATGGGGCTTCCGCAAGGGTTTTCCACAAATGCCTGTCCTTCGCCTTTTTTCTCCTCTTGCCCAGGTGAGCCCTCTATTGCTCAACATCCTTTCTGTTTTTCTTCTCCATGTCTCTTTTGGTCTACCCTTACTTCTGTTCCCCTGTGGTGTCCATCTTACTTCCGTTTCTGTAGCAGTCTGATAGTTTTTTTTTACCAGATAGGGTCACATTACCAAGCATAAAATCCCTTGATGAGGTTGAAAAGCTCGCCGAAAACATGAAAACTTGACGGACTACCATGCGAGCCCTGTGTGACGTTTAACGGCACAGGAAGGATGTAAGATAGTAAGACAGTTTAATGTAAACATTATATGAGGGGGAAGAAGAGACTGGAGATGGAGAACTGCCTCTTATAACTAGCACCGTGCAGTTATTTAGCTCTCTCTGATGCACAGCGTTTCCTGCGAACAAGTTAAATATTCATAATTGAAATGACAAAAATCCGGAATATTCCGCAATCCGTAATGTCGCTCTCACAAGAGCCAGCTCTTTTGGATAAGACACTGACTCACTTTTGTGGTTTCCCACACAAATAAAATGAACATATAAACCTTCCACTCTAATTCGCACAATCAACATTCACTACAAACATTCATCTCTCTGTCTGCGGACCTTACACTTGATAGCCATACTCAGGTACGCCATATTTTTAGTTCGCCTTCACGGTTAATTCTAGTGGAAACTTAGTCACATGTCTTAGTTTTTCTCTCTTCTGTGTTCTCATACGTTAGCAAAGATCCATCTTACCTTGAAACATATTACACTACATAACTAAACAACACCAGCAACAGAACACCACATAATTAAGCAACATCAACAACATAATTCCTTTCCATAATAGGAACAACTGGGGTACCATCCAGGAAGCCAGCACATTCCTCCCTACAGTTGCGTGTCTGTGATCACTTATTTTCTGTTTTTGTTGTTGAGCGTTAAAAACGTTAAAAAGCCGAGATGATAATACCATGGACAACAATGGTACCAAAGTGAAACTGTGACGGATTTACCATCACACAGATCCTTAGCCTTTGTAAATGGCTGTGAGATACCTTCTTGATTTCCCCACCATGAATCACAGGATCAAGATCTGGAGGGCACATGCGCTCACGATGGTGCAGACAAAAAGCACCCATAGCACAAAGAACTCCTCAAAGAAAATGCTGACAGCTAAAGAGGGGCAAATCATGGATGGGTCATGCAGAAGATGTCGTCAAGCAGGTCAGTGAACCTAACAGCAACAACCCCGGCCAGGAGTATGTGCCTGTGCTTCCATCGTTCAGAGGCACCCTCATCTATGTCCCTAGGCACGTGGTCAACTAGGGAAATGCAAGAGCTGATAGAATTGCTGGCTCTGCCATCATTGCAGATGGACAACCACTGGATCGAGCTGATATTGTTAACATGCTCAGAGAGATAGGCAATAATTAATGTATATGTATATAACTATACACGAAGCATTGCAGTAAAGCTGTGATACCAGAATGTATAAACTAGGAAAAAGTAGGAGCAGCTTTATGGTTAAGTAATAAAGTTAAGTAATAAAGCTGCTCCTACTTTTTCCTAGTTTATACATCCAGAGAGATAGGCAGAGTGGAGGACTTCGAGGACAGTGAATCTACATCGCCACTCAGACTGACAGATCTGGGAATACAGATCTGCACGGCCAGGAATGAGAGGCATACTGGACGTGCAAGACTGCTCCTCATCTAACACAGGACAGGCACTATCAGCCACAGTACGCTGGTGGATATGTTGGGGGTGTGGGGGATTTGAGCACATATGGACATGTCCGGAGTGCAATGATTATGACCCAGACCATAAACCATAAACTATATTTATTTTGTTTTGAAAGAGTGCGCTTGTGCCACTTGCCGGTAAAATATGTAACCAAGCGGAGGTAGGAGTATATCACGAGGAAGTTAGAACTGAAGGAAACTGTGAACATTATTTAAGCAGGTTTCAGAAATTAAGAAGAACCTGCCATTAAATTTGTAAAAATCTGAGGTAATGAGGCATGTGATGATCATGAGAAGTTTGCAGAAATTGTGTTGAAGAAAATCTGAAGACAGAACAAGTACATAATCCAGAAGAAGTGTCATCGTTTTGGCGTGACTGTCTCAGGAAGATACTGACCACAGCTACAAGACAGCAGAAACAAGGATACCAGCTGGAGATTCACTGTGTTGGGATGCACTAATACAGCAGGCACACATCAGTGTGACCAGCTTAATATTTCAGAGAATACCGCATGTCATTGCTAATCTACGAGAAGAGAAATTTCTTCATTATTAAGGGACTGGATCATCATTGACAACTTTTTATGTTTACCTTCATGACTTTTCTGTACTAGCAGTTCACACAGACTGCAAGAAAATGGGGATAGCGAGAGAGAAAATTTAATAATTTCTAATCACTGTTAGATCCACGACGAAGATTTTATGTAGAGTGAAATTTCCTATATTTTTATCTTGTCAGAGTCAGGGCCACAGTGGAAGCCATCCTCAATGCCAGCCATGAACAAAAGGTTCGAATCTGTCTTTGAAGGGAAGGACCTATCTCTTGACTGCAGAGCTCAAGGTCACCCTAAACCGAGTGTCAGATGGCTAAGAGATGGAGCTGAGTTGAAGGATGGCATTAACATTGAGGTAACTCACTTCTCTGAGACAGCACGAGTTAAAGGCACAGACATATAATAGTCTTTCATCTGACATCATGTTTGTGACCAACTTCTTGTCAACAACAGCTTCTCAAGTGTTATCTATGTTCATGCAAACCACCAAATGTAATCAATTTTTGTGTTATTTCCACAGTTTGGTCCATGTTTGTGTAAGCAGCGAAGCCTAGCATATGTTTAATTAAATCCTCAAGTATAATCTATGTTTTGACTCCACACGATTGATCTAAAATGTATAAACTAGGAAAAAACTAGGAACAGCTGTATTATTTAACGATAACACACTTGTGACTTTCGGGGCGAGCCTTCTTCAAACAAAAACAAACAGGATGAAGAACATTAATGAAAAAAATTAATGAAAAATGAAAACGTATTTCAGTCCTTGTAAAGGCACAAAAGTATCGCTTGTGTGTATTTGGGAACATAAACAATATGTCATATAGTTGTATGCCTATACGCAAATTATTGTGTGTTACACAAGATTGATCAATCTGCAGCTTCTAAAGTGCGCTCTAAGTCTGCAAAGATCTTCAACTTTACTTTAGTCTATAAAAAAGAACCCATTGGAAGTTCAGTCAATCAGTTATTACGGATCTTATGTGCCTTGTAAACTTACTTTTGGGACACCCCCCCCCCCCATACATTATTTGGTGACATTCCACATATACTGCTTATGTTTTGTTATAATTTTAAAGAAACTGCTTATTTCCTGCTGACTGTCTTCTCAAACTCCTGGCATGGAAGTCTAATGGTTGTGGCCTTTGGTTTCAGGTGAAGAAGTTTAATCTTATCCTGACAGCACTTACCTCAGACATGAGCGGCAACTACACATGCGTGGTCAGCAACAAGCATGGTCAGATAGACTGGACCTTTCACCTCGATGTCCAAGGTGAGAGTCCAGAAGGTATCACCCTTTACTATACTTAATATTATATTTGTGTAGAATTTTTAAAAAAACTTTCTCATCTGAGCACGTTTTGTTTATTTATTTATTATGGATTTTAAAAGTTTATTTTTCCAAATTAGGGCCATAAAAGATGTTTTTTTTACTTCTTTAGGTTTATACTGATATTTTCTTTAATTGAAATCTGCATCTGAAACATAGTTGCTATGTTCTAGAGTTGAAATGATGCTTACTTTGTAATCAACCATTTCCACTATCTTTAGCTTCATAATATAGAAGAACGGGAGTGTGCTATGGAAAGAAAAGTAAACAGACAAAGCTATAGAATCATTTGAACTGAAAGGTGAAGTAATGTTTTAAAAGACCTAAGAACCGGAGAGTTTAAATATTGTAGCTATAACAACAGATTTAATACTATAACAAAAATCATATCTGAAGCAAATGTCAAAGGGAAAGTAGCAAGATGGCCAGATTGATTTAGTGAGTGGCAAACATCAAGTGATGAACAAGAAACAGCTTGGACAAGTGCACCATGAAATGAGGGATGATAAGAATATAGATGGGTGGACAATATCAAGTGATGGACAAGATATCAACTGATGGGCAAGATATCAGGTGATGGACAGGATATCAAGTGATGGACAAGAAACAGCTTGGACAAGTACACCATGACAGCTAGGGCTAGAGCAAGCTAAAGATATTTTGTAGCCAATCTTCCCTGTTGAGTGATAGAATATGATCAATTTTATAATGCCATATACTGTAATTTACCATGTGAAAGCCTCATTGTTTCCTAAACAGTTTAGTTCTTCCACAGACATATAATTCTAACTTTAGATATGTAGGTAAATTTTGCTAGATATTTTTGGTGTGTATAAGCCAAACATATCAGCAGACATGAAAGTCTAGAAAAATTAGTCTTGACTAGAAAGGTAAATGGCAAAAGACAGAGAAGGCAAAGAAGACAGACATACCTAGATGGCCTGATTGTATGGTTTGGTGTTAAAACAACAACTGAATTGGTTCAAGACATGGAAGAGATCGAGCACTGATAGAGAGATGATCACCTATGCTTATTAGCCTGGCACTGATAGAGAGATGATCACCTATGCTTATTAGCCTGGCACTGATAGAGAGATGATCACCTATGCTTATTAGTCTGGCACTGATAGAGAGATGATCACCTATGCTTATTAACCTGGCATTAATAGAGAGATGATCACCTATGCTTATTAGTCTGGCACTGATAGAGAGATGATCACCTATGCTTATTAGCCTGGCATTGATAGAGAGATGATCACCTATGCTTATTAGCCTGGCACTAATAGAGAGATGATCACCTATGCTTATTAGCCTGGCACTAATAGAGAGATGATCACCTATGCTTATTAGCCTGGCATTGATAGAGAGATGATCACCTATGCTTACTGGCCTGGCACTGATAGAGAGATGATCACCTATGCTTATTAGCCTGGCATTGATAGAGAGATGATTCCTATGCTTATTAGCCTGGCACTGATAGAGAGATAATCACCTATGCTTATTAGCCTTGCAGTGATAGAGAGATGATCACCTATGCTTATTAGCCTGGCACTGATAGAGAGATGATCACCTATGCTTATTAGCCTGGCACTGATAGAGAGATGATCACCTATGCTTATTAGCCTGGCACTAATAGAGAGATAATCACCTATGCTTATTAGCCTGGCACTGATAGAGAGATGATCACCTATGCTTATTAGCCTGGCACTGATAGAGAGATGATCACCTATGCTTATTAGTCTGGCACTGATAGAGAGATAATCACCTATGCTTATTAGCCTGGCACTGATAGAGAGATGATCACCTATGCTTATTAGCCTGGCACTGATAGAGAGATGATCACCTATGCTTATTAGCCTGGCATTGATAGAGAGATGATTCCTATGCTTATTAGCCTGGCACTGATAGAGAGATAATCACCTATGCTTATTAGCCTTGCAGTGATAGAGAGATGACCACCTATGCTTATTAGCCTGGCACTGATAGAGAGATGATCACCTATGCTTATTAGCCTGGCATTGATAGAGAGATGATCATCTATGCTCGTTAGCCTGGCATTGATAGAGATGATCACCTATGCTCATTAGCCTGGCATTGATAGAGAGATGATCATCTATGCTTACTGGCCTGCCACTGATAGAGAGATGATCACCTATGCTTATTAGCCTGGCACTGATAGAGAGATAATCACCTATGCTTATTAGCCTTGCAGTGATAGAGAGATGATCACCTATACTTATTAGCCTGGCACTGATAGAGAGATGATCACCTATGCTTATTAGCCTGGCACTGATAGAGAGATGATCACCTATGCTTATTAGCCTGGCACTAATAGAGAGATAATCACCTATGCTTATTAGCCTGGCACTGATAGAGAGATGATCACCTATGCTTATTAGCCTGGCACTGATAGAGAGATGATCACCTATGCTTATTAGTCTGGCACTGATAGAGAGATAATCACCTATGCTTATTAGCCTGGCACTGATAGAGAGATGATCACCTATGCTTATTAGCCTGGCACTGATAGAGAGATGATCACCTATGCTTATTAGCCTGGCACTGATAGAGAGATAATCACCTATGCTTATTAGCCTGGCACTGATAGAGAGATGATCACCTATGCTTATTAGCCTGGCACTGATAGAGAGATGATCACCTATGCTTATTAGCCTGGCATTGATAGAGAGATGATTCCTATGCTTATTAGCCTGGCACTGATAGAGAGATAATCACCTATGCTTATTAGCCTTGCAGTGATAGAGAGATGATCACCTATGCTTATTAGCCTGGCACTGATAGAGAGATGATCACCTATGCTTATTAGCCTGGCATTGATAGAGAGATGATCATCTATGCTCGTTAGCCTGGCATTGATAGAGAGATGATCACCTATGCTCATTAGCCTGGCATTGATAGAGAGATGATCATCTATGCTTACTGGCCTGCCACTGATAGAGAGATGATCACCTATGCTTATTAGCCTGGCACTGATAGAGAGATGATCACCTATGCTTATTAGCCTGGCACTGATAGAGAGATGATCACCTATGCCTATTAGCCTGGCACTGATAGAGAGATGATCACATATGCTTATTAGCCTGGCACTGATAGAGAGATGATCACATATGCTTATTAGCCTGGCATTGATAGAGAGATGATCACCTATGCTTATTAGCCTGGCACTAATAGAGAGATGATCACCTATGCTTATTAGCCTGGCACTGATGGAGAGATGATCACCTATGCTTATTAGCCTGGCACTGATAGAGAGATGATCACCTATGCTTATTAGTCTGGCACTGATAGAGAGATAATCACCTATGCTTATTAGCCTGGCACTGATAGAGAGATGATCACCTATGCTTATTAGTCTGGCACTGATAGAGAGATAATCACCTATGCTTATTAGTCTGGCACTGATAGAGAGATGATCACCTATGCTTATTAGCCTGGCACTGATAGAGAGATAATCACCTATGCTTATTAGTCTGGCACTGATAGAGAGATAATTCCTATGCTTATTAGCCTGGCACTGATAGAGAGATAATCACCTATGCTTATTAGCCTTGCAGTGATAGAGAGATGACCACCTATGCTTATTAGCCTGGCACTGATAGAGAGATGATCACCTATGCTTATTAGCCTGGCATTGATAGAGAGATGATCATCTATGCTCGTTAGCCTGGCATTGATAGAGAGATGATCACCTATGCTCATTAGCCTGGCATTGATAGAGAGATGATCATCTATGCTTACTGGCCTGCCACTGATAGAGAGATGATCACCTATGCTTATTAGCCTGGCACTGATAGAGAGATAATCACCTATGCTTATTAGCCTTGCAGTGATAGAGAGATGATCACCTATGCTTATTAGCCTGGCACTGATAGAGAGATCACCTATGCTTATTAGCCTGGCACTGATAGAGAGATGATCACCTATGCTTATTAGCCTGGCACTAATAGAGAGATAATCACCTATGCTTATTAGCCTGGCACTGATAGAGAGATGATCACCTATGCTTATTAGCCTGGCACTGATAGAGAGATGATCACCTATGCTTATTAGTCTGGCACTGATAGAGAGATAATCACCTATGCTTATTAGCCTGGCACTGATAGAGAGATGATCACCTATGCTTATTAGCCTGGCACTGATAGAGAGATGATCACCTATGCTTATTAGCCTGGCACTGATAGAGAGATAATCACCTATGCTTATTAGCCTGGCACTGATAGAGAGATGATCACCTATGCTTATTAGCCTGGCACTGATAGAGAGATGATCACCTATGCTTATTAGCCTGGCATTGATAGAGAGATGATTCCTATGCTTATTAGCCTGGCACTGATAGAGATGATCACCTATGCTTATTAGCCTTGCAGTGATAGAGAGATGATCACCTATGCTTATTAGCCTGGCACTGATAGAGAGATGATCACCTATGCTTATTAGCCTGGCATTGATAGAGAGATGATCATCTATGCTCGTTAGCCTGGCATTGATAGAGAGATGATCACCTATGCTCATTAGCCTGGCATTGATAGAGAGATGATCATCTATGCTTACTGGCCTGCCACTGATAGAGAGATGATCACCTATGCTTATTAGCCTGGCACTGATAGAGAGATGATCACCTATGCTTATTAGCCTGGCACTGATAGAGAGATGATCACCTATGCCTATTAGCCTGGCACTGATAGAGAGATGATCACATATGCTTATTAGCCTGGCACTGATAGAGAGATGATCACATATGCTTATTAGCCTGGCATTGATAGAGAGATGATCACCTATGCTTATTAGCCTGGCACTAATAGAGAGATGATCACCTATGCTTATTAGCCTGGCACTGATGGAGAGATGATCACCTATGCTTATTAGCCTGGCACTGATAGAGAGATGATCACCTATGCTTATTAGTCTGGCACTGATAGAGAGATAATCACCTATGCTTATTAGCCTGGCACTGATAGAGAGATGATCACCTATGCTTATTAGTCTGGCACTGATAGAGAGATAATCACCTATGCTTATTAGTCTGGCACTGATAGAGAGATGATCACCTATGCTTATTAGCCTGGCACTGATAGAGAGATAATCACCTATGCTTATTAGTCTGGCACTGATAGAGAGATAATCACCTATGCTTATTAGCCTGGCACTGATAGAGAGATGATCACCTATGCTTATTAGCCTGGCACTGATAGAGAGATGATCACCTATGCTTATTAGCCTGGCACTGAAAGAGAGATGATCACCTATGCCTACTGGCACGGCACTGATCTGATCTGATAAGCCAAAATCTATAAGACTTAGTAAAATGCTTGGTCATATAAGAAATTAAAAAGCTGTAATTTATTGTAAGTTCAGTTCTTCACAGCGCTTTCTCATTTAAAAATAAAAGTATTGTTGGAAATTCTTTTTTATTAATGATGAAATGTTCATTTGTAAGGACTATAATTAAAGAAATTTCATGCTGAATTCACCTCTTAGTCAAAACCAGGATGTACCAAGGGCATTTGATAAAAAGCATGCCCAGTGAATCTTACTTACATCCTTCCTGTGCTGTTAAACATCACATAGTTGCATGGTAGTTCACCAAGATTTCCTTTGCTGTTAAACATCACATAGTAGCATGGTAGTTCGCCAAGATTTCCTGTCTTCGGAGAGTTTTTCAGTCTCATTAAGAAACATTATGCCCACTGAACTGGCCTCTCATAACATTGTCCTCTTTAGAGTTTCACGTGGTCGACCTCTTTTTCTTTGGCCTGTTGTGTTCCACTTGATAGCTTGTTTGGGGATCCTCTGATTGTTTCTTCACATCACATGACAGACATATGTCCATCTTCTTTTTCTGATCACCCATGAGACAGGTTGTTGTTTGCTCATCTGTCTGATCTTTGTGTTTTTCTTGAATCGTTCCACCGAGTATTTTCCTTAGACATTTTGTTTTCAAAAGAGTCTAATTTCTTGTCTATTTCTTTAGTTGAATTCCAGCTTTCGCATGCATAAATGAGGGTGGATATTACATCTGAATTGAATAATCTTAACTTGGTTTTTGTACTTATAACTTTTGAATGCATTATGTTTATGTCCAGTGAATGCAAAATAATAAAAATAATTGTAGTTGTTTCATTAATGTTAAGGAATGTATTACTGTACATTTTATTCAAAGATAGTAAGACAACGACTTATAAAATCTGAGATTTAGACAAATAAATCTAAGCATTTGAATTTTAAGATCAGGAATAGCAAATATGGGTATTAAAATAGCAAATTTAAGAATCAGAATATTAAACTCATGTTGTTTTTATAATTTTAAGCTGTTTGATATAGTTTACAACAGTTATTTCCCTTACCTAGCCCAGGATGTCGTCAATATTTGAATCATAGATGACCAAGACCCTGTCTCATTTTTCTGTTAGTACTCCCAGTAACAGGCTCAGCCTGACTAATGGGACAGGGATCACCATAGTCCCCATGCACACCCCATGCACACCCCATGCTTTTTAGTTACACTCAGGGGACTAAAAGAAAACCTGCCATAATCTAATCTGACATGATGCTCTGCCTCAACATCTTCACACCATCAGCTGCAAAGAACACCAGCTCACAGTTCTAGGGAGTGGACATACATAATATATATTTATGTTAGCAAAAAAAAATACTAAATTAATTGCATATGTAAATCATTTCTCTTCTGTAGTTGCAATTATGATTTTTTTTTTATGGGTCCAGCATAAAGCATGGCTGGATTTCAAAAATGGAAAATAAATAAGTGCTATAAATGTTTTTGGTAAAAAAAAGTGAAATGAAACTCAGAAAAGTGTATATCTTTATTATTACTGACAATCATATTTAGGTTTTCAAAATTACGCTGGTTAGATGACTGCCATTACATTGGATACATTCAGCCAGGCGTCTGGAAAATTCCTGCATAACACTCATTTAACATGTTCAAAGGGACATTTTGAATGCAGTGTTGGATTCAATCTTTTAGGTCTGCAACTGACTCTGGTTGACTAGCATACACCGTGTTCTTGAGATACCCCTACAAAAAGAAGTCTGTGGCTGATAAATCCGGTGACTTTGCCAGCCAATGAATATCCCCAAATCTGGAAATAAGACGATTGGGAAATGCTTGTCGCAGCATGGCCATGGAATGACGGGCGGTGTGGGCAGTTGGTCCATCTTGTTAAAACCATATTAGTCTCTTATTTCTATTGGCCAAGTCTGGAATGAAGTATTCAGTTAGCATCTGCACATAAAGATCACTATTAACAGTAAGAGGATGCCAGGTGCCAAATCATTCATAACAGCTAATAGCTGAGGGCTACTCTGCAATGCGTTGCGGATTTCTTGAATTTGTTCAGGTGTCTGTTGAGTCCCTGGATGACCAGTAGACTTGTTATTAAGGCAATTAATGGTTTCCTTAAATTTTTTTACCCACCTCAAAATTGTTTTGTCCACCGATCGGGAACATTATCACGGGGATGCAACTCAAAATGGTGATGAAACTTTCGTTGTACAGTAACAGACAATTATCCACTTTTAAAATAAGTTTCAACGGTGAATGCGTGATGTTGTGTTTGCCAAGAAGTCATTGTTAAAAATGACTGTTTGTCTGCTTCATCTCTGATCTCATGTTTTTTTTCACATGAATTCAGTTTCTGCACACTATTCAGTTAAATCCAGCTATGCTTTATGCCAGACCCTGTATATTGAATTTATTAGAAAATATCACTTCGGTGTAAGTTTTTTATAGTAATCTTTTTGTGGTAAGTTTTTTATAGCCACTTCAAACATTTTCTTATTTTCCAGTCAAAATTTGGCCTTTGATTATCGAGGGTCCAAACAACATTACACAGACAGTAGGATCAAATGTTGCTTTCAGATGTAAAGTTCTCAATGATCCACAAGCCACAGTTAGATGGCTGAAAACTCGTAGTGGCAACAACATCGATGACAATTCCCCACAGCCTGACGTGAGTATATAAATAAGTTCATATGTTATTAAGACCTGTAACTAATAATGTTATTGATATTAATAAGATCTGTAGCTAATAATGTTCATTCATTCATTAATTTGTATGTCCCTTGCAGAACTTTGCCTCCCAAACAGCACTCCTGTAGGCCTCTCGGTTGTGAGCAAGATGGCCTGCTGCTGATGCATCCATTTGCAGATCGTCAACAATTTCTTGCAGCCATCTTCGTTTTGGTCTTCCTCTTTTTCTTTTTCCCATTATGTATCCTTCCAATACGGTCTTCTCTAAATTATCATGACGTTTAATGTGTCTAAAATATTTAAGTTTTCTTTCTTTAATCCTCTTTACTAGCCAGCCTTCTTCAATATTAAGCTCTTGTAGTATGGATATATTTGTTCCCTCCTATGTCCACGATATCTGGAGAACTCTTCTGTAGCATTTACATTCAAAGGCATTTATGTGTTTCTCAGCTGTTTTGTTAAGTGTCCAGGTCTCATAGGCATATGTTGCGATGGGAAAGATGCATACCCTTAAAAATCTTATTTTTGTAGTTCTGTCTGTTCCTCTCCACAGATTCTTTATTTGTCTTACTTTCTGAAGAGCAACAGATGTCCTCCTTTCAGTTTCCCTCACTGCATCTCCATTGTTAGCTAGCAGTGATCCAAGATATTCAAAACTCTCCACTTCTTCCAATTTTTCCTCATTGATACATATTTCAGCTGCCTTGTTTGTTCTGTCAGTTGTCATCAATTTAGTTTTCTTTGCATTAAGATAGAGGTTCTGCTCTTCGCTGTTCTTACGGACTGACATAATAATGTTATTTGATGTTAATAAGATCTGTAACTAATAATGTTACTGATGTTAATGATGTTATTAAGTTCTGTAACTATTAATGTTATTGATGTTAATGATGTTATTAAGTTCTGTAACTATGAGGTCCCTGTTGTTTAATGATTGTGTGTGATTCATCAGTTCCTGCCAGGTGGTGATGACCCCCAGATTCTTACCCTTGACAACATAAAGAAAGAAGATGAAGGCGAGTACCGATGTATGGCGGGCAATGTTTGGGGACTCAAGTACAGCTCTGCATGGCTGACTGTCATTGAACCAGTCATTGTCCCAGATCGTAAGTGGTTTTTTTTTCTCTGTATGTCTAAGGGTTTGAGTCTTTGCATGAGCATTTGTCATTTGTAGGACATGTCAGTAAAAGTGTGAAGTAACACTTTTCTCATCATCTTGGACAGTAGTTTGATTCCAGGCAGATAAACTCAGTCACCCTCAGATGTAAAAACTGGCACCTGGTTCCTGTATAGCTAGGAAAATAAAGGTAACCAGGCATTGCATTGGCTACATCACACTCTGGTATACCAAGTGTCCAGGCATTGTATTAAAGGCATCACACTCTGGTATACCAAGTGCCCAGGCATTGTATTAAAGGCATCACACTCTGATATACCAAGTGTCCAGGCATTGTATTGAAGGCATCACACTCTAGTGTACCAAGTGTCCAGGCATTGTATTAAAGGCATCACACTCTGGTGTACCAAAAGTGGTCAAGGAAATTTTGGACATCAGCAACCCTGTAGTTCCAGTGAAACAGATCAAGGAAAACATGGCTGCTAAAAACTTCTCCTTGTATGTTGCTGTGGCAAAGAACATGTTCTTTCTCTGATACTACTAAATCAAACATTTCACTTCTGTGGAGCATCATGTACCAAAATGTCAGCTTCCTGACATCTAAGATGTCACCATCTAGAGCAAGTGTATGTCATTAGTGAAACATGAAACTTTTGTTTCACGTACAAATGTTAGGGCTACTATGTGGAATATGTGAAAGAGATGTGAGCATATTCTGTTTGCTCTTTGATACAATGACCAGATAACAAAATGAATGCTGTACACTTTCACTTATATCAGTCTCCTTCGAGTCAGGCTTACATTTTTTTACCATAACAAAATTCATTAAAGAACTAAACCATATTAAATATTTAACATATTACATTTTGTGCTTTCAGTGGATGTAAATAAAAGAAGCAAAGAAATCTATAATGAAAATGCGTAACAAATTAAGATGTAAAAAATACTATTTTGTTTCTTACAAAAAAAAAATCTAATTTGTAATGTCTTTCCCTGTCTCTCCCTCTCTCTGGTTCATGCCAGTAAGGTGTTAGTCATCACTGACTTCCACAACCATCTGTCCTTTGCTGCTTTTTATGTAAGATGTGTGTTGGACTATGCTTCATGCCACACTTTTAGTCAATCAAGTATCTTATTTTGGTTTCACATCTTCAATCTTGTGTTATTATTGTTCCTAAACAGTTGAGTTTGTTCTCTTGCTTTAGTTCTGTGCCTTTTACTTTGATGTTACATTTTTCTGGTGTCTCTAACTCGGTATGACCATGACCTTTTTATTTCAGTTAAGTCATTTATCCTCGCTTGTTTTTATTTGTAATGTAGTGAAACAATTTATCAAAAAACAATATTTGTCTCTCTTTCATGTATGACACCGCTTACCTCTAGATTATAACTATCAAAACTAAGTGAAAACTCTTTTATAAAAATGTTCTGTCCTCAAATTATTTCAATATTTTTTTACATTATTCTATTGTTCTTCATTACTAGGTCAAGTTCTTTTTTTTAAAAATCCATTCTTTTCACCGTCTACACCCTGTACCAATTTCATACCATTGTTGGTGGTTGAAATGTTTCATTTTGTGATTTTGTGGTAGAACTTTATGACAAAAACTGCTTACTTACATAGTTCAAATGTCAGAGCTTTCACTAGTGATATAAGTTCATACAGTTCTGGTGGAATCAGCTATGGAATTGCACTTGACTAATGTCTGTCTGCTTTGAAACTTTCTTCTGTAATGAAAAAATATTAAAGTTGCATACATGGTTTAACAAATATTTTCTGGCCAAATGGTGAAGGTTTTATTATCCTTATGTTATATAAAATGTTTTTAATACTAATGAATGTTGCTTGCTTTTACTGCAGTTGAATGTGCAGACCAATCATTGGTAAAATCAGCCAAGAGAAAAGCTGCAAAATGATGTCCGACTAATCTGGCAACTTCAAAACTGTTTTCTGGGATGAAAAATAAAGCAGTAGAACACAGTATTGTTTGGTTAGATCTAAAAAAAAAATCATAAATAAATGGTGCAAGATTACGAATTTTAATAATGCACTGTTCTCTCATGGTTAGATGGCAGCTTTTCCTAGATGGCAGCTTTTCCTGTCAGACTCTGTGGTTCAAGTAGCAGGTCTTGTCATTCTTCTTTCTCTCACATCTAAAAGTCTAAGATTTTTTTCAAGGTATAATCATACAACTGTGTTTTACTGGTTCACTGTGTGAAAGCCTCACTATTTTCTATTTGTAATTACTCATGATACCTCAGTACTATGTGTACAAAACTTTCAGTGGTCAGTATCATGTGTTACATAAAATCTTATTGTTATTTGTACTATCAAATAAAATTTACACTTAGTAGTTTTCATGTTACTGTATTTTAAGTATCTGTTTTCTAATGTTTCAGCACCTCGGCCACCTCCCATGGATAATAACAACAGGAACAATAACAATGTTAACATTAACAACAATAATATAGAGACTGAATCTACTGGTAAGTCTGATCAGTTTGACCTTGATGAAGTGAATGAATCAGATGAAGGTGAACCTCTGTATGAAGGAAGTAACAGTTTTGGAGGCCTGAATCCTTCAGAATATGACTCAGATCTGTTCTATACCACAACCAAGCGACCAAAAAACAGCAAGAACCGCACAAAAAATGGAAAGAAAAAAGACAAGAAATCTAAAGACAAAAATTTTATGGAGGAGGATGTAACTAGCATTCCTTCAACCACCACTTTTAACAGCAAATCAGCAACCACTGTAGAGGATCTTTCCAAGACAACTCCAGAAATCTGGCACTTTGAAAGCAAAGACGAGTTTGAAGGATTTGGTGACTCAAGATATACCCCAGTTAAAAGTAACAGAGATGAAACAGAGAAAGAAGCAAATACAGACAGTGCCAAATCAACAGAAAAGAAAGCTTTTAAAGGCAGCATTAGTTCGTGGACAATATACACAATTGTCGGGGCAATTGGAGGTGTCATACTTCTGATTGGTCTTGTAGCCATTACTCTTACTTTGTGCTGCAGAAGGGAGGAAAACAGTGTGTACAAATCAACTTCTGTCTGAACATCTTATAAACATTTTTTTTTTGTCATAATCAAGTTAAACTTTGCCATGAGTTTTTCTGGAAACTAATTCACAGTTTTTGAGATAACTTTCAGAAAGGAAAACAACTATTACTTGGTGCACACTATAATCTAATGTGATGCACTATATTGGTACTATTACACCAGTAATCATAGTAAAAATATAAACAAGTCTTTTTTTTCAGTCTACGCAATAAAACATGTTTTATATATAATATGAATGAAAATAAATGAAAAGGCTAGAATGACAATGTCCTCGATTTGATTCATATCAAAATAATTGATTCTTGTCCACATCAAAATACGAGGGGTGATTGATAAGTTCTCAGCATAAGGTACAACACATTATTTGTGGACAACTTTTTTGGGTTATTTCTCAACATAGTCCCCTTGCAAGTTTACGCACTTAGTCCAGTGATACTGGAACATACGGATCCCTTCTTTGTAAAAGTCAGCATCTTGTGCCAGTAGAAAGTGGTCCACAGCATGAATGGCATCATCATCTGAAGCACATTTACGACCACTGAGCTCCTTTTTGAGTTTGGTAAACAGGTAATAGTCTGAAAGGGCCAAATCTGGGGAATAAAGAGGATTTTCAAGAAGCTGGAAGCCTCATTCATGAATGGCAGCCATTGCCACTGCCGACTTGTGAACTGGAGCATTGTCTTGATGAAAGATGATTCCTCTCGTCAATTTCCCTTGACGCTTTTCCTTCAGTTTGACCCGCAGTTGCTTCACAAGATTAGCGTAACAGGCCCCGGTGACCGTTCTGCCCTTTTGAAGATAGTCTACCAATAGCACACCTTCTGAATCCCAAAAGATGGAAGCCATCACTTTGTCTGCAGACAGAACCACCCTTGCTTTCTTTGGAGGTGGGGATCCATGATATTTCCACTGCTTTGAATGTTCTTTGGTTTCTGGTTGAAAATGATGAACCCAAGTCTCATCCATAGTCACAAATTGCTGAAGAAACTATTCAGGATGTGCAGAAAAATGGCCAATATTGTCTCTTGACCTGTTGAGATGCTGTCGTTTGTGATCAGTTCCAAGAAGTTTTGGGACCCATCAAGCAGAGACCTTTGTCATTTGAAGATAATTGTGAATAATGGCATAAAGACGTTCCCGGGAGACGCCCAACTCAGTGGCAATGTACCGCACAATTAGTCATCGATCCTCCATTATCATGTCTTGGATTCTGCATGGGGTTTCATCAGCGGTTACCATTCTTGGTCTTCCTGGACAGATATTATCTTCCAGACTCTCTTTTCCATGTTTGAAATGAGTTGCCCATTTCTTCACTGTGCTGTAAGAAGGGGCACTCTCCCCTAGTCTCTACCATATCCTCATGGATCTCCTTCGATGATAAGCCCTTGATACAGAGGCAGTGAATGACTGCTCAATGAGAAATTTTATCCATTTTCTCAATTTCTGCCAGCCATTACCACTTCAGTAGCCTGTTAAAAAAAAAAATTGGTTGCAGTTAATTTCTTGAACTTGGTGTTTAATCTTACATTAACCTGATCTACAAATGCAACTAATATCAACTTTGCGTTTCAAGTATTTGTACCTTATGCCGAGAACTTATCAATCACCCGTCATAAATGTATATAATGTTTCATAACAAGTGTTGTATAACAGAGTTTCAGTCATGTGGCATAAATAATGTATTCTATGTTTAACTTTTGACTAAAATCGATCATAGGATGTCTGATTTATTTTTATTTTTTACATAGAGAGTGATGATTTGATTTTCCTTAATGAATTTTAAAATGATGATATGACAGACTTCATGAGTTTATATTGAATGATGTGAAAACTTTGCTGTGTAAACTTATGATTTCTTGTTGGCTTTTTTAAGTGATTGTCATCATATGATGTTAAAATGGAAAAAGTTCACATTGTATATTTGTTTATAAAATTGAGAAATGTCTTTTATTTCAGTGTTAGAATTATTGTGCCTGTCTGTTATCATAATCTGAATGAAATCTTAATACAGATATTGCTTGACTAAAAGGAACAGTGCTGTTTCATTGTTATCTTCTTGTTTCACTTGTCTTCTTCGTTATATTCCTTTCAGTACTGAGGGAACAAACAAACATCTTGGTAGGGCTCAGCGATTTGCTCCATATAATGGTGTATTTAAGATTTATGTAATTTTCTCTCTAAAACCTCTTGTGTAGGCAGTCTTCCTCTGTTTCCTACAGTTCTTCTCATGAATGCTTTCTGTGGTTTTTCAGAAATTCTTAAGTTAGACCTGTCATCCCATTGATGTGATCCTGTGTGTATTAATATTTAAATGAGTTAGTTCAAACTTTATTGCTGAGACTCGAGAAAAAAAAAGGTCTACTTTTAATAGTGTAAGAAGATTCTAAGGAATTAGACAGATAAAAGGGAGGCGACTGCAGTAAAACTGGTTTAAATAATAAAGTTAGATAGAAGTGTATGGTGCAGTTTTACAAAGTGAGGGAGGGAGTGAGTAAAGTGAGAAAAAAACGAATAGAAAGTATGAGAATGTATAAATGAAAAATATACGACATCCGATATTTCGGCATGAGCCTTTTTCGAGGATTACATGCACAAACGAGACAAAAAACATATAACTAAATGAAGAACTTATATTAATGGCCTCCTCTAGAAGTAGGAAACAGAAAAATGCGTGTCCGCTAGAAGATGCATAGAGACCACGCGGGGCCGCACACAGGATAGGCTGATAGAGCCAGTCATAAAGAAGAGGTGGAGAGAGAGGAGAAAAACAGGGGTGGTTGGGGGGGGAAGGCAATAGAAACATGATAGCTGCTAGAGGCGAGGGTGTGGGGAGGAGGGGAAGCGAAGAGATAATGAATGAAGAACATAAACACCTGCAGGGAAAAATGTGAAACTGGTGAATAGGACAAGACCCTATAAATACCAGTATGTTGTCAGAGAAGAAAAGAGGGTGGCAATAGGGAGGGGAAGCTAGGAGAAAGAAAATAGAGTAAAAAAAAAAAGAAGAGGGGGGTGGAAAACTAAAGAAGATACAGAAAGCTGAAGACATTGTTAATTCCAGCTCGGTAGAGAAATTAGACTCTTTTGAAAACAAATGCCTAAGGAAAATACTCAGCATCAAGTGGAATGAATTCAAGAACAATGCAGAGATAAGACAGATGACTGAACAACAACCAGTCTCATGGGTGATCATGAAAAGGAGATGGACATATGTTGGTCACTTGATGAGAAGAAATGATCAGAGAATCCCAAAACAAGCTATCAAGTGGAACACAACAGGCCAAAGAAAAAGAGGCAGACAGCGTGAAACTCTGAAGAGAACATTATTAAGAGAGGCCAAATTAACAGGCATAAAATCCTTTGATGAGGTTGAAAGTCTCGCTGAAGACAGGAAAAATTGGCGAACTACTTTGCAAGCCCTATGTGACGTTTAATGGCACGGAAAGGATATAAGATATATAAGATATAAGAGACAGCCAGCCTAGAAAATAAGGATGTTGTATGTTTTTCATTTATACATTCTCATACTTTCTATTTGTTTTTTCTCACTTTACTCACTCCCTCCCTCACTTTGTAAAACTGCACTATACACTTCTATCTAACTTTATTATTTAAACCAGTTTTACTGCAGTCGCCTCCCTTCTATCACCATACACCTCTATCTACTTTTATTATTCTAAGGAATTAAAGTGGAGAAAGTATTCAGAACATATTTACAGAAGCTGATAACATCATAGAAGAAACAGGAGATAAAACACAATGAGCAGCTATAAATGTTTTGGCAATATGTTTTCTTAAAAGTTACCAATGAACTTTTAACCCACTTCAGATAAAAGGAATAAAAGTAGTGTTTCTGCATTTGCGCTGGCAACAGAATGAGTAAGAAACAGTTTGGAACATATACAGGATGTCCATGAATTTTATCATTTTTTGGTGCATTTAATATGTAATTAATTATAGTTTTTTCACTACAGTTTAAATTGTATTCCCACAGTTAACAACCCTGTGTATAGATTTGTGTGAAAGATGGTATATCTGTACTTGAAGTATGCATTTTTGTGTGTGTGAAAGATAAGAAATTCTGTGTGAGAAGAAAGTGTCAGATGCAGATTCCATGTGCTACACACTTTTATTCTAAGGGCATTATTTAAGGCAATAATGGATCTGTAATTTCAATTTCTCATAGACAGACATAATGCAACATTACTAGTTAACACTAAAGCTGTTTGCCAAACAAGGGATGCTGATGTAATCTGGGTTAAGGGGAAATAAACGTAGAAAAATTTCCTGCCTAAGAAACTTGTATATCCAGAGATTTAAAGCTGTAATAACAAATATTTGTTATGAAAGATGATGTGCTATCTGACTGAAGTGTAGACAGTATGTGAAAGTACTGGAATAATTTTTCCATTAAAAAAAAAAAAAATAAAATTGGTAGATGTATTTTTGTTGCAGTCATGAAAATACTGGAACCTTGATAAATGTTGTACTCTTGAAAATTGTGCAAAATACCAGATGGTTTGTTTTGAAATGCTAAAAATGTTGATATCTTTAAAGCTTAGCAGAGCTGACTATTGTTTATGTTTGAAAATGTAAAGCGTAGTGAAAGTTTTGATTGCTGTTTTAGATTTCACAAACTGAAATGTAAATAATCTTGAGTGCTGTTTACTCATTTTATTTTTTGTGTCAGAGCATGTCAGCTTGCAACAATGAGGCCTTGTTGCAAGCATATTTATAAAATAATTTAAATTTTCTAGTAATATATCTCAACTTCTGTTCATTGAAAAAGTCACTGGTTTATCTGTAGATATTTTGCTTATAAAAATCATTACAATGTTCACATATATAAACATCTTCATATTGCAGTTAACATGAATAGATTTTGAAGAAAAAAGTGAGACTGACATTTAAACTGCAGTCAAGTTAATCTGCAGTCAGTCAGTTTTCATGGTTGTTTCACATTTGTCAATTCCTAAAAAAATAGTCAAAAATTAGTGAGAGTTGTGATATTTGAAGTTGCTTCCTGTATAACTTCTTATCTCTGGCCACTGACAACAAGTTTTATGATCAGTTTTATGTCTCCTAGCATATCTGTAGAACATTTTACAAGATTTCTTATCTTCTAAATATACATTTAGGGTTTCTATACAACACCAAATAAGTAGAATTATTATTCTGCAATACAGAAACCACATCTGTCTTTCTATGTAACTCTTCTTGCCTTGGAGGTTCCTGTAAACTGAGAATTCTCTAAAGCCTCATTATTTTAGAGATCTTTTTACAATCTAAATTTTTGTTTGTTATAATGTTTTACTAGGCAGTTCATTATAGGTTTTTGCATGTATTCTTTTCTCAAGTCAAGAAAGGATCCTAATATCCCATAAAAAAACATTTTTAAATGATAAAAAACATTAAGTTACTGTGGCTGAGATTTTACTAAGAGAGGAGTGAGGAAGACTACGTTGGAAGGGCTTTGCAGCTAAACAGATCTATTCTACCTACTAGCTGCTTTCCCAGAACTAAACAGATCTATTCTACCTACTAGCTGCTTTCCCAGAACTAAACAGATCTATTCTACCTACTAACTGCTTTCCCAGAACTAAACAGATCTATTCTACCTACTAGCTGCTTTCCCAGAACTAAACAGATCTATTCTACCTACTAACTGCTTTCCCAGAACTAAACAGATCTATTCTACCTACTAACTGCTTTCCGAGAACTAAACAGATCTATTCTACCTACTAGCTGCTTTCCCAGAACTAAACAGATCTATTCTACCTACTAACTGCTTTCCCAGAACTAAACAGATCTATTCTACCTACTAGCTGCTTTCCCAGAAACAGACTGTGCCATTACATCAGCCTAGTTAATGAGGCAGGGAACAATGTACACCTTATGTTTGTAGAGCTTGCTAAGAGAACTGCTTCTTAGTTTCATTCCAAGGATCTAGTAAAACCACAGGGATCCTCTCCTATCCGGCTAGATGCCAGTATTTTAAGATATTCATGATTTCAGCTGATGTAATTCAAAATAGTAAACAAAATGGTGATCATTTACCAACCAGTCATAAAAATACAAATATTCTAACTTGTGGGACAAAAAAGGCCTCCATGTTCTCAGGTGTAGTTTTTGCTATGTCCATTACTTCTTATACAAATCACATCATTTTTTAGACTTCTGTTTGGAAGGTCTGGAACCTAAAACCTGCTTCAGGCCTGTCTCAGTAGTTTACTTCATTTACATGAAATAAATATTCAAAAATTAGTGAGAGTTGTGATATTTGAAGTTGCTTCCTGTATAACTTCTTATCTCTGGCCACTGACAACAAGTTTTATGATCAGTTTTATGTCTCCTAGCATATCTGTAGAACATTTTACAAGATTTCTTATCTTCTAAATATACATTTAGGGTTTCTATACAACACCAAATAAGTAGAATTATTATTCTGCAATACAGAAACCACATCTGTCTTTCTATGTAACTCTTCTTGCCTTGGAGGTTCCTGTAAACTGAGAATTCTCTAAAGCCTCATTATTTTAGAGATCTTTTTACAATCTAAATTTTTGTTTGTTATAATGTTTTACTAGGCAGTTCATTATAGGTTTTTGCATGTATTCTTTTCTCAAGTCAAGAAAGGATCCTAATCCCATAAAAAAACATTTTTAAATGATAAAAAACATTAAGTTACTGTGGCTGAGATTTTACTAAGAGAGGAGTGAGGAAGACTACGTTGGAAGGGCTTTGCAGCTAAACAGATCTATTCTACCTACTAGCTGCTTTCCCAGAACTAAACAGATCTATTCTACCTACTAGCTGCTTTCCCAGAACTAAACAGATCTATTCTACCTACTAACTGCTTTCCCAGAACTAAACAGATCTATTCTACCTACTAGCTGCTTTCCCAGAACTAAACAGATCTATTCTACCTACTAACTGCTTTCCCAGAACTAAACAGATCTATTCTACCTACTAACTGCTTTCCGAGAACTAAACAGATCTATTCTACCTACTAGCTGCTTTCCCAGAACTAAACAGATCTATTCTACCTACTAACTGCTTTCCCAGAACTAAACAGATCTATTCTACCTACTAGCTGCTTTCCCAGAAACAGACTGTGCCATTACATCAGCCTAGTTAATGAGGCAGGGAACAATGTACACCTTATGTTTGTAGAGCTTGCTAAGAGAACTGCTTCTTAGTTTCATTCCAAGGATCTAGTAAAACCACAGGGATCCTCTCCTATCCGGCTAGATGCCAGTATTTTAAGATATTCATGATTTCAGCTGATGTAATTCAAAATGGTAAACAAAATGGTGATCATTTACCAACCAGTCATAAAAATACAAATATTCTAACTTGTGGGACAAAAAAGGCCTCCATTTTCTCAGGTGTAGTTTTTGCTATGTCCATTACTTCTTATACAAATCACATTTTTTAGACTTCTGTTTGGAAGGTCTGGAACCTAAAACCTGCTTCAGGCCTGTCTCAGTAGTTTACTTCATTTACATGAAATAAATATTTACACCTTTTGACTATGTCAGAGTGTTTATCTTAGCCAAGTCTAGCTATAACATGACTCTTCTGATCCGTCCTGTGTTACACATTTTGTAAAAATCTCCTCCAGTATACTTCATTTTTTAAAACTGATTTATCTCGCTGATTGTTTCAGAGTTTGTTTAAGACTTTGGTGCTTTTATTTTTGTCCTCCATTTTTTTTTCTGGCTTGTTTTTGCATGTGCAGATCAGGAATGTGTTAATGAAAGTGTCATCAGTCATGCCAAAAATTTGTCATTGTTAACATTATCCATACTTAATATGATATCAATGAGTTGTTACTTGTCACATCAATAATTTGTCATCATTTGCATTATTCATTCATAATCTGCTATGTCAGTAGATTGTTCCTTGTCATATCAGTCATCAGTGACTTATTTTTAATAATGTGCTTCAGGGAAAAATTAGTTTTAGGGACTAATTTCCATTTAGTTTTTTCATGACAGCATCACTATTTTGGTTAGTTGTCGCTAACATTTGCTAACTTTTAACACCATATGTCCATAGTTCAAATCTAGAATGTCTAGAACTAAAAACTAAACTTTCTGAATAGTTTTCACACAATGAGAAGTGCTGTCAGCTCAATCTGATTAAATTAATGCTGCAATTCCATGGAAAAACTATTAGAACTCTTAAAGTATTTTAAATAATGGCAGAGCATAGAAAAAAAAAAGAGAACAGTGAACATGAGTCACTTTATTTCCTTTTCAAAAGAAGAGTGTGTTATCGTCAAGGTCACATACCGAGGGGCTGTCGTCTGCCATAACTCCTCTTGTGTGGCTGAATCATCACTTACAGTCAGAGTTTCGCAATTACAGACCTCAACAGAATGAGAATGACAGGACAGATGTATGGTAACTGGATAAGCCTGTTAGAAAATTGAGGATGTCAGTGGGGTAAATGATGGAGTGATAACTCTTAAGTAATAATCATGCTTGATAGAGTGATAACTCTTAAGTAATAATCATGCATGATGGAGTGATAACTCTTAAGTAATAATCATGCATGATGGAGTGATAACTCTTAAGTAATAATCATGCATGATGAACTTAAGAACTTAAGAAGAAATCAGTCATGGATCTGAAATAATAGTCAATACAAGATAAAGGTATGGATTTTAAGTAATAATCAATGCATGATGAAGTCATAGATTTGAATAAGTGAAATATGCCCTAAATGGATTACTAGCAGTATATAATGATGATGATGATGACGACGACGTCAATTACGATGACGATGATGATGGAAAGTATCTAAGAGCACAGGATGTGGAGTAAGTAAAGCCAAAATTTGACCATAAGTTTTAAAAATATGAATTTGTTGAAAACGTAATTTACTTCTGGCTGATTTGTGGTCTTAAAAAACAAAACAAAAAAAAAACACACACACGCACACATACATACATACATACATACATACATCTGCCATTAAAACAGAAATCTCTGAGTATGTATTTGGTGAAAAGGCTGCTAAAGTGCAACTAGTATCTATGACGTTTTACCTTAAATCGCAAAGTCAATGTCAGGTGACCAATTTTCAGTAAACTAACTTTTCAGACAGCAAAAAAATAAAAAAAAATATGAAGCTTACATGCAGACCAGCATTAAGCTGTGGGCAGTCTCGTGTGGGAATCTATTCTGAGTTATCGCCCTTGGAACATTGACGTGAAGCTCCTGTACCAGTTGAAAAGAAAAAAACAAAAGTTTCATAGAAAAACAAAAACTAAAAATCGGGTAATGAAAGATTAGTTTTATTTCAGGAAATCATTACCGCGTGGTCAGATATGATTGAAGGCATGGTCAGAAATGATTGTTGGGAAGTTGTTTACTGAAATGTCACATTTGTACATAGTAAAATCACATTTGTGTTGGCTAACATTTTATGTATGCTATGTTGCTGTGTCTTTGTACCTATTAATGTTCTTCCATTCTTTTTTTTAATTTAATATTTTTATAGCATTTCAGTTGTCAGCATAACATGAAAGATCACTATGTATCATTTACTGATATAATGGCTATGTTATTTTGTTTCATTTATTTTTAGCGATCAGTATTACTATATCAATCATTTTTTTTACCTCCATTGATCATGGGTTCCTCTAAAAAACATCAAGTCCTTATTTTATGTCCTTGGATTTTGTGTAAGACAGTATTTGTTTTTCCTTAATGTGTAAAGATGACCATTTTTAATAAAATAGCTCTGTAAATATGTTTGTTTTCTTCATATATTGTAAATGAAGGCACTTGTGCTGGATACATACTTGCGGCCTTGACTGTGAATGAAGATGCTCTTTACTATGAGCAGAGATACTTGCATTGTGAATGTTATCATGATCTTTACCGATAGTGAAGGTATTTGTGTTCTAAAACTGTTAGCACACACTGCTGTCATAAACTATAAGGGAAAAACAAAATTTGCAGAACACAAACTTAATTAATAGTAAAATTCATTAAACTGTGAAACTGCGGGGCATTAATATATTTTAAATTATAGAAAAACAGATGAGCAAGAAATTGCACTAGAAACTGGAAAATTTGTTAAACAAGCCAGTTTGAAAATATGACAGGCTGGTTTAGAAAAACTGACTAATCCACGCCTTTTGTTTAGACGATTTCATTTCAGATTTATAACTCTTGTAGAGAAAACTGTACGAATTTGCAAGTGAAAGATAGAATTAATTTTTTTTTAATATAAGAGAACTAGACAGAAACAGTTTGTTGTTAAATGGCTCTTCATGTGAAGGCAGTGGTTTGTAAACCCGCTGTTGTCATGCTACCGTCAACTTGGAAGTTCACAGGACGTCCTGACATTAACACAAAAATAGACCCATTATACATTTCAGTAAACAGCGGAAAAATACGAGGAAAAAAAAGAACTAAATACGACCCTAATCGTCTTACGAATTATGTTTTGTGAAACAAAAGTATGAAAGTTTCACATGGTAAAAATATAATAATGTAACTTTTGACTTGCGTTTTCCTCAGATAAAGTAACAAACAAGAACAGGAAGAAAGAAAGTTGACGGAAAGTTGATCCATCAAATATTTAAAATGTGAAATGCGAAAGTGTCACTTCCATTTAGTAACGAGAAATTACTTCCGGCCAGCTTTCTGTAGCGCCAGATGCTGCGGTGGCCGAAGATGTAATACTTATCCATTTATTGTAGAAACTGGCTGGGTATCTTTCCTCCCATGTGAATGTTGTCAATTTCCGAATTTGTCATTTGTGTTTCTCGCAGTGTCATAAACGCAGTAAAACTGAATGTTTGCAGACAAGGGGCAGGCCGAGTTGTATAGTTAAGTTTCAGGGAATGGAAGGGGGGGGGGGGGAGATAGAGGGAGAAAAGGGGGTTGATCAAACTCTAGAGATATACACATACATGGAAGATATTTGATAGCTTTCCATTTTTTTCCAGATATTTATCTTCTGTTTTGTCATATCTGTTCTCCCAGACAAAGACATTCTGTCGAAATATTCACTTGTTACCGTTTATCTATGTGCTCGTCTTATTATCTACTGTTGTCGTTTGTTCCACCTTTCCTTCCTCTTTATCTTTTTGTAGAACTGCACCACGCATCTCTGACTACCACAGCATTCATGCAGAAGTTTTAAGCATTCAAGTGGTGTTACTGCAGTTGATGAAGAATTGTTTACACAGCGCTTGGATCTATATCAGCATTTTTTTGCTCATGACTTCAGTAGATCTTACTAAAACTTCAGTCTTCCCCAAGGATTTAAGACAGCAATAGGGTAAGAATGGACAGTCTGAGACTGAAGGCGTAGAATAAGATTTCGTCTGTGGCCTTCGAAGCTGAACTAGCTATGTCAGTGACAACTCGACATGCTGTGTTGTGAAGAAATTACTGCCGAAAATGCAATATATCTGCTTACTCTTTAAGTTCATCATATGTTTTTCAGTATTTCACTGCTGCACAAAACCAAGCAACACAACATAAACTTAGCAGTGTTCCTGGTGGTAGGTAGTGTTAATAACGATGTAACTGCACTCTTCAAAAGACAGTCCATACCTTTCGATGGTCTTCTTCCATCACTCAGCCAATAGGATATGGAGTTACTGGGTACTTGTGTTTGGATATCGTAGAAAAATCCACTTCTCATTCCTACTGACGATACGGTGGAGAAAACTTTTGTCACGTGAGTTTGCCTACAATTTGTGGCAGACGTCAACACGTCTCTGGGCCTGCTTGGGAGTAAGATCGTGGGGGACACGTCTCTGCGCCTGCTTGGGAGTAAGATCGTGGGGGACACGTCTCTGCGCTTGCTTGGGAGTAAGATCGTGGGGGACACGTCTCTGCGCTTGCTTGGGAGTAAGATCGTGGGGGACACGTCTCTGCGCTTGCTTGGGAGTAAGATCGTGGGGGACACGTCTCTGCGCTTGCTTGGGAGTAAGATCGTGGGGGACACGTCTCTGCGCTTGCTTGGGAGTAAGATCGTGGGGGACACGTCTCTGCGCTTGCTTGGGAGTAAGATCGTGGGGGACACGTCTCTGCGCTTGCTTGGGAGTGAGATCGTGGGGGACACGTCTCTGCGCTTGCTTGGGAGTGAGATCGTGGGGGACACGTCTCTGTGCTTGCTTGGGAGTAAGATCGTGGGGGACACGTCTCTGTGCTTGCTTGGGAGTGAGATCGTGGGGGACACGTCTCTGTGCTTGCTTGGGAGTGAGATCGTGGGGGACACTCCGAGGCTGCCTGATGCTGAAGCGGTGCTCGTGCAAATTCCGAGCTATGGTGCTTTGGGAAGGGTCCAGCTGGGGTGACAAGTACCGAATACTAGTACTGGGATTGTCTTCACCATCTTGGCCCAGAGCTTCATCATTGGTGGTTGAGGGGCGTCCCGACCTGGGCTTGTCTTTGATGTCAGTGTCCCCTTTGGAACCACTTCCTTGCAGTCCTGTCATCAACTGTTCCTTCCCCTTCCACACTGCAAATTTCACAGGCAGCTACACAGACATTCGGCCCTTTCCTCCAACAATGCCTCAAGAGGACGCGAACGACAACCTCGCCGTATTTCCTTCTGCTGGTTACTTCTCGCGATTCATTGGCTAAAAATGGTTATATCCGTTTTCTGAATGGCGCAACATGACTTTACAAATGCCATAACAGCGTATAAGACAGGAACCTTAGGGTATCGAATAAACGTGACGAATTTTTGACTCACCGTAATATCCCAGTTCTTCTTGGCAAATATCAAGTCAAGTCTTAAAGTTCCTTGAAGTTTAAGATAAGTCTTGGCTCAAGTCTCAATTCGTATCTTAAAGTCTCAAGTTAAGTCTCAAGTTACTATCTTAAAGTCTCAAGTCTCAGGTTACTATCTTCAAGTCTTAAAGTCAAATATTTCAAGTCAAATCTCGAGTCAAGTCTCAAATCTAGGAGTCAAAACGCTTTAAACATTTTACTGATTTCGGTTACCAGATCAGAAGCAGACATATGAAAATAATGTGTCATAGTCTACAAAATGTACTCAACTTGGCGAAAGTGAAGCAAAATAAATAAACATAGAACATATAATTTATATATATTTATTTCAGGTATCTCAGCAGTCATTTACGCTTTCTGATTTTACACAGTAGAATAGTCTGTTCGGAACATCTTACATCCTTCCTGTGGCGTTAAACGTCGCATAGAGTTCGAATAGTTGTTTGCCAAGTTTTCCTATTTTCGGCGAGTTTTTCAACTTCATCAAGGGATGTTATACCCACTAAACTGACTTCTCTTAACAGTGTCCTCTTTAGAGTTTCACATAGTTGACCTCTTTATCTTCGGCCTGTTGTGGTCCACTTGATAGCTTGTTTTGGTATTCTCTGATTTTTTTCTTCTCATCACATGGCCTACATATGTCCCTCTTCTTTTTTTTTTTGATCACCCATGAGACAGGTTGTTGTTTGCTCATCTGTCTTATCTCTGTGATGTTCTTAAATTCATTCTACTTTATACCAACTATTTTCCTGAGGCATTTGATTTGAAAAGAGTCTAATTTCTTGTCTATTTCTTTGGTTGATTTCCAGCTTTTGCGTGCATAAATGAGGGTGGTTATCGCATTTGAATTGAATAATCTTAACTTGGTTTTTGTGCTTATAAATTTTGAATTCCATATGTTCTCAAGATGTTTAAGGACAATGGTGCTTTTGCAATTCTAATTCTAACTTCCTTCCTGGTGTCACCATCCTGGTCTACGTAGCTGCCAAGGTATGCAAATTGGTTTACTTCATCAACAGCTTATCCTTCTGCGTATATTTTTCCTTCTTGATTAATGAGAAATTTCATAATTTTTTGTTTTGTTTTTGTTAATTTCAAGACCTATTTTGCTAGCCAAGGAAGTTCGGAATACCTAACTAATTTTAGATATGCTATCAGGAACCACTAGACTACAAGGTTTTAAAATTCCTCATACAGTGCCAGCTGTTCTGTAAGGATTGATATTTCGTGACTTTTAATATTTTATATTGACATTACAAATAAAACAGAGAAATAATTTCATGGGTGCTTTAAAATGAAATAAAACAATCTAACTGTCAATTAGCTTGATTTTTAGTGACTCTTTATAAGTATTTCAGCTTTCAAAATGGAATCTAAGTTACATGACAGAATCTTCCTTATCTTATTTTAGCAGTCCTGGACTGAATTATGGGCGCCCAAACTATGTTTTGATAGTTGTTACACAAATCCAACCTTAATCACAGATTCTCTCTCTCTCTCTCTCTCTCTCTCTCTCTCTCTCTCTCTCTCTCCAAGACAGATCCATGCGAAAATATAAGGCGTCCGTGATGTGTCAAGGACTAGAATCTAAATCTTTCAGTATGGCGACATCTACACGTATATGCCTCTCACGCATTTTACGTCTTTATCATGTCTAAAGTCAACAGATTTATTACATAATATCTAGCCTACCAAGATTAAGAACGTAAACGTTTCGAGACAAATTAAATATGTCCGACAGTACACATGGAAATAACATCAATAGAACACATAATCCCCTAATTATCATACTAATACTGCCCTACGGTATTGTTCACAATTCAGCTGAATTAAAAACTGTGAAGTCACAAGTGCACTCCGAGACGCTATTCCGCTTCTTCGAGCAAAATCTAAATCGAGTCTTTAAACTGACTTAAGTTGCGCTCTAGTCTGAATCTACAAAATTAAAAATACGATTTCCTTGGAGACATACTGGATTATTTGCACATATGACTATGTATAGAAGTTATGAATAAAAGACAAAATAAAACATAACACACACTTCTGTCCGATAAAATGTGATTCACTTGAATCGCAGTGATTAACAAAAAAAAAAAAAAACATCATAACCTTCTCACAACTTGACTTGAAGCATGAGTTTTCAGAATCTTTACCACACGTATGAGTTTTCAAAAGTTAGTCCATTCATCCGTCTGTAGGTCTGTCTATTTGTCTGTCTGTCTCTTATATGCCCTTTTTATGCAGTTCAGTTCTGTCTAAACATTGTCTTCTGGTGCCTAGTTCCATTTTCTACTTTCTTTCATTCTCCAGCATTGACACTTTTTTTCGCAGTAGTACCTGGAACTGATAAGAGGTGACGGTAAACTGAAACATGAGGAACAATAAGGGGATTCGTTATCTCGTTTTCACCGTTTTATCTCACCTGCCTGAGCTTTCCTGCTGTTAGTTTGTAATTCTTAGACACAGGTAACTTGGCAGATCTGAACAGTTTTGATCGTTGTATTTTGTTACCAAGGTGAGCTTCAGTAATAAGGTAAATATATTAACAAATTAACAGCTAAATGTATACACATATTAAAAGGAACGCCTACTTAGTGTTAAAGTAAACGTTTACTGGTCAAGACAGCATATATTTAGCCATAACCGCACAAATAAAATGTATCTGAGATGTTAAAATGTTGCTGATCATGCTCTGAAACTTTGCACATACAATTATGTGATTTGTTGCTGCTCGATTATAACACTAATACGCTCACTAAAACGCTGAAGGAAATCCTGACGTCGAGGGCCGAACATGTGTGGGCGGGCCCCCAGTGTAATGAGGCCGCCCCAGAACCGGCAACAGAGCTAGGCCCTTTTTTTTTACAGTTACAATCGATCTAATAAATTCGTCGATTGACTGCTTGGAAGCAGATAAATGTTAAGTGTGGTATTTGCAGACATCATTTACTGAACAGTTTTTCTTCGGACCAGTTTCATAAACGTTTAATTAGAATAAACTGCTATTGCAAAAAAAATCATATCTTTTTTCTCTTATATCCGTATTTGCATGTTTTGACTATAATTTTCTTCTCGAATGTGACGTGCAATAAACAAAGTCGCTCTCACCTCAGTGTGACCCGGTTTTTCGCCAGTTCTCACATCTGTTAAAAAAGTATCTGTAGTTATCTGGCTTCTTCTTGTTGTACATCTTAACAAAACAAAACAAAACAAAACAAAACAAAAATCTACTGTTATAATACGACGCTGTTTTTAAAGTCTCACTACACTTTCTGTGAACAAAAAAACTGAAAAATGAAGTAAATGACTTAATCACAAAATGTGCTAAAAAGTCATTTAATTAATTACAATAGTGACTGCAATGATACAACGCTGTTTTGGGTTAGTTGGAATGTACCACTGAAATATTCATTATAACAGGTGTTGGAAATGTCCACCACGGGCTTCAAGACATGACTCTACACGTCTCTTCATATTGTCAAATACCTTGTGCAACGTGTCTGTTATTATTTCTTGAATGGTAATTCTGATTGCTTCTTTCAGGTCTCAGTTGTTTGTACATTATTTTTTGTAAACATTTCCTTCCAAGAAACCCCATAGATAATAATCTAATGGATTTAGATCTGGAGAATGAGCAGGCCAAATTCCACGAGATATTATGCGATTTGCGAAAATTTCTCACAAAAACCGTGTGTTGCTCTAGCTGTGTGTGCAGTTGCACCATCTTGCTGGAACTAAGCTTCTTCAATTTCACGTTCATTCAGCTGTTCTAAAAAAAAAAAAAAGGTTCCAGAATGTCAGTACGGTACCGATCGGCATTTATAGCGTTGTTGAAGACAACTGGTCCAGTTAAACGTTTTCTACTGACGGCAGCACATCATACCCCGATTTTCGCATCGTGTAGCGGGCGCTTCATGAAATGCTCTGGGATTAACACTGGTCCAAATACGATTATTTTGGCTATTAACGTATCCAGATAGATGAAACCATGCCTCATCAAAGAAGATTGTTAAATCGAGAATTAACTCGTCTTTTTCAGCTAAAAATGCTTGAAACCACGTGGGGTAGTTGACTCTGGATTGGTTGTCACACTCTTTTAGTTCAGACACAACAGAAATCTTGTATGGATGAAAATTTAACCGATGTTTAAGACTTTTGTGCACTGTGCTCATTGATACGTTCACTTCTTCCGACATTTTCCTTCAGGACTTGCATGGACTTTTCAGGATTCTGTCTTGGATATCTAGACATTTTTCTTCAGACACAGCAGGCCTACCAGATCGCGAAGCATCCTCCACAGTTCCCGTATCATGAAACTTATTCAACAAATTTCTAACCGTAGTGCGATGAAGAGGTTGTTTATCAGGAAATTTTGCTATAAATCTTTGAACAACCATCCGTATGTATCGATCGCCATTTGGAAACACCTGTTCAGCCAAAAAATTCTTTCTTCCGTTGATAACAGCATTCTGCTTTGAGTGCAAACTATGACTCCAGCAGATGGCAACCATTCACTGCATTTTTCTTCACGATTGACAGTGCACCACATTTTTTATGGCGTCACTGTCTTCATCTTTACATAGAAAGTGTAGTGAGACTTGACAAACAGCCTGTGTATACAAAGTTACTCACACTTTACCCTAAAATAAACACCGACAGTCGATGCAGGCATTTAGGAAGATTGCTCCGACTTGTTCATGTTTGAACCAGTAAAATGAGAAGAAAATATTCTGCCAATATAAGAAGAGTGGTGGGGGGGGGGGGGGGGTGTTGAAAAAGTCTAACAGTTGTTGACAATGTGAGGGGGGGGGGAAGAAGAGAGAGAATGTGTGTGTGTGTGCGCATGTGTGTTCGAGTTAAAAATAAACAGACGTCAACAGTGTTATATTTGTGAAATTATTAATAGAAATTTAATTATACAATTAAATTTAACAGGTGCATTAAAATTCAGTTTCCTGGTTTTTATGAAAAATTTTTCCGTATACGGTGTTATATGATTTCTTAAAGTGGAACACTATGGCCTGTTGGAAAATGAAGAACCTGACAGACTTGCCAAATCTTGTAGCAGGCAACCTCAACATCCGTATCTTGTTTCATACAGAGAAGCAAAAACTCAAGCACCAGTACATGAAGCTATGGACTGACCAGCACAATCAACTGTCTAGCCACCAGATGCCGCAACTCTTGCCCCAAGATTGAACCAACATCTTAAGGCAACGTAGGGAACACTGCCGACTGCGAGCACACACGTATCGCCCTGACCTGTCACACCTCCCTGGTGGCACATGCGGGATAGCCGTCAAGACGCCAGATCACATCCTGCAGCCCCCTCTATCGAGAAGCCAGATTCTAGTCACAGGAAGCTACCCCGGAAGACAAACTTTGACCCGCAAAACTTGACCTCCATAAGTCTTCACAATTTGTTCAGACAATAACGAGAATCTGAGGATAGAACCATGGAACACAAGAAGAAGAAGAAGAAGAAGAAGAAGATTACCTTTCAATGACCAAGCCGGATAGGCATTTGATAACCGAAATACTTGTCAGAAGGAGAGAAGGTATACTTTCTGTGACAATCTAATTGGCAGTATAGAATAAATGATTCCCTCTGTATAGCAGAGTTTCCTGTATGTTACTGAGTCTGATTTACTCGCCAGATATAACGCACATATGGACTAAAGTGCAAGAACTATAGAACGTAGACTGAAGTATAGGAGCTAGAACATTTACTGAAGTGAAAGAGCTATAACAAGGACTGAAGTGTAGGAGATAGAACATAGACTGAGGTGTAGGAGATAGAACATAGACCGAAGTGTAGGAGACAGAACATAGACTGAGGTGCAGGAGCTAGAACATGGATTGATGTGTGTGAGCTAGAACATGGTCTGAAGTTCAGGAGCTAGAACATGGACTGAGGTGAATGAGCTAGAACATGGTCTGAAGTTCAGGAGCTAGAACATGGACTGAGGTGAATGAGCTAGAACATGGTCTGAAGTTCAGGAGCTAGAACATGGACTGAGGTGAATGAGCTAGAACATGGTCTGAAGTTCAGGAGCTAGAACATGGTCTGAGGTGAATGAGCTAGAACATGGTCTGAAGTTCAGGAGCTAGAACATGGTCTGAGGTGAATGAGCTAGAACATGGTCTGAAGTTCAGGAGCTAGAACATGGATTAAAGTTTAGGATCTATAACATGGACTAAATTGCAAGAGCTAGAACAAAAATTACCAAGAATTAGAAGGAGTAACAATAATTGGGATGGCGCGGGGGGGGGGGGGGTTAAAATAAGAAGAGTAAGAATTAGAAAAGAAAGGAATGCAGAAATTGTAAAAAAGGAGTGAATTTGACATATAGACTCACTGTCGCTAGCAATTAATTGCCCATTCACACAATTTTATTTCAGTTTCCACAAGAAATTGATCAAGTTGTCCCACACATCGGCGAAGACTTATCTGATAGAATGAGTGATCTTCGAAACTTTGATCTGACCACTGCTGACTACTGGATGCTGTTGCCGGCAGTAAGTACACTGTCTGGTCAGACATTGTGTACGGTTTGAGTCTCTCATGCGAATGTAAGCGTAAGATGTACAGTAAACAAGCAACCAACATGATGATAAAATGTTTGAAACAGATCAGGAATCCACAAAAGCAAATGAAATACTGTTTACCAAACGTTAGTAACAGCTGTTCAAATCTTGAGTACTTTTGTGACTCCTGAGATCAGAGTGTGGATCGTTGGTTTCATTTCAGTCGAGTGGGTTGAGTTCTAGCTGTTGACATGACTCTCTCTCTCTCTCTCTCTCTCTCTCTCTCTCTGAACCTTAAGTACCCAGGGCACATGGGGCTTCCGCAAGGGTTTTCCACAAATGCCTGTCCTTCGCCTTTTTTTCTGCTCTTGCCCAGACATGACTAGGTCAAGTAAAACAGCCTGTAGAGAGAGCGTTACACCACAGCAAGAAGAGACAGCGGTCATTTCAGCTCTAGAAGCCGAACCACGGAAACATCAAGAATCAAATGATTGACTATTTGTTATGTAGCACAAAGTAAACATTTAAAACATATCTTATTTGGATTTTCACGAATTTGTTGTTTCAGCTAATGTTATGTTTAGTGTATTTTATAACAACAGTAATCTAAACCATCAGTCTGTCATTTGAAATATGTCTGTCAAGACTAAAAATTCAATAGCTCGGTTATTCAGAACTCAAAAATGAAAAATATGTGTAGTTTTATCACTTTTCTTTAGAACAAAATGTATGTTGTACTTGACACAGACAGACAGAGGTGTACCCGGAATTTTTCTTCGCTTGAGGCGAGCCAGGCAAAACACAAACTTATCTTATATCTTATATCCTTCCCGTGCCGTTAGACGTCACATAGGGCTCGCAAAGTAGTTCGCCAATTTTTCCTGTCTTCGGCGAGTCTTTCAACCTCAACAAAGGATTTTATGCCTGTTAACTTGGCCTCTCTTAATAATGTCCTCTTCAGAGTTTCACGCGGTCTGCCCCTTTTTCTTCGGCCTGTTGTGTTCCACTTGATAGCTTGTTTTGGGATTCTCTGATCATTTCTTCTCATCAAGTGACCAACATATGTCCATCTCCTTTTCCTGATCACCCGTGAGACTGGTTGTTGTTCAGTCATCTGTCTTATCTCTGCATTGTTCTTGAATTCATTCCACTTGATGCCGAGTATTTTCCTTAGGCATTTGTTTTCAAAAGAGTCTAATTTCACAAACTGCTAATCATCAAATTCTTCGTTCTTTAGCAGGTATATCAAAGATAACAAGCTCAAGAAATGTTATAAATGTAAAACAATCTTTTTAAAAATATCAATACTTGCGGGATTTTTTATGAATACAAAATCAAAGACCTGGACAGAGAAGGAAATAAATTAACTGTTTTCTCCTAAAAAATGTTCTATTAGGAGTTAAAATTAAAAAAAAAACTTTATGATGTAAGGACCTGGGCTTCAACTCTAAAAGTTGATAGGATAGAATCAAAATCAAATCTCTTAAACTTTCTTCTTTCAGTTCCAAGAAGCGCCACATAATACATTCTTCTTCCTTATGTACTCTTGATTATTAATATGCATACTATCTTATAAATTCTTTAATATACATTCTATCTTATAAATTCTTTAATATACATTCTATCTTATAAATTTTTAAATATACATTCTATCTTATAAATTCTTTAATATACATTCTATCTTATAAATTCTGTAATATATATTCTATCTTATAAATTCTTTAATATACATTATATCTTATAAATTCTGTAATATACATTCTATCTTATAAATTCTTTAATATACGTTCTATCTTATAAATTCTGTAATATACATTCTATCTTATAAATTCTTTAATATACATTCTATCTTATAAATTCTTTATACATAGGCTAACCAGAAGTCCCGCTTTGATCAGGACTGTCCCGGTTTGATGATGTGGTCCCTGCGTCCCGGCCAGTTTGTCATTTTGTCCCGGTTATTTGGTAAAATTTTAAAAGTGCCGAATACACAAGAAGTAAAAAGATAGTGTAGCCTCTGGTAAAATGACGATCTGGCAACTAAAATATCCCCTTTGTTACACTCACTGTTGCCAGTCTAAATATTTTGTATCTGGATCTAAGTACTTTATACATATTTAAATGTGTTCCCCTAAAATTTGGAGCATGTGACTTAATGAATTTAGATGTTTTATTTTTTCAGCCAGATATTTTTTTCATACAATTTATAATAGCATGTAGCCTATGAGATCCAGATATTTTTATTTCATTTTGTAGATAATTTGTTTCAGTTTAGAGTTGGCTACACTGGAATTTACACTGGTCACGTGATTGTTGCGCATGTCCTAACTTATTTGAGTTGAAATTGCGAATCGGCATTTGCCACCATTCTGTACTGTACAAAAAATTAATTTAATCTTCAAAAAAGAAACTGTGTGTTTACTGATGAATTAAAAAAGGATTATCCGTTTTTGAAAAAAGTTTGTGATGGTATTGACAAAGTAAAATGTGAACTGTGCTTTTCAGAACTTTCAGTATCTCATGGTGGGTGTTCAGATGTTAAAAATCTCTTGAAATGTGCGAAACATAAAGCAAGCCTAGTAGCTGCGGCAGGAACTTCCTCAAATATATTCTCATATTTTAAAGGGACCAATTTAAGTGACAAAGAATTTTTTAATAGCAGTTAAAGAAGCAACTTTTGCATTTCATGTTGCTGTTCACAGTCTCAGCTTTAAGTCAGCCAATTGTTCGTCTAAATTGATTTTGAATCTCTTTGAAACAAAGTTTAGACCAGCCAGAACAAAATGTGAAGCTGTCATTGTTAATGTGATTGAGCCGCTGCTGTTTCAGCAGCTTTGCCAAGATTTAAATAAAACAAATTTTGTGACGGTGTCAGTAGATTCTTCCAACAGGAACGAAATTAAAACTGTGCCAAATGTTGTGCGGTATTTTGTACCAGATTGTGGCGTAAAAGTTCAACTTTTAGACTTTCATTCTTTTAATTAGTGTTTTAATTTCATTGCTAGTGGTGGGGTGAGGATCTTTGTCGAGAAAACAGCGGAGTGCTAAAAGTCCATCCTCATGGGGGATAGAAGTGTGTGAGGGAGCAGACATCAAGGAGAAAGATGTGATAGGGGTGGTTTGAGAGAGTGTGATCGTATCAAAAGTTGTTAATTCGTGGTTGGTATCTTTCAAAAAGGAGGGTAGTTTGTGCACTAGCGGCTGGAAAGTGATGTCCAAAAAGTCAGAAATGTGTTCAGTGGGGCATGAACACGCTGATACAACGGGATTTCCAGGGATACTGTACTGGATACTAAAGCCACGTTAGACTTGTCACGGCTGACTAGTTTAGCAGCTGAATTCATTCTTTTCGAAGCAAATTCTTCTCAGTCTTACGAAGCATACTCTGTGAATCCGTCAAAATGACACAATTTGTCTTTTAACTTAATTAATTAATGCAAAAAGTTAAATAGTTGTACTCGAAAAATGGTTGTGAACATGTTTTGAATTAACTTCATTCAAATATTGAAGAAGTTTGTACCTTTTTATTTACGCAGCTGTAGAAATCAATAGCTTTTCGTATCATGGCTAATTTCAGTTGTCATTCGCTACTTGTGGCGAAAGGATACATTAAAGAATTTATCAGATAGAATGTATATTAAATAATTTATCAGATAGAATGTATATTAAAGAATTTATAAGATTAAATGCATGTTAAAGAATTTATAAGACAGAATGTATTAAAGAATTTATAAGACAGAATTCATTCATTCCTTTGCATGTCCCTTGCGGAACTTTGCCTCCCAAACAGCACTCCTGTAGGCCTCTCGGTTGTGAGCAAGATGGCCTGCTGCTGCTGCATCCATTTCCAGATCATCAACGATGTCTTGCAGCCATCTTCGTTTCGGTCTTCCTCTTTTTCTTTTTCCCATTATGTATCCTTCCAATACGGTCTTCTCTAAATTATCATGACGTTTAATGTGGCCAAAATATTTAAGTTTTCTCTCTTTAATCCTCTTTACTAGCCAGCCTTCTTCAATATTAAGCTCTTGTAGTATAGATATATTTGTTCTTTTTTGTGTCCACGATATTTGGAGAACTCTTCTATAGCATTTACATTCAAAGGCATTTATGTGCTTCTCAGCTGTTTTGTTAAGTGTCCAGGTCTCACAGGCATATGTTGCGATGGGAAAGATGCATGCCCTTAAAAATCTTATTTTTGTGGTTCTGTCTGCTCCTCTCCACAGATTCTTTATTTGTTTTACTTTCTGAAGAGCAATAGATGTCCTCCTTTTAATTTCCCTCATTGTATCTCCATTATTAGTTAGTAGTGATCCAAGATATTCAAAACTCTCCACTTCTTCCAGTTTTTCCTCATTGATACATATTTCAGTTGCCTTGTTTGTTTTGTCAGTTGTCATCACTTTAGTTTTCTTTGCATTAAGATAGAGGTTCTGCTCTTCGCATAAGACAGAATATATTAAAGAATTTATAAGATAGAATGCATATTAAAGAATTTATAAGATATAATATATTAAAGAATTTATAAGACAGAATATATTAAAGAATTTATAAGACAGAATATATTAAAGAATTTATAAGATAGAACATATTAAATAATTTATAAGATAGAATATATTAAAGAATTTATAAGACAGAATATATTAAAGAATTTATAAGACAGAATATATTAAAGAATTTATAAGACAGAATATATTAAAGAATTTATAAGACAGAATATATTAAAGAATTTATAAGACAGAATATATTAAAGAATTTATAAGACAGAGACACCAAGACCTCAAAATATAGATAAAAGTGCACAAGGAGCTCCCACGGTAACAGTCCGTGATACTGAGACAGGATGGCGCCGAAAAGAATTAGCAACCTATCCAGATGTATGAAAACAAAGTCCAAGACTCTAAAATAGAAAAACAAATGACGGCCGGCAGACAACCGAATGGGCACAATGTAAATATAGAACGACTAAACCATGACACCTATGACCAAGCAGTTAACAGAGGATTTGATAATCTCTCACGGGAAGTGAACAGACGAGTATACACAGTAACGCCTTATGGACGTAGGAGGGGTGATTGATAAGTTCTCGGCATAAGGTACAAATACTTGAAACGCACAGTTCATATTAGGTTCATTTGTAGATCAGGTTAATGTAAGATTAAACACCAGGTTTCAAGAAATTAACAGCAACCATTTTTTTAAACAGACTACTGAAGTGGTTAGGGGTGGCAGAAATTGAGAAAATGGATAAAATTTCTAATCGAGCAGTCATTCGCTACCTCTACATCAAGAGCTTACCATCGAAGGAGATCCATGAGGATATGGTAGAGACTCTATGGGAGAGTGCCCCTTCTTACAGTACAGTGAAGAAATGGGCAGCTCAATTCAAACATGGAAGGGAGAGTCTGGAAGATGATCCCCGTCCAGGAAGATCAAGAACGGTAACCACCGATGAAACCACATGCAGAATCCAAGACATGATAATTGAGGATCGACGACTAACTGAGCGGTACATTGCTACTGAGTCGGGCATTTCCCAGGAACGCGTTCGTGCCATTATTCACAATGATCTTCAAATGACAAAGGTCTCTGATCGATGGGTCACGAAACTTCTTGGAGCTGATCACAAACGACAGCATCTTAAAATGTCAAAAGACAATCTTGGCCATTTTTCTGCACATCCTGAATAGTTTCTTCAGCAATTTGTGACTATGGATGAGACTTGGGTTCATCATTTTCAACCAGAAACCAAAGAACATTCAAAGCAGTAGAAACATCATGGATCCCCACCTCCAAAGAAAGCAAGGGTGGTTCTGTCTGCAGGTAAAGTGATGGCTTCCATCTTTTGGGATTCAGAAGGTGTGCTATTGGTAGACTATCTTCAAAAGGGCAAAACGGTCACCGGGGCCTGTTATGCTAATCTTGTGAAGCAACTGCGGGTAAAACTGAAGGAAAAGCACTGAGGGAAATTGATGAGAGAAGTCATCTTTCATCAAGACAATGCTCCAGTTCACATGTCGGCGGTGGCAATGGCTGCCATTCATGAATGAGGCTTCCAGCTTCTTGAACATCCTCCTTATTCCCCAGATTTGGTGCCTTCGGACTATTACCTGTTTACCAAACTCAAAAAGGAGCTCAGCGGTGACAAATTTGCTTCAGATGATGACGTCATTCATGCTGTGGACCACTTTCTACTGGTACAAAATGCTGATTTTTACAAAGAAGGGATCCTATGCTCCAGGATCGCTGGACTACGTGCATAAACTTGCAAGGGGACTATGTTGAGAAATAACCCCAAAAAGTTGTTCACAAATAATGTGTTGTACCTTATGCCGAGAACTTATCAATCACCCCTCGTACGTCCGAGAGGTAGACAGGTGTTACTCAGAAAAAAACATGCTGATATTTTAATTTATGTCCCTGAGTTTTACTGGTCTTGTGCTGAGAAGAAAGCTTTATTATAACAGAATAAACTAGTCAAGATGAAAAAAGGACATATCGGCTGAAAGTGTTATAATCGACAAGTGAAAGTGTTATAATCGACAAGTGAAAGTGTTATAATCGACAAGTGAAAGTGTTATAATCGACAAGTGAAAGTGTTATAATCGACAAGTGAAAGTGTTATAATCGACAAGTGAAAGTGTTATAATCGACAAGTGAAAGTGTTACCAAGAACTCAATATAAAATATACAAACGTTAAATTGACGAGTGTGGCTCGGTGCAGCATCAGTGTAGACTAAGAAATACAGACTGCAGTGTTAACGAAAGTTAGCACTGAAATGTAGCTGTTCTCGTCTCTGTGCTTATGTAGGACAATATGTAGAGTGAGACACTGGCAATATCTTTAGCTTCATTTCTAGCTGAAGTGCCGCTTTGATTCCTTTTGTGTGTTTGGCAACAGCATGTCTGGTAAAAGGAATGATCTCATCTCATTCCCTAGAAGTTCGGGGGTTTCAGCTTCAAACATATGTTTTGTTTTAACTTACAACTAAGTCAAGTTACGAAGCATTTCTCTATGGGCATATTATATCTAAACTGCTGACCTGGAGTGTAGCTGTTGTTATTATTTTCGGAATGTAGGTCATTCAAGATGAATTTTGTAAGGTGGTGCAAAAGTACTATACTTCCCCCCGCCCGCCCCCAGACCACCACAACCACGGTCTTGTAATCCAAGAATATGGACTAGAAATAATAACATAAAACAGAGGAAGCCCCCCTCCCAACCCCATTAAAGCAGGTTAAACCTTCAGTCCTCAAATGTCCGGAACAATACACCGACTGGGTCCCCACTCAACTGACTGCAGGTATGAACTGGTCATGTGCAGGAGATCACGTGTGTGTGTGTGTTTGGTACCAGCCAGAGTTTGATTTCTAGTGACACAGCTTCTATGTTGTTTTATTTGTCATAGCTTTCGTTTCTGTTTCAGCTATAACGAATTTAGGCGCATCTTAAAATCTTGTTATGACGAGCATCTTGATAACTGCCTAGCTGCTAGCGTCTTTACCAGTCTCGCTACAATTTCTGTATACATTTCTCTCACAGACTGCTGTCATATTATTCCTGTCATTCTTGGAGAAAAGACGAAGGCGCCAAGATTTGTGTCAAGGACGTCCAGCACTGATCAGGTAACGCTAAGATTTTTTTTTTTTTTTTTGTTGCTAATGTTTGTAGAATTTTGTTTACATTTATATTCCACGTTCAAGTTCTTCAGTCTCGGATCTCGTGACGTGCTCTTTTTGCTTAACTTGCGCAAGTCTCACAATGACACGTTCAGACTTTCCGTGATATCTTGAATCCACCCGCAGTGAGGTCGTCCATTCTCTGTTATCCTACACACAGTCGGAGAAAATCATCTAAAACAAAGCGTATAAAAAGGTTTGAATATCTCGTGTAATGTCTTGAGTACTGTGCTGAAAACGAAAAATCAAATTTTAACATGGATACTCGCCATTAACTTACACAGGACCTGAAGAATGTTTGAAGCAGTGAACTAAAATTAATTACTGGATGATGGACATGCTACAACCAAAGTGCCATCATGTTACACCCACAGTGCCATCATGCTACAGTCGCAGGGCCACAATGCTACAGCCACAGTGCCATCATGCTACAGTTGCAGGGCCACAATGCTACAGCCACAGTGCCATCATGCTCAGTCGCAGGGCAACAATGCTACAGCCACAGTGCCATCATGCTACAGCCCCAGGGGGATCATGCTACAGCCACAAGGCCACCATGCTTCAGCCACAGGGTGATCATGTCACAGCCACAGGGCCACCATGCTACAGCCACAGGGCCATCAATTTCTTCTTTTTTTTAATGAGGCTTGAGAATATGAGATAGAAGTTACTAGGCCATCGACACTTGTTGATAGGTTAGCAGACATTGTGCTGTTCTTAGAGATATCAAGTTTTGACTGTACAGTTTGTGTCTTCTTGTCATATTTCTCTGTAGCAAAGCAAGAGCATCATTTTTCCGTCTGTTAACTCTTGCGAATCTCTCGTAGTTGGCGTCCATTTCTTCTAACATCAGCGCTCCACTGCATCAGGCCGTCTATGTACAGTTTTCATTGCAGGTACAAGTATACATATATCTTGGAATTGTTTCTTACTTTCTTGTAAAAAAAAAAGGTAAAGGTAATCCTCTCATGCCTTAGAAGCACATAGGGATATGGTGTTAGTGCCCATATTTTCCTGTAGTCCCTGAAAATTCAATTTAAAAATATTATGAAAACAATAGTTAGAAGACTAACTGTTTGTGACACTAATAATAATACTTGCTGAGCTGACACCATAGTTGGGAGAGAAAGAGAGATAGACAGAAAGAGAGAGAGAGAGAAAGAGAAAGAGAGAACGAACGAACATACTTTATTTTCAAAGGGTTAAGAATTGGGCACGCAGGCCCGTCTAACATTCTGCCCGTCATCATACAGCTTTAACTCAGCCACAGTCACTCAGCATTTGTTAATGTGCATAATAATCATGAATACACAATTAAATGATTACATAAATAAATAATAAACTTATCTCATGTCCATACACTCTACACACTGATTTATGCAACAACATGAAATAAACTTGCATTCTTACATTCATTAAAAACTAACAAATTTATAGAAAAGCAGTATTTAAAAATACGTTTTAAAAATTACAACACTCAAGCCATACTTTAAACTACTTTAAACTATGCTTAGGGAGGCATATAGTCCATATCAAACAGATGTTGACAAAGTTTAAAGTTATAAGAATGAATATTACCAAGAGAGAGGAAGAGAGAAGAGAGAGAGAAAGAGGGGAAGAAAGAGAGAAAGAGATGGAGAGAGAGAGAAAGAGAAGAAGAGAAGAAGAGAGAGAAAGAGAGAGAGAAATAGGAAGAGAGAGAGAGAGAGAAAGAGAGAGAAGAAGAGAGAGAGAGAAAGAGAAAGAGAGGAAGAGAGAGAGAAAGAGATTGATTGATTAATTGATCTTTATTTCAAAAGGGTTAAGAATTGGGCACGCAGGCTCGTCTGACATTCTGCCCTTTATCATACATCTTTCACTCTATTCCAGACATTCTACAAATATGCTGTTCATATAACAAACATAACTAACATTGAAGCTGAGACACATAAAATAAAATATAACATTTACGTTTCGCTCTTAAACATTCACTCAGTACAGAAGTAACTATATACATTATAAATGACTATCTACTGAACAAAATTTTCGGGACTATTCAGAAAACAATTAATTGTATTCGGTGTCTGTAAGAGCAGTTTAAGATAACGTTTAAGTTTTATAATTCATGGAGGCATGTAGTCGACATCAAATAGATATTGGGAAAGCTTGTAGTTGTAGGAAGGAGTATAATTTATATTTTTTATATAGGATGGGAGGGTATTCCAAAGATGAGCAGCAGAAAAACTAAAGCTTTTCTTGTAAAGATCAAGTCTAGGTTTTGGAAGACATATGTTGTTCAAGCGTTGGCTGCACTTTGGGCTAAATTTAAACAGGTTCCATAGATAAGGCGAGGCATGCCGTGAAAGAATTTGATGTACTAACTTGGCTTTGTTGAAGAGGAATATGTTCTTAAGAGGTAGTATTTTAATACGTTTGTGATGGTTAGTTGTTTGTGCTTGATCTTTGTCACTAATAAGCTTTACTGCTCGCTTTTGGAGTGAGCAAAGCCTCTTTGTATCTGACACTGAGCAACCATCCCAAACTGTTGAGCAATAGTCTAAATGTGTTTGTATATGAGATATGTAGTATGTCTTCCTAGTGTCTTGATCGATGAAGTGCTTAATTTTGGCTAATTGGTATACTTTTTGTGCGATGAGTTTTGTTAGACATTGCACATGAGAGTTCCAGGTCAGATGTTGGTCAATAATAAGACCTAGTGTTTTGTGCTCGCTAACGTTTTCTATCTGTGATGTTTCTGTACAGAACCGAAGTGTTGTTTTTGTTGCGTTTTGAAGTTTCTGTCTTGTTGTTATGAGCATTGTTTTTGTTTTATCGGTGTTTATAATCATGTCATTATTTTTGCTCCATCTAATTAAATTGTATAACTTGACCTGAAGAGTTGATTCTAGATTAATACAATCGTAGTCACTGGTGTAGACTGTGCAATCATCGGCAAAAAGGTCACAAGAAGAGTGTTTAAGATGAAGTGGAAGATCACTGATATAGATAGCAAAGAGCAACGGGCCTAGAATAGAACCTTGCGGAACACCAGTGTCAACTGTAGCAGAATTTGATAGAGAATTGTTGAGAGAGGAAGAGAGAGAGGAAGAGAGAGAGGAAGAGAGAGAGGGAGAGAGAGAAAGAGAGAGAGAGGAAGAGAGAGAGGAAGAGAGAGAGAGAAAGAGAAAGAGAGAGAGAAAGAGAGAGAGGAAGAGAGAGAGAAAGAGAGAGAGGAAGAATGAGTACTGCATGTGGCCAGCCCGGGATAAGATCAGAATACAAAATGATAGAGCGATTTCTACTGAGTTGCGTAACACTTTCTGGCCATCATAAAGTCGAAATATCGTAAGTCGAAGAGAATTTTAAAAATAATAAAAGAACTTTTTAAATGTTATAAAAATTTGTCTTCTACAGAAGATTATACTATATTATACTTATATCTACCTTGTCTCTACCTAGTACTTGCTTCTACCTTGTACTTGCTCTACTTAGTACTTGCCTCTACTTTGTACTTGCCTCTACCAATACTTGCCTCTACCTAGTACTTGCCTCTAACTTGCCTTTTGCCTTTACCTTGTATTTGCTCTACTTTGTACTTGCCTCTACCTTGTACTTGCTCTACCTTGTACTTGCCTCTATCTTGTACTTGCTCTACCTTGTATTTTTCAGCCATTTCTATTCTTCTACTCCAGCCACTAGAAGACTTTGTTATCTCCCTTGTCTCGGCATCTTAAACAAGCAGTCTTCTTTTCTCAATGTTCTCTATTCACTCTCAACCTTCTTTCAGCACCCCCCCCCTTCCTCAACCCAATATTGTTTTCTCACTTTTATTATTTGCTTATCTGCACCACCTGGAGCGGGTTTTATTTAGGCTATAGGTATTAGATGGGAGCAAGCTGGGGCCATTCTTTTTTGCAAATTTTCATAAAAGCTTATTGTTTAGTTTTTTCATCGATTTTGTGTTTTTATCTATTGTGTTGTTTTTGTATGTGGTCCTTGAATAAAGCTTTAACCCAAATACTGAATCATACACCACCATCTACGAGGGGAAGTCACTATGTAACTCGCAAATGCCTGTTACAAACAAAAAACTAAATGGACAGTAATTTGAAAACTTTTAATTTTTGAACCTACATTATTCCTTTATTTCTCAACGTAATCGCCGCCAACATTGATACATTTGCCCCATCGTGTAATCAGTGATGCAATACCCATGGCGTAAAAATCAGGAGTCCGATTTCTGAACCATTTTTTTTCTTCTGTTTCCACCTCTTCGTCACATGAGAATCTTCTCCCGCTAAGGTGGTTTTTCAATGGACCAAACAGGTGAAAATCACTTGGAGCTAAGTCAGGACTATAGAGTGGATGTTCAAGAACTTCCCAAGCCAACTGGCTAATTTTCTCTTGGGTTAACCGAGCTGTATGTGGTCTGACATTGTCATGAAGGAGAAGCACACCTCTAGTCAGCAGACCAGGACGTTTTCTTCGAATTGCATCCCGTAGCATCGACAGAACTTCACAGTACGATACAGAATTCACACTGTCACCATACTTCTGGAACTTGGTTAATAATACTCCTTGATAATCCCAGAACACTGTCAGCATAACCTTCCCCGCAGAAGGCATAATCTTGATTTTTTTTGCGCATGGCGATGACGGGTGTTTCCACTGCATTGAGGCTTGTTTTGATTCGGGTTGGTAGTGGTGCATCCAAGATTCGTCTCCAGTAATAATCCTTTGGAGCATGTCTTCACCTTCATATGCATAATGACAAGAATGCTACAATGACAAACCAAATTGATTCATTTTGTGTTCATCATTCAGATCTCTGAGTACCCAACGTGAGCAAACTGTCCGAAATTTCAATTGCTCATGCATTATTCTGTAGGCTAAGCCATGTGAACATCCGATTGCACTTGCTACACTGTCTGTCGTTACTCGTCTATCAGCTCTGATAATCTCATTCACACGTTGCACAGACGCTTCTGTTGCAATCTGAACAGGACGGCCAAGTCGGACTTTGTCAACAATTTCGGTGCGTCCCTGAGAAAATTCTTTTACCCAGTTATAGACCGCTTTACGCGATAAACACTTTTCAGCATAAACTGTAATCATTTCCTTATGAACGTCCTCAACTGATTGTCCTTTAGCCCATAAAAAAATCGCACTACACTTCTCTGTTCTTCTTTGGCACACACTAGCTGTTGGGTAGCCATTTTGTTATTGCTTTGCGCGTGCGCACGTAACTCCCAGCGCCCCCTACACACAACTATTATAAATTCGGATGATGATAATATCTAAAGATACATTATGAGAAGAACAAGGAAAAAGATAAAAATGGAAATAGCAGATGAACAGTTTGGATTTGTTGAAGGAAAGGGAACACACAATGCCATTTATGCTTTACGAACACTAACAGAAAGAGCTTTAGAAGTACAGAAAGATCTCTACTTATGCTTCATTGATTACACCAAGGCATTTGACAAGGTGAAACATAGTGAAATTATTAAAATGCTTGAAGACATCAGTATAGGCGGCAAAGACTTGAGGATTGTAAAACATCTATACTGGCAGCAAGAAGCAGCAGTTCGAGTTGAAAATGGAATTGGAAAATATCAACCTATAAAACAAGGGGTGCGACAAGGATGTGTACTATCTCCAGACCTTTTTTCTCTGTACAGCGAGAATATTCTAAGAACAATCATCACAGAACCAGGCATAAAAATTGGAGGATACAATATTAACAACCTTCGGTATGCTGACGACACAGTACTGATAGCTGAGAACCAACAAGACCTGCAAAATCTCTTGGATAAAGTCGCCAAAGAAAGTGAACAGAAAGGCCTTACTTTGAACATCAAAAAGACAGAGACTATGGTTATATCTAAGAAACAGAATCCATCAGCATGCAGTATTAAATTAAACGGAACCATTCTAAAGCAGGTGCAGAAATTCAAATACCTTGGAGCAGTAATAACTTCAGATGGGAAATGCAGAACATAAATTAGGAACAGAATAGGTCAAGCAAAGACTGCATTTCAGAGAATGAGAAACATATTAGCTAACACATCTTTATCAATGAATGTTAGAAAACGAGTCCTAAAATGCTATATTGAACCTATCTTGTTATATGGAAGTGAATCATGGACAATAGGCAAGTCTGCACAAAAATCACTGGAAACAGCAGAAACGTGGTTTATTAGAAGAATGTTGCGAATCCCCTGGACAGCAAAAATAACTAATGAAGAATGTATGAGAAGAGCTGGAGAGACAAAAAACCTTGTCAGAAAGATAAGAGAGAGACAATGTACTTTCATAGGACATGCAATGAGAAGAGGGGGCATTGAAAATATTATAACAACAGGAAAAATAGAAGGAAGAAGATCAAGAGGAAGACCAAGAGAAATGATACTGGACAGTCTGATGGGATGGTGTGAGAGGAGATCACCAACTGAACTGATGGCCTGCATGAAGGATCGGGTACTCTGGAGAAGCATAATAGCCAACGCCAGTCGGCACGGCACCTGATGATGATGATGATATTTAAATACTACCTGGTAACTGCCACTAATAAAATATTTCAATTTGCGAGTTACTTAGTGACTTCCCCTCGTATTTTATTACTGTTTCTAAGATGTGTTCATCTTTTAAAGCAGTGTTCAGTGTTTGGAAGATGTATGCATTTTAAAAACAATACTTACTTTTCAGATGATTTAATTTAATGCAACAGTACAACAGTACTTACTGCGTGGAAGATAGTGCAAGTTACAGAAATCTTTCTTCTTGGATTTCCTCTCTGACATCATCATAGTTTGTTTTTTTTTAAAACTACCACCATTAGCCTTCTTTACATTGCTGCTATTAAATTCTGACGAATTAAAGTTTCTATAGTCCCTTTTAATATGGCACATATTCAAGTCGATTATCTTCGAGCTCTCTCTCTCTCTCTCTATATATATATATATATATATATATATATATATATATATATATATATATACATCATCACAGGAAATGTTAACCCTGTATTCTTGTGCTGTCTTGCAGGTCAGTTTTTACAGTGCAAACTTATGCACGACCTATCTTGTAAAATGTTATCTGTGTGTATGTTTGCATGAGTGTATTTGTGGTTAAAACATGCTTGCATGGTGGTTGTGGTGGCTTTGTGTGTGTGCGTGTGTGAATATGTAAAGAAAGAGGACAGCAATGCATCAGTGCTGACATAACGATCTATTGTTAGACGATGCTATAGCTTCTGAAGTATTCCACAGCCCCTTCCACTTTCTTGATGGCTACGACAATCGTGCAGGCTATGCCATGGCTTTTGGTGCAGCAACCAACGTTATAATAGATCTTGTTCCATTTAGTGCTGACTGCCCACCGTGGGCTATGGGTAAATTTTTCACAGTTACTTTAAACATTACAAATAAATTTATCATTTAATCTTAATTTGAATGTTATCATGGCACCTAGAGCTATATCTTGTATAACTTAAGTATTACCATAATATTTTTGTTACTCTGTTTTTTAAAGTTTGCAAATAAAATAAAGCATCTAAGAATATTCTGAAATGTACAAACAAACAAAAAAAAAAAAAAAGAAAAAAAAACTCGAAAGTCTGTGGGAATGTCAGGAAAAGTAACTTAAAATATCTTTTCTGAAATGATTCTTTTCAGTTTTCTATGTTTACCTCCATGCCATTGTGGGATGTGTCATCTGCTTTCCATTGTTTGCATGCCTCACAACACGATACAGAGCACTTGGGGCAGTTATCTGCATAATGTATTCATCTCTCCTGTAAGTATGTAGCGTACAGCTGAAATTTAACATTGGTATCCACATAAAAGATAAAAATCTATCCTTAATGAAGTTACTATCGTGTTAATTATTTCATATACCTTGTCTTCGCAAAAAATCTGTCACATCATAAAAAGGTCACTTCATTTTCTTTCTTAGCATAGAACTGCAATAAGCGGGCGAGTAAAAAAAAACTAACTTAACTGTGCTCTAAAAATAAAAATCCATTATTAGATTTAGAAAACACAACAGACATGTCATGCCATCACTTCCTAGACCTGTGTGAAGAGGTATGAGAACCATTTTGGAAATATCAGTAGACCAAATTAAAAATGGCCGCTCCCTTGGAAGCACGCAAAGAGAAGAGAACAGTGCACGGGTATTCATTTCTCGGATAGCGAAGGTGATAACCTGCAGATATTCATCGCAGAATGAAGAGACAATGAAACATCTGCGTCACTTCAGCAGGTTTATGAATAACACAGGAAATTTACGGTAGGGATAGGGGCCTGGCAGGGATGGCTACAGCTTCAGTTTGAAGAATTTTTTTTTCCTGGAAATATCCAGGCATTTGTGGGGAGCTTGCGGACCAGGTGAGGACTATAAGCGGTAACAGACCTGCGCTGAACGTGGTGAAGACTATAAGGGGTGACAGACCTGCACTGAACTTGGTGAGGACTATAAGGGGTGACAGACCTGCACTGAACTTGGTGAGGACTATAAGGGGTGACAGACCTGCACTGAACTTGGTGAGGACTATAAGGGGTGACAGACCTGCACTGAACTTGGTGAGGACTATAAGGGGTGACAGACCTGCACTGAACTTGGTGGAGACTATATGCGGTAACAGACCTGCACTGAACGTGGTGAAGACTATAAGGGGTGACAGACCTGCACTGAACTTGGTGAGGACTATAAGGGGTGACAGACCTGCACTGAACTTGGTGAAGACTATAAGGGGTGACAGACCTGCACTGAACTTGGTGAGGACTATGTTGAAAAGTGATAGAGGATTTTCTTTCGTATTCGTCCATTTTATTCAAATAAAAAGTTTTTTTTTAAACTCACCATCGTATCAAGCCTAATCTTCAATTGCTCGCAGCCTGTTTATTTGTAAAATGCATTTACTGATTCTGGTTTTCTTTTTAACATAGGTTATCACTTAGCCTGGTTGATGTCGTTAAAAAATTTTTGAGTACCAAGTCCCTTGAAAAGGTAATGCTTTTCCTAGTGCTAATATTGAATAACTCGATATGAAACAGTTGAAAATAATGCGACTTTAGGTACAGCAAAGAATCAGTGCAAATTATACAGATTATCATCCACTTAAGATGTTGGAGGTAGAGAAATAGAGAAAAGTTGCAGAAAATCGAAGGCTAGTCTTCATTATGATGAGCAATAGTCTAGCCGTGAGATAAACTGGCCATCTTCTCTTAGTTAAAATACGTTATAAACGTCATATTGATGATGACATTGATATCACAAACATGACAGAGGAAGATCAGTTTCATAGACTGTGTGAGGACGTTTGATACTGACATCTCTTGTACCTCCCTCATTTCTACAACTTCAGTGAACTTTCTTGACATCACCATTACTATCAGTTCTTTCAGGTCTCACAACATCAGTATACTATAGATCTTCAGGTCTCACAACATCAGTATACAATAAATCTTCAGGTCTCACAACATCAGTATACAATAAACCTTCAGGTCTCACAACATCAGTATACTATAGACCTTCAGGTCTTACAACATCAGCATACTATAGATACTATAGATCTTCAGGTCTCACAACATCAGTATACTATAGACCTTCAGGTCTCACAACATCAGTATACTATAGACCTTCAGGTCTCACAACATCAGTATACTATAGACCTTCAGGTCTCACAGGATCAGTATACTATAGACCTTCAGGTCTCACAACATCAGCATACTATAGACCTTCAGGTCTCACACGAGCAGTATACTATAGACCTTCAGGTCTCTTAGGATCAATATACTATAGACCTTCAGGTCTCATAGCATCAGTATACTATAGACCTTCAGGTCTCACAGCATCAGTATATTTTAGACTTTCAGTTTCAGGTCTCACAGAATCAGTACACTATAAACGGGATCGGCATACCATAAACCTTCAGGTCTCACGGGACTAGTATACCATAAACCTTCAGGTCTCACGGGACTAGATAACCATAAACCTTCAGGTCTCACGGGACCAGTGTACTATAAGCCTTCAGGTCTCATGGGACCAGAGTACCATAAACTTTCAGGTCTCACGGGACCAGTATACCATAAACCTTCAGGTCTCGCGGGACCAGTATACTATAGACCTTCAGGTCTCACAACATCAGTATACTATAAACCTTCAGGTCTCACAACATCAGTATACTATAAACCTTCAGGTCTCACAACATCAGTATACTATAGACCTTCAGGTCTCAAAACATCAGTATACTATAAACCTTCAGATCTCACAGAATCAGTATACTATAAACCTTCAGATCTCACAGGATCAGTATACTATAAACCTTTAGATCTCACAACATCAGTATACTATAAACCTTCAGATCTCACAGGATCAGTATACTATAAACCTTTAGATCTCACAACATCAGTATACTATAAACCTTCAGATCTCACAGGATCAGTATACTATAAACCTTTAGATCTCACAACATCAGTATACTATAGACCTTCAGGTCTCACACGAGCAGTATACTATAGACCTTCAGGTCTCTTAGGATCAATATACTATAGACCTTCAGGTCTCATAGCATCAGTATACTATAGACCTTCAGGTCTCACAGCATCAGTATATTTTAGACTTTCAGTTTCAGGTCTCACAGAATCAGTACACTATAAACGGGATCGGCATACCATAAACCTTCAGGTCTCACGGGACTAGTATACCATAAACCTTCAGGTCTCACGGGACTAGATAACCATAAACCTTCAGGTCTCACGGGACCAGTGTACTATAAGCCTTCAGGTCTCATGGGACCAGAGTACCATAAACTTTCAGGTCTCACGGGACCAGTATACCATAAACCTTCAGGTCTCGCGGGACCAGTATACTATAGACCTTCAGGTCTCACAACATCAGTAAACTATAGACCTTCACGTCTCACAACATCAGTATACTATAGACCTTCACGTCTCACAACATCAGTATACTATAGACCTTCAGGTCTCAAAACATCAGTATACTATAAACCTTCAGATCTCACAGAATCAGTATACTATAAACCTTCAGATCTCACAGGATCAGTATACTATAAACCTTTAGATCTCACAACATCAGTATACTATAAACCTTCAGATCTCACAGGATCAGTATACTATAAACCTTTAGATCTCACAACATCAGTATACTATAAACCTTCAGATCTCACAGGATCAGTATACTATAAACCTTTAGATCTCACAACATCAGTATATTATAAACCTTCAGATCTCACAGGATCAGTATACTATAAACCTTTAGATCTCACAGGATCAGTATACTATAAACCTTTAGATCTCACAGGATCAGTATACTATAAACCTTCAGATCTCACAGGATCAGTATACTATAAACTTACTGATGCACATTGCTACCTCATATATTCCTTCTCTCGCCATCGCTCTTGCTGGGACTCCATTCTCTTCTCGCGATTACGTCGACTATGTTGTTCATGTTGCTAGGAGACTGACTTCTGTAATGAGGCCCACGGGATGATCGAATTCTCCCCCCACAGAGAGGTTATCCGGAGAATATCCTCACGTTACACTTTATTCTTGGTCAAAAGGCCGAAAAACTATTTAAATTACAGAACCGTCGCCAGTGCAACGGAGTTCATGCACTGAGATCGAGGCTGCAACAGCAGCGCTTTCTGCCTGATATGTTGAGTGTGAGGACAAAACACAAGTATGCTCAGATAATGGCATACATCAGAGTTGCTGGCATGAAGGACCATCCTCTCCATAAGGACCTGGTGGTGCTAAAGGGTAGACGCATCAAATGAGGCAGATCCTGGATGGGTGAGACTGAGGATACAATAATGTCAGTGTGCGATCTAGATGAGGTGCCTAAAGGTGATGATTAGTTATGAGTACAGGACCGACCTCAGCTAACGAGGATTATTATACAGAATAAAAGGGATGGCGACTGCAGTAAAACTGGTTTAAATAAAAAAAGGTAGATAGAGGTGTATGGTGCAGTTTTACAAAGCGAGGGAGAGAGTGAGTAAGGTGAGAAAAAAAACAAATAGAAAGTATGAGAATGTATAAATGAAAAACATACAACATCCGATATTTCGGCGTGAGCCTTTTTCGAGGACTACATGCACAACGAGACAAAAAAAAAAAAACGAAGAACTTATCTGAATGTGTCTTCCTCCAGAAGTAGAAAACAGAAATGTGTGTAGTAGAAGGAAGAAGGAAAGACCACACTGTCCACAACAAAGGATGCCCGATAGAGCCAATCGTAAAGAAGAGGTGGAGAGAGAGGAGGAAAACAAGTCGTAGAAAGGGGTGGGGGAAAGGCAATAGAAACATGATAGCCGCTAGAGGAGGCGTGGGGGGGGGGGAGGGGAGGGAAAAGGGGACGCGGAGAGATAATGAATGAAGAACATAAGCACCTGCAGGGAGAAAATGTGAAACTGGTGAAAAGGACAAGACCCTATAGACACCAATATGTTGGCAGAGAAGAAAAGAGGGTGGTGGTAGGGAGGGGTAGCATAGAGAAAGAAAGTAGAGTTAAAGAAAAAAAAAGGCCGGTGGAAAACTAAAGAAGTTACAGAAAGCTGAAGACATTGTTCATTCCAGCTGGGTGGAGACAGCCAGTCTGGAAAATAAGGCGCTGTTCTAGGACCCTCCGAGATCGTACATCAGCAGAACAATAGCGGATCGCACTAACAGAAATGTCCTGTTTTCCTCTGTGGTTGCTAAGGCAAAAATGTTTAGCCACAGATGTCAGGTCCTCTTAGAAATATCACTGAGATGCTGGCGAAATCGATCTCCTAAGCGTAAACCAGTCTCCCCTATGTACTTCAAACCGCAACGTTTCCACATAATAGCATAAATAACATTGCGTGAAGTACAAGTGAAACCCTCCTGAACTGATAATGTGGACTTAGGGAAGGAGATCTGGCTAGCCTCGACAACAAACGGACAAGTGTTGCATCTACGGCGTCCGCAACGTCTGGTACCATAAAAAATGTCATCTGTTTTAAGATGACTACGAATTAAAAGGTCCCTGAGGTTCTTGTCCCGTCTGTAGGCCACCAGTGGGGGTTCCGCAAAAAGTTCACGTGTATCAGGCTCGATCTGGAGGAGATGGAGATGGCGAAACAGTATGTTTTTAACTGACAAGCTATGAGGGTGGTACATGAGTATTAGTTTAACTCTGTCCGAGCTACAGTGCGGTTTAGGGGTGAGGGCTTGTTGCTGCGATATATGGCTAATGGGGTTCCAAGATGACGAGAGAACATGTTCTGGATAACCGAGTTGACGGAAGAAATCTAGCATTTTATGACCTTGGTCCTGGAAATCCAAATCTTCATTACACAAACGTCACAACCTAAGAAGCTAGGAAAAAAGAATAGAGTCCTTACACGATCTGGGATGGGAGGAAGAGTACAGGAGGTAGCTGTGAGAGTCTGTAGGTTTATAGTGGATAGAAGTAGTAAGCCCGGAAGGGCCGATAGTAACGGCAATGTCAAGAAAGTTAGCGGAAGTAGCAAAGATATGGGAGGTGAAAGAAATGACAGGATTGTACTCCTTAACAAAACTGATAAAGTTGTTAAGATCTTCCTCTGGCACTGATGTGACCCCAATGCCGTCATCTATGTAGCGTCTATAGAAGGCGGGAAAAGGGCCTCTAACGGCTCTCAGAACCTTGTTCCTCGGGACCACATATGCAAACATTACATTTCATTCATTGCAATCCGATCTTGTTCTTCTGTTTAGCATATTCATTTCTTGAATATAAGAACTAACGTCATCGCAATCGGTACACACCCATACATGCTCTGATCTCTGTTTCAGTAACTTCTGAAGAGTATGAACACTAATTGTGCCAGTCTGCTGTTGATTAAGACGTCCTTGAATTCTACCAGTCAGACACCCGACTCTTCCTCCCTCCTCCTCACACCTCTGTCTTTCATCCCCTGTAGATATATATTATCAATGCATGAACTAGTTCCTTGCCCACCGACTTCAGTATATCCGTCCTACCTGTCAGTATATCCAGGTCGCCAGACACACCAGGCTGTTTGTAAAGTCTCACTACACTTTCTATGTACAAATGAAGAAAATGACGTCATAAAAAAATGTGCTGTACAGTCAATCGTGAAGAAAAATGCAGTGAATGGTTGCCATTTGCTGGAGTAATTTTTTGCACTCAAAGCAGAATGGTGTTATCAACGGAAGAAATATTTTTTTTGGTTGAACAAGTGTTTCGAAATGGCGGTCGATACACACGGATGGTTGTTCAAAGATTTATAGCAAAATTTCCTGATAAACAACCTCCTCATCGCACTACGGTTAGAAATTTGTTGAATAAGTTTCATGATACGGGAAATGTGGAAAATGCTCCGCGATCTGGTAGGCCTGCTGTGTCTGAAGAAAAATGTCTAGATATCCAAGACAGAATCCTGAAAAATCCATGCAAGTCCTTAAGGAAAATGTCGCAAGAAGTGAGCGTATCACTGAGCACAGTGCACAAAAGTCTTAAACATCGGTTAAATTTTCATCCATACAAGATTTCTGTTGTGTCTGAACTAAAAGAGTGTGACAATCAATCCAGAGTCAACTACTCCACGTGGTTTCAAACACTTTTAGCTGAAGAAGACAGGTCAGTTCTCGATTTAACGTGTACAGTCATGTCTTGAGCCCGTGGTGGACATTTCCAAAACCTGTTATAATGAATATTTCAGTGGTACATTCCAGCTAACCCAAAACAGCGTTGTATCATTGCAGTCACTATTGTAACTAATTAAATTACTTTTTAGCACATTTTGTGATGACGTCATTTATTTCATTTTTCAATTTTTTTTTTCATAGAAAGTGTAATGAGACTCTAAAAACACCGTCATATTATCCCGCCGAACTAGCCAAGACAGTCTTGGTCTCTCTCTGAACCTTAAGTGCCCAGGGCACATGGGGCTTCCGCAAGGGTTTTCCACAAATGCCTGTCCTTCGCCTTTTTTCCTGCTCTTGCCCAGGTGAGCCCTCTATTGCTCAACATCCTTTCTGTTGTTCTTCTCCATGTCTCTTTTGGTCTACCCTTACTTCTGTTCCCCTGTGGTGTCCATCTTAGTGCTATTTTTGGTAGTGAGTTGTCAGTCATTCGGAGCACATGTCTCAACCATCGCCAGCGTCTTTCCTCAATAATTGTTGTCAGTGGTTTCATCTGCATTTCTGCTAAACAGTCTTGGTCACTACCCTCAATCTCCAACCGCATCCTCGATGTCGTCATAAAGGAAGCCCCCTGCTTTCTGTGCCACTACTTTGCCTCGCCAAAAGTCAACGAAGTCCCATCCACTCTTTTTGCCTCACAGCACTGAATATGGTTGAGGTCACAGGTCATATGGTTGAGTGTGAGCGTAAACGAACTCCTGGACTCAATCCTGCCTCCAGTTCATTCTTTACACTCTCTGCCAAGCACTCTTGTGAGCCGGTTGGTATCATTTCTCACTTCCACTTTTCCCGTTCTTTTTGCAGTATCCTCAGGGGATGAGTGGTGTTGCCGATGATATTGACATAAACCTTGACCCATGCAACTGTGTGTCTGATCCCCATGGCATGTTCATGAGCATGTTCATAAAAGCACTGGAACAGGGCCTTATCTTCCAGGCTGGATGTTTACACCCACAAGGTCTGAATTCTCAGATTAGTTGAGTCTGAATAACTCTTCCCATCTATCACTGGTTCAGTATTCTTGTTCTTCCTCATTTACCACGTCATAAAAGAATGTGCTGCACAGTCAATCGTGAAGAAAAATGCGGTGAATGGTTGCCATCTGCTGGAGTAATTTTTTGCACTCAAAACAGAATGGTGTTATCAACGGAAGAAAGCATTTTTTTGGTTTAACAAGTGTTTCGAAATGGCGATCGATACACACGGATGGTTGTTCAAAGATTTATAGCAAAATTTCTTGACAAACAACCTCCTCATCGCACTGCGGTTAGAAATTTGTTGAATAAGTTTCGTGATATGGGAACTGTGGAAGATGCTCCGCGATCTGGTAGGCCTGCTGTGTCTGAAGAAAAATGTCTAGATATCCAAGACAGAATCCTGAAAAGTCCATGCAAGTCCTTAAGGAAAATTTCGCAAGAAGTGAACGTATCACTGAGCACAGTGCACGAAATTCTTAAACATCGGTTAAATTTTCATCCATACAAGATTTCTGTTGTGTCTGAACTAAAAGAGTGTGACAATCAATTCAGAGCCAACTACTCCACGTGGTTTCAAACATTTTTATCTGAAGAAGACGAGTCAATTCTCGATTTAACGCGTACAGTCATGTCTTGAAGCCCGTGGTGGACATTTCCAACACCTGTTATAATGAATATTTCAGTGGTACATTCCAGCTAACCCAAAACAGCGTTGTATCATTGCAGTCACTATTGTAATTAATTAAATGACTTTTTCAGCACATTTTGTGATGACGTCATTTATTTTTCAATTTTTTTTCATAGAAAGTGTAATGAGACTCTAAAAACACCGTCGTATTATCCCGCCGAACTAGCCAAGACAGAGTCTTGGTCACTACCCTCAATCTCCAACCGCATGCTCTATGTCGTCATAAAGGAGGCCCCCTGCTTTCTGTGCCACTACTTTGCCTCGCCAAAAGACAACGAAGCCCCATCCACTCTTTCTGCCTCGCAGCAATGAACCGTCTTTGAAGATGACCGGGTCATATGGTTGAGTGTGAGCGTAAACGAACTCCTGGACTCAATCCTGCCTCCAGTCAATTCTTTACACTCTCTGCCAAGCACTGAGATGACCACTCTGGTGAGCCGGTTGGTATCATTTCTCACTTCCACTTATCCCGTTCTTTTTGCAATATCCTCAGGGGATGAGTGGTGTTGCCGATGATATTGACATAAACCTTGACCCATGCAACTGTGTGTCTGATCCCCATGGCATGTTCATGAGCATGTTCATAAAAGCACTGGAACAGGGTCTTATCTTCCGGGCTGGATGTTTACACCCACAAGGTCTGAATTCTCAGATTAGTTGAGTCTGAATAACTCTTCCCATCTATCACTGGTTCAGTATTCTTGTTCTTCCTCATTTACCACGTCTTTTTCCACTTTCTCTAATAGACTTTCTTATTCTTTCCTTAATACACCGAAGGTCAATACTACTGTTCCCCGGCTTTTTTCCCGTTTTGTTTTTTAGCTCTAGTCTCTGTCATGGCCGTATCCCACGCTTGGCTGCCTCTCTAATTCCTCATACTTCCTCTTTTGTAAACGGTTATAATCTGCCCGGTTTCATTAGAGAAAGAGGGGGGGGGGGGATTGCAGATACATTTCTTTGATTGTTTTTAGCTGCTTGTTTTGTCTTTTCTGTTGTCCATGATAAAGGCAGTTTTGTTGAAATAATGAATTGTTATTTGTGCCTTTTACAACCACTTCATCTTCTCTAATCCTTACTGCTAACCTTCCTTCCTTCTCCTGCCTGTTTTATTAAATTTGCCCATACATTTCCCCTGACCTCCACTCTACTAGTACTAATTTTACAGCAGTTACTATCACAGTTAAAAGTTCTAATATGTTACATTCAATCTACTGACCTGTGTGTATGTGTGTGAGAGAGAGAGAGAGATTTAAAATTATGATTTTAATTTAACTAAAAATATTATATTCAATATTTGTAGAACGAGACAAGTATAAATTTGATTATTTCTGTTCTCAGGAGTATGATGACACTGTTATGATAAACTTGGCCCAGGCCTGCGATATTTTGGACCAGCTTAGTGTCATCTTCTGCTACTTGATGCTAATAGCCTACTGTTTCTATATACTCTACAGATGTTTTATAAATGAAAGTAATTTGAACAAGGTGGGTAGACCTTCACTAACATAAGTACTTTGAAGCCTTTAAATGGAAACTGCACAGATTTCCCTGAAATTTTCCAGAATTTGAAGTTATATTTTATTAATTTAGTAAACTGTTCTTTAAATTTTCTAAAATATTAAAACACTTTAAGATAAAAAAAAACTCTACTTACTTAATGTGACACAATTTAAATACTGCATTAGACTGCTTATGATTGGTCTATGTTCTTTGTGTGGGATGTATTGTAACAAGATAGGGATGAGTAACAACCATATTTTTAGGGATAGGATCATACTTGGCTCCCATATCTCCATCTAGCCCAAAAAACTGCTGAGATGAGGAAAGCCATTTTCTGCATAAGAATGGAAGCTGAGAAACACAGGCATCTTATGACACAAACAAACAAATAAGGCTGAGAATATGGACTGGAAATAAACAGTGGAAAAACAACCTTTGAAACTTTAGATACATTGTCGGAATGAAGTCAGAAATAAAATATCAGAATGTTTGAGTAAAGTATGTAAACCTAAAATATTTGACAACAGTTTTTTTTATATGAAATCTTCTTTAAACTGATCACTTGATTATCTGACAGCATGCAGGAAGCACAGTTAGTCCCCACGAGTTTGAACATGTCCGATGGGCGCTCAATAAATTTAGAATGAAAAACTCAGACACCATAACAAATAGCCCTTCACCGACATTTGTTCAACAGATGTAAGTATGTAGCATAAAAATTACTTTCAGATCTTTATTTTGTTTAACATTTAATTCAGTCAGTTTATAATTTTATGAAACAATATAAATTTTCTCATTGCAAAATGCTAAATAGCTGTATTTAGAAACCTGCAAATAGTTGTTGTCAAAACACAGTTTATGTTTTTAGTGTTTCTGTTTCTTGAAATTTTATTAACTTTCAGATCAATAAATTGCTACACTAATCTCAGGAAATCACACTTAAGAGGTTATTCTATATTTATTTATTTATTCATGAAGGAAAAGGAGCAGCAGACTGCGATATTTCACAAACTTCCATTTCTTCAAATATCCAACAAGAATCGTTGCTTTGGCTTTTGTTCTGTTGAACGTTGAGTACAGGGTAAGACTGCAGCTGTTAAATGATAGAAGTTTCTTTCCCTAGCATCTGAAATAATTACGTAGTTAGATACCAAAATTTGAAACTGTGGTAAAGTAATTATTCAGTGCTACATGAGTGTTTGATATCCAAATTGTGTTAGATCAGAAAACAGTTTTGAAACAAATTCCAAAGTTCACAAAGAAAATATGAAATTCATGTGTGTGGAAATCTAACAGAATTAAAGAGGATGTAAGAAGATGAAGAAAAACTGGTTTATAGTCAATTCCTATGGTTTTTCTAGCCTTTGACTGTTTAGAGTTATACAAATTTAGTGGGTTTCATAGTTACAGCCTGTACCATTTACTCCCACTTTGTAATAGGTAAACTGATCTAGCTGTCATTTTATTATTAAGACTGATATAAACTGATCTAGCAGTCATTTTATTATTAAGACTGATATAAACTGCCTGCAGTACCTGGTTCTCTGTTGCAAATAATCATAAACACAAGTACAAATTAAATTGTAGCACTTTTATGAAGTGATGAGAGAGCACTATTACTTGTGACAGATGAGAGATTACTTTTACTTGTGACAGATAAGAGAGTACTATTATCTGTGACAGATGAGAGAATACTATTACTTGTGACAGATGAGAGATTACTTTTACTTGTGACAGATAAGAGAGTACTGTTATTTATGTCAGGTGAGAGAGTACTGTTACTTGTGACAGATAAGAGAGTACTATTACTTGTGACAGATAAGAGAGTACTATTACTTGTGATTGATGAGAGAGTAATATTACTTATGACAGATAAGAAAGTACTATTACTTGTGACAGATAAGAGAGTACTATTATTTGTGATTTATGAGAGAACTATTACTTGAATGAATGAATGAATAATCTTTATTTTTAAAGGGTAAAGAATTGGGCACGAAGGCCTGTCTTACACTCTGCCCTTCATCACTTCATCTTTCACTTGTCCCACACACAAGTATACAAACTGCATTAGGAAAAAAAATACATCAAAAGAGTGTAAGATTAAACTATTACATTCAAAGTAAAAGAGAAGAAGTAATTAACCTAATAAAATAGCACTCACACACACATACACGTGCACACACAGACATATACATAATCAAAAATACATTGTCAGTACAGATCTTCTAACATATGTTTTTTAACAAACATAAAAATAATTCCTAACAATATATAACAAGTTACTTTTCAAACTATGTCATTTTAGTATTTGATGGCTAGCGAGTCATGGGTTGAGAGATTGCTGGTTATTCTGTGGAGGCATATAATTCTTATCTTATATGTTATATCCTTCCCGTGCCGTTAAATGTCATGTAGGGCTCGCAAGGTAGTTCACCAGTTTTTCCTGTCTTCAGCGAGCCTTTCAACCTCATCAAGGGATTTTATGCCTGTTAATTTAGCCTCTCTTAACAATGTCCTCTTCAGAGTTTCACGCAGTCTGGGTCTTTTTCTTTGGCCTGTTGTGTTCCACTTGATAGCTTGTTTTGGGATTCTCTGATCATTTCTTCTCATCAAGTGACCAACATATGTCCATCTCCTTTTCCTGATCACCCATGAGTATATAGGCATATAATTACAAGCAAGTAAATAATGAAACAGTTTTCAGTTAAAGAATGAAGTATTACTAATGGATTTTAAATGGTAGGGGAGGGTGTTCCAGAGCTGTACTACAGAGTATGCAAGGCTTTTCTTGTACAGATCAATCCTGGATTTAGGAAGAAGACAGTTTTTTAAACACTGGCTATGTTTTGTGTTATACGTAAATAGTGACCACAAGTAAGGCAGAGCATTGTGTGACAGAATTCTATGAACAAAACTTAACTTTGTTAAAAATGAGTCTATATTTGAGGGGTAGAATTCTGAGCTGTTTGTGCTGATCTACAGTCTGTACTGGGTGTTTGTCACAAATCAGATTTAATGCTCATTTGTGAAGTGAGTGGAGCCTTTTTGTGTTTGAGACAGAGCATCCATCCCAGATTGTGGAATAGTAATCTAAGTGTGTTTGTATGTGTGATATGTAGTATATCTTTCTTGTGTCTTTGTCGATAAAGTGTTTAATTTTGGCTAGTTGGTAAACTTTCTGTGCATTCAAGTTTGTTAGGTTATGTATGTGAGAATTCCAAGTTAAATGTTGATCAATGATGAGTCCTAGAGTTTTATGTTCATTAACATAAAAAGAGAGTACTATTACTTGTGATTGATGAGAGAGTAATATTACTTATGACAGATAAGAAAGTACTATTACTTGTGACAGATAAGAGAGTACTATTACTTGTGATTGAGAGTAATATTACTTATGACAGAAAAGAGAGTACTATTACTTGTGATTGATGAGAGAGTAATATTATTTATGACAGATAAGAAAGTACTATTACTTGTGACAGATAAGAGAGTACTATTACTTGTGATTGAGAGTAATATTACTTATGACAGAAAAGAGAGTACTATTACTTGTGATTGATGAGAGAGTAATATTATTTATGACAGAAAAGAGAGTACTATTACTTGTGATAGATGAAGACAAAAATAAATGTCATAAAAATAGACCAAAATGAAATGTCCTTATGGTGAAGGAATCCAGTAGCAGATTAGTCATTACATGCCATGCCAATAGACAGTGGTAATCAGACTTCTCCATACTGAATTTTTGTTTTGGATAAAAATCTATAAAACATTTTTTTCAGGCTGGGATTGGTTGCATCTTTATTACTGCAAGTATTATATATGACACTACTGCACTTAAACATATAGATTCGTTGGCAGAATTGCTTCCAGAAGGTATACTAGTGCACATTATTGGTGAGCATTCACTGTCACCTGTTGTAATAGTAAACATCTAAGTTCTGCTGCTAGTAGTTGTAAACTTTGTGTATTTCTGTATTGTTGGAAATTGTGTAGACTTGTTTTTGAAGTTATGTGCCACATATATTCTTGCCATCATCAACATGTGGCATTTATTAAACAATTCCTTTTGTGGAGAACCTCGTATATTTTGTATTAATTAAAAATAAGGTTTAAAAGTCTCTAATTGAACTGTGATTTAAAGCTCCATTTTATATTCAAACATCATGTGCCATGACAGTAAGTATTACAGTCATATATACATACAACCATTATGTGCCATGACAGTAAGTGTTGCTGTCATACATACATACATACATACATACATACATACATACATACAACCATTATGTGCCATGCCAGTTTAAGTGTTACAGTCATACATACATATAACCATTATGTGCCATGCCAGTTTAAGTGTTACAGTCATACATACAAACAACCATTATGTGTCATGCCAGTTTAAGTGTTACAGTCATACATACAAACAACCATTATGTGTCATGCCAGTTTAAGTGGTGTAGTTATGCTTCACCACCATATGAAAAATAGGATTGTCTTCTCATGATACTTTGTACAGCAGTCGTGAATTAGACTCTTATGTTCTTATATATCCTTACTGTGCTGTTAAATGCCACATAGGAATCGCAAGGTAGTTCGCCAGTTTTTCTGTCTTTCGCGAGTCTTTCAACCTTATCAAAGGATTTTATATCTATTAATTTGGCCTCTCTTAACAATGTCCTCTTCAGAGTTTCACGCAGTCTGGGTCTTTTTCTTTGGCCTGTTGTGTTCCACTTGATAGCTTGTTTTGAGATTCTCTGACCATTTCTTCTCATCAAGTGACCAACATATGTCCATCTCCTTTTCCTGATCACCCATGAGACTGGTTGTTGTTCAGTCATCTGTCTTATCTCTGCATTGTTCCTGAACTCATTTCACTTGATGCCAAGTATTTTCCTTAGGCATTTGTTTTCAAAATAGTCTAATTTCCTTTCTATTTCCTTAGTTGTTTTCCAGCTTTCGCATGCATAAATGAGGGTGGATATTACATTTGAATTGAATAGTCTTAACTTGGTTTTTGTGCTTATAACTTTTGAATTCCATATGTTCTCAAGATTCTTGAAGATCGATGCTGCTTTTGCAATTCTGATTCTAACTTCCTTTCTGGTCTCACCATCCTGGTCTATGTAGCTGCTAAGGTATGCAAATTGATTGACTTCTTCAACATCTGTCCCATCTATATGTATTTTTCCATTTTGATTAATGGGAAGTTTCATTATTTTTGTTTGTTAATTTCAAGTTCTTTTTTGCTAGACAGTGAAGACAGGATATCTGTTTTTTGTTGCATGGAATTCACATGTTACTGATAAGAGTTATGTCATCAGCAAAATCAAGATCTTTAGTTGGGTCCCATGTACCCAATCAATACCTGTGTTATCTGTGCAGCATTTTTTTCATTATGAAGTCTATTGCAATTCCAAAAAGCAAAAGGAGACAGTATACATCCTTGTTTCACACCTGTTTCAATCTGAAACCATTCACTCGTCCCTTCTTCTTTTCTGACTTCACAAAAATATCCATTGTAGAGGTCCTTAATGATGATGACAGTTTTAGATGGTATTCCATATAGACTTAAAATTCTCCACACTGAATCTCTGTGTATGCTATAAAATGCCTTTTTAAAGTCTATGAAGTTCAGTATTAATGGTTTCTGCTTTTCAATATGTTCTTCAAGTATTATTCTTAGAGTAAAGGTCTGGTTGAGACAACTTTTCGAAATCCTGCTTGCTCTTCTCTCATTGCAGTATCCACTATATCTTTAAGTCTATTCAAAATGACCTTGCAAAATACTTTTGACAAAACTGATACTAAGGTTACTCCTCTCCAGTTGTTACAGTGACTAAGGTTGCCTTTTTGTTTTGGTATTTTAACAATGATTCCTTTTTTCCATTTAAAAGGAAACTTTTCTTCTTTCAAAATCTTTTATTAAACATTCTCTCATGTAATTGTCTCATGTTGTCACTACTGATAGCTTTTAACATTTTGGGTGTTATTTCATCTTCACCTGCAGCCTTGTTGTTAGCCATTAAATGCACTGGTGTTTCAATTTCATGCAATATAATTTCATTTAGGTTGACATTTAGTTGTGGGGCTGGTAAGTTGGTTTCAAGGTTTATCAATTCTTTTCAGTGTGGTGGATTAAATATTTCTTGGAAGTGTTCAGCCTATCTTTGCTTTTGGTCTTTACTTGATGTTAATAGGGTTCCAGTTTTGCTAAGGATTGATCTTTCTTTAGATGTAATAGTACCCGTATTTTTGCCGCTTTCTCTGCCTCTTTTGCCATATTGTCTATGTATTCTCTTTTATCCTTTCTAGCTGAAATTTTTACTTTCTTGTCTATTACTTTGTATATCGCTTTCGCCAGATCTTTTCCAAGATCTGTTTTTACATTCAGCATGTCTAATTTGGCTGCTCGTCTTTCATGTATGTACATCCATATGTTTTCTGATATCCATGGTTTTCTATTTGGTTTTTTCAGTTCAGCGCTTGCTTTTGCTGCTGTGATTATGGCTGTGCTGTAAGAATTCCATAATTCATCTATATCTACTTCCTCTACTTCACCGAGTGTTGTGGAATGGTTGGCAAGTTCCTGATTGAAATTAATGTTAGTATTCTCTTCTTGTAGACTGTGGCTGTTTATCTTTCTGTGTACTGATTTCTTGTGTTGGCTTTTCAATTTTAGTTTTATTTTCCCTATGCACAGGTTGTGATCACTGTTAACATCTGCACACCTATAAGCCCTTACATCTATCAGAGATGTTCTGTATTGCTTTTTAAAGCAAAAATGATCTATCTGGTTTCTAGTTCTGTCATCTGGAGATATCCACGTTGAATTAGACTCATTGGTACAATCTAATGGCGTTTTGCATGGAAAATGAGCTAATGATCGCTAACACACTTTTTAAACAACATCCAAGAAGACTTTACACATGGACATCACCTGATGGTAAAACCAGGAATCAAATAGATTACATTTTAGTGCAAAGAAGGTGGAGGTCAAGTATAACATCAGCAAAAACTTTACCAGGTGCTGATTGTGACACGGACCATGAGTTATTAATAGCAGACATGAAGATAAAGATAATAAAGACAGTTACGGGATCAAGACCACTCCGCTTCGATCTTACAAATATACCAGAACAATATGGTATAGAAGTGAAGAACCGTTTCAAAATCCTGATGGCTGTACAGGAGGAGATGACACCAGATTAATTGGCTACGCAGGCCAAAGATGTCTTAATAACAACAGCTAAAGACATGGTTCCAGTAAATAAAACACAAAAGAATGGATGGATTACAGCAGGTACACTAGAAATGATAAAACAACATAGAGAAATGAAGATGCAATGGAAAGTGACAAACAACAACAAAGAGAAATATAAAACTTTAACAAAAGAAGTATGAAGGAACATAAGAAAAGACAAAAAACAATACATACAAGATTGTTGTGAAAGAATAGAAGAACATCAGAAGTGTGGAAGAGAGTGAAATTTTTAAAGAAATGAAGACATTGATGAGAAATATCACACCTAAGCTAAATGTAATGTGTGATGAGATGGGGAATACCTTGACAGAGACAGAGGAAATTCTAGAAAGATAGAAGGAATATTGCAAAGGAATGTATGAAACAACCGACTGTGGAAACAGAAATCAACAGTGTGAATTATTATTTGAGGAGAAAGAACCCGAACTGACAATAGAAGAAGTTTTATGGGCAATAAAGAATCTGAAAAATGGTAAATCACCAGGATGTGATGAGATAACAGTTGAATTTATTAAAGCAGGAGGAAAGGAGTGTGCGACAATCTATCATACACTGTGCAAAAAGATATGGCATTCAGGTATTTGGCCAAAAGAATGGAAAAGAACTGTATTCATACCACTGCTAAAAAAGGGTAACCTGAAATTATGCACAAACTACAGGACTGTTGCCCTGATTAGTCATGCCAGTAAAATTCTGTTAAAAAATCATAATGAGTAGACTTCGACAGAAAATAGAAGAAGTCAATATGGTCCAAGCTGGTTTCAGGCAAGGAAGAGGATCAAGAGATCATATTTTCAATCTAAGATTAATAATAGAGAAATGCAGAGAGTTTAATGTAAATCTATATTTATCCTTTATAGACTACTCAAAGGCATTTGATTGTGTACACCAGAAACTTTGAGAAATAATGGAAAAAATGGGATTTCCAACACATTTGATACAATTAACATCACTGCTGTATATAGACCAACAAGCAGCAGTAAGAATAAATGGTGAAACAACAACTTGGTTTGACATAAAACATGGGGTCCGTCAGGGGTGAATATTGTCACCCTACTTATTTAACTTGTATACTGAAAATATAATAAGGAATGTTAGAGAAGATGTAGACAAAGAATATTACGATGCCATAACAGTTGGAGGTTATGAAATACCACAGATTAGATATGCTGATGACACAGTGTTACTGTCCACAACACAAAAAGGAATGGAAAAACTAATTATGTCAGTCCGTAAGAACAGCAAAGAGCAAAACCTCTGTCTTAATGCGAAGAAAACTAAATTGATGACAACTGACAAAACAAACAAGGCAGCTGAAATATATATCAATGAGGAAAAATTGGAAGAGGTGGAGAGTTTTTAATATCTTGGATCACTACTAACTAATAATGGAGATACAATGAGGGAAATTAAAAGGACATTTATTGCTCTTCAGAAAGTAAAACAAATAAAGAATCTGTGGAGAGGAGCAGACAGAACTACAAAAATAAGATTTTTAAGGGCATGCATCTTTCCCATGGCAACATATGCCTGTGAGACCAGGACACTTAACAAAACAGCTGAGAAACACATAAATGCCTTTGAATGTAAATGCTACAGAAGAGTTCTCCAAATATCGTGGACACAAAAAAGAACAAATATATCTATGCTACAAGAGCTTAATATTGAAGAAGGCTGGCTAGTAAAGAGGATTAAAGAGTGAAAACTTAAATATTTTGGACACATTAAAACATCATGATAATTTAGAGAAGACTGTATTGGAAGAAAAAAGAAAAAGAGGAAGACCAAAACGAAGATGGCTGCAAGACATCATTGACGATCTGCAAATGGATGCAGCAGCAGCAGGCCATCTTGCTTACAACCAAGAGTCCTACAGGAGAGCTGTTTGGGAGGCAAAGTTCCGCAAGGGACATGCAAATGAATGAATGAATGGTACATTTTCCAAGTTCCACAGGAGGAGGGGAGGTGGGTAGGGTGGGGTGGGGATAAACCTGAGTAAGCAAACAAAAGAAAACATGTCAAACTGTCAGCTGATATCCCTGCATCTGCAGAACTTTCATCTTTCAGCTTATGCTGTGCTGAAAATATTCTGGCAATGGCATGCTTGTATTTAGGATGTTTGGTGCATTGGTTTGCTGTGCTTAAGATGTTTGGAGCACTGATTTGCTGTGCTGAGGATGTTTGGAGCATTGGTTTGCTATGATGAGGATGCTTGAGCACTGGTTTGTTGTGTTGAAGATGTTGGTGCACTGGCTTTGAATTGGATGGGGAGTAGGCCACAATAATTTTCTTTAATTCCTGGAGAGGACCCAAGACATCCCAGTATTTTTGATGTAGTGATCCTCATTGTGCCTTCAGAAATCATTGTCAGGTGTGTGTGTGAGGTTATATTGGTAATCATTATCAAGTGTGTGTGAGGTTATACTGATAATCATTATCAAGTGTGTGTGAGGTTATACTGGTAATCATTGTCAAGTGTGGATGAGGTTATACTGGTAATCATTATCAAGTGTGTGTGAGGTTATACTGGTAATCATTATCAAGTGTGTGTGAGGTTATACTGGTAATCATTATCAAGTGTGTGTGAGGTTATACTGGTAATCATTATCAAGTGTGTGTGAGGTTATACTGGTAATCACTGTCAAGTGTGTGTGAGGTTATACTGGTAATCATTGTCAAGTGTGTGTGAGGTTATACTGGTAATCATTATCAAGTGTGTGTGAGGTTATACTGGTAATCATTGTCAAGTGTGTGTGAGGTTATACTGGTAATCATTGTCAAGTGTGTGTGAGGTTATACTGGTAATCATTGTCAAGTGTGTGTGAGGTTATACTGGTAATCAATTTTATTGTGTGATCATAAAATGCCAGTAAAAAAAAAACAGAGAAAGAGAATGTAAATCTTGAGCCGAGTTTCAAACAGGTTTGTAAATTTAAAAAAGGAAATTGAGTATTCTTAATGAAACCTATGCCTCATGGACGATTTCTCCGTAATTCTTTTTCAGTATGCAGCATCTTTGCTCTTGTCATGTGCATTTTGAACTCTCTGGCACAAATTTTTATGGGCTTGAGAAACTATAGGTAAGTTGTCTACAACTTGGAGTTGGGATAAAGGAGACGAGTTAACACTATTACATATAGGTGTTGCAGAGGCTGATGTAGCAGAGCTATAGAGTCAATTAAACATAGAGTCACTTAAACATAGAGTCACTTAAACATAGAGTACTTAAACATAGAGTACTTAAACATAGAGTCACTTAAACATAGAGTACTTAAACATAGAGTCACTTAAACATAGAGTACTTAAACATAGAGTCACTTAAACATAAAGTCACTTAAACATAGAGTCACTTAAAACAAACTGTGGCAGGGCTGAACATGTATTTATATTTTATAGACATTTAAACTCTAGATGCTCAGTTCTGCTACAACTTAAGTGATAAAACAATCTGAAGCACCTGAATCTAAGAATGGAAAGTGAGAGCTTGAAAGCTTATTTTTCATTGGCAGCATGCTTCAACCAATGAACAGTGACATAAATTAATTCTTGGTGATTTCATCATCATCATCAGGTGCCGTGCCGACTGGCATTGGCTATTATGCTTATCCAGGGTACATGATCCTTCATGCCGGCCATCAGCTCAGTTGGTGATCTCCTCTCACACCATCCTGTTAGACTGTCCAGTATCATTTCTCTTGGTCCTCCTCTTGATCTTCGTCCTTCTATTTTTCCTGTTGTTATAATATTTTCAATGCCCCCTCTTCTCATTGCATGTCCTATGAAAGTACATTGTCTCTCTCTTATTTTTTTGACAAGATTTTGTGTCTCTCCAGTTCTTCTCCTACATTCTTCATTAGTTATTTTTGCTGTCCAGGGGATTCACAACATCCTTCTAATAAACCACATTTCTGCTGCTTCCAATGATTTTTGTGCAGACTTGCCTATTGTCCATGATTCACTTCCATATAACAAGATAGGTTCAATATAGCATTTTAGGACTCATTTTCTAACATTCAGTGATAAGGATGTGTTGGCTAATATGTTTCTCACTCTGAAATGCAGTCTTTGCTTGGCCTATTCTGTTCCTAATTTCTGTTCTGCATTTCCCATCTGAAGTTATTACTGCTCCAAGGTATTTGAATTTCTGCACCTGTTTTAGAATAGTTCCATTTAATTTTATACTGCATGCTGGTGGATTCTGTTTCTTAGATATAACCATAGTCTCTGTCTTTTTGACGTTCAAAGTAATGCCTTTCTGTTCACTGTCTTTGGTCACTTTATCCAAGAAATTTTGCAGGTCTTGTTGGTTCTCAGCTATCAGTACTGTGTCGTCAGCATACCGAAGGTTGTTAATATTGTATTCTCCAATTTTTATGCCTGGTTCTGTGATGATCATTCTTAGAATATTCTCGCTGTACAGAGAAAAAAAGTCTGGAGCTAGTACACATCCTTGTCGCATCCCTTGTTTTATAGGTTGATATTTTCTAGTTCTATTTTCAACTCGAATTGCTGCTTCTTGCTGCCAGTATAGATGTTTTACAATCCTCAGGTCTTTGCTGCCTATATTGATGTCTTCAAGCATTTTAATAATTTCATTATGTCTCACCTTGTCGAATGCCTTGGTGTAATCAATGAAGCATAAGTAGAGATCTTTCTGTACTTCTAAAGCTTTTTCTGCTAGTGTTTGTAAAGCATAAATGGCATTGTGTGTTCCCTTTCCTTCAACAAATCGAAACTGTTCATCTGCTATTTCCATTTTTATCTTTTTCCTTGTTCTTCTCATAATGATTCTCAGAAGTGGCTTCGTTATGTGACATGAGAGGCTGATAGTCCTGTGGTCCCCACATTCCTTTGCACCTGGTTTCTTTGGTAGTGCTATAGACATGGATTTAATCAGGTCACTGGGAATATAACCACTGTTGTAAATGTCATTCAGTAACTTAGTTATTATTTTTATTCCTGTCTCCTCTAGTGCCTCTATTTCTTCTATTGTTATATTATCAGGCCCAGTCGCTTTTCCTTTCTTCATGTGTTTGATGGCATCTATGATTTCATCTTCAAGTATTGGTGGTCCATCATATTGGTCAATATCACCATATTGGTGATTTACCATGTACAATTAAATGAATCAGAATGAGTATTCAGAATATCAGAGTATTGAAACATTAATTTTTTTTTTCTTGTAAGAAAATGCAATCTGCAATCCTGGAATATGAACTTCGAATTTCTTTAAGATGTAATGTACTCTCATAAATTTATTTTCATTTTTTAAGCAAAATATTAGTTGTTGCTGTTATTTTGTAGAGGACTGATTCATTTATGTGAAATGTCTATTTGCAGATATGATATTCTGAGAATTTATCAAGGCAACAGGTCTTTTATTCCAGCACCAATGAAGACACCACAGAATATATTGGTAGATAATAGACTTTATTGGTACATAATAGATTTTTTAAAAGTAGATTAAATTGTGCTTAAGAAGCTGCATATTTAACTGTGATTTTTAGCTCAGTTCAGATTCCATTGTAATTTTAAGATCTCCATTATAGAAAACAGCATGTGCCTCTGTTTCTGAATGGCTTTATATATCTTTTACTTCAGCATCATCCACAAGTCACTATCTCTAGTAATAAATCCCACATTTATTTTGTAATTTTTGCATGAAGAAACTGTAGCATTTTGAGAGTAATTACAGTTAATATTGAGAAGAAGGGACAGCCTGTTGGGGACATGGAGACGCACCAAAACTAAAGAAAGCAGGAGAGACATGGTTTAGGTATCCTGACTCTCTGGGGACAGGACTGGCAGGAGAACCTTTGTTGATGCCTTATGCTCCGTTGGGATATCAGGGGACTGATGATAATGACAGTTAATATCAATGGTGGCTCTTTTATTTAGCAATCAAAGTGATATAACCTGAATGAATGTTTATGTTTAAAGTGACAAAGCAACATACGTAATAGTGAATAGCTTTTACATATGACAGTGAATAGCATAATAGTGAAAAGAAAAAAAACTTTATTTTTTTAATTTTAATTTTTATGAAATTTCTTAATAAAAGCTATTAATCTTTTCCACATCACACTTTCTTGTGCTGAACTGGTATATGCCTGTTCTCCTGTCAGTCCTTGAATGGCAAATGAGAGATATTAAAAGAACCAATCCACCAAGAAGCAGAAGTCTTGTTGCCAAAAAACACAGAGAAAGCAAGGGGGGAAAATTAAAAACTGGAGAAACTGTGGAACTGATGAACAAAAATAGTAACAGAATCTACAAAGAAGATATTTAGATAAATTAAAAGAAATAGCAATTATAAAAATATGAGAGAAATAGTTTAACTGGAGAAAAGACTTTCAGGGAAAAAAAGAGAGCATAAGGAGAAAAAATAATAAAAAATGCATCAGATTACTTAAAAACACAGGAATGTAAAGTTGTTATGTTAAAAAATGCTGAAGATCATGGAGTGATGGTTAATGAATGAACTTTATTTTCAAATGGTGAAGAATTAGGTACTTGTGGCCTTTTGACTTTCTACTTTTCAGGATTAGCACTTTAGAGATCTGTATAATGATCAGAATGTATAAAATAGGAAAAAAGTAAGAGCAGCTTTATTACTTAATGATTACAAAGTTGTGATGTTTCGGTGTGAGCCTTAATCATACAAAAACATACAGGACGAAGAAATAGAGAGAGGAGATAAAGTATAGATTCACATGAATACTATTAAAAAAAAAAAAAAATTTTTTTTTAAAAGAGTACTTAGCTGTAAATTGCAAGGTGTGGCTTGTCCGGCGGTGTGTGTCAGGAATGGATCTAGTGGGACGTGGAGACTGTTTAAATAGAGACCTGTGACATGTGGTCAGTGGGCTGTAACTGGGGGTGGTGGATGGGGAACCGGGGAGGGGAGAGAGAGTGACGCAATACCGACCTAGCTAGGAGAAATTGAAACAGATGATTGGGGAAGAGGGGTTGCAGAGAAAATAGCGGGGTTACAGAGTGATGCTGTGAGGAAGTTTGAAAAGTAAGCGGGGTTGCAGAGTGATGCTGTGAGGAAGTTTGAAAAGTAAGAATGGGTAGATTTAGTGGAGAGGTACTATAATGATTGAAGAAGATGGTGTTACGTGTAACTAAACAGCGAGTTTAACCCATGTGGTTCCAGCATCCCATAATTTTGAATGCAGCGGTTCTCAAGTGCCAGGCAGCACTCTGATCCACCCCTATTGGCATACAAACGTGAGCCAAACCTTAAGGACATCCTCGTCCACAGCCACTTGAAGCAGAGCCTTACATATGTTGGCACCAGAAAATGTAACCGCCCCCGCTGCGTTACCTGCCCCGTAGTTTGGGAAACAAAAACAATCACCTTTCCCAAAACTATCCTCACTCTTCATGAGGGATTCACATGCAAGTCCCGAAATGTGATATATGTCATCGTTTGCAAAAGATGCAGGATAACATATATTGGTGAGACTGGCCTCAAATTAGGGGACCACATGCAAAAACATCTCTACGACATCACCCAGCATGCTTCGAAACCAGTCCCAAATCATCTCAATGGCCCCAACCACAGAGTCAAATCTGATTTTCTGGTAACAGCCATTAAACAATGTCACGCAGATGACACAAGCCGCCTGGCACTTGAGAACCGCTGCATTCAAAATTATGGGATGCTGGAACCACATGGGTTAAACTCGCTGTTTGGTTACACGTAACATCATCTTCTTCAATCATTATAGTACCTCTCCACTAAATCCACCCCTTCTTACTTTTCAAACTTCCTCACAGCATCACTCTGCAACGCCGCTTACTTTTCAAACTTCCTCACAGCATCACTCTGCAACCTCGCTATTTTCTCTGCAACCCCTCTTCCCCAATCATCTGTTTCAATTTCTCCTAGCTAGGTCAGTATTCCCCCGTGTGGTACCCGGGATCTGCAAAGAATAGGACCACTGTACCCTACCACGCATGATCGTAAAAGGCAACTAAGGAGGGTTCAGCATAGGGCCAGCAACCCTATCTGGTAAAAAAAACTATTAGACTGCTACAGAAACGGATCCGAATGACTGACAACTCACTACCAAAAATAGCACTAAGATGGACACCACAGGGGAGCAGAAGTAAGGGTAGACCAAAAGAGACATGGAGAAGAACAACAGAAAGGATGTTGAGCAATAGAGGGCTCACCTGGGCAAGAGCAGAAAAAAAAGGTGAAGGACAGGCATTTGTGGAAAACCCTTGCGGAAGCCCCATGTGCCCTGGGCACTTAGAGAGTGAGAGAGGTCAGTATTGCATCACTCTCTCTCCCCTCCCTGGTTCCCCATCCACCACCCCCAGTTACAACCCACTGACCACATGTCACAGGTCTCTATTTAAACAGTCTCCACGTCCCACTAGATCCATTCCTGACACATACCGCCGGACAAGCCACACCTTGCAATTTACAGCTAAGTACTCTTTTTAAAAAAAATTTTTTTTTTTTAATAGTATTCATGTGAATCTATACTTTATCTCCTCTCTCTATTTCTTTGGTCTGTATGTTTTTGTATGATTAAGGCTCATGCCGAAATGTCACAACTTTGTAATCGTTAAGTAATAAAGCTGCTCCTACTTTTTTCCTATTTTATACATTCTGGTATCACAGCTTTACTGCAGTGCTTCGTGTATAGTTGTATACTTATACACTAATTATTGTGTATAATTATCAAACCAAGGAACAGCTCAGTTCAACATTAGTAATGAAAGATCATCAAAATCAAAAACTATCAAAACAGCACACAGATGCCAGGAAGGTACCAGGAACAGGCAAGACAACAAGGGAGAAGATCATGAATAAAGATAACACAGAAAAAGTTAATAGTCTCTTAACTGTGATCTTTTACAGAACTAGATAAAAACAAACTGCAGAAGAACAATGTGATTTTGTTGAAAGAAGAAGCATCTAATTATTATTTTCATATTAAAATAAACAGCAGAGTGTTTTTAGAAAGTAAACAAGGTCTTTTACTTATGGTTCTTTCATTCCACACAAATTTTTGATTTGTTGAGACATTCACATGCAAGTCCCGAAATGTGATATATGTCATCGTTTGCAAAAGATGCAGGATAACATATATTGGTGAGACTGGCCTCAAATTAGGGGACCACATGCAAAAACATCTCTACGACATCACCCAGCATGCTTCGAAACCAGTCCCAAATCATCTCAATGGCCCCAACCACAGAGTCAAATCTGATTTTCTGGTAACAGCCATTAAACAATGTCACGCAGATGACACAAGCCGCCTGGCACTTGAGAACCGCTGCATTCAAAATTATGGGATGCTGGAACCACATGGGTTAAACTCGCTGTTTGGTTACACGTAACATCATCTTCTTCAATCATTATAGTACCTCTCCACTAAATCCACCCTTCTTACTTTTCAAACTTCCTCACAGCATCACTCTGCAACGCCGCTTACTTTTCAAACTTCCTCACAGCATCACTCTGCAACCTCGCTATTTTCTCTGCAACCCCTCTTCCCCAATCATCTGTTTCAATTTCTCCTAGCTAGGTCAGTATTCCCCCGTGTGGTACCCGGGATCTGCAAAGAATAGGACCACTGTACCCTACCACGCATGATCGTAAAAGGCAACTAAGGAGGGTTCAGCATAGGGCCAGCAACCCTATCTGGTAAAAAAAACTATTAGACTGCTACAGAAACGGATCCGAATGACTGACAACTCACTACCAAAAATAGCACTAAGATGGACACCACAGGGGAGCAGAAGTAAGGGTAGACCAAAAGAGACATGGAGAAGAACAACAGAAAGGATGTTGAGCAATAGAGGGCTCACCTGGGCAAGAGCAGAAAAAAAAGGTGAAGGACAGGCATTTGTGGAAAACCCTTGCGGAAGCCCCATGTGCCCTGGGCACTTAGAGAGTGAGAGAGGTCAGTATTGCATCACTCTCTCTCCCCTCCCTGGTTCCCCATCCACCACCCCCAGTTACAACCCACTGACCACATGTCACAGGTCTCTATTTAAACAGTCTCCACGTCCCACTAGATCCATTCCTGACACATACCGCCGGACAAGCCACACCTTGCAATTTACAGCTAAGTACTCTTTTTAAAAAAAATTTTTTTTTTTTAATAGTATTCATGTGAATCTATACTTTATCTCCTCTCTCTATTTCTTTGGTCTGTATGTTTTTGTATGATTAAGGCTCATGCCGAAATGTCACAACTTTGTAATCGTTAAGTAATAAAGCTGCTCCTACTTTTTTCCTATTTTATACATTCTGGTATCACAGCTTTACTGCAGTGCTTCGTGTATAGTTGTATACTTATACACTAATTATTGTGTATAATTATCAAACCAAGGAACAGCTCAGTTCAACATTAGTAATGAAAGATCATCAAAATCAAAAACTATCAAAACAGCACACAGATGCCAGGAAGGTACCAGGAACAGGCAAGACAACAAGGGAGAAGATCATGAATAAAGATAACACAGAAAAAGTTAATAGTCTCTTAACTGTGATCTTTTACAGAACTAGATAAAAACAAACTGCAGAAGAACAATGTGATTTTGTTGAAAGAAGAAGCATCTAATTATTATTTTCATATTAAAATAAACAGCAGAGTGTTTTTAGAAAGTAAACAAGGTCTTTTACTTATGGTTCTTTCATTCCACACAAATTTTTGATTTGTTGAGACATTAAGATAACACATTCCTCAAAAAGTACAGATATTTAGTAAGAACTTATTATGAACATATACTTAAAGGGTTGCCATGAGACTTAACATTTCTAAATTTCTAGCAAATTTGAAATACTACAAGTATGTCTCATTCGTGATGAAGATGAGCTCTAAATATCTAGTAAATCTGGAGTACTGAGGCTGGTGAGCAGTGAACATTAGCTTTAAATATCTAGCAAGTTTGAAGTGGTGACACTAAATATCTAGCAAGTTTGAAGTGGTGACACTAAATATCTAGCAAGTTTGAAGTGGTGGCACTAAATATCTAGCAAGTTTGAAGTGGTGGCACTAAATATCTAGCAAGTTTGAAGTGGTGGCACTAAATATCTAGCAAGTTTGAAGTGGTGACACTAAATATCTAGCAAGTTTGAAGTGGTGCACTAAATATCTAGCAAGTTTGAAGTGGTGACACTAAATATCTAGCAAGTTTGAAGTGGTGACACTAAATATCTAGCAAGTTTGAAGTGGTGGCACTAAATATCTAGCAAGTTTGAAGTGGTGACACTAAATATCTAGCAAGTTTGAAGTGGTGACACTAAATATCTAGCAAGTTTGAAGTGGTGACACTAAATATCTAGCAAGTTTGAAGTGGTGACACTAAATATCTAGCAAGTTTGAAGTGGTGACACTAAATATCTAGCAAGTTTGAAGTGGTGACACTAAATATCTAGCAAGTCTGAAGTGGTGACACTAAATATCTAGCAAGTTTGAAGTGGTGACACTAAATATCTAGCAAGTTTGAAGTGGTGACACTAAATATCTAGCAAGTTTGAAGTGGTGACACTAAATATCTAGCAAGTTTGAAGTGGTGACACTAAATATCTAGCAAGTTTGAAGTGGTGACACTAAATATCTAGCAAGTTTGAAGTGGTGGCACTAAATATCTAGCAAGTTTGAAGTGGTGACACTAAATATCTAGCAAGTTTGAAGTGGTGGCACTAAATATCTAGCAAGTTTGAAGTGGTGGCACTAAATATCTAGCAAGTTTGAAGTGGTGGCACTAAATATCTAGCAAGTTTGAAGTGGTGACACTAAATATCTAGCAAGTTTGAAGTGGTGACACAAAATATCCAAACATAAAATTAGGAGTAAAGTCAGGCTGCTTCATGTCACATCAGCTCTTCTTGCATTACAGTGAAAATTTCAAGAAATGTATTAAAAATAAATTTGAAAGGAATGAAAATAATAGTTTTAACAGCAGCAATTTGAGGTATATGATTGACATGGCACTGACAGCAGAAAAAAAGATTGAAAAGTAAAGTTATCTGAGTGTACAGTTGACGCAGCACTGACAGCAGAAAAAAAAAGATTGAAAAGTAAAGTGGGCTGAGTGGGCTGCGTGGACTGAGTGGGCTGATAAAGTGCCACAGGAACAAAGGTATCTGCTCTGACTGGGAGCATCAAAGATTGCACAGAATGGAGTAGAATGATCACCAAAACCTGTTTGTGCAGCTCCTGATGATGATGCTTCCCAACACTGTGGTCAGGAAGCTCACAGGAAATGTAGAAGATGAAGATTATAGAGGGGAAAATGAAGCATCAAGACTGGCACTATTTTCTTGACAAGGTGCTGGAAAACACATGCACATGCTCTCTCTCTCTCTCACACACACACAACACAGAGGGAGAGAGAGAAAATGAAGTAGAACAATCATTGAAACCTGTTTGCACAGCATTTCCTCTAGTTATGCCACACACAGAGAATGATAGAGAGATATATACTGCATTTTACAGATATTTATACATATAAAAGAAATTGAAAGTTAGCCACATTTAGCAACAGCCAAGATTCTGAAAATTATTTTTCCATAAAAAAGTGCTGGAATGCTATTCCAGCAGAAAAAAAAGACTGATCAAGATTGTACAGACACAATGTCTATGTTACTATATTAGTATATAATGATAATGGAGAGAAGTGGGTATCTATTTTTGTAAATACACATATGAAAGTTTAAAATTTTCAGTTTCAAAAACATTAAAAATAAACCTACAAGGTAGATTTATGAGTGTACATTAATATATGTACTGAAAATATCATCTATAAATACCAACACCAGATGGTTATTTCTGTTTAGTATTATGTATTTATATATATCCATACTACAAGAACTTAATATTGAAGAAGGCTGGCTAGTAAAGAGGATTAAAGAGAGAAAACTTAAATATTTTGGACACATTAAATGTCATGATAATCTAGAGAAGACCATCTTGGAAGGGTACATAACGGGAAAAAGAAAGAGAGGAAGACCAAAGTGAAGATGGCTGCAAGACATTGTTGATGATCTGCAAATGGGTGCATCAGCAACAGGCCATCTTGCTCACAACTGAAAGGCCTACAGGAGAGCTGTTAGGGAGGAAAAGTTCCACAAGGGACATGCAAATGAATGAATGAATTAATTAATTATATATTTAAAAGAAGAATGAATTCTTAATAATAAACATTAAACTGCAGAACTATTGTGTTTCTCCCAGGTCTCAAGCATGACTTTCTCTGGTTACCAAGTGGCTTTCATGCTCTGGGGTAGGTGTCTAGACATTAGCACTTACTTCTAAATGTTCATACTTCACTGTAATTTAAAAAACTAAATTTACTGATTGCTATTCATTGGCTATTCATCATTCTTCACTTGGTGGCTTCTTTGTGAGTTCATCATTCTTCAGTTTATGGATTCTTTGTGAGTTTGTTATTCTTCAGTTGATGGCTTCTTTGTGAGTTTGTTATTCTTCAGTTGATGGCTTCTGTGTGTTTGTTATTCTTCAGTTGATGGCTTCTTTGTGAGTTTTGTTATTCTTCAGTTGATGGCTTCTTTGTGAGTTTATCATTCTTCTCTCGGTGGCTTCTTTGTGAGTCTGTTATTCTTCAGTTGATGGCTTCTGTGTGTTTGTTATTCTTCAGTTGATGGCTTCTGTGTGTTTGTTATTCTTCAGTTGATGGCTTCTGTGTGTTTGTTATTCTTCAGTTGATGGCTTCTGTGTGTTTGTTATTCTTCAGTTGATGGCTTCTGTGTGTTTGTTATTCTTCAGTTGATGGCTTCTGTGTGTTTGTTATTCTTCAGTTGATGGCTTCTTTGTGAGTTTGTTATTCTTCAGTTGATGGCTTCTGTGTGTTTGTTATTCTTCAGTTGATGGCTTCTGTGTGTTTGTTATTCTTCAGTTGATGGCTTCTTTGTGAGTTTGTTATTCTTCAGTTGATGGCTTCTGTGTGTTTGTTATTCTTCAGTTGATGGCTTCTTTGTGAGTTCTGTTATTCTTCAGTTGATGGCTTCTGTGTGTTTGTTATTCTTCAGTTGATGGCTTCTTTGTGAGTTTGTTATTCTTCAGTTGATGGCTTCTTTGTGAGTTTGTTATTCTTCAGTTGATGGCTTCTGTGTGTTTGTTATTCTTCAGTTGATGGCTTCTGTGTGTTTGTTATTCTTCAGTTGATGGCTTCTTTGTGAGTTTGTTATTCTTCAGTTGATGGCTTCTGTGTGTTTGTTATTCTTCAGTTGATGGCTTCTGTGTGTTTGTTATTCTTCAGTTGATGGCTTCTTTGTGAGTTTGTTATTCTTCAGTTGATGGCTTCTTTGTGAGTTTGTTATTCTTCAGTTGATGGCTTCTGTGTGTTTGTTATTCTTCACTCAGTGGCTTCTGTGTATATTTCTTCCTTTTTATGTTCATTTATCTGTCCCCAATGATGATTTACAAAGATAATAACTTTTCATCTTTCATAGAGGTGCAAGTAGGTTAGCTGATGGTAAGCTGTTCAGTAATTTTGAAGTCCATGGGTTCTGAACCTGCTACAGATGTCCTCTAGACACGCTAGTCTTGGAGGGAAAAATATCAGCCAGAACGCCAGATATGACTGCACACATGAATAAACAAATGAAGATAAAATGAATAAACAAATGAAGATAAAATATGACATCATGTGAAGTTCAGCTCCAGTAATATGGGACTTTGTCTGAATCCAAAGCAGATTAAAACACAAAAAATGGTTTTGTTTTTTTTTCTGCCCACAGATATTTCAGACTGAATAACTATTTTGTGCGGTCTTTAGTTGTCTAAATGACAGATTGGTTGCACTTCTTTTCCTGTGTTACTTTGTCATCTAGGTCAGATACATTTTCTCTCAGCCTTGTACTCTTTTTCTCCTTGAGTTTTCCAGTTATTGTTTTGTTCCATCTATTCTGTCTTATCAGTACATGTCAAGCAGTTTTGATTGTTTTTCATAAGATTTCAGTTTGTTCTTAAAAGTTCTGAATAGCCTCTAAATATAGAGGTCAGTCATGAATATGTTAATAAACACCAGCAGATAAAACAGGTACTGTGCTACCTTTCAGGCTGGTTTCTTTGGCCAGTGGAAAAAACTGTAAACAAACTGAGCAGAATGCTAAAGGAGACCATCACCATACTTTCATTCCCTTGTGTAATTTTGTTTCACAAATCTATTCATGTGAAGACAGAAGTTAAGATAACTTGGTACTGACTAGAAAACTCAAGAGGAAAAGAAGAAGAGGAAGACCCAGAGAAAAGAGAAAAATACTTCAGTGGACTGACAAAGTGGCATGAAAGGACAAAAGCATTTGAGCATTGGAAACATCAAGGATTGCACAAAATGGGAAGCATTATTGCCAATGCTTTCTTTCATAACATGTGATGTATGTATGTTTGGTGTTCTACACCTTATCTGAGAAATTCATCATTTATTTTTCTTCTCTAATGTTAAATTATGAGGCAAAGAATTTGACATATATCACTTATGATACTCCTTGTCATATTAAATTGACTTTGTCACTCAATGTGCCATCCAAGGTTTTGTGGTTTATGTGCAAAATTTTTAACCCATGTGCAAATATGTATTCTCAAAACAACATTTTGTGTGCATTTGTTCTTTGCAACATCAGATTACAAAGCATAATTTAAAGTTTTCATAAAAAATGTATGTGAAGATAGGTTTTATTTTTCTGAAGATAGGTTTTATTTTTTCTGCAACATATTAAGTTATGTGTGTGGAATGATTTTTTTTGGTGAGCATTGTTCATACTGCCACACAGCTTAGAGGGAACACTGATGTCACTTATGATACTCTTCCTCATGTTAAATTATGAGGTAAACAATTTGACATACATCACTTGTGATACTCCTCTTCATGTTAAATTATGAGATAAACAATTTGACATATGACTTTTGTTTCATTTTTAACATATAAACAAAATCAACATGTTCTAATTCAGGATTGTTCAAAATCAAGATGTTCTAATTCAAGATTGTTCAAAATCAAGATCTGTTCTAATTTCACCACCAGGCATTTTTTTGTGCTTTTTTACTGTGTTCCTGGTGACTCTTGTGCCAACATCTTTTATACACTACTGGATCGTGACTGATCAGATTGGTCATATGGCTGTCCAAATTTTAAGTTTACTAAGGTAAGGATATAAAAGCTTAAAAGACATTTTATAACTTTTTTTAGATCATTAGATATCATTTTTTCGGCAGAAATAGCATCAGAAATACCAAGCTATGTTTTGATGGCAGACATAGGAGACTGGGACATCTGTTCAGTAATAAAAGATCATCATCAACATCAGGTGCCATGCCAACTGGCGTTGGCTGTTATGCTTCTCCAGAGTACACGATCCTTCATGCAGGCCATCAGCTCAGTTGGTGATCTCCTCTCACACCATCCCGTCAGACTGTCCAGTATCATTTCTCTTGGTCTTTCTCTTGATATTCTTCCTTCTATTTTTCCTGTTGTTATAATATTTTCATTGTCTCTTCTTCTCATTGCATGTCCTATGAAAGTACATTGTCTCTCTCTTATCTTTTTGACAAGGTTTTTTGTCTCTCCAGCTCTTCTCATACATTCTTCATTAGTTATTTTTGCTGTCCAGGGGATTCGCAACATTCTTCTAATAAACCACATTTCTGCTGCTTCCAATGATTTTTGTGCAGACTTGCCTATTGTCTATGATTCACTTACATATAACAAGATAAGTTCAATATAGCATTTTAGGCCTCGTTTTTTAACATTCATTGATAAGGATGTGTTGGTTAATATGTTTCTCATTCTCTGAAATGCAGTCTTTGCTTGGCCTATTCTGTTCCTAATTTCTGTTCTGCATTTCCAATCTGAAGTTATTACTGCTCCAAGGTATTTGAATTTCTGCACCTGCTTTAGAATAGTTCCATTTAATTTAATACTGCATGCTGGTGGATTCTGTTTCTTAGATATAACCATAGTCTCTGTCTTTTTGATGTTTAAAGTAAGGCCTTTCTATTCACTTTCTTAGGTGACTTTATTCAAGAGATTTTGCAGGTCTTGTTGGTTCTCAGCTATCAGTGCTGTCTAGTATAAAAGATACATGTACAGATATTCTGGCATACTTGTCACAAATCAATACATACAGCATCAGTATAGGCCATAAATATAAATGGGGACTTGTATTATGTAGCAATCTTAGTACAGATGATAGAGTAACTAGAATTAAGATCATCTTCTTCTTCTTCTTCTTCGTTCACTTCTACCACCAAAAACCGCACTGTGAACCTACTGAATTCACGCATGTGGTCCTCGTTAGGTCCCGTGGTCCCCTGTGTGGTCCAAAATAGACCACACGAGTTCCACGAAAGGACCACAAGGGGTTCAGAGTATCACAGTGCTTTAGCCTGTATTCTTGGTGGGTCTCGGAAGTGGGATTGCGTGACACCGTGGTTTTCATTGCACCAGTTTGGTCTAGGGTTGGACTTTCTCACCGGAAGACCTCGACGTGTTTGGAATATCAGTGCATCCCCGCTGGGTGAGAGGCGTTAGCCCACCCAGGCCAGAGTTGGACTTTCTCACCGGAAAACCTCGACGTGTTTTGAGATACCCGTGTATCACCGCCGGGTGAGAGGTGGTTACCCATCCAGTCCAGGGTTGGACTTTCTCACCGGAAAACCTCAGCGTGATTAGGATACGCAGACATCCCCGCCGGGTGAGAGGTGGTTGCCTATCTAGACTTCCCTGGTCCAGTGTCTCCGACTTCAGCATTTTGCGGTCGTGGCCGCTACCCTTCCTAGCTGTGACCAGGATGGAGCTTTTGTCCAGGAGGACGAATCCTCGCCACTAGTGACTTCTACCCCTGGGTTGAGCCGGTTTAGGCATTTCCCAGTATGGGCGTGTTTGGGACGGGACCGACCTCTAGGGCAGAGGTACTGTGACATTCATAGCCTTCAAGATTCACCCCTGGTATGAGCCGGTTTAGGCAAAATTCGCCAGTATGGGTGTTTATCAGGCGTTACCGACCTCTAGAGCGGAGGTGGCATGACATGTCTAGCCATCGAGTTCCACCCCTGGTGTGTGCCGGTTTAGGCATATTTCACCAGTGTAGGTGTATTTCGGACGTAGGCGGCCTCTAGAGCAGAGGTGCCGTGGTATAGCTCTCGTAGCGATACTACTGGACATACCAGGTTAAACTTCACTTTCCACCACCTTTTCCCATCGGCGCCGCACAGCAACCTTTATTTCCGCATTTACTTCCTTAATCGGGAGGAGCTTCACTCCGCGCGCGGCATTTGAAAAGTCAAGCCAGCAGTGACTTAACCTCTGGGACAAGCCGGTTCATGCATTTCACCCGATATGACTGCACTCGGGACGTGGCCGACCTCCAGACCAGAGGTGCCGTGATTTGACTGTTTGCTTCGCTTTATTCTTTCAACCACCTTTTCCACAGTGATGCTGCGCGGCAACCTCATTTGCAAATTTCTTCATTGGCCGGGAAGAGCACCGCTCCACGCACGGCAGCTGAAGATCTCGCCAACAGCGGCAGATGAGCTACCAAACGTGACACTCATCTACCCTAAGTAACTGGTTTTCAGGCGCCAGATATTTGCCCTCGCCCCTTCTCCTGTCAGTTTAAACAGTTCTGCCACGGGAAGGCCAGGAGCTGGACTTGACTGCCAGAGGCTGTTTGTGGCGCGTTTGCAGTCCTTAGAACCATTAAGATCATAAAAGGCATGAAAAAATTAAAATTTTAAAATTTATCTTAAAACATACATGATGGAAATGATCATTCACATTCCAGACAACAAGGCCCAAATATCCACCATAGAAGTTGGACTGAACGCAAAAGGAAGAAAGATTACACTGACTTGTAGCCATTGATAATGAAAATTTTCATGCAGAATGGACAAAACTGGACTGGATATAAAGATTCTGTTGGTGGCTTAAGAGATTATGACAAGTGCTAATGATAATAAAGTTTAATGAAAATTTGACATGGTAATTACTTTATCAAAGTTCCATACCATCTCAGGGATCTGTTTCTATATATTTCAGCTTCCCTATTGTGGTGTTCATCTTGTTCTACCTTCAAGTGTTTATATCAAAGAGAGTTTTACTGCAAGAAAAGTTAAAAGTTACAGACAAAGATCCACCACTCAATGTTGATAACAGGTTTGTATTTATGAGCAAGCAATTTTTGCTAGAAATTTTGTACAGCATCACATTCTACCATGTCAGATAAATATTCTTTGAAAATATATGAAAATAATGCCACAGTTATAGATGGTAACATCGAAGGTGACAATGAAATATTTTTCAGTTTAAAATCACTTCATAGCTTCTAGTGTGATCTGCTTAGATTATATTATTATTATTAATAATCGAAGCATATTAGACTTTGAACATCTGTCTGTTGTATCAATATGTATTTCTTATGTCTTCCAATCATTGCATTATTTTATATGTTTCTCTGTTACTTTTTCCAATCTTATATCTACTCAGAAAATCTTTTGAAACCTTCAGATATGGACTGTCTGCATCAATGTTACTGTCATCACGCAGTCAGTATATACTGGCTGAATAAGGCAAATCAGAAACTGTTCAGCAAAATTATAATTAGTGGCTTTCACAAACAGCAAATGTTTTCATGCTTCAAATATATCTTCTAAAATATAACAGCCTTTTGGTTGTTACTTCTCTCTGTATAGTAAAACAAAGAGATTAATGTTGATATATTCTCAGAATCAAGCTCATGTTCCAAAGTCACTGTAGCCATTCTGTGCTGTAGGAGGTGTTGGCTGAGATACAAAATAATTAAAGCATCTATAGTATTATGCAACTGGTTCTAGCCATAATCTTTGTTCCTATGAACGAATTCTGTTCACACTTGCTAGATTTGTCAGGATCTTTCTAATTTAAAAATCATTTCATTGCTTTATTATGCTGCATTCATATCCACTGTGTTGTGAAATATTTCACAAATTTACAAAGACTTCATTTATTGTTTTGATTTAATATCAGCAGATTTCAAATATTTTTTCTCTTTCTGGGTGCTTGCATAAACTCTTTCAATTGTGTTTTACAGAAAATTGTACGAAGTTATCAACTACTATGTGCTACTAACCAATATGGCAGCTGGTCTCTTTACTTGGATGAGAAGAGGTCTCCTAGCTTGGTTTTTTGGTGTCATCAATTTAGGGCGTTTGGATCGAAGTGTTTTCCCTCATGAGCTGGTGAAACTGGATAAAGGTAGATTGTCATCTGTTATAAGCATCAATTTACTGAATAGTAAGCCACAACCAAAAAGACTTTGGTGAGCATAACTGAGGAAAAGGCCTGCTCATAAAAGATAACTGGGGAAAGAGCTTTCTTACAGACCATGCTGTACCTGAAAATAAAGAAATAATCTGCTAAAAGAACATTTGGAAAAATGATCAAGTGAACAGAATATGACTGGAGAAAAAGAAAATTCAACTTTGTAAAAAGTGTCTGCTTATAGAAAGAAATTAGAAAAAAGACACTTCTCACAAAAAATAAGTGCAACAAAGAATCTGCTTACAGAAGTCAAGTGTATGGGGAAAGAAATCATTCATGAAGAGTTACTGCCAATGGCTTGGTTTCTAAAGGAATCATAAAAAAAATATAACATACAGAAGTTGTAGAACCTGGAGAAGAGAATTATGACAACCATTCATTCATTCATTTGCATGTCCCTTGCGGAACTTTGCCTCTCAAACAGCACTTCTGAAGGCCTCTCGGTTGTGAGCAAGATGGCCTGCTGCTGTGGCAATCCATTTGCAGATCGTCAACAATGTCTTGCAGCCATCTTCGTTTTGGTCTTCCTCTTTTTCTTTTTCCCATTATGTATCCTTCCAATGCTGTCTTCTCTAAATTATCATGATGTTTAATGTGTCCAAAATATTTAAGATTTCTCTCTTTAATCTTCTTTACTAGCCAGCCTTCTTCAATATTAAGCTCTTGTTCATTCATTCCTTTGCTTGTCCCTTGCGGAACTTTGCCTCCCAAACAGCACTCCTGTAGGCCTCTCGGTTGTGAGCAAGATGGCCTGCTGCTGCTGCATCCATTTCCAGATCATCAACGATGTCTTGCAGCCATCTTCGTTTCGGTCTTCCTCTTTTTCTTTTTCCCATTATGTATCCTTCCAATACGGTCTTCTCTAAAGTATCATGACGTTTAATGTGGCCAAAATATTTAAGTTTTCTCTCTTTAATCCTCTTTACTAGCCAGCCTTCTTCAATATTAAGCTCTTGTAGTATAGATATATTTGTTCTTTTTTGTGTCCACGATATTTGGAGAACTCTTCTATAGCATTTACATTCAAAAGCATTTATGTGTTTCTCAGCTGTTTTGTTAAGTGTCCAGGTCTCACAGGCATATGTTGCGATGGGAAAGATGCATGCCTTTAAAAATCTTATTTATTATTATTATTATTATGACAACCACTGATTTTTATTTTTCAAACTATTGAATACAGTATGCAAAAGAAATCTTATTAAGCCTTTTCTTTTAAGAAGGATCAAAACTATGCGTGGTAGTGTATTATATAAATGAAAGTTTACAATACAGTTGTCTTACTGTATTTTATTCTTATATTAATTATACAAATGATACTATTGCAAACATAGATTTCTTTGTGATAACTGCATGCAAAAAAAAATCTAAGAAATAAATACACCTTTTTTTTCTACCAGATTATGTACAGAAGTTTGTTCAGTGGTAGTTCATGTGTGTCAGAATATTGAAGAGTTCCACTTTCAGGGGTTCAGCTCCCATATGTGAGATGTCTACTTTCAGTCTCATTGTGTTTGATCCATAACACTTGTGCCAGGTACCTGTTTTCAGTTGAGCTGACTGGAAGGATGTAAAAAATAAAGTTCAGAGCCCAGTCCCTTTACCTGGATAGGCCAGCTGTCTAACAATGATTTACTCATGTTGTCATGCATTTACCTGTTCAGAATTGTTGGTCTACATGATTGGGGCTTACTAAAATAAGTCCTAGTGTAATGCCATAAAAGGTAATAAATTCCTGTATTAAAGCAGTCATAATTATAATAATATTCTAGTATAAACCTGGATAAGTTTAACATGCAACAAATGTGTAGATAAAAACTGCAGATAATGCCTGATTCAAAGAGTCTTAAAAAAGTAATAATTACTTATAAATGATAACAAATTTCTTAATCTTACCATTAACTTTCTCTACATTTGCTTCGTTCCTTGCAATATATCATCACTTTACACATCTTATCTTTCGGCTGACTATTTGAGGGAGGAGGGGGGAATTGCAGTGTAATGACTAAAGAAAGAAAAACATTCTTTTTATGAAAGAGCACAACAATAAAGGCCACTACTTTGTGCAACATAAACATATAAAAAAATGGCTGGGTTATTTTTGTCCTCAAAAGGAAAAGAAATTTGACTATAACATTTATTTGTTGCTTACAGGATGTATATATTTTATGTTTTATATATATTTTAAAAATATTTTTATTTTACTTGGTTAAGCTGTTCCTGTTCTAGCAAAATCTGTTGTACTTTGGACTCTTGTATTAATGCATGACTGTATTGGATCTTGTATTGTTTTTGTTATGAACATTACTCTCAATATTTACATGTATCCTAGTGAATTGTTTGCAATGATAATTATATATCAGAGGAACTGGACATTTATTTATTCTGCCCTTCAAAGGCCATGATGCTTATTTGTCCATGCTGCTGGTGGACAATGCCCACAACAACCCATGCATGCGAGTATTTGTCCATTTATTGTGCAGTAAACTGTCACCTGCTTGTCTGCAGCAAGATCCAAACCAAAACATATCAGGTGATGAAGCTGTTCTTGCATCTAATCCTGCACCAAGGTGAGACTTTTTCCCCTCTTCTTAAGTATCATATATTTCCACAGAGAAGAAAAGAATTTTGTGCTCATTATCAGTATTTACTTAGATTATTATTGAATAAGTGCTACAAAAGATACAGTTGACCCTTGAACAATGTGATGATTAGAGGTGCAGATCCTCAATGCAACTGAAAATTCAAAAAAATTCCCCAAAAACTTAAACTATTAATACCCACTGGAAGTTTTACTATTAATATAAATAGTAAACACATATTTTATATGTCTTAAGTACTGTATTCTTGCAATAAAGCAAGCTAGAGAAAAGAGTATAGTTTAAGTAAAACTATAAGTTTATGTTGTCTGCTTACTAGAAAAATCATCTGTCTGTCGATACCTCCGTCAATCTTGTCCTTTATGATAAAAAATGGCCGTAGATGCTATATATGTTACTAACACTAGACATTAATAATGAAATGATAATGTTGAAAAGAAATTCATATTTATTTACATGTATAATAATTCAAGCATTGATCATAAAGAAGCAGCAATATGACTGTCATCTACATAATTCCTTCACACTAGCCTAGCCTATTAAATTACTGAATTGTTACAATTCATCTATCCAAGTTTTCTTGGGTTTTTTTTCACATTGTTGCAAATTTTAAAAAAAATTTCCAGTATTTATTGAAAAAAAAAGATTTATATATAAGTATAAGTGGACCCTCACAGTTCAAACCTGTGTTGTTCAAAGGTCAACTGTATATCAAAGTTGTATCCAAGAATTAATTTTTCAGAAACCTGAGAAAATAAAAGTAAAAATTAGCAACTGATCATAGACTTACACTGGCTTATAAACAGAAGTTACTATGAGCGTATGTATGACATAAACACAAGATGTCAGCTTTATGTCAAAACTTATTCTTGCACATACGTAGTTTAGTAATATATTGATCTTTTTTTTATTTTATTTTCCACTGAAAGTTATTTAATTTGAATACAGTCACATGGTCACTTATAGCCAGATGTGGAACCAGCCATGAGGTTGTAAGTCAGTTTGGCTGTATATCAACTGTTATAGGGGAGGTCAGACACTAAATGCAGGTCACTACGGTAACATGTTACAAGATCATTAGACACATTTACTGTGGTGGTAAACTACTAACAGAATGCAAATTAGCACAGAAACTGTGTGAAAATTAATTACAAAACATTAAATAAAGAATCATACTGTAATAACTTCTCAATAACACACACAAATGTACATAAACACCCACATGCATATGTATGAAGTAATGAACTGTATTATAACTTAATTATGTGCTATGTAGTACTGTATGGCTAGCAGTGTGACCATAATCTATAAGCATAATGGGCACAGTGTCACTGGCCTGTAGCATTTGAGTTTTGTCATTTCTAGAACATGTTCAGATTCTATGGAAGTTCAGCCATACGAACAGTCATAACCTGGTCAGCTGTGAGTCAGTGTATGACTCAGTATTATTTGATTTTCTTGCTGTATTTCTTCACTGTATTTTTATTTGTTTATCCATTTGTAAGGTTTTCCTCCTTGTACAGAAGGGCAAGAATGTGCAGGGATTATATTCGCTGGTTTATATCTCACGGCATTAGTTTTCAAGTTCAGGAGAACCATGCTGCTGGAGATAATCCTGCAACTGTCCTCGATGGTAAAGTTTTGGATTTTTCTTTTGAAAAGTTGAAATTTTTTTGTTTAAATGCAACATATTTTACAGCAGTGAATCCACATAACTGAGTCATTCATTGACTTTCAAAAATCCATATTACTGAGTCATTCATTGACTTTCAAAAATCCACATAACTGAGTCATTCATTGACTTTCAAAAATCCACATAACTGAGTCATTCATTTTCAAAAATTTGATTTAACAAGAGTTACAACACTATTTTTGTACTTTATTGTGTAATTAATGTTATAGCATTCTCTCTCTCTCTCTCCCTCCAAAGGGCAGAATGTTAGATGGGCCTGTGTGCCCAATTCTTAACCTTTTGAAAATAAAGTTCATTCATTCTCTCGCTCTCTCTCTCAATAAAGATCAGTCAGTCAATCAATCAATCTCTCTCTCTCTGGTCCATGCCAGTCAGGTGTTGGTCATTAGTGATTTCACAACCATCTGTTCTTTACTCTTTTATAAGATGTGTGTTGGACTGTGCTCTGTGCCACTCTTTAAGTCCATCTTGTATCTTGTTTTTCTGTCTTCCTCTGTCTCTGTTTCCCTGTGGTTTTCCTGTTGTCACTAAGTGTTTCAGTTTGCCTCTTCTCAAAACATGTCCTACAAATCTGGACTTCATGTTTCAAATTTTTCCATAATTTCTCTCTTTTGCCCAGCCTCGCTTAGAACTTCTTCATTTGTTTTCTTGGCTGTCCATGGTATTCTTATCAATCTTCTTAGGAACCACAACTCTGCTGCTTCCAGTAGATTCTGAGTGCCCTTGGTTACTGTTCTTGCCTCGCATCCATATAACAAGAGGCATGGACAGAACTGAATACTTATATTATAATTAATATTAGAACTGAATACTTATAATTAATATTAGAACTGAACACTTATATTATAATTAATATTAGAACTGAACACCTTTAATCAGTCATGGAGTACCAGAAGCATAGTATCACCACACTGCAGTTTACAAATAAATGTTGCACAAAGAACAAGGAAAATAATTTTGTGATGAATAAATAATGTTCCATATGAGAATCAAAATCTGCAGTCATTAGACTAAGCTCAAACTTTATAAAATTGGTCAGAACTTTTCTCTTATATGGAGAATAAATTTAGAAACCAGATAATAAAATAGAAAGTATGCTTGATGCTTGAAGGTCTCAGTGATGAAGCATTGAAAATAATACTGGAAATGACTGGATAAGATATGACAAAAACACTTATGTACAGGAAAATACTTCAATAAATGACACATAGATAAATCTTGGGATAAAACAAAGGTTGGTCATGCTTTGCATAGGAAGAAAAGAGAGACAAAGATGGGCAATAAAATGGACAGCAAGGAGAAGACTGACACACATCTTTGAGGCAGAATTTGAAAAGTACAAAAAAAAAAGAGGGGGAGGGGTAAATCAAAAGAATGGCCCAAGATCAGGTTGGATGGAGAGCTAAAATATGTGGTCAGTTATTATTTATTATCTCTGCATCATAAATCAAAGACACAAGTTATAAATCTATTTTAAACAGATAAATATGAATGTTCAGTCATGTCCTTGGGAATATTCAAGAATCAAATATGCTCTTCAGATGCAAAAATATCCAAGACTCTTTTATCTGTTTCAAATCAGTTTTTCATATTTACTTCAGAATTTCTTTTTTCTTTAATTTGTTCAAAAATTACGTTTTCAATATCTTTACCAATCATTTTCACTTTCTTTCTTTCTATAGCACTCCAGCAGCCCTTTAGGGCTTATTGTGCAGATACAGTCTGTCTGCATTCATATCTGTTCCTGGATTCCTGTCTTCAATTTTTTACTCCAAGTTCTTTTAAGTTTCATCTATGTTGTCAGTTTACTAATCATTATCATTTTAAAAATCTGTCCACAGAAAACCATGCGTCAAGACGAGCACGTATACATTGGCATCTAGCTTACACACTCATCCATAACCCACATCTCTCGAGTCTTCGAAAAGCTACATTAAATACAGCAAGAGATCCTGAACTTTCTACAGGAAGTGGAGCAAGAGGCGGAGATTCAGAATGTACAGAAATCTGTCTTTCTATGGAAGACAGTGAAGCTTCACCACCATGGAATATACGGATAGATAAAAAATCTTCAGAGGCTGCCTTCACAGACCTTGGAAGTTTGTCAGCTTCATCTGCTTGAATTTTCATCACTAGACTTGCACATGCATGAAACGCTAGATTTTTATATTTGATTGCAGAATTAGACATTTGTATATATATGTAGGAAAATATGGGCACAAACACCATATCCCTATGTGCCTCTAAGGCATGACAGGATTACCTTTACTTTACTTGTATATATATGCAACTCTTAGTATGGGGGCAGATAAAAAAGCAGCCTTAATTTTGTTCTAAAACTTTTAAATTGAACAGTAGTACATGTTATGTCATTTTTCTCTAGGTGTAGGTTTGCAGAAGCACGTGGTCCATTTTAAAAATAGATGTCAGCAGACCAGATTAAAGATGGCCACTCTATTGGAAGCAGGCATGTGAGAAGAATAGTGTGCAAATATTCGTTTCTTGGTTAGTGAAGGTGAGAAACTAGCAGATAACTATCACAGAATGAAGTGAAAGTTTGAGAACACTTGTGTTTTGCTTCAGCAGGTAAATGAATTGCACAAGTAGATTATCAAATTTGACTGATGCAGTTCTGTCTGGCCTGTTTCACATTGCAAATAGGCTTGACACTCATACTGAAGGGGAACAAATGATACAGAAAAACCAGTGGGTAACAATCAATGCGGTGGCTGGAGAACTAAAGATTAGTCATGGCTCAGTGCACCACATCATTCACAAAGTGCTATAGTATCAAAAAGTCTCCACCGGGGGGGGGGGGTTTACCATAACAGCTCACCCCCAGTTTGGAAGAACATCATGAGGATGTTTGTTAAACTCTTTTACGATGTTCTGAAGAAGAAGAAGAAGATGGCTTTCTATGATGTAGTCTGAAGAAGAAGAAGATGGCTTTCTATGATGTAGTCTGAAGCTGAAGAAGATGGCTTTCTATGATGTTGTCACTGGAGATGAATGCTGGATGCATTATTTCTGGCCAGATACAAATCTGGGCCATCAGTGAGTGGCAACATTCTTCCTCACCAAAACCAGAGAAGTTCTGTACAACTCATTCAACCAGAGAAGTTCTGTACAACTCACTCAACCAGAGAAGTTCCATACAACTCATTCAATCAGAGAAGTTCTGTACAACTCATTCAACCAGAGAAGATCTGTACAACTCATTCAACCAGAGAAGTTTTGTACAACTCATTCAACCAGAGAAGTTCTGTACAACTCATTCAACCAGAAAACTGATGCTCACACTCTTCTGAGACTGTAAAGGTCCAGTCCTGGAACATTACATGCCCAGAGAAACCACTGCCAACAGCAAAGCTTACTGTAATTTGCTTGAGAACATTTTGAAACCTGCAATCAGATCAAAATAGTTTGCTCATTTCTGGTGTGTTGTTATAGCATGATAATGCTTGACCAAACACAGCATGTGCAGTAGCCCATAGAATTATAAGCCTGTGTTTGGAATGTCTCCCACATCCTTCATATTCACCTGAATTTGCACTATGTGATTATCATGTGTTTAGAACCTTCAGAAAGATGATAGATAGTAAAAAGTCCAGTACAGATGAAGAGATTAACGAAGCCATGCATAATTGGCTACCAGGTCAGTCAGAAAAAAAAAATTGTTTGAGGAATCCAGGCATTAGTGAAGTAGCAGCAGACCAGCTCTTGAACATGGGATTATGTTGAAAAATAATAAGGAAATTTCAGGCATTTTTGTGCATTTTATTCTTCTTCTTCTTCGTTCACTTCTACCACCAAAAACCGCACTGTGAACCTACTGAATTCACGCCTGTGGTCCTCGTTAGGTCCCGTGGTCCCCTGTGTGGTCCAAAATAGACCACATGAGATCCACGAAAGGACCACAAGGGGTTCAGAGTATCACAGTGCTTTAGCCTGTATTCTTGGTGGGTCTCGGAAGCGGGATTGCGTGACACCGTGGTTTTCATTGCACCAGTTTAGTCTAGGGTTGGACTTTCTCACCAGAAGACCTCGACGTGTTTAGGATATCAGTGCATCCCCGCTGGGTGAGAGGCAGTAGCCCACCCAGGCCAGAGTTGGACTTTCTCACCGGAAAACTTCGACGTGTTTTGAGATACCCGTGTATCACCGCCGGGTGAGAGGTGGTTGCCCATCCAGTCCAGGGTTGGACTTTCTCACCGGTGCATTTTATTCAAATAAGACAACAAAAATTAATTAAAGTTACCTTTTGTTTTTTACTTACCCTCATATATTTTTATTCAACACGAGACATTTGTATTTATATGCAACACTACGCATATTTCAGCCTGCCCTACTTGATGGAAGTGAGTCGTAGATAATGAACAGGTCATGCCCTAGATGCAACAGAAATATGGTTTCTTAGAAAAATATTATGATTACCAAGAACAGATAAGTTGAGAAACAGGGATGTTAAACAAAAGCAAATGTAGTGAGGAACCTAATTAAATACATAACAAAATGACAGGTATCATTTATTGGACATGCAATGAGAAGGGGAGAGCTTGAAAACATCATAACAACAGTAAAGATAAATGGAAAGTAAGGCAGGGGAAAACCAAGAGAAAAAAAAATCATGGACAGGCTAACATGATGGCACAATAAAAAGTCAATAGAAATCACCAACTGAGCTGATGGAAACTATCACTGGCTGTGATCTATGAAGAAACATACTGCCACAACACATTATGCATAGCATCTAATAAAGTGAGTGCGTATATCTTCTTCTTCTTCTTCTTCGTTCGCACTGTCTGTCTATATCTGCAGTCCTGTCTCTTGGATAAATTTCACTGTTTTTTGTAATTCATGTATGGAACCATAGAGCTTATCTTCTTTAGTGGTTTCACTGGGCCAGTAATTATTTCTCAGTGTCTCGTAGTTGATGCAGTTCTGGAGGATATGTTCCACAGTTTGGGGCACCTGGGCACATGTACATAGATTAGTAGTACCAACCTTAAACTTTGTATACATATGACTTCGGAGTCGGCTGTGTCCTGTTCGGAGACGGAAGATGGTGACGTGTTCCTTTCTGTTTAGCATGTGATAGTCATCATGTGGTGGTGTTTGTGGCTTCCTGTAGGTTTTTATCATGCTTTTCTTCTGATTATAAGTGATTGGTATGTCTGGTTGCTCCATTTCAGTGCCCTCTTTGGCCAGTTGGTCAGCTTTCTCATTGCCTGGTATCTCACAGTGGGAGGGAATCCATTGCAAAGTGACTCCATGTTGTAAGCCAATTTTTGACAAGGCATCCTTAAGGTCTGGTAGTTTGTTGCACTGAAGAGCCTCCAGTACTGATCTTGCATCTGTGAGAATTACTACAGGACATGTATCAATTCTGGAGTCTGATAGTTTTTCAACTGCAGCAATAATTGCCCTAACTTCTGCATCAAAGTTGTTGCAGTATTTACCAGTGGGTATGGAAATCTTGTCAATGGTGTTGTTTGGATATTCAATATATGCTCCTGCCCCTCCATTCTTTAGGCATTATGTGCAGATCCATCTGTATACACACGTATCCAGGTGTCACATGGATATTTGTCATCTAGAACACTAAGTGTGGCTGTTGATCTTACAAGACTGCTCTGCATCTCACCATTCTGCACACCTTTCACTTCAGTCTGAATAGATATCTGTGTATAATCTGCTTCTTTCCATGGTGTATGCTCTGGTACAGATGATAATGGAGCGATTACAGTTGGAAGGTCAGGTATCAGCTTATGCATACGCTTGGCCTGATGAATGAAGCTGTTTCTTTTAAGCCGTCCTAATGCCAAGTTATTGAATCTCTCCTTCAGGGGATGGCTTACAGAGCTAAGGAATTTTTCTCCCATGGTCATGACCTTTGTGTCTCTACGTTCCTTTAGCGCTTGAGCACCAACTATTTTCTGCATTTCTACTATTGGTGTGGACCTCATGGCACCTGTGATAATCCGTAGTGACTGATTTTGAACCTTGTCTAGATTATGGTCGAGGGTTCGAATCCCCAGCTGAGCGGGATTTTTTTTCCGACCAATACGGCCCTGAGGTCGACCCAGCCTCGTAAAATGGGTACCAGAGAAAATCTGGGAAGTAAAGGCAGCGAGGAAAGGAACTGGTCACCCTACCTCACACGCTGATGACCCAGCATAATGAGGTCTCTAACGCTTCACCCCCTACGGCATTTGAAATGCTATGGGACTATCTTTACTTTTTTTTTTTACTAGATTATGCAGCGTAGTGTTTGATGCTGTGCACCAAGATGTTGAGCCATATTCTAAATGTGGTAGAATACTTTGCTGATATACATTCTTCTTTCACTAGCTCCCCATGTGGTTCCACTCAATTTTCTTAATATGGCTAGTTTTCTTCTGGCTTTTGCTTCTGCACTGTCGATGTGTTGCTTCCAGGTCAGTTTTGAGTCAAGAGTCACTCCTAAGTAAGTGGGTTGGTTGTCCATCCTTAAGGGTATTTCATTTACAAAGATCTTACCTGCTTTCTGTTTAGATGAGAGGGTGAACAGAGTGGTACTTGATTTCTCTGTGTTGATACTTACACACCATTTGTTTGTCCATGATGTCAAGATGTCTGCTGCTCTTTGGAGTCTCTGTGTAGCAACTGTCGCATATTCATCTGTACACCACATGACCAGATCATCTGCATACAGTGCCGCTTTGATTCCATAGGGAAGTTCCTTGACCAGGTCATTAATGAATACAAGGAATAGTGTAGGCGAAAGGACTCCTCCTTGTGGTACACCGTGTCGCAGAAGTACTTTCTGGCTGTTGTGTCCATCCATTACTACTCTAGCTCTTCTATTGTGTAAATAGGACTTTATCCAGTTGTACAGTCTTCCATTCACATTGCAGTTTCTTAGTTTCCACAGCAGACCTTTTTTCCATACTTTATCAAAGGCTTTCTTCAGGTCTATCCACGCTGCTAGTACAAGGTTTTTCTCTTGGAATGCATCCTCAATCTCTTGAGAGAGATAGGTCACTTGATCTTCTGTACTGTAGTACTGCCTAAATCCTGCTTGTTGTGGAACGAGAAGGTTTTCACTTTCTAGGTACCATTTTAGCCTCAGGTCAATGATGCGTTCCATCGTTTTGCATAGGCAGCTAGTGAGATTGATTGGCCTGTAGCTGGAGGAAGTATCACTGTTTTTCCCTGGTTTTAGCAGTGGTACCATGCTTGCTTCCTTCCAGATTTGAGGTAACTTACCTGTGCTCCAGCACATATTGAAAATATCCAACAGCTTTCCCATTGCTGCCATTCCCAGGTTCTTGATCATTTCATTGGACACTCCATCTGGTCCTGGTGATTTCCTTGGTTTCAGTTTACTAACTGCTAGGTCTAACTCACTGCGTGTGATTGGTGCATCCATGACCTCCACTTTTCTGACTTGTTCCTCCTCTTTCTGTGGCTCGATGCGCACTGTACGCTCCTTCTCTGGATGGATATCAATGTTGCAGTCCTGTGCAAAAATGCGAGCAAAGTGATCTGCTACCTGCTTACCTGCAAGTTTTCCCATCCTCTATTAGTGTAACCTTTGTACTTCTTCCAGTACTCTCATCATTTAACTGTTTGATTAGTTTCCACAGTTTCCTTCCATCCTTTTCAAAGTTTAGGGACTCTGTTTTCTCTCTCCAACTTTCCCGTCTGGCTTGCAGCTTTGCACTCTGAAATTTGGCCTTAGAATGTTGGTAATTATTGTGGTGTTCTTGGCATGGTCTATTTTCTGCTTGCTTTCGAGCTGCTTCCACGTCATCATGGAGTTTTCCCAGCTCACTAGACCAGTATGGTTTATAGTCCCTGCGAGCTCCTCTGGGAATGGTTTCAAGAGCGGCCTGAAGGACACAAGCATTGAATTCCTTCACTATGCTGTTAATATCCTTACCTTCTATGGACAGCTGTCCCACCAGGGTACCTGTACGATGTCTGTACATTGTCCAGTTTGCTTTTTTATAGTTCCATCTGGGTTACTGGTGTTAAGGAGTTCATTTTCTATTGTCAGGAAGACTGGTCGATGGTCGCTACCTCCAAGTTGTTTTCCAACTTCACGTGTAATGTTCTACTTCAGATCTGGAGAGTGGAATGCCAGATCTGGTGTTGATTTTGTATGCCATGCCCTTGAGTAAAATGTTGGGGCATCCATTGGCTGGTTGATCAGGAGAAGTCCATTATCATCCTGCCAGCTCTCAACTTCCTCTCCTCTCTTGTCTATGTGGTCATAGCCCCAGCTCTGGGAATGACTTAAAATCACCACAGACCATCAGTCTCTCTTTGTGTGGGATTGTTCCTAAAGCAAGTGGGCGGTCATTAGGACAGTAATAGTTAAGGAGGTGGAAATCTGTATTACTACTTTTTAGATGGATCATCTGGTATTCGGCTCCTTCCATGTACACTCCCACCTGACATGCGCTGATGTTATTCTTAACAGGTGTGAGTACTCCTCCTTTTTCTTCTGTCCTGTCAGTCTGATCTAAAGCACTGGTAGCCTCTGATTTTAAAGGCGGCATCTTTGGTTAGGTGTGTCTCCTGTATGCAGCATATACTTACCTGCTCTGCAAAAAGTATGTTCTCTAGTTCAACCTTTTTGCTACAGCCATCTCTAACACTGCTGACACCCTCAGCATTCCACTGCATTATTTTAAGTTCTTGCTTTTTGGCTATTTTCTTCTGTTGTATTTTTTGGCCAGTAGCTCTACTCTCATGTCTCCTGACTGCACAAGACGAACTGAGAGGACCTCCAGTAGCATTGGGTGGACCCTTTCGAGGCAGGGGGCCCGGCACTGCACCTGCCTGGTTAGTCTTCACAGGGCGAGCACCATGTTTGAAAACTGCAGATAGAGACATTTCATTAGCGATAATGCGTGTTACCCTGATTTTTGCGATGCACTTTTGGCTGGGTAACTCCGACTTCAGCACCTTTCCTTGCTAGGGCAGACTGTGGTCTTGCTCGGACTGCCATGAAGACAGTGTGGCTGGCCTGGCCAAAACTTTGTTTTCCAGCCCCTGGTGGCTGTACTTAAGCCCCTTCTCCATGTCAGATGGTTTGAGACAGTTCCACAAAGACACTCTGACTTTGAGATGAGGAATCTGATGAGTGCTTCAACGATATCCATTCCCCGCCACCCATAGTCTACTGGCTCTGTTTTGTTTACATCATTCTGATAGCCATTGTTGTAAAGACCCATAGGCTTGTCACGTCCTGGATTCATTGGTTTCACACCAGACTTCCCTCATCCCCGCCAGAGATCTCCATGTCCCCATCTGTCCACCAACCTGACATTACATTTTGCAAAAATAACAATTACAATTAGTGTTGATTGCTACAAGTTTCTGGGCTACAGAGGTAGGTCAGAGTTTTTAAGCAAACAGATCTATGTTCCCTGTCTCACAAACACTATGTTAAGATAAGTGTGCTCTTAACACAGTTGTTCCCAGGGGGAAGTGCGTATATAAATTATATATATATATATCTTATTACATCTTACATCTTTCTCATGCTGCTGACGTCACATAGTAGTTCACCAGGTTTTCCTGTTTTCAGCGAGCTTTTCAACCTCATCAAGGGAGGTTATGCTCAGTAAACTGGCCTCTCTTAATAATGCCCTCTTTTGAGTTTCACGTGGTCGACCTCTTTTTCTTCAGCCTGTTATGTTCTGCTTGATAGCTTGTTTTGGAGATTCTCTGATTGTTTCTTCTCATCACATGACCAACATATGTCCATCTTCTTTTGCTGATCACCCATGAGACAGGTTGTTGTTTGCTCATCTGTCTTATCTCTACGTTGTTCTTGAGTTCATTACACTTTATACCAAGTATTTTCCTTAGACATTTGTTTTCAAAAGAGTCTAATTTATTGTCTATTTCTTTAGTTGTTTTCTAGCTTTCATATCCATTAAAGAGAGTGGATATTACATTTGAACTGAATAATCTTAACTTGGTTTTTGTGCTTATAACTTTTAAATGCAGTATGTTCTCAAGATTCTTGAAGGTCAATGCTGCTTTTGCAATTCTAATTCTAACTTCCTTTTTGGTGTCATCATCCTGGTCTATGTAGCTGCCAAGGTATGCAAACTGGTTTACTTCTTCAACAGCTTTTCCTTCTATGTATATTTTTCTTTCGTGATTAATGAGGAGTTTCATTATTTTTGTTTTTTCCTCTTTACTTGATGTTAATACTATGCCAGTGTTGCGAAAGATTGGTCTTTCTTTGGATGCAATATTGCCTGTTAGCCTCTTTTGTATGCTATATAGAGTTTTACTGTCACTTGTTTTTGCTGTCTTCTCTGTTTCTTTCACTATATTGTCCTTGTATTCTCTTTTATCCCTTCTAGCTGAACTTTTTACTTTTTTGTCTATTTCTTTGTATGTTGCTTTTGCCAAATCTTTTCCAAGATCTGTCTTTACATTCAACATAGCTAATTTGGCTGTTTGTCTTTCACATATTTCCATGTGTTATCTGATATCCATGCTTTTCTACTTGTTTTTGACAGTCCAGCGCTTGCTTTTGCTGCTGTGATTATGGGTGTGCTGTATAATTCCATAATTCATTTATATCTGTCTCCTTTACCTCATTGAGTGCTGCGAACTGTTTGGTAAGTTCCAGGTTGAAATTACTGTTAGTATTTTCTTCCTGTAGGCTGTAGCTGTTTATCTTTCTGAGTATTGATTTCTTGTGTTGGCTTTTCAGTTTTAGTCTTGCGGATGTAACAACACAAAATGAATGATAGACTACTACTCTATGCTTCTGAATCTCACAGCTCTATTCCCTACAGGTTAAGGGAAAGAACTCTAATATAGAAACTTTGGATGATGGTTGTACATATAGTTACTAAACCTTCACCATGGATGCCAGCATTCATCTTTCAGTTTCCTCAGAGAACAATTATCCAGTTGTTGACATCTCTTTTTTTCCAAAAAGCTCACATCTGCTTATGTGCTCCACCTGTCATGTGCTGAGTGTCCTGCAATTGTCTTCAGCTAAATACAAGAACTGAAAAGCTCACAAGCACGCTTTGTCTGCATTTTCTCTCTCACAAAATAAATGTTAAAATGACAATACCCACATATTGATTTTTTTAAATTTCAATTTTGATTGTGAAAATTTCATTTAAACTCAGTATATAGTGACACACTGGAGATCAGTTGAACATCTGCTTAGAAATTTTCTTTGTACAATTCTAATTTTTTAAATGTGACAATGATAATTGTTAGAAATGAGAAACAAGGATATTCATTTTCATCTTTATCATAAAAAACGTTATTATAATCATATTTTCCACTCACAGACATTTATATGATCATCAGAATCTGTACTCACATCTGTTGGCTTTCTTATTTGTGCCATACTTGTAATGATCTGTACAGATATATGTACACCAGTAAGTTGCCCTTCTTATCTGTGCCATACTTGTAATAATCTGTACATATATATGTACACCAGTAAGTTGCCCTTCTTATCTGTGCCATACGTGTAATGACCTGTACATATATATGTACTCCAGTAAGTTGCCCTTCTTATCTGTGCCATACTTGTAATGATCTGTACATATATATGTACACCAGTAAGTTGCCCTTCTTATCTGTGCCATACTTGTAATGATCTGTACTATATATGTACACCAGTAAGTTGCCCTTCTTATCTGTGCCATACTTGTAATGACCTGTAAAGATATATGTACACCAGTAAGTTGCCCTTCTTATCTGTGCCATACTTGTAATGACCTGTAAAGATATATGTACACCAGTAAGTTGCCCTTCTTATCTGTGCCATACTTGTAATGATCTGTACATATATATGTACACCAGTAAGTTGCCCTTCTTATCTGTGCCATACTTGTAATGACCTGTAAAGATATATGTACACCAGTAAGTTGCCCTTCTTATCTGTGCCATACTTGTAATGACCTGTAAAGATATATGTACACCAGTAAGTTGCCCTTCTTATCTGTGCCATACTTGTAATGATCTGTACATATATATGTACACCAGTAAGTTGCCCTTCTTATCTGTGCCATACTTGTAATCTGTACAGATATATGTACACCAGTATGTTGCCCTTCTTATCTGTGCCATACCTGTAATGATCTGTACAAGATATATGTACACCAGTAAGTTGCTCTTCTTATCTGTGCCATACCTGTAATGATCTGTACAAGATATATGTACACCAGTATGTTGCCCTTCTTATCATACAATGAATTTGACCAGACATTTTTATTTTGTTCTCTTTATGTTTTGAATCTTGCTGGGATTGTCATATTCCCCAGCAGTTGTTTGATGACATTATCTTTGTGAAAACCAACATTTCAGATATCTGCCCCACAACTAAGAGCATTTCAGAAAGCTTTTAGTGGATTTTTTCAGTTCATAATTTGAATTATTTTACAATATTTTATATCTTATCTAAGAACTTCATTTGTTTTATTGACTATTTAGACAAGTGAAAAAGATAGTTACATTTCCTAAATCAAATCTTACTTCATCAGTTTAAAAATTAGAAAACTGTGAAATTAATACACATTATCAATAAATAATAAAGGCAATAATAGTTACTATAATAATAAAACTGAGCTTGACTTTTTATTCATGTACCTAAGATTTATTCTCACGTAGAACTGGTACCCCTCTTCCGTCAATGATTATGGTGAACAGAAATGTTGTGCTTCTGGGATTGATGCAATGAAACCAGAACTTAGATAATTTTTTATTGTAAATTATATGAGAGAGCTTTAAATATTGTAAGCTACAGCTTGGACTTCAGTTTAGTGTGTCATGTTATCAAAGAGGCTTACCTCTGAGTTCATTCCACAAAGTTTAATGTGTCATGTTATCAGAGAGGCTTATCTCTGAGTTCATTCCACTTTATCACAACCCTTCCATTGCAGAGTGATTAACTGTAAATTGTGGAGTTTTGATAGGGAGGCTTTAGGTCAAAATGTTGCTTGTGTTTAGTGTTGATTGTGTGTATGTGAGAACTTGCAATGTGAGGGTAGACTGCTGTCACAGATCAACAGTACAGTTGATGAATGCAAATCAGAGTTGGATGAAACCATGTCTCACATCTCTGTTGTGTGCTCTTTCACATTATCAGTAGTATGTGGCTCACTTTGGTCTCTTACTTCTTGGATCTATTGTGGTCCCTTACTTCTTGGATCTATTGTGGTTCCCTTACTTCTTGGATCTATTGTGGTTCCCTTACTTCTTGGATCTATTGTGGTTCTCTTACTTCTTGGATCTATTGTGGTTCCCTTACTTCTTGGATCTACTGTGGTCCCTTACTTCTTGGATCTACTGTGGTCCCTTACTTCTTGGATCTACTGTGGTCCCTTACTTCTTGGATCTACTGTGGTCCCTTACTTCTTTGATCTACTGTGGTCCCTTACTTCTTGGATCTACTGTGGTCCCTTACTTCTTGGATCATAGTGGTCCCTTACTTCTTGGATCTATTGTGGCCTCTTGCTTCTTGGATCTACTGTGGCCTCTTACTTCTTGGATCTACTGTGGTCCCTTACTTCTTTGATCTACTGTGGTCCCTTACTTCTTGGATCTACTGTGGTCCCTTACTTCTTGGATCTACTGTGGTCCCTTACTTCTTGGATCTACTGTGGTCCCTTACTTCATGAATCTGCTGTGGTCCAATACTTCTTGGATCCCACTCTTGTACGGTGTTTGCTGTGAAGATCTTCACAAGGTTACAGCTAGATAAAAGAAAGCAGAAGTAACAGGTCACCATCTGTTTAAACAAGGTCAGCCATGGGTTAAGCTAAGTGGGAAATTTATCGTGATAGACTTTATAAAAACCCTTGCGGAAGCCCCATGTGCCCTGGGCACTTAAGGTTCAGAGAGAGAGAGAGACTTTATAAAATACCTGATAATTATGAATGTGTGAGCTTTACAGTCCATCAGTCCATTGTGAAGTACTTATTGGTGGGTATGATGTGGTACGGAGGCTACCTGTAAGAAGTTTCTGGGTGACACTGACTTATAAAACTCACACAAAATAAATATAAACATTCATGAATTGATTGGTAAGTAAAGATATTTGCATGCAGAGCAAGGCGAACTGGATTACACTGTACGCGCGCTGTCACTGCACGAATGGGAAGTGGAACGCACGTAGACATCGATCCTGGACAGACCAAAAAAGACATTTAAAAAAACAGGTCTGGTGATGTGCAGAGCCTCCGACAAGCCGGTACAAAAACTACACCCCCCTCCTGTTTATCTGTTTTTATCCACAACAGACCCCCTCTCCACAAGCCGTCCAGGCCCACCCATAATTAAAATAGGGAAAATCCCCTGGGGCGGGGAGTGATGCAGCTGCTGGACCCCTTCCCTCCACCTTCAACCCCCCCAGGCCTGGAGTGTTTTGACATAGATTACTTCCGACGTAAGAATTTCTTATCTTTTCGTCAACCCTACACTCACACAGACAGAATGATACACACACACACACCTAACCTACAAATCTAAACAACCAACAATAAACCTGTAAAGTTATTATCAGAAAATCTCCTCCAGTTGAAGAACTTGGCCTGGTATAATCCTTGTACTTGTAAATCTTCGGCCTCAAGAACCTGATCTCATTATTTTCACGAGTGCCGTGCAGTTGTTCATTTAAGTTTTTCCCGCCGAATAGTTTTCTGTGACGCGATATCTACTCTAGTGCAAATGTCCTAATGAAATCGGGATGTAGTCGCGTCTTTATACAAGAATGGCCATATTATACCGCTTGTTTAGCAGGTGAAAATGGAGCATCAACTGGGCACAAGAGCAGCTTATCTGTCTGAGCTTGTAGCACTGCTGCGCTAGCGCCGTTCTGGATGAGCCGAATCTGAGAGTTTTACAATAGTGGCTAATCGTCTCACAAGTCATAATTAAGACTGCAACGAGATCTTGTCATTCCCTAACGCTCCCACGCTCTTGTCACGTATAATCTTTCTTTGTTTTGACCTCTTGGGCCTCTTGCGAATTAGGTGCAATTTCTAGCACAGTTGGAAACAACGAGGCTTGTGTATAACAAGTGTCTGAGTGAGACCAGTTTTAATTAATTTGCTTCTGAAACTGGTCTAAGCGCTTTAGATGCGAGAAAAAGATAAAACAATAAGGGAGTGACAGAGCTACTCTGCTGGAGCTTGTGTGTAATAAATGTTGAACATGTTTTTATCACTAAAATTTTAGTCATACTTGTTATGTGAAGTACACTTGTATAAAGTGAATGTCTGAGAATAATGAAAAGTGAGAGATGAAGATAAAACGTTAAATGGGACTGTTTGCCTAATTCTTCACCTTTTGAAAATAAAGTTTGTTAGTTCGTCCTAATTTTCATTCGGTCATTCTCTTATTTTATTTTATTTTTCTCTCACAACTAAATTGGTTTGTCTAATATTTTTCGAGGTCGGTTGTACCTGGTAGCTCTAACACCATTCAGTGAATTTACAGGTCTACACGTGAATGTTCCAAAATGATATCATGTGTTTACTTTTCACAGTGATGGCATATGTTATATGGTGAAGGTCTTCGGAAAGGAGATTGTAGACCAAAACTCACTTACAGTGATATGACAGTCATGAGAGGTTTTCATTGGCCACACTAAGAAAAGATGGGGCTTTCATTTAATGTGTCGTAAACAGTGGATTTGTGGGGGGGGGGGGGGAGCGTCTTCCCGCACGATCATGGTTTGTTGCTGATTTATTATGCCAACAAATATTGGCTGATTGATTACACCAACAAATATTGGCTGATTGATTACGCCAATAAGTATTGGCTGATTTATTTATGCCAACAAATATTGGCTGATTGATTACACCAACAAATATTGGCTGACTGATTATGCCAATAAATATTAGCTGATTTATTATGCCAACAAATATTGGCTGATTGATTACACCAACAAATATTGGCTGTGATTATGCCAATAAATATTAGCTGATTTATTATGCCAACAAATATTGGCTGATTGATTACACCAACAAATATTGACTGACTGATTACACCAACAAATATTGGCTGATTGGTTATACCAACAAATATTGACTGATTGATTACACCAACAAATACTGACTGATTGATTACACCAACAAATATTGACTGATTGATTATACCAACAAATATTGACTGATTGATTACACCAACAAAATTGGCTGATTGGTTATACCAACAAATATGACTGATTGATTACACCAACAAATACTGACTGATTGATTACACCAACAAATATTGACTGATTGATTATACCAACAAATATTGACTGATTGATTACACCAACAAATATTGGCTGATTGATTACACCAACAAATATTGGCTGATTGATTACACCAACAAATATTGGCTGATTGATTACACCAACAAATATTGACTGATTGATTACACCAACAAATATTGACTGATTGATTACACCAACAAATATTGTCTGATTGATTACACCAATAAATATTGGTTGAATCTCCTGGAGAAACTTATCGACAAAAATAAGTCCTGCGACTTCCACAAAAAATCTCTCTTCTTGTGTCCATGTATGTACAAGTTAAGGCAGTACATCCATGTACAAGTTAAGACAGCACATCCATGTACAAGTTAAGACAGCACATCCATGTACAAGTTAAGACAGCACATCCATGCTTCATTACTACTCTGGCTATCTCTACTTATGTTCACAGATAAATGCCACATTACTGTAGCATGGCCGTGTAAGTATTGATTATAATATTATTATTATTAATGGAATGATATTATTACTATTAGCAGTTTTAGTCATAGTTATTATTATTACTGATAGGTAGAGAATAGATCAGAAACGATGGAAGATTTGAGAACCGCTGAGAGAGGTACACTCCCACGACATAATATTACGACAGGACGATCAGGAGAGTAGATACTTAGAAATACTGGACTGGACAGGGACAAAGAGGATTTGCTCAGATAAGAAGAGTACAGAGGAGACAGACAACGAGAAGCAAGAACACAATAAAAGTAGAGAACGGACAAATTCCCGAAGCAGACGACATGAAAGAGATAGTGGACTTAGATGATAATAATAATTAGACGGATTTGACGCAGCTAACCGGTTGGTCATGTTTGCTAACCTTAAGACGCAATTTGCACACTGTCTTGGAAAAAGAGAGTGGACTGACTCATCCTAAAATCAAATCAGGGCACAGTCAGTAGGTTTGACCAATTAGAAATATTTAGATGTGTGGCCTATTGGGCAACTGACTTACGACATATAAGCCAGACATGCAGTTTTAGAGGGAGAGACAAGAACAGAAGAACAGTAGAGCGAGAGAGACAAGAACAGAAGAACGTTAGAAAGAGGAGAGAGAAGACAGAAAGGAGGGCAATAACCGATGGACAATTAGAGCAATAGATATGCTCAAGAAAAGCACTTTAGAACGAGTAGTTTTAGGACAGACAGAAGATGTGTTTCAAGTGATTATGAAGATTGCTTTCTTTTTGAAAGTTCGATTAAAGTGATTCAGACAAGGAATTAGTTGACCACGTGTTGCAGATCTAATATGGCATAGCGTATGGAAATGTTCTCGTATCACGTGTAGAGTATTTTGAAGTTGAGAACATTGAGAAGTGCTGCATCTAGAAATGCTAGAGTTTGAAATTGTGAACAGTGATTGCTCCAACGACGAAACTAACGAATTTTTTGTCCTATTGCATCTTATTTCAAGTGATGTTGTAAACAATAAATCTGATACCTTCATTGCCAGAATTAAATGAATTCAGTGAACATTAGACTTGATCTAGCTAATGGTTCTAAGGAGTGTTATAGCAGGAGGTGGGGTGGGGGATACGCTCTCCACTCCAATAAAATGTCTCTAAGGCGTGCGTCTCAAATAGCCTCTGACGGTTCAAGTCCAGCTCCTGGCCTTCTCGTGGCAGAACTTTTCCAACTGACAGGAAAAGGGCGAAGGCGAATATCTGGCGCCTGAAAACCAGACGCTTGGAGCAGATGATAGTCATGTTTCGTAGCTCATCTACCGCTGCTGGCGAGGTTCTTCAGCTGCCGTGCGTGGGGTGGGGCTCCTCCCGGCCAGTGAAGAAAGGTGCGAATGGGGCTGCCGCGGGGCGCCACCGTGGAAAAGGTGAAAGAGACGATTAAGTGAAGTAATCAGCAATCTCGAGGTCAGGACTGCTCAAATCACGGCACCTCTGCTCTGGAGGTCGGCCACATCCTATGTGCATTCATACCGGGCGAATTTCCTGAACCCGCTGGCGAGATTCTTCGAATGCCGCGCGTGGAGTGAAGCTCCTCCCGGCCAATGAAGAAAATGCAAAAAAGCAATTAGTGTTGCCGTGTGGTTCCTATGTGAAAAAGTGATGGAAAGAATAAAGTGAAGCTTAATCGGTATGTCCAGTAGTCTCGTGGCGAGAGCTACTCATACCACGGAATCTGCTCTAGAGGCCAGCCACGTCCGATCTACACCCACACTGGTGAAATATGCCTAAACCAGCTTAAACCAGGGGTGAAATTTGATGGCTACTCATGTCACAGTACCTCCGCTCTAGAGGTCGGTCACGTCCTAAACACGTCCATATTGGGATAATATGCATAAACCGGCTCAATCCAGAGGTGAAACTTACTAGTGGCGAGGATTCGTCCTCCTGTACAAAAGCTCCATCCTGGTCCTAACTGGGAAAGGTAGCAGCCACGACCAGAAAATGCTGAAGTCAGAGACACTGGACCAGGGCAGTCTAGATAGGCAACCACCTCTCACCCGGCGGGGATGTATGCGTATCCTAATCACGCTGAGGTTTTTCGGTGAGAAAGTCCAACGCTGGACTGGATGGGCAACCATCTCTCACCCGGCGGGGATACACGGGTATCTCAAAACACGTCGAGGTTTTTCCAGCGAGAAAGTCCAACTTTAAGCTGGGTAGGCAACCACCTCTCACCCGGCGGGGATATACTGATATCCAAAACACGTCGAGGTTTTCCGGTGAGAAAGTCCAACTCTAAATTAAACTGGTGCAACGAAAACCACGGTGTCACGCATTCCCGCTTCTGAGACCCATCAAGAATACAGGCTCAAGCCCTGCAATGCTCTGAACCTCTTGTGGTCTTTTCGAGGACGACAAGTGGACCACGGGACCTATCGCGGACCACAGGAGCAAATTCAAGAGGATCACGGGGCGGTCTTGGTGGTAGAAGCGAACGAAGAAGAAAACCAGTCGTCATGTATGGATCAGAAATATAGAGTACAACAAATAAAGATGAACAACAATTGCAGATCTTTGAGAACAAGATCCTAAGAAGAAGAAGAAGGAGATCTAGCTAATGTGGTAATGTTTGATAAACCTATTCTAGACCACAGGAAGTCGTGATGTGTTGATCAAGGAGCATCTTCTTCAGTTATAAATATATAATTCACAACTTGAAAATGTTATATTACTACTCTGTGCTACCTCTACTTACGTTTACAGATAAATGCTAAATCACTACTCTGTGCTATCTTTACTTACGTTCACAGATAAATGTTACATTACTGTTTTATGCTTCTTAATCATCCTCTTATAAATTCTCTTTTGATTTGTACGTGATTATTTTTTCCTTTGTGCACTGACAGTTATGTTACAGTATTTAAATGTTTCTCGTCTTGCAAGCAAATACTGTTTCAAATTTTACTCAAAATATTAGTGTTAGGTACCCATTTTTACTGCCGGGTGAACTGGCTAGCACCAGTCAGGATCACCAAAATAAGTCTTCATATCGAAACGCAGTTCACTATAGACAGTACCGCACTGTCTGCACAAACAAACAGAGATGAAAGAACAAAATACTTTCTTTTTCCTGCTTTCAAGACCTGTCGACGATGTGAAGAAGTACAAGGCCAGGACACATGTCCGAAGTGTGTCCTATGTGTAGGACACGTGTCCTAAGTGTTATGTTATAGCTTCCTTTTCATCCAACCTGAGATCTGTTATTTTGTTAACCCGCATCGCATGTTTTCGCGAACTTCCATATAGGTCAGAACTTGATATTTTGCCCCGGACAACATAATAACGTACACGAGTAAGTTCCCCTACAGTTCACACACCACACACACACACACGCACGCACGCACACACTCACACACACTCATACACACACACTCACACACACACACACACTCATGACCACATACACCCCACACCTGAAGGAATTTGAAAGTAGTATAAAAAGCATTCACCTGTGTCTAGATGACTGACAATTCGAGTGTAACGCCCTGGTGAATTATAAATGCATTTTCACAAATTAAGAATGTATGTTTCCGCAAGTACAGTTTATGTTTATTATGCTTACAGTTTATCTGTATAAGTAAATATATATATATGTATATGTACTGTACTTATTATGCGACAGTCTTATGTGTGTTTGATTAATTGTGTGTATACCTGGCTATTCCGAGAAAGTGGGTTTTAGAAAGTGATTCCCAGTCAATGGACCGGTGTGTTAAACAGTACTTACCTGTAGAGTGGTGACGAGTGTTAGCCTGCACCTATTTGTAGCAGGGTGACCTGCGTGTTAAACTGCACTTATCTGTAGCAGAGAGACCTGCCTGTTAAAATGCACTTATCTGTAGCAGAGTGACCCATGTGTTAAACTGCACCTATTTGTAGCAGGGCGACCTGCATGTTAAACTGCACTTATTTGTACCAGAGAGACCTGCGTGTTAAACTGCACTTATTTATAGCAGAGAGACATGCGCGTTAAACTGCACTTATCGGTAGCAGAGAGACCTCCGTGTTAAACTGCACTTATTTGTAGCAGAGAGACATGCGCGTTAAACTGCACTTATTTGTAGCAGGGTGACATCTGCATTCAGTTATATCTTCATTTTTTTATGTTAAAAAAATTGAGCACCGTTGATTGAATGGCGAAGGGTCCTACTTTGTTTCGTCGTGTACCACACATAAAAGCTGTTATGTCGCTTCAGCCTGACTTAAAAGTAGGGTCTGGCGCGGTATCCATGGATATAGTGCCGAGATATCTGCCTCGCGAGTACTCGGTTCTCCACACCTTCATCCACTCACAATCCGACTCCATACCTGTCAATATCATCACTACATGGGCCACAAAGAACGAAAGTTGGCATTTTTGGGAAGTTTAGACAAGAATGAGGACTAAATCACATGTGCTTACAACTCTTGTTTTATGATCGTACAAAGAAAAATGTGAAATAGGAAATTCTGTTTTAAAAAAAAAATCGGAACCTGGTAATCACAACTCTGTGACTAAATCAAGGGGCATCATCATCATCATCATCAATATCATCATCATCAGGTGCCGTGCTGACTGGCGTTGGCTATTATGCTTCTCCAGAGTACACGATCCTTCATGCAGGCCATCAGCTCAGTTCAAGGGGCACAGTCATATATTGAAAAGCAAACTAGATGCGGAAAACTGAAGAGAAAAGTGCAAAGACAAAGATAAAGGTGAGTGGGCAATATCAAAAGCGGGGTTAGAAATCAACTCGACAAGGTGGATAATGCAACCAAACTTCGATCAAGAGACGGCACATGATGATGGTGGAGATTCTACTCAGTTACCTGAGTGTTAAGATAATCTTTTTGTGTTACTGACATGATTTACTGTGTAAGTTAAGGGAACGTCTACACGGTTGTACTGATAGCTTGTGTCCTGGACAATCTATGAAGGTCAGGTGTTTTGTTGTGTTCTAAAGTTTCTTCGATATTAGCGATGTATAAGTGATCTTTACGTGTGTATAATTTACTATAGTTCGCAGATATTAAGCAATCTTTTAGTCCTTTATTGCTGTGTACTTTTGTTATTTTAAAATTGCTAGTGTACTTCCGTAAGTTTTAATACACTATGGTATTTTTGTAACGTTTAACTATATAGAGTACTTTCGTTAGTTAATACAGCAAAGTACACGTGTTAACTAACACTAGCGAAGTACTCTTGCTTCCATACGAACGCTCCTCACAAAGATGACTATTGTACATTTGATTTGGATTACTTTTGTTAGGACAATCAACTTTTGAAAATAGAAAATACCTGCTGGCACAAGACACACCATATACAAAGCCCTCAGTGCGTGAACATGCAATAAAATATCAGTCTCACGATAACAACACCCAAGTCACGGTGGGTGATTTTTATATACAAAGAAGGTATGTAAACGCCGTTTCCCATATTTACCCCCCCCCCATTAAACTCTGGGTTATTGCTATGTGTACCTTCGACAAACATACTCATTTGACTGTAAAGTGTTGGAAAAAGATATATATATATATATATATATATATATATATATATATATATATATATATATATCTACTATTAAAGTGAATGTTATCATAGAAAAAGCTGTAACAAATGTAACGCCACAGTATTTATGAGTTGTTCATTATTAGTGTTACGTTACATGTAGAAGAACATGGTTCTGGTGACTAAACAACTGTTTCTTGATAATAACGACACTTTTAACTAGATAAACACAACAGGCCGAAGAAAAAGAGGCAGACCACGTGAAACTCTAAAGAGGACATTGTTAAGAGACGCCAAATTAATAGGCATAAAATCCCTTGATGTGGTTGAAAAGCTCACTGAAAACAGGACAAACTGACGAACTACATTGCGAGCCCTATGTGACGTTTGAAGTAACTGTTTCTTAATAATAAAGACAAATAACTGATACAGCACAGTGTTGTATGGTTAGCCTCGAAACTATTTTACACCTGAGAGGAAGAAATATAGTAAGAGCATAACCTTGGCCCCACCACGAGCTCAGAAAGACTTAAGATGATAAATACAACCACAGTACATAGCTGTTAAGATGATAAATACAACCACAGTACATAGCTGTTAAGATGATAAATACAACCACAGTACATAGCTGTTAAGATGATAAATACAACCACATTACATAGCTGTTAAGATGATAAATACAACCACAGTACATAGCTGTATTGGCCTAGAAATGTCCGCGACAATTTACGAAGGTCATGTGACTATGAGTGACATTCACATGCCAGCATATCACTCCACATCTCTGACAGGAGCACTTCACTGTTGTGACTTCACACGTCCTAGCTAGTGGGAAAGACATCGACATGTTTGTGAGATCACGTCCTAACTAGCGGGACAGACATCGACGTGTTAAATCACGTCCTAACTAGCAGGACAGACATCGACGTGTTAAATCACGTCCTAACTAGCGGGACAGACATCGACGTGTTAAATCACGTCCTAGCTAGCGGGACAGACATCGACGTGTTTATGAGATCACGTCATAGCTAGCAGGACAGACATCGACGTGTTAAATCACGTCCTAGCTAGCGGGACAGACATCGACGTGTTTATGAGATCACGTCCTAGCTAGCGGGACAGACATCGACGTGTTAAATCACGTCCTAGCTAGCGGGACAGACATCGACGTGTTAAATCACGTCCTAACTAGCAGGACAGACATCGACGTGTTAAATCACGTCCTAGCTAGCGGGACAGACATCGACGTGTTAAATCACGTCCTAGCTAGCGGGACAGACATCGACGTGTTTATGAGATCACGTCATAGCTAGCAGGACAGACATCGACGTGTTAAATCACGTCCTAACTAGCAGGACAGACATCGACGTGTTAAATCACGTCCTAACTAGCAGGACAGACATCGACGTGTTAAATCACGTCCTAACTAGCGGGACAGACATCGACGTGTTAAATCACGTCCTAGCTAGCGGGACAGACATCGACGTGTTTATGAGATCACGTCATAGCTAGCAGGACAGACATCGACGTGTTAAATCACGTCCTAACTAGCAGGACAGACATCGACGTGTTTATGAGATCACGTCCTAGCTAGCGGGACAGACATCGACGTGTTTGTGAGATCACGTCCTAGCTAGCGGGACAGACATCGACGTGTTTGTGAGATCACGTCCTAGGTAGCGGGACAGACATCGACGTGTTTGTGAGATCACGTTCTAGCTAGCGGGACAGACATCGACGTGTTTGTGAGATCACGTCATAGCTAGCAGGACAGACATCGACGTGTTTGTGAGATCACGTCCTAGCTAGAGGGGCAGACATCGACGTGTTTGTGAGATCACGTTATAGCTAGCAGGACAGACATCGACGTGTTTGTGAGATCACGTCATAGCTAGCAGGACAGACATCGACGTGTACTGACGTGGTTAAGCTTACTCGCAATCTTGCTTTTAGTCTTGACCCGAAACAGTAATGGAAACCACTGCAGCATACTTCCCATTCGACTTGACACTGCAACATACTTCCCATTCGACTTGACACTGCAACATCCCATCCGACTTGACACTGCAACATATTTCCCATTCGACTTGACACTGCAGCATACTTCCCATTCGACTTGACACTGCAACATACTTCCCATTCGATTTGACACTGCAGCATACTTCCCATTCGACTTGACACTGCAGCATACTTCCCATTCGACTTGACACTGCAACATACTTCCCATTCGACTTGACACTGCAACATACTTCCCATTCGACTTGACACGCAACATACTTCCCATTCGACTTGACACGCAACATACTTCCCATTCGACTTGACACTGCAACATACTTCCCATTCGACTTGACACTGCAGCGTACTTCCCGTTCGAATTGACACTGCAGCATACTTCCCATTCGACTTGACATTGCAACATACTTCCCATTCGACTTGACACGCAACATACTTCCTATTCGACTTGACACTGCAACATACTTCCCATTCGATTTGACGTTGCAAGATATGTCCTATTCGACTTGACACTGCAACATACATCCAGTTCAACTTGACGTTGCAATATATTTCCTATTCGACTTGACGTTGCAACGTACTTCCTATTCGACTTGACGTTGCAATATACTTCCTATTCGACTTGACACTGCAGCATTATTTCCCATTCGACTTAACGTTGCAATATACTTCCTATTCGACTTGACGTTGCAATATACTTCCTATTCAACTTGACGTTGCAACATACTTCCCATTCGACTTGACGTTGCAATATACTTACTATTCAACTTGACTCTGCAGCATTATTTCCCATTCGACTTGACGTTGCAATATACTTCCTTTTCGACTTGACACTGCAGCATTATTTCCCATTCGACTTGACGTTGCAATATACTTCCTATTCGACTTGACGTTGCAATATACTTCCTATTCAACTTGACGTTGAAACATACTTCCCATTCGACTTGACGTTGCAATATATTTCCTATTCGACTTGACGTTGCAACATACTTCCCATTCGACTTGACGTTGCAATATACTTCCCATTCGACTTGACTCTGCAGTTCCAAGATCTTCACAGCACTTTCACCAATCAAAACGTTTAATTTACACCTGTTATTATATATCACAGTTGTTATTATATATCACAGTTGTTATTATATATCACAGTTGTTATTATATATCATAGTTGTTATTATATATCACAGTTGTTATTATAGATCACAGTTACTATCACAGATCACAGTTGTTATCACAGATCACAGTTGTTATCACAGATCACAGTTGTTATATCAACATGGTAGACAAAGGGTTGTTACATTGACCAGTGATGAATCATGAAAACATTTATTTAAAAGTTAACATTTGTCTAGCTGTGGTTAAAAAAAAAGTAACTGGGTACCTTTTAAGACTCACTTATTTTATTGTAGCAGTGCTGTATGGGCTGTAAGCATTTATCTGAAGTGTTGTTCAGAAAGCAAATGTTTTTAGGATCGACTGTCTTCTGAGACTGATAGGCTGTATAGCATTGATATAAAACGTTGAAGTTAACAGAAAGGGATCGCATAATTTGCTGATATCTTATTGTTATTCGGCTTTTTCATTTTCATGACAGCCAGATATTGAAAACAGGGCAGTGCCAGATCTCCTCCGCTGTACAACAGAGGCAGGTCGATGACAGAACACATGGCAGGTACAGCAAAGCCAGCTCTTGATAAGGCCAGGTTCCAGAAGAGATCCGAAACAGATGGCCCTGGAAACAGCAAAACGATGCACACTTCACCCATGAAGGCCTACCCAGTGGATAAAGGGTGGGCCTGGATTATATTGATAAGCAAGTATTTAAAATATTTTTAGACTATTTGTATAGACCTGAATGATGTAGAAAGCACTAAGACACTGTACTGATACTGACACTGAGATCGGTTTTTATATTGTCTCTGTAAGAAAATAATAAAGTTTGTTTTCCAGATAACACTTTCAGCTTTAGAAAGGGTTTTCTTGCTAATCGACGTAGGACGGAGTCCTGGTTGACTTAGTGGTTAGGCGTTTGATCTGCTATTTCGATGGTAACGGGTTCGATTCCTAGCAGTGGCGATTTTTTTTTCTGGTACAACTACACCAAACATCGGGCTCCACCAGCGTCCTTGGTACCAGAGAAATCTGGGAAGGTAAACGCGGTCAGGTGTGATAATGAGCACATCACACTTTCATGTGTCGAATGAAATTATGGTCCTAACATCTAACTTTTTTATATGGCCGGCATGGAAACCGGGATTTTACCTTTTACTTTGCTTTTGTGTGCTAATTTATCCGTATTTGACCTTCAACAGTGGTAATTTGTCCTTATTTTGTCTTCATAAATTATGTAATTTGTCCGTATTTTACCTTCACCAAATATGGCAACCCTACAAATAAAGAAATATTTCCCATTCGACTTGACGTTGCAATATACTTCCTATTCGACTTGACGTTGCAATATACTTCCTATTCAACTTGACGCTGCAACATACTTCCCATTCGACTTAACACTGCAACATACTTCCCATTCGACTTGACACTGCAGTGTACTTCCCGTTCGACTTGACACTGCAGCATACTTCCCATTCGACTTGACATTGCAACATACTTCTCATTCGACTTGACACGCAACATACTTCCCATTCGACTTGACACTGCAGCATACTTCCCATTCGACTTGACACTGCAACATACTTCCCATTCGACTTGACACTGCAACATACTTCCTATTCGACTTGACACTGCAACATACTTCCCATTCGATTTGACGTTGCAAGATATGTCCTATTCGACTTAACACTGCAACATACATCCAGTTCGACTTGACGTTGCAATATATTTCCTATTCGACTTGACGCTGCAACATACTTTCCATTCGACTTGACACTGCAACATACTTCCTATTCGACTTGACGTTGCAATATACTTCCTATTTGACTTGACACTGCAACATATTTCCCATTTGACTTGACGTTGCAATATACTTCCTATTCGACTTGACACTGCAGCATTATTTCCCATTCGACTTGACGTTGCAATATACTTCCTATTCGACTTGACGTTGCAATATACTTCCTATTCAACTTGACGTTGCAACATACTTCCCATTCGACTTGACGTTGCAATATACTTCCTATTCAACTTGACTCTGCAGCATTATTTCCCATTGGACTTGACGTTGCAATATACTTCCTATTCGACTTGACACTGCAGCATTATTTCCCATTCGACTTGACGTTGCAATATATTTCCTATTCGACTTGACGTTGCAATATACTTCCTATTCAACTTGACGTTGAAACATACTTCCCATTCGACTTGACGTTGCAATATACTTCCTATTCAACTTGACGTTGAAACATACTTCCCATTCGACTTGACGTTGCAATATACTTCCCATTCGACTTGACTCTGCAGTTCCAAGATCTTCACAGCACTTTCACCAATCAAAAACGTTTAATTTACACCTGTTATTATATATCACAGTTGTTATTATATATCACAGTTGTTATTATATATCACAGTTGTTATTATATATCATAGTTGTTATTATATATCACAGTTGTTATTATAGATCACAGTTACTATCACAGATCACAGTTGTTATCACAGATCACAGTTGTTATCACAGATCACAGTTGTTATATCAACATGGTAGACAAAGGGTTGTTACATTGACCAGTGATGAATCATGAAAACATTTATTTAAAAGTTAACATTTGTCTAGCTGTGGTTAAAAAAAAAGTAACTGGGTACCTTTTTAAGACTCACTTATTTTATTGTAGCAGTGCTGTATGGGCTGTAAGCATTTATCTGAAGTGTTGTTCAGAAAGCAAATGTTTTTAGGATCGACTGTCTTCTGAGACTGATAGGCTGTATAGCATTGATATAAAACGTTGAAGTTAACAGAAAGGGATCGCATAATTTGCTGATATCTTATTGTTATTCGGCTTTTTCATTTTCATGACAGCCAGATATTGAAAACAGGGCAGTGCCAGATCTCCTCCGCTGTACAACAGAGGCAGGTCGATGACAGAACACATGGCAGGTACAGCAAAGCCAGCTCTTGATAAGGCCAGGTTCCAGAAGAGATCCGAAACAGATGGCCCTGGAAACAGCAAAACGATGCACACTTCACCCATGAAGGCCTACCCAGTGGATAAAGGGTGGGCCTGGATTATATTGATAAGCAAGTATTTAAAATATTTTTAGACTATTTGTATAGACCCTGAATGATGTAGAAAGCACTAAGACACTGTACTGATACTGACACTGAGATCGGTTTTTATATTGTCTCTGTAAGAAAATAATAAAGTTTGTTTTCCAGATAACACTTTCAGCTTTAGAAAGGGTTTTCTTGCTAATCGACGTAGGACGGAGTCCTGGTTGACTTAGTGGTTAGGCGTTTGATCTGCTATTTCGATGGTAACGGGTTCGATTCCTAGCAGTGGCGATTTTTTTTTCTGGTACAACTACACCAAACATCGGGCTCCACCAGCGTCCTTGGTACCAGAGAAATCTGGGAAGGTAAACGCGGTCAGGTGTGATAATGAGCACATCACACTTTCATGTGTCGAATGAAATTATGGTCCTAACATCTAACTTTTTTATATGGCCGGCATGGAAACCGGGATTTTACCTTTTACTTTGCTTTTGTGTGCTAATTTATCCGTATTTGACCTTCAACAGTGGTAATTTGTCCTTATTTTGTCTTCATAAATTATGTAATTTGTCCGTATTTTACCTTCACCAAATATGGCAACCCTACAAATAAAGAAATATTACTCACACTCTTCTTGCAATAACCGATTGTCTATTTCTGTTCTGAGACAAAATTTCACACTTGATTGTTCTTGTACAGGCTCTTTCGGAATACATTTTCTGTCAATCGGATATCTCCGCTCGTTTGGCCTGCTGTTCGTGGAATTTCAGAACAAGTTTGGCTCCAGCTCAGCAATGACGTCAGTGGTCAGTGGAGTCCAGTTCTTGTCTTATAGTCTTGCAAGTAGGTCACTCGTCTGTGGTTATTATTTTAGTTCTTATTTATGCACTTAAAATTTTATGACATATTCCTATCTGTTGCAACTCTTGAAAAAAGATTCTGATATGATTTATATTTGACTATATGTTTATATCAGAAATGCAGATAACGCCACTGACAGCAATTATTGAGGAAAGACGCTGGCGATGGTTGGGACATGTGCATCGAATGACTGACAACTCACTACCAAAAATAGCACTAAGATGGACTTCACAGCGGAGCAGAAGTAAGGGTAGACCAAAAAAGACATGAAGAAGAACAACAGAAAGGATGTTGAGCAATAGAGGGGTCACCTGGGCAAGACCAGAAAAAAAGGCAAAGGACAGGCATTTGTGGAAAACCCTTGTGGAAGCCCCATGTGCCCTGGGCACTTAAGGTTCAGAGAAAGAGAGGGAGGGAGATATGTTTATATACGCGTATATTTCTTGCCGCAGATAATCTGTGGAGTTAGTTTACTAGCAATGGATAGTGCAAGTTTTGAGCTGAAACGAAACAAAATAATATTTCAGCTTTGGTCTTAATCAAACAATATATTTTAATTAATATTTCAGCTTTGGTCTTAATCAAACAATAAAAAAATAGAGAGAAACTGAAAAAAGGCAAATTTTAAAAAAAACGATAGAGAGAGATAGAGAGAGAGAGAGAGAGAGAGACAGACAGACAGACAGACAGACAGACAGACAGACAGACAGACAGAGAGAAGCGGTTAAAACAAATGCCACATTTGCTCTGTCACGATTTATGGGTGTCAAATTTAGTTATTTCGTAACTAATGGATGTCAAAATTAGCTTAGAGATGTTAAATTCAGTTCAGTTATAACCGCCAATTTGAGATTTAGAGATGATGGTGATGATAACTATATCTTTATTGATGACATCGTCCTCAGCTTTTTTAGTGGTGAATATGATGATGAAAAGGTTGTCGATTCGACTAAGTTGTCTGATTGGTTCCTTCTTGGAGGCTTTAGGCATCATTCTGAACGGATTTGTGCCTAACATAACCTTGCTTATCCTAACGCAGGGAGTAATCTTTGGTGAGTTACTTCAAGTTGACATCAAAATTCTTCTGTACTTTCAGAAATATTGTTTCAGTTTCATTATTTTTTATAAGAGTGTGAGTATGTGTGTGTTACTTATGTTTTATATAACACAACCTTCTTGTGATTCTTGCCAATATCAAGCAGCATAATGTTTTTCATTGGTTATAATTTCAAATGTGCTATGTACAGCACGATATTAACCAAATGTTTTGTATTAGCTGATATATCTAATGGCCATATGATAATAACAGACATTTTACATTGTATGACATCAGATATTAACTGCATTTACTGTAAAGGATATTGTACATAAACTCTTTCTTAATCGTTTCTTTTGTAATTAAAAACAAAAACTTTTTGATGACTTTCAATTCGTTTCTCGTCATGTTTTCATCTCCTTGACACGTTACTTGCTACATAGACCTGCTTACTTGCTACACCAAAGCTGCCTACTTGCTACACAAAAGCTGCTAAAAACTGCTAATATGCTCTGCTATCGGATCAGATTCTCTTATTCTTTGTATACTGAGTTTCTCACATTCGTTATACACAATTTTTTAAAAGTACAGAGATACATTTATTTAGTGTTGGAATAGTTAGGAACCATTAGAAAACACAAATACGTGATCAAAATTATGATTGCATATTGAACTCTCCCGGCATCAGAAATGTTAACTGTGAATATCAGATAATCTTGAAATAAGTTTTAGTTACTAATCCTCTACAAAGAGGATGATATCCTGGAACTTAATCTGTTTTCAGTGCACATACAAGAAGTAAACGCGTGTTCATAACTGTTTTTGAAGTGTAGTAGACCCTATTTTTTTGGGACATGTTCCACTGCTGTGTTTTAGACATGTTTCACTGGTGTGTTTTAGACATGTTTCACTGGTGTGTTTTAGACATGTTTCACTGGTGTGTTTTAGACATGTTTCACTGGTGTGTTTTAGACATGTTCCACTGCTGTATTTTAGACATGTTCCATTGCTGTATTTTAGACATGTTCCACTGCTGTATTTTAGACATGTTCCACTGCTGTATTTTAGACATGTTCCACTGCTGTGTTTTAGACATGTTCCACTGCTGTATTTTAGACATGTTCCACTGCTGTGTTTTAGACATGTTCCACTGCTGTGTTTTAGACATGTTCCACTGCTGTGTTTTAGACATGTTTCACTGGTGTGTTTTAGACATGTTTCACTGGTGTGTTTTAGACATGTTCCACTGCTGTGTTTTAGACATGTTCCACTGCTGTGTTTTAGACATGTTCCACTGGTGTGTTTCAGGGACCGGGCAGGCACTTCTCCACTGTCCCACTTTGATAATACTCAGCGAATACTTCGACAAGAAGAGAGCTATCGCCACGGTCATTGCCACCTGTGGCGTGAGTGTTGGTGGAATCGCACTTCCACAGCTCACCCACCATCTTATTGACACGTTTGGTCTTAGTGGCGGGCTACTGCTTCTTGCGGCCATCATCTTCCAACAGGCTGTTCTGGCGTCCCTAATGACACCTCCCAGTGATTACAGCTTTGCCCCTACCGCAGAAACAGTCTACTTCATCGATGATCAAGACAAATCAACAACAGAAAACAGACAAAAGGCAGAAGAAAGGCATACAAATAGAGTCAATGCAAAGAACCTCAGCAGTATTAACAAAAATTCAGCACTGGTTTATAATGCTGCATCGGTAGGAAAGAGAGAATCGGAAAACTTGTTAGATCGTGGTCAAGACACGACGGACAAAGAGACACATTTCACATGGGAGAAGAGGAGACAGCGAAAACTTGACCTTACATCAGAAAACTGTCCTCACAACAACACTCAGTCTCTCCCCAAGACAAGAACGTCACGGGAAGGCACTCTCAGCCACTCTACATGTCCTCCAGACACAGCCCAAAACACTTCACAAAAACAGCAAACTGTAACCTCGCGTCAGAGATCTAGAAACGACTCAGAGGAATTCGAGGAAGAACACTTCCTGGGAGACCGATCATACACAAACGACGGTTCCATTTTTGCACGAAATTCACAACGTAAGCCATCACTGAATGACACTATGTCGGCAGTTATCTCTACTTCCAGCGTGGACCTCTATGGCAGTCTACACAGTTTCACCTTAGAAGCATCGTCTCATAACATTTATCACAGTCCGTCCACAGAAGAGTGGGTATTACTTCCCTTCCTCTTGGAATCTTGACCAAATTTACTGTCGTGAACTTCAGTGTTAATTCTATGGGGGTGGGGTTGTGAAAATAAATGGGAGGGGAAGTGGGTCCCAATTCTTGTCTTGATATGATGAATGAAAGAGATTTAAAAAAACAAACAAAGAAACAAACAAATCAGAGCAAAATTTTTTTTTTAGAAAAACGCAAATCTAGAATTAATCCAGCCTCTAGATTTTTAAAAATTCCAGTACTTTTATTGAATCCGAACATTTGTTTCGTTCACATCTAGTTTATGGCTTTGCTGTGTGATGATATTAGTCCACGTAGGTTTGCTGTGTGATGATATTAGTCCACGTGGCTTTGCTGTGTGATGATATTAGTCCACGTGGCTTTGCTGTGTGATGATATTAGTCCACATGGCTTTGCTGTGTGATGATATTAGTCCAGTGTCTTGTTTAAGATTTGTAAGGCCTGTTTATATTTTTTTCATTTTAATCTGTTTACAGTTAATGAAAGGCTTGATTTTTTTTTCTTCTGGCACATTTGACCCCGGCAGGTACCGTTTTTCATGCATTACAGGCACAGTGACATGGTCGAGCAGGAAGTCCAGCAGGTGAAGACAAAACGACGCTGCCACATGCCGTCAGTGGTTCGAACCCCATCCTTCTGGATCGTGCTCGTCTTCTTCGCGTCCGCTGGGACAGCGTCAGCTCTGCCCCCGATCTTCCTGCCCCCACTGGCCAACGAGAAGAGAATGATCGAGCACGCGGCATTTTTGCTCATGATGTCGGCCTTTACTGAGATGGCGGGTCGCGTAATCCCTGGTGAGTTTTGTCACTTTCTGGAAGGTATGATTTGGTTCTCTTCCATGTCATGCATTGTCACTTCAGTGCCGATTTAAATTGCCTACGTACAAGGAGAGAATACATTTGTGCAGTAAACAAACTTACATATTTCTACTTTTCTCATTTTCGAAAACTTGCCTATATCTATAATTTGTGAAAAAAAGTCCATTAAACAGACTTTATTTATCATCACGAATAGTTTTGGGGTATAAGTGCACAAAGCCACCGCAATAAAACTGTACAAGTCACAACTAAGTTGGCTTTTAAAAAAAATTTTTCCATTCTCATTTGTTATATATCGCTGATGTCATTTATATTTTCTCTTCCTTACCTACCTTTCTGTCTTGTGTTTTTGTATGATTAAGTGCCCGTTAACTAGTAATACTGCTCCAGCTTTTGTCTTAAATAGTCTTAACGTTCTATTTATCAATACAGCCAGTGCTAGTGTTACAGTTAAGCCATTTTTTTTGTTTGTTTGTTAGTGTGCAATATTCAAATCTGAGTGGCACAGTTTAATATGATGTTATCAGTCTTGCTCAGGGCACAGAACAGCTTATGCTGGTCCTACGTATTACTGTTTATTGAACTGAGTTATATCAGTGTAATCTTAGACAAATCCTAACATCCAGACTAGACCTAGTGTTACATTTTAGTGTAAATCCATTTCTTTTTGACGAAATTAGCCTGCATGTTAAACTGGAAATACGATACAATTTACCGACCTCAATTTCAGGTCTAATCCTCCATTTCGGCTTTATGCGCCCATCTACGGTCCTGATAGTGCCAATGGCAGCTTGTGGCACTGTGTATCAGTTCACGAGTTTCTTCAACGACTTTGGTACGCTCCTGACTATGGCAGTTTTGAGTGGTCTGTTCACCGGAGCGTTCTGGGCTGTGCAGGTGAGATCTTTCATATGCCTGAAGCTCTGCGTTTATAGTGCAGTGTCATCTTTATATCTGAAGCTCTGTGTTTATAGTGCAGTGTCATCTTTATATCTGAAGCTCTGTGTTTATAGCACCGTGTCATCTTTATGTCTGAAGTTTTGTGTTTATAACGCCGTGTAATCTTTATAGCTCAAGCTTTTATAGCGCCGTGTTCTCTTTATATCTGAAGATGTTTATAGCACAGTGTCACATTTATATGTAAAGCTGTTTATAGCGCCATGTCATCTTTATATTTGAAGCTATTGACAGCGACGTGTTATCTTTATATCTGAGTTATCTTTATGTACCATGCTGTGCTTATAGCGCAGTATCATCTTTAGAACCCAAATTCTGTTTATAGAGCCGTGTCATCTTTATAACAGAAGCGGTGTTTTAGCTTTATTTCTGAAACTGTCTTTGTAGCGCCGTTTCATCTTTATACTTGAAGCTCCGTGTTTATAGTGGCGTGTCATCTTTATATCTGAAGCTGATTATAGTGCCGTGTAATCTTTATATATGAAGCTATTTATAAAAGGTAAAGGTAAAGGTAATCCTGTCGTGCCTTAGAGGCACATAGGGATATGGCGTTAGTGCCCATATTTTCCTTGACCTGTCAGCACACTAGAGGGTGATATGGTCAGTATCGCGCCTGGCCGCCTTTCCTTCCTCAACTCCGGAAGAAGTCGGGTACCCATTTCTACAGCTGGGTGACTGGGGTGCCGCCGGCCGGATTCGAACCCCCCGACCTTCGCCATGAGAGACCAGTGCACTAACCACTTCGCCACTCAGACACCCGAAGCCATGTTATTTATATACCTATGGCTACTGACTTTTCTTTCTCGGCGATTAGTCTGGGAATTTCGGCGTCATCTTTGACGATCTATTATGTATAAAGAGGAGATAACCAAGGAGGCAAGACAAAGACATTCAGTCAAATCCAAGGTAGCCGACGTTCATTGTGGAGATAGCAAAAAGAAAGGGGGTGTGGGTGGGTGATAATAATAAAGATGATGATGAGGTTAACACATTGTACACTATTTGAGTCATTGGCTGTTGTTTACCCCAGCTGACGTCAGTTCAGCGGTAACCAAGGAAGCAATTTATTTCCCGGATAATGCTGAAGAAACGCGTTAACTGCGGCTGGCATGAGGTACACAACAAACATAAGCGTTAGAGCTTTCTATCTTGCCAAGTATTTTAGCAGTGCCAACTTTTACCTGCTCGTTCACTAGGCCTCTGTGACAAGAAGATTTCATCTTCCCAGGGAGGTATTTAAATCCTTGCGTTTTAATTTTAAAAAACAAAAACATGCCGAGTTTTGCGTTCAGGCGGGTCATATTTTCTGATCTGTTTTCATTTAAAACTGTTTTTGCATAAAGGCGTTTTTTTCGGGGCGAAGAGAAGAGGAAGGAGGGTTCATTAAAAAAATTGTTTGAAAACTGGAATTAATATGGTTCTGTTCCTAATAAAGGTATCAGTAACAAGAAAAGTTGATATTAACAATTATGTAGCACAGCTGATGGTGAACTAAATTCTCTTGGAAAGGCTGCGAGCTGGAAAATCTCCGTACGCTGGTTGGTGCACGCGGAGGTACAAGAAGTACCCGGTGAGATTCCTACACTCGTCATGGTGTAGCTCATAATTTCATGCTGATCGGTATGTGACCAGCAACATACAACTATTATTATTGCAACAAATACCTCACAAACAACAACTGTCACTGTCATTCCTACAAATACACCACAACCAACAAGTAATATCACTGTCATCACTACAAACATCCTACAACCTACAACTATTGTCATTACAACAAATATCATACATCTTTTGTCATCTTCACAAATCCTCTCAGCCTAGATCTATCAGGTGTCCTAAAAATAATTTTTACAGCTTTCATACTATCTGAACACAAGCTGTAAAGATAATTGTTGGATATCCTGCCTTGTTACCATTCCAGAAACTGGCTCACACATTATAGAACAGATTTGAACTGATTGTAACATCTTCAAGTTTAGTTCTTGTCTGTATTAACAGTAATATTGCTTCAAGTCTAGTTCTTGTCTGTACATCTATAATATTACTTCAAGTCTAGTTCTTGTCTGTACATCTATAATATTACTTCAAGTCTAGTTCTTGTCTGTACATCTATAATATTACTTCAAGTCTAGTTCTTGTCCATACATCTATAATATTACTTCAAGTCTAGTTCTTGTCTGTACATCTATAATATTACTTCAAGTCTAGTTCTTGTCTGTACATCTATAATATTACTTCAAGTCTAGTTCTTGTCTGTACATCTATAATATTACTTCAAGTCTAGTTCTTGTCTGTACATCTATAATATTACTTCAAGTCTAGTTCTTGTCCGTACTTCTGCCTCCCACAGAGCCTTGTGGTCATAGAAGTGTTTGGGATGAAAAAGCTTGGCCCAATCCTTGGCTTCTACAACATCGTGTCAGGTCTCAGCGTGGCTCTCTCTAATCCTGTTGGTGGTGAGTATTCATACTGGCATAAGGTTTGTTGGTGGTGAGTATTCATACTGCCATAAGGTTTGTTGGTGGTGAGTATTCATACTGGCATAAGGTTTGTTGGTGGTGAGTATTCATACTGGCATAAGGTTTGTTGGTGGTGAGTATTCATACTGGCATAAGGTTTACAAAGAGGCCAGTTTCGAAAAGCTAAAAGAAAGACTATCAATGTTCATTGGGAAAATAAAAATATTATCACCACAGAACTAAGCAGGTGAAAAAAAATGATAGTGAGTACCATGATTTAAAAATTTTGTTATAAATATGACAGCCAAAGTGACAGTGTTACTGGAAATGCATGACTATCATGTCTGTGAATTAAAGATTGCAAAAGCCTGTTTGTAATGTTCCTAGCAACAAGCTGGTGTGCCACTTCGGCTTAACAAACCGGGCAGGGCTTAGTAATCTCCGACGAGATGGAAGAATTTTGGCCTCACTCTGAATCTTCAAACATTTCGCAGTAAACTGGTTTTTGTCCAGCATCACAGCTGTGTCCCAGCACCTGACAGTAAGCTGGTCTTTATCCAGCATCACAGCTGTGTCCCAACACCTGACAGTAAACTGGTTTTTATCCAGCATCACAGCTGTGTCCCAACACCTGATAGTAAGCTGGTCTTTATCCAGCATCACAGCTGTGTCCCAACACCTAACAGTAAGCTAGTCTTTATCCAGCATCACAGCTGTGTCCCAACACCTGACAGTAAACTGGTCTTTGTCCAGCATCACAGCTATGTCCCAGCACCTGACAGTAAGCTGGTCTTTATCCAGCATCACAGCTGTGTCCCAACACCTGACAGTAAACTGGTTTTTATCCAGCATCACAGCTGTGTCAGCTGTGTCCCAGCACCTGACAGTAAGCTAGTCTTTATCCAGCATCACAGCTGTGTCCCAGCACCTGACAGTAAGCTAGTCTTTATCCAGCATCACAGCTATGTCCCAGCACCTGACAGTAAGCTAGTCTTTATCCAGCATCACAGCTGTGTCCCAGCACCTGACAGTAAGCTAGTCTTTATCCAGCATCACAGCTGTGTCCCAACACCTAACAGTAAGCTAGTCTTTATCCAGCATCACAGCTGTGTCCCAGCACCTGACAGTAAGCTAGTCTTTATCCAGCATCACAGCTATGTCCCAGCACCTGACAGTAAGCTAGTCTTTATCCAGCATCACAGCTGTGTCCCAGCACCTGACAGTAAGCTAGTCTTTGTCCAGCATCACAGCTATGTCCCAGCACCTGACAGTAAGCTAGTCTTTATCCAGCATCACAGCTATGTCCCAGCACCTGACAGTAAGCTAGTCTTCATCCAGCATCACAACTGTGTCCCAGCACCTGACAGTAAGCTAGTCTTTATCCAGCATCACAGCTATGTCCCAGCACCTGACAGTAAGCTAGTCTTTATCCAGCATCACAACTGTGTCCCAGCACCTGACACCATGACTATGCCACTGCACCTGACATCATTAACAGCACCTCAACACCCGACACCATTAACCGCACCTCAACACTTTATATCATTAATCGCACCTCAACACCTGACATCATCAACCTCACCTCAACACCTGACACCATGACTATGCCACTGCACCTGACATCATCAACCGCACCTCAACACCTGACACCATGACTATGCCACTGCACCTGACATCATTAACAGCACCTCAACACCCGACACCATTAACCGCACCTCAACACTTTATATCATTAATCGCACCTCAACACCTGACATCATCAATCGCACCTCAACACCTTACATCATTAACTGCACCTCAACTTCTGATGTCATTAACTGCACCTCAACTTCTGACATCACTAACTGCACCTCAACACCTGACATCACAACTGTTCTGTGACATCTGACTCCACAACTGTTCCTCAACATCATCGTCATGGCAACTGCAAAGAACAACAGATCAAAGTTCCAGGAAGATAAGGAGAAATGCTAGCCTCCCATGTTTACAAGTGTTTTAAAAATAAATACTTGATTTGTTTGCTCCAAAAGTTATAACTGTGACATCAGTCTGTCACATAAACTGAAAACACAGAAAGTTACTTTGAGCAAAACAAGAAACTGATATGAACTGAGAAATCCTTTGGTTGGCATATAGAATCCCTTTAAAAGTATACTTGTCATTACAACATAGAATGTGTAATGTCTGAAATGCTATCAGCATCAATGATATCATCATAAACTATAATGAAACAAGTTTTTGCTGTAACTGCTCTGTTCAAGAAGTATAATGAAAAAGAAAAAGTTTTTGTAATCCTCTTTCATTTTTCTCAGCTGTGGAAGGTTTTTGGTGGTAGGTTCTGTTTGTTTTATCTTGTATAAAATTATACAGATTTACTATGACCTACAACCATGGGCTTTTTTTTGTTTTTTAAATCCTTATCATTTCCTGTACCAGGTTTACTGAGAGACCTTTCGGGGACTTATGCTACGACCTTCCACTACTTCGGAGCAATGTATTACATGGCTGTGCTCATGATGATCCTTATTCAGTTCTGTAAGGGAAATGATAACAGCAACACTGAAAGCTCACGATCTGAAAAGTCGCCAGAACACACTGAACAAGATAAGCCAAGGGTTAGAAATAGAGGAGCACTTCATTCAAAACCAAGTAATGACCATGACACAGTGGGATCCCACAAGCATTCACCACAATCTCCTGTCAGCCAGCACCCTCATAACAGCTTCTCCAAGTCAAGCACCGTGTGATGTGTTTCTGTGCTTCCCACACCAGACTCTGCCTCAACAGCCTATTCTTCTCCTCTCCCATGACCCTGACCTTCATAAGCTGACACCACAACCTCACAAAAGTTGTAAGAAATCACAAGCAAGCAATAGAGAACACTTGAGCTTCTGATGACTGCAGCAAATCAATTTCAGAGCTTCAATTCATGACCTCAGCTCACCGAAAAATGTGAACCTTTTATCGCTGATCATTTGTTCAAGCTGTGAGTGAACGTCTGTGCCAGCCGCAATAATTTTTTTTTTATTTCTACAAACACGTGTTTCAAAAAATTAACTTTTATGTGGAATCTTATTTTTCCCTTCATATACTAAGCAATATGTATGTAGTGAGTAAATCCAGTGCACCACACCATGCACTTGTCTCCAAGACTGTTCAATTTAGTAATCAGCTTTACAGCTTGGTTGAGCAATAGCTTCAGTATTCTATGACACTTTCTTTCAGCACAATCAACACCATCAGAATGTCCTTATCTTCTATCTCAGCCTTACTTCAGTCTCTCTGCCTTTTTATCTTGCTCTTTTCAGGAAAATGAACTGCAGTGTCAATGCACACAGGAAGTCACTGAACAAGCTGTAATGTTCATTTCTTTTGGAACAAAAAATGATATCAGCTGAGGGCAAAATGCTGATAAAATGAAGCCAAGAAACAAAACAGCAACTGTATCTTTATGATAAGAGAAAGACCCACATATATATGAGGTTATCTCAGGTGATGAACTGGCACTGCGTGTAATCTGTTCAACCAAATAATTAAAATATATCTAAGAATGCCACTTCGATGTATTTGTAAAAAAAGATAAATGTCTTTTTAAAAAATTCTGAAATTGTAAAACAATGTCAGAATTTTCTAGGACCTCTCTGAAGATATGCCTAAATAACAAAAATTTTCTAGGACCTCTCTGAAGATATGCCTAATTAACAAAAATTTTCTAGGACCTCTCTGAAGATATGCCTAATTAACAAAAATTTTCTAGGACCTCTCTGAAGATATGCCTAAATAACAAAAATTTTCTAGGACCTCTCTGAAGATATGCCTAAATAACAAAAATTTTCTAGGACCTCTCTGAAGATATGCCTAAATAACAAAAATTTTCTAGGACCTCTCTGAAGATATGCCTAAATAACAAAAATTTTCTAGGACCTCTCTGAAGATATGCCTAATTAACAAAAACATGCAGCAAGTACCTTTCTGGGAAAGGAGACCATCAGAGTGGATAGCAAGAGAGGTTTCTCTAGTTTTATGTGTTCAGAGAAAATGAGATACTGCAGTCCATTCCCTGTAAGTTAAAAATGCTAAAAGAATAATGAACGGATGAGAACTGGATGAAACAGTAAATAATTCATCTATGTGTTGACAAAAGTGTGAAATACAGATAACCCAGTGTAATGTAACAAGTGTCAGAATTACAGTATATTGTGAAATAGATACGGTCAAGAATGAGAGAGGGAGATAAGAATGTTTAAAAACTGAAAAAAAAGTAAATTTCTCAACAAACATATCAGTCACTGAATAAATGTTCAGCAGTCATTGCACAGAACAAGATATGTTGCAGATAGAAACACCATTATCAGATATGATCAATCAATTACCACAGTGTTGCAGATAAGAACACCATTATCAGATACCATCAACCATCATAATGTTGTAGATAAGAACACCATTATCAGATACCATCAACCAACTACCATAATGATTGGAGTTTTCAGCTATTTAAGTTAAAATCTGTGGCAGCTGAATCTGTAAATGAACACTTTTCAAAAATACAAATGAATTAACTTTTATAAATTGCTTTTTTTAACTTTTAATTTTTCTGTTTCCCTTGTCTTAAGTAATTAAAACTTTTTGATACATAACAAACAATGTGTACACTGAATGGACCCAAAACTGAAACAACTTTACATCAAGAATGAACATAAATAAACAACACAAAATCAAAACTGAAACAACTTTACATCAAGAATGAACATAAATAAACAACACAAAATCAAAACTGAAACAACTTTACATCAAGAATGAACATAAATAAACAACACAAAATCAAAACTGAAACAACTTTACATCAAGAATGAACATAAATAAACAACAAAATCAAAACTGAAACAACTTTACATCAAGAATGAACATAAATAAACAACACAAAATCAAAACTGAAACAACTTTACATCAAGAATGAACATAAATAAACAACACAAAATCAAAACTGAAACAACTTTACATCAAGAATGAACATAAATAAACAACACAAAATCAAAACTGAAACAACTTTACATCAAGAATGAACATAAATAAACAACACAAAATCCAAAACTGAGATCATTGCAAGAATTAGAGCTGTATTTTCTTGGATGAATGCTGAAATCTGATGATTAATAATATTAACGTTGAATGTCTGAGAAAAAGATATATAACAAGTAAGAATTAAGTAAGCCTACAACAAGAAGATACGAAAATATCTTAGGCTGCTGCTACAAAAAAGTGAAGACTTGAACACAGTGTAACGTGAAGACTTGAACACAGTGTAAAGTGAACATGAAGTGAAGAAAAGAGGGGACAAAATTTGCATGAATGGACAAATAAATACTGGCAACCTTGGTCACATATATGTAGTATGTTAAGGACATGACATACAAGGACATGACATCACAACACAGCACTCAGTGATTTAAAAAATCTATGGATGCTATTTCAGCTGTGCTTATTTTGAAGAGTACACATGGGATCACATGTCAAATACGACGTGCTTGAAAGAGTACATCATGTGATTATGTTTCAGATGTCACTTATTTGGAAGAGCACATCATGTGATTATGTTTCAGATGTCACTTGTTTGGAAGAGCACATCATGTGATTATGTTACAGATGTCACTTGTTTAGAAGAGTAAATCATGTGACTATTTTTTCAGATGTCACTTGTTTGGAAAAGTACATCATGTGATTATGTTTCAGATGTCATTTGTTCGGAAGAGTACATCATGTGATTATGTTTCAGATGTCACTTGTTTGGAAGAGTACATCATGTAATGTCACCACTCATACACAAACACATCCTACTGTTCATGAATACACAAAGTGAGAAAAGACCTAACACCAGTTACATACAGCCAAAATATCATATAAACTCAGCTTATACCTTTTGTTCTACACACACTTTACCAGGAAAAACTAACATATACTGTTAATGAACGCAAAGTCTTTAGCAAGCCAAGCACGCTAAGTAACAATATACTGCTCCTCTGCAATAACTTTTTCTACAATTGGTTTGTCTGGGACAAAATCACATTTTACATAAGAATCGGGTTTGTCAGAAATGGTGGGTTTCAAGTCATAAGCTCGTTCTGCTGGGGCCAGCATGAACATCTTCACCAGCAACTTGAGGACATCATCATTAAACTCCCTGACCTGTCAACAAAAAAGACTACTTGTTAATACTTGTAGAATTCAACTGTTGATTATTACTGGCCAAAAACAGGAAATCTTGGCAAACTACCATGTGAGCCCTATGTGACGTTTAACAGCAAGGGAAGGATGTAAGATGTACATATACTGCTGTTGTTCTATGTTTATGTTTACCATTGCTCCATGTTTATTGCTGAGCTCTTGTGCCCCTTTTGTCTGAATAACAATAACTTGTAATTTAAGTGTCATGTTCCAGATTTTCTCCTCCTAAATAATGTATCTCTTCTGTTCTTGGTTTTAAGACTATTAATGGCCAACCTACTCTCTTCTGTCCACAATGATGAGATGCATTGTTGGGTTTTCTTCACTCATGAAGCTTAGGCCTATGCTGTCTGAGGTATGGTCCAGTGTTTGTGTCAAACAGCTTACTTAGGCCTATGCTGTCTGAGGTATGGTCCAGTGTTTGTGTCAAACAGCTTACTTAGGCCTATGCTGTCTGAGGTATGGTCCAGTGTTTGTGTCAAACAGCTTACTTAGGCCTATGTTGTCTGCAGTACGGTCCTGTGTTTTTGTCAAACAGCTTACTTAGGCCAATGTTGTCTGCAGTATGATTCAACATTTTTGTTAAACTGCTTACTTAGGCCAATGACGTCTGCAGTACGATTCAACGTTTTTGTCAAACAGCTTTTTTAGGCCATGTTGTCTGCAGTACGATCCAATGTTTTTGTCGAACAGCTTACTTAGGCCTATGATGTCTGCAGTACAGTTCAACATTTCTGTCAAACAGCTTACTTAGCCCTATGCTGTCTGAGGTATGGTCCAGTGTTTTTGTCAAACAGCTTACTTAGGCCTATGATGTCTGCAGTACGATCCAATGTTTTTGTCAAACAGCTTACTTAGGCCTATGATGTCTGCAGTACGGTCCAGTGTTTTTGTCAAACAGTTTTTCTAGGTCTGACAACTGTAAAAAAATCATCTCATTTCATACAGCCAATGACAATGATGAAAATGTCATCTGGTAGTGTAAACTATCAATCAAGGAAGACCTAGAAACATCTAGCAAAGGAGTCTTGAAGGAGAGATAAGAATGGTGGACAGAAGAACAGTCCAGGACAGAAATAAATGGAGAGCACTTATTTATGGCCATGCTGAAGGAAATGAGGAACGAAGGAACGAACGAACATACTTTATTTTCAAAGGGTTAAGAACTAGGCACGCAGGCCCGTCTAACATTCTTCCCTTCATCATACAGCTTTCACTCAGTCACAGTTATTCAGCATTTGTTAATGAGCATAATAATCATGAAGACACATTAAATGATTACATAAATAATAAACTTATCTCATGTCCATACACTCTACACTCTGATTTATGCAACAACATGAAACAAACTTGCATTCTTACAAATGGAAGGGAATGGAAGGGAAGGGAAGGGAAAGGAAGGAAGGAAGGGAGGGAGGGAGGAAGTAAGTGTAAACTTCAACACCTGACCACCCACTGTACTGTTGCTCAATGATGTAACAAATCAAATGCTTTCTGTGCTACTTCCAGTTGCTAAAATAAGCCATCAAAAAAAGGCCTTAAATTATCCTTGCTCATTATTATAAATCAAGTTCCCTCTAATTTCATTATATTAAGTCACCAACAAACTCCCTCTATTATTAGATCAGGTCACAAACTCCCTCTAATATTAGATCAAGTCACCAACTCCCTCTAATACCATTCAGTTACTAATTGTTAGCATAGGTCACCAATAAACTCCCTCTATTATTTGATCAAGTCACCAACAAACTCCCTCCATTATTAGATCAAGTCACCAACAAACTCCCTCTAATAATTAGATCGTCACCAACAAACTCCCTCCAATATCAGATCAAGTCACCAACATACTCCCTCCATTATTAGATCAAGTCACCAACAAACTCCCTCTAATAATTAGATCGTCACCAACAAACTCCCTCCAATATCAGATCAAGTCACCAACAAACTCCCTCCAATATCAGATCAAGTCACCAACAAACTCCCTCCAATATCAGATCAAGTCGCCAACAAACTCCCTCTAATAATTAGATCATCACCAACAAACTCCCTCCAATATCAGATCGAGTCACCAACAAACTCCCTCCAATATCAGATCAAGTCATCAACAAACTCCCTCCAATATCAGATCAAATCACCAACAAACTCCCTCCAATATCAGATCAAGTCACCAACAAACTCCCTCTAATAATTAGATCATCACCAACAAACTCCCTCCAATATCAGATCAAGTCACCAACAAACTCCCTCCAATATCAGATCAAGTCACCAACAAACTCCCTCCAATATCAGATCAAGTCACCAACAAACACCCTCCAATATCAGATCAAGTCACCAACAAACTCCTTTACTTCCCACCAGTTACATGTTTCAACCACATCTCATGAAATTATCATCAACAAATCCATGCACACATGAAAAATTTGTGAGCATTTGATCTGAATTATGCAGCCCGTGAAAAGAAAAAAGACACACAAAAGAAAATGGATCCTGATATAAGAAAATAGTTTAAGTGCTGTAATTTAGAAAGCATCACTCACTGGCTCTGTCAGTTTACACAGAATCTTGTCTGATAGTTACAGAGCTGAATATACTGCTCAGTCCTGCAACAAAGCTCATGTCAGCAAGGACAATCATTGTCTGGCTTACCTTCCCACTTTCTATGCTGTGATACAAGGGCATCTCATCTGTGAACCAGCAGAGATTGACTTTGTTATTGCCTGCATCATCTTTCCACAGCTCTAATGTGTTCAGCTGGTAGGCAAGGAAGGAAAATCTCTCACCATCAGTCATTATAGCCTGACTTGTTAGTGGATAAGTTAAGTCAATGACATGACTGAAACCTACCCCAAAATAAAGAAAAGAAAAATAAACAACTCAAAGTCCACATCTCTGCACAAACATAAACAAGTTATACTTTAAAAATATACATCCTAACATGAAGTGACAAATGAATAACATTTTCAAATAGAAAAACTATTAAGAAGTACAGATGGGAAATAAAATATATTTTGCCTTACAACAGTTGTTAAAATCTAAAATCCTGTCCAAAAACACCAAAATAGCAATCTACAAAACTATAATAAGACTATAACAGAATTCTTAACTCTGGCATTCTGATCTTTTATTAAACTTTATAGGGGAGTTAACCAGGGATTTATTTAGTAGACTGAGTAGTAGTTAGCACTCTTAGTTATTTTTTTAAAAGTACAGGTCAGCTATAGGTCAGGTTTGATATGTTGAAGGCCATTTCTTGTCATGTCCAGGCACAGGATTTTTTACAGTTAACTAAAGTTGTTTAGGACATGTTTGTTTAATTGGTTATTTTTAGTTACAGAAAAGCTTAAAATAAGACTGTTGTTTTTAGTTTATTGTTCAAAGTCATAAACAGGAAATTTTTGCAGGGATTGAGATTTTAGGCAGAAATGTTTTAATCACGATTTTTATCTTCTATGAGATAGAATCTTCGGGAAGATTTCAGAATAGGAATTGTAGATCATATTTAAGGACCAAACTCTTACATAGGATTATGATAAGGATTAGACTGATTAGTAGTTTGAGATTCATTATGATTGCAAAATTCATTATGCAGAGTTTGACTGAGAAAGATGTTTCAGATAGGATGCTAGGATGTGATGTTAGTTTGTTTTTTTTTTCCTCATGGATCCAATGTGTTAATTTCTGATGCAGCTATGAGTTGTTAGAAATAGTTTGTAACTGAAGGAATATAAATTAGTTCTATTGAGATTTTTTTTTTTTTGAGTCCGATATTTTTGGTGATGTGAAGTTGCATGAAGTTGTATCCATGGAATTTTCAGTGAGTGAGTAAAATGGCTCTTATTCCATCATGTTGAATGTCTGTTTTTCCTAGCTGAGAGTGATTGTTGTCAACTCCCTCCCTACATGGCGAACTAGGTCTCACTGTGTGTGGAGTTGGATTACTCACCTGTTTACTTAACTTACTGTTACATCCTCACTTACTCATCACTCATTTTTCCCATAATAAATATGTGTAATTGCTATTATCAATTTGAGTGTTAGTGGTTCTCAAACTGTTGAGATGTGTTCTTTCTCAGTAACACATTAAAATTCCTCAGATGTAATCAGTAGACAGAAGAAGAAAGTAGTTCAGTTTATCACCTGGGGTGGGGCTTTACACAAATGCAAAGTACTTTAATTAGTGCCGTGCACTGCAGCCATCATGTATGGATCAGAAACATGGAGTACAACAAAGAAAGATGGACAACACTTGAAAATCTTTGAAAACAAGATCCTAAGAAGAATCTTGGGCTCATAAAGGATACCAACTGTGGGGAATGGGGACCTAGAAAGAACACTGAACAGCCAACAAATTATAAATGTCTTGAAACTGAACAGCCAACAAATTATAAATGTCTTGAAACTGAACAGCCAACAAATTATAAATGTCTTGAAACTGAACAGCCAACAAATTATAAATGTCTTGAAACTGAACAGCCAACAAATTATAAATGTCTTGAAACTGAACAGCTAACAAATTATAAATGTCTTGAAACTGAACAGCCAACAAATTATAAATGTCTTGAAACTGAACAGCCAATGAATTATAAGTGTCTTGAAACTGAACAGCCAACGAATTATAAGTGTCTTGAAACTGAACAGCCAACAAATTATAAATGTCTTGAAACTGAACAGCCAACAAATTATAAATGTCTTGAAACTGAACAGACTACACTGGTTGGGCCATGCAGAAAGAATAGAAGAAAACAGACAAACGAAAATTGTGTATTCCACAAGAGATGATGGAAACAATACCAAGGGGTAGACCAAGACAGATGGAGAGACAACAAAGAAGAAGATATAAAAGAAATTGGTGTTACTAACTGGAGAGAGAAGATTAAGAATAGAGAGGAATGGAGGTAAACTTTATCTGCAGCAATGAGCCTTAATGGCTCGGAAAGCTGAAGATGAGGAAGAAAGACTTTTAAGAAAAGGTAAAAACAGGTTTATATATTAATGTAACAGAGCACACAGTTATTCATACAAAAAATACAGGACAAAGAAACAGGAAGAGAAAAGTTTGCATTAATTTGCACGATATATAATACATGAGAAAGGGGAAAAAAAAAAGAAAGGGGGGTATTATTTATCTGGTGTCTTGTATGTTATCACAGCTTTACTAAAGTGGCTTCATGCATATATCACTAAAGTAGCAGCTTTACATGTATCACTGAGGTAGCAGTACTGTTACATATACCACTAACCTAGCACTCCTGCTTTATGTATCACACTTAGGTAGCAGTAATACTGCTATATGTGTAAAACCTAAGTGTAGCTACAGCTTACATATAATGAACTTTATTACTAAAGTGTTGATGAGAATTGTTTTTTTTAAATATTAACTCTTCCCGTACTTTTGGTCAAATTTTCGATCCTTCCGTTTCCCCGATGCATGCCAATGGTCGGTATTTCGATCATGGTTTGTTTCATTAAAACAACCGGTGTAACATTTAGATTGTACATATTTCGTCCGCGTTTCTGGTGACACTTTTCAAAATGGTGAAAGAGAGTGCTTAGTTATGAGCGATGCTGAGCGAGAAAAAGGAAGAGAAACATAGAAAATGTTCAATTTTTGATGATGTAGATAGGGGTATGGACATGGCCTGTGACCACCCCATTGCTCTTGAATGTATCCCAAGTAGATCTAGACATATTAGACAACTGGAGAAGCAGCTGGGAGGTTATTTCAGACATTAATTTAGTGAGAATGCAACACAGAATCACAATACGAGATCAACAAGTAGATCTAGACATCTCAGATGGTAAGTAGTGTAGATCTAGACCTAGCCGATGGTGAGCTGGGCACAATCAGTGTCTAAAAACATCACATTACTTCTTTTTTTCCTAAAAAACTCTGCATTTATGAAATTTTCATACATTTAGTTATATTTTGAAACATAATAAGTACACGGAAGTACATAGAAATACTGTTTTCCATTCCATTTTACAAATATACCCCCTAACATATCAAGACCTGTGCTTTTATTCCGGCACCCAACTGAACATCTGCGTTTCTTCCTATGCTATGGGAAGAGTTAAAAAAAAAAAAAAACCAACCTTGATTGCAAGCTTGAGCTGCCAGCCATGTGAAAGTGCTCATCAGGCCGGTTGTCAGTCGGCAATCACGTGCAGCCTTTTGGCTCTGGGATTTCTCAATATCATGTGTTTTGCAAGTTGAAATGATGCCTATCAGTCCATATTCACACGGATCACCCATCTTGTGACCTGACAAAACAGTCATGAATGACTCAGACTACATGCTAAAAAATGAATCTTTTACTGAATTGTGTTACATTTTACCGGAGGTCATTACAGAATCTTGAAATGTTTAACATCAAGACTTGCCAACAATATGGAATGTGAACTGGGTGTTAAACACACAGCTCAACAACTAAACAACATATAAAATATCTCAATATATTTCTTATATCAGGTTATACAATTTTCAAACTAGAAAATGATGATTCATATAAGCAGGACACTGGAAATGGCAATAACACTACTGCTTGGTTTCAAATTCATCACTTTCAGCCATGGACTGAACTTACTGTAGCAAGTATGTTTCACTACTGATTTCTATTCTGATCTGTGTGATGTTTTAATGTGGTGTGTAAAATAAAACAACACTGATATATTTCCATACTGAACTGGTATTATGAACTGTTATATCACCTGAAAAGATGTCAGAACAATGTTAGGATATAATAATGATAATAATAACAAGATATATTTACCTGCTAAGATAGACTTCAACAGTTTATTGCTTGCTTTGCCCTGACCATAGACAGACGGTCTGAACATCAATTTTGGTGGCTCAAGGTCGGGTACTGTTCTACCTAAGTCAGGCTCAAACTGAAAATTTTGATTACAGCAAATACTGAATGATGGCTGGACCCACACAGTTTCATTTCTAATATCACACCAAAACAAGCTAAAGCTGAATGGACCTATTGTACTTAACTCTACAAAACAAACAAGCTAGTTCTAATGATGGTTGGATCTGTAGATTTTAACCGTAAATCTGCCATGAAACTAACATGTTTACAATATCAAGATAAATGACTACAAAATTAACATTTGTCTTCACTGATATATCGTTTGTCAAATTATTTTTTAAGGAAAAAAAAACTATTATATAAGTGAAATTAGTCACAAATAAAGAGCAAAACTCTCTCTCTGATTTTACTAAGGATAATCTCTTATCTGTCTTCTTCTTCTTCTGTGTTCCATGGTTCTAACCTCAGACATTCTATATTTATTGTCCAGATAAACTGTGTAGTCTTTTTTCAGGTCATGCTTGGCACCCAAAAGTTTGTCTTCTAGTTTAGGTCCCTGCAGCCGGAGAAGACTGATCTCAGGCTTCTTGACAGAGGAGGCAGAGCTGCAGAACATGCTCTGGAGTTTCACATATCAGGGGTGTGTTACAGGCCAAGGCAATACAAGTTTGCTCACAATCAGGGGTGTCCTATGTGTAGTCTGAAGATGGTGTTTTGTCCTTGATGTGAGAGTTGCAGCATCTGATCGTGTTAGATGGTGGGTTGTGCTGGTCAACCCATAACTTCTTGCACCGATGCTTGATTATAGTTCTGGCTTCACCATGTGAGACAGTGTTGATGCTGTGGTTGCCTGCAGCCAGATGCGACAAGTTCATCAGTTTCTTCATTTGTCAATATCTCAAAAGCTGATTTTTACATCCCATTCTTGACCTGATGTCACCTGAACATCTGATATTTGTAGCTACTGTTACCATGAGCCAAATGATTTTATACACTTGTCTCAGTGTCTTTCCTTGAAACAAGGACGCTGCATTTTTAAATTTGTTTTCCTTTTTGTTTATTCTTTTCTTTTTTATCATTTTTTTCTGTGTTGTTGCTGTTTAACTCTTCAGTGCTCCCTTTTTTTTTCTTCACTAGTTTTTGTTAACTGCTGTCACTTCTGCTATCACCACTTTGTGATTGTGGTGGTGGTGGGGGGGGGGGATGCATGAAGGTGCAGCAGGAAACAGTGATCCTGACTGCTAGTGGCTGAACTGACAAACCATACTGAAACCAAGACCCTATCCCATCTTTCTTTTGGTGTCTTTAGTAAAGCTGGGCTAGCATGCAAGGACCACTATAACCCTCATGCCAGCAGAATCTGCTGAAGAAGGACATTGTCTTTCCCCAATTTTTAGCTTCACTGGTTAAAAAAAAAAGAAAAACAGCTGCACTAAGCTTGTACTTGGACACCTTCACCACAGCAGTTGTACAGAAAATCATGATGACAGTTCCAAAGAGACAAAACAAAAAAACATCACTGCTAGGACATCTGCAAATCTCAAGCTATACAACACTGCTAGGACATCTGCAAATCTCAAGCTATACAATGCTGCTAGGACATCTGCAAATCTTAAGCTATACAACACTGCTAGGACATCTGCAAATCTCAAGCTGTTGACAACACAGCCTTTTATTTTTCATTCCTTTAAAAACTCCTCTCATGATTTTCTTGCTGCCAGATGAGGTTTGGTGGCAGGAAGGGATGTCAGAAACAATTTTTGTGGAGCTGAGGTCAACAAAAATGTATGCACCAACCCTTTACCACCCCTGACTGCCCTAGTCATAGAACACAGCCTTGTCTTATTCCTTGCAAGTTCTGATGCCCAGTGTTAATAAATCATGATGAGATTAGAAAAATACTGCGATAGTTTCTTTTGCCTTCCAACAACTTAAGCCTCATTTTACTTTTAAGTCTTGTCTAAAGTGATAACTAAGCAAAAATATGGCAGAATGTCCTATTTTGGTCCCCTGTTGCTTACCTGGACATTTACAGAGATCTTAACTACTCCTATTACTAAAAGGAGAGACAATTAACTTTTCAGGAAATGATATACATTCAATCTTGACTAAAACCTTACCTCTGGTAGTGGCAAGTGGTATCGCACCATGGCATCAAACACATTTTCTGATATTATCGGGTGATCTTGAACTGTTTCATAAACCTCCTCATCTGGGTCATACTTGAACATCCGTTTCTTTCTCTCCAGTCCATGTCTGCTCCACAAAGCTCTGACAGTCACATCCTCATCATACTGGCATGTCTGGAGATGGCTGCAGTGTTTGCCAAGTTCTAGGATTAGAGCTTCGGAGATACATCGAATTAATGACTTTGACAAGCGAGTTTTTTCTGCCTCCGGGGAACTACCTGCTCTGTCTACTACATAACTTTCCATGAGAATGTGCTCGTATATATGTTTCTTCAGATTCTTCACTGCATCATCTACTAACTTGCTATCAAAACTGTCAAATATTTTCGGTTTTGCTTGTTCCCACGGCAATAAATGAGTTTTTGTTACATACTTTCTGAACTGCAGAGATGATGGATGGTCACTAATATGTTCCAATGTCAAAGTAACTGCTGCATAATCAATGAGCTCATTTATCCTTTCATCAAAATTATGAATTCGATACTCCCTCTTAGGCATCTTAAACATTGCTAACGTGTTTCTATTCAGAAGCTCCAGCTGCCTCTCTTGGACTGTGGCGGTTGACAAGAGTCTCTCCTTCAGCTCTTGCCACTGCCATGCATAATCCGGTTTCATATCTCCCCATGTACCAGGCGGGTATTTTGGTTTAATGGGAGGATATTCTGGGATGTCTTCAATGTCTATAACAGGATTGGTTTCTTTCCCTGTAACTGCAATACTAGAATGTCGTACAGGTCTCTGTGGAAACAGAAAGACTCGCTTCCCAATGGCCCTAAAGGCTACTAACGCGGACATTTTGTTGGAGATCATTAATGACCTCCAATGGAGAAGATTAAGTACTATCTGCACGGCGACCGAATATGTTGCTGAGAAGTGGGAAATCTATCTGTTGTCCTGCCGGCTGGTGTTGGCTATCATGCTTTTCCTACCTGCTCCGTGTGGTGAATGTAAGCTGTGATGGTGTTCTTTGTCTGTGCCATCTCGTTAGTCCATCCAGCATTTTCTCTCTAACTCGACCTCATTTGCCTTTTATCTTTCCTGTTGTCACAATGTATTCTAGTTTGCCTCGCCGTAGAACATGTCCAGAGAATTTGGATTGTCTTTTTCTGACTTGTGTTATTTGTCTCGTTTCTCCAGTCGCTCTCAGAACCTCTTGTTCTGATATCTTTGTGATATCTTTGTGTCCGTGGTGTTCGTAGAACTCGTAGCACGGGGAAAATAGTAATGTCTATCTCCATATTTGAGGAAAAGGGGGGGGGATGTGTTTAACCTGAACTTCTGTGTAAAAATCAAACTTTTAGCAGCAGTCAATTTGAAATTTAGAGAAGAAATTAAAGAAAAATTCAGAAATGAGCTAAACTATAAAACACAAGAGGAAATGAAGAAGATAAAAGCATTGATGACAGTGGGAAGATATAAAAACCATTATAAAGAACATTGGAAGAATCCTGGGAGTCAAGACCGTAAAGAAAAAAAAACTGGTTCAATGAAATCTGCGGAAAAGGGGGGGGGGGGCCGCAATCATAAAGAAAAGAACAGCGAGACAAACTGGTGCAATGAAAACCACGGTGTCACGCAATCCCGCTTCAGAGACCCACCAAGAATACAGGCTTAAGCCCTGTGGTACTCTGAACCCCTTGTGGTCCTCACGTGGATCTCGTGTGGTACTTTCGGGGACCACACAGGAGACCACGGGACCTAACGAGGACCACAGGCGTAAATTCAGTAGGATCACAGTGCGGTTTTTGGTGGTAGAAGCGAACGAAGAAGAAGAAGAGAAGAAGCGAGACAAATTTGGTCGAATGACACGAACAACAAAACAAGAGAAATACCATAGTGTAAAGAAACTCAAAAAGTTATTCGTCAACAAAAACGACAATATATGAAAGACATGGTAAGCGAGATGCAGACATGCCATCAAAATAAGAAAATCAGGGAATTCTTTAAAGAATTCCAAACAGTAAAGCAAAGATATATAAACAACCTCTGCAGAGGTTGAAGGATAGTAATGGAAACATGATAAATAATGAAGAGAAAATCTGTATCAGATGGAAAGAATATTTTGAAAAACTACTAAACTGTGAAGAGCCTATAAACACATTACCATGCTAAGAAATACAAACTTGTGAATCTGGAACAGAGAACCCAGACTTAGAAGAAGGCATCTACAGTATCACGCTTCTGTGAAACAACAAAGCAACGAGTTCAGATGGAATTACTGCAGAACTAATTAAGGAATGATATCTAAGCCACATAAACAGATATGCACAATGATACAAAAAAATGTGGAGAGAAAAAAACTCTCTATTGAATGGAGAGAATAACTACTGATCCCAGTATTTTAAAAAAAGCGATAAGAGCAAGTGTGAAAACTACAGGTGAACATCTTTACTACAAGCAAGCTACAAAATATTATCTATTATACTTTTAAATATATTAAAACCATACAGCAGAAACATACTGGGAGACTATCAAGCAGGTTTCAGGAAGAATAAATCAACTGTATACCAAATATTTTATCTACATCAAAGAGCAGAAAGTACTGGGAATATTGAAAAGATGTGCATAATACAGTATATTCAATTACTTCAAAAAATCTTATGACAGCATGGATAGGAGCAAATATTTTGAGAGATTTAATAAATTAATCAATTTGACCAGAATATTCACGGAGGATGCACAGAATATATATATATATATATATATATGTTTGTGTGTGTATGTTAGAGCATCACGCTGGAACGCCTGGAGCAATTTCAACCAAACTTGGCACACATATTATTTACAATCTGGACAAATCACCGTGGGAGTTAGATCATCCCCAGGAGATCATCCCTAGGATAGCCCTATGACACCTAGAGGTCGGGATGACATGTAAAAATAATCGAAACTGAACGATATTGGTGTCGAATCCATAGTTTTTGGGATCACTGAGATAAATACTGACACTCCTGATGCCGTTCCAAGTTCAGCCCCCAACGGCATGGGGGTGGGATGGGGTGACATGTACAAATAATCGAAAACGACAGAGATTAGTGTCGAATCCATAGTTTTCGGGGTCGCTAAGCTGATTTGTGACAATTAAGCCCATGTTTAATCGAATAGAAGGAATAGAACTCTGTACAACCGTCTAGACTCTGTATAACCTTCTAGAAGGTTATGGAAATGAATAGAACATTGTAGAAACTTCTAGAAGATTGTGGAACTGAGTGGACCTCTGTAGAATCTTCTAGAAGACTGTGGAAATGAACAGAACGTTGTAGAACCTCTAGAAGGTTGTGAAAATGAATAGAACTTTGTTGATTGGGATAAATAAATACCCGGGCAACGCCGGGTAATAAGCTAATTGTTAGATATAATGATGATACTGATGAAGCTTATATTTTTCTTTTCAAAATGTCTAGTTTTGTCTCCTTCTTCATATACCTTTCAGCGTTGAGGAGACAAATAGGCTTGGTGGCTGGACAAGCAGGGTTGGTTGTTGGACAAGTAAGCCTGGTGGCTGGACAAGCAGGGTTGGTTGTTGGACAAGTAAGCTTGGTGGCTGGACAAGTAGGCTTGGTGGCTGGATAAGTAGGCTTGCTGGCTGATAGGGCTAGACGGTTTGATTCTTTTAGGGCATTTTAAAGGCCTCTGCCATTTATTTACTTCCCTTCTTGAATGAGATTTGGGGGGGGGGGGGGGCTTGGAAGGAGGAGTCTCTTCCTCTGCTTCCTACTACTCTTAGCATGAATGTAATCTGGTCTCTTGCTATATATATATATATATATATATAATCTTATATCTCTTATATCCTTCCCGTGCCGTTAAACGTCACATAGGACTCGCAAAGTAGTTCGCCAATTTTTCCTGTCTTCGGCGAGTCTTTCAACCTCATCAAAGGATTTTATGCCTGTTAATTTGACCTCTCTTCAGAGTTTCACACGGTCTGCCTCTTTCTCTTCGGCCTGTTGTGTTCCACTTGATTACTTGTTTTGGGATTGTTTTGGCTGTATATATAAGTTGGTCTTTAACCATCGGCAGTAGCAGAGCAAATGTCAGTTTGCTAACCTCTCCTCACTACATTTATGTGTGCGTGTGAGTGAATGTGTCTGTGCATATGTGTGTGTGGATATATATATATATATATATTTCTATTATATACAGTTGTGAAAGAAAGAAAGAAGAAATGACTCACCCTAAATAGCAAGAAAACAAAAACAATGGTTATATCAGGAAATAATAAGCCAAGTATATGCATTGTTAAAGTACAGAGAATAACCTTGGGGCAAGAGCATGCATTTAAATATTCAGGCACACGAGAAACCTCAGACGGGAGTTATAACTCTTAAATCAGTAAAAAAGAATACTTCAAGCCAAAACGTTATCTCCATTTTCTAACAAGTGAGAAACATCTTGTGTAATGCATGTCTGTCACTGAACGTCAGAAAGACAGATACATGTACTACACTGAGCCCATCCTATCTATGGAAGTGAGTCATGAAAATCAAATGAAATGAGCAGATCAAATCACTCGAGGGAACAGATCTGGTACTCATTTTTAGAGGCAGGTGTCCCCAGGGCCTTTATCGGTGAGTACCAGAAAAAAAAAAAATTGCATGCTGGGACTGAACCTGGTACCACCGGGTCAGTAAACCGAGCCCCTAGCCTCTCAGCCATCCAGGTCAGATGTGGATAGGAACCTAATTAAATGCATAAGAAAACGACAGTCATCATTCATTGGACATATAACGAGAAGAAGAGGGCTTGAAAACACCATTACAACAGGGAGTATAAACGGGAAGACCAGGAGAAAAAGTACTGACAGTTTAACGAGATAGCACATTAAAAAGTCACAAACCCAGATGATAGAAAATATCAAGGACCGATATCTTTAGAGAATCATGACAGTGAACGCCTAAGTGCACGGCACCTGATGATGCTGAATATTATCATAACAAATTTAGCTACTGTTGGCGTTTCGACCCTTATAATGTTGGAGGTTGACTGTGTGATGGTGGTGGGGTGGGGGTGGGAAATAGGGAGCGGACTTCTCGAATGATTTTAGAAGTCCGTATGTGGTCGTTCACGATCGCCATTAAATTCATTCATTCATTCATTCCTTTGCATGTCCCTTGCGGAACTTTGCCTCCCAAACAGCACTCCTGTAGGCCTCTCGGTTGTGAGCAAGATGGCCTGCTGCTGCTGCATCCATTTCCAGATCATCAACGATGTCTTGCAGCCATCTTCGTTTCGGTCTTCCTCTTTTTCTTTTTCCCATTATGTATCCTTCCAATACGGTCTTCTCTAAATTATCATGACGTTTAACGTGGCCAAAATATTTAAGTTTTCTCTCTTTAATCCTCTTTACTAGCCAGCCTTCTTCAATATTAAGCTCTTGTAGTATAGATATATTTGTTCTTTTTTGTGTCCACGATATTTGGAGAACTCTTCTATAGCATTTACATTCAAAGGCATTTATGTGCTTCTCAGCTGTTTTGTTAAGTGTCCAGGTCTCACAGGCATATGTTGCGATAGGAAAGATACATGCCCTTAAAAATCTTATTTTTGTGGTTCTGTCTGCTCCTCTCCACAGATTCTTTATTTGTTTTACTTTCTGAAGAGCAATAGATGTCCTCCTTTTAATTTCCCTCATTGTATCTCCATTATTAGTTAGTAGTGATCCAAGATATTCAAAACTCTCCACTTCTTCCAGTTTTTCCTCATTGATACATATTTCAGTTGCCTTGTTTGTTTTGTCAGTTGTCATCACTTTAGTTTTCTTTGCATTAAGATAGAGGTTCTGCTCTTCGCTGTTCTTGCGGACTGACATAATTAGTTTTTCCATTCCTTCTTGTGTTGTGGACAGCAATACTGTGTCATCAGCATATCTAATCTCTGGTATTTCATAACCTCCAACTGTTATGGCATCGTAATATACTTTGTCTACATCTTCTCTAACATTCCTCATTATATTTTCAGTATACAAGTTAAATAAGTAGGGTGACAATATGCACCCCTGACGGACCCCTTGTTTTATGTCAAACCAACTTGTTGTTTCACCATTTATTCTTACTGCTGCTTGTTGGTCTAAATACAGCAGTGATGTTAATTGTATCAAATGTGTTGGAAATCCCATTTTTTCCATTATTTCCCAAAGTTTCTGGTGTTGTACACAATCAAATGCCTTTGAGTAGTCTATAAAGGATAAATATAGATTCACATTAAACTCCCTGCATTTCTCTATTATCAATCTTAGATTGAATATATGATCTCTTGATCCTCTTCCTTGCCTGAAGCCAGCTTGGACCATATTGACTTCTTCTTCTATTTTCTTTCGAAGTCTACCCATTATGATTTTTAACAGAATTTTACTGGCATGACTAATCAGGGCAACAGTTCTGTAGTTGGTGCATAATTTCAGGTTACCCTTTTTTGGCAGTGGTATGAATACAGTTCTTTTCCATTCTTTTGGCCAAATACCTGAATGCCATATCTTTTTACATAGTGCATGATAGATTGTTGCACACTCCTTTCCTCCTGCTTTAATAAATTCAGCGGTTATCTCATCACATCCTGGTGATTTACCATTTTTCAGACTCTTTATTGCCCATAAAACTTCTTCCATTGTCGGCTCGGGTTCTTTCTCCTCCAATAATAATTCACACTGTTGATTTCTGCTTCCACAGTCGGTTGTTTCATACATTCTTTTGCAATATTCCTTCCATCTTTCCAGAATTTCCTCTGTCTCTGTCAGGGTATTCCCCATCTCATCACAAATTACATTTAGCCATTAAATTATTGAATTGAAATAAGTACGACATGTACGACCATTGGCTATTGCAAAAGTTAACTCAGACCAGGTTCTGAATTTCGAACAAACGCCAGAGAGTGGGAGGAAGAGAAGAATGTGTCGTTCTGTTACCAGATGTTATATTTTTGACTTAGCGTCGAGCTTACATCTTCTAATATTCTCCCGGATCTCAGAAGTGATGAGAGTAAGATATAGGGTGTGGAATAAAGTATAATCGTAACTATACTAACATTTGAAACGAATTTCCTGACATTACCGAATCTGTATGTATACCCCCACTCCCCGAAAACAAAACAAAAAAAAATTTTTTTTCTCAGAACCAAAAAGGACGAACCTGTTTTCCTGAACCTTGAACAGAAAATTCTAGAAGAAGTATACTATTAATTGCTACAGTACCAGATGGATTTTTTTGTGTGTGATTTTCTCATTACAAGATTAGTCTAGTAACTTTATCTTATATCCTTCCCGTGCCGTTAAACGTCACATAGGGCTCGCAAAGTAGTTCGCCAATTTTTCCTGTCTTCGGCGAGTCTTTCAACCTCATCAAAGGATTTTATGCCTGTTAATTTGGCCTCTCTTAATAATGTCCTCTTCAGAGTTTCACGCGGTCTGCCTCTTTTTCTTCGGCCTGTTGTGTTCCACTTGATAGCTTGTTTTGGGATTCTCTGCTCATTTCTTCTCATCAAGTGACCAACATATGTCCATCTCCTTTTCCTGATCACCCATGAAACTGGTTGTTGTTCAGTCATCTGTCTTATCTCTGCATTGTTCTTGAATTCATTCCACTTGATGCCGAGTATTTTCCTTAGGCATTTGTTTTCAAAAGAGTCTAATTTCTTTTCTATTTCTTTGGTTGTTTTCTAGCTTTCACATGCATAAATGAGGGTGGATATTACATTTGAATTGAATAGTCTTAACTTGGTTTTTGTGCTTATAACTTTTGAATTCCATATGTTCTCAAGATTCTTGAAGATTGATGCTGCTTTTGCAATTCTGATCCTAACTTCCTTTCTAGTGTCACCATCCTGGTCTATGTAGCTGCCAAGGTATGCAAATTGATTGACTTCTTCAATATCTATCCCTTCTATGTGTATTTTTCCAATTTGATTGATGGGAATTTTCATTATTTTTGTTTTGTCCTTGTTAATTTCAAGTCCTATTTTTGCTAGCCAGTGAAGACAGGCTTTCTGTTTTTTCTTGCATGGAATTCACATTATTACTGATAAGAGTTATATCATCAGCAAAATCAAGATCTTCTAGTTGGGTCTCATGTACCCAGTCAGTACCTGTGTTACCTGAGCAGCATTTTTTCATTATGAAGTCTATTGTAATCCCAAAAAGTAAAGGAGACAGTATACATCCTTGTTTCACGCATGTTTCAATCTGGAACCATTCACTCATCCCTTCTTCTGTCTTGACTGCACAAACATATCCTGTAACTTTATAGGTCCTCGTATTTGTACATCTTTTATTTTTCCTCATTTCTCATTTTATTAAGACGTGAACTTCTGGTTATTTATGCTGACAGACTTCAACATAAAGCAAGGAATGATGGGAAATGATCGCGAGCATGAGACAGAGCCTGACCCAATCAAATGGCGCAAGTTGGAGTCGCAAAACATCGTACACAGACTTATTCGTCGAGAACTACAGCATGGGAGTCGTGGAACGTGTTTTGTTGAGGCTCGCAAATTCTACCTCCATATTGTACCTAATTTTAGCGTTTTGAATGTTGATAAACCACCATGTTACCTTCGCAAGTTTTCTCCTGATGGCAAGTAAGTGTAGTGAAATGTTTTGTTAATTGCTGTATATATGTATACAGAGGTGTATATAAATGGCTGTAAAGTTTTATAAATAATATCTCCTCCTTCCTGTCTCCAGTCCATGCCAGTCAGATGTTGGGCATCACTGATTTACACAACCACCTGTCCTTTGCTGTTTCTATAAGGTGTGTTTTAGACAGTGCTCCATGCCACTCTTTTAGTCCATCAAGTATCTTGTTTCTTTGTCTTCCTCTGTCTCTTTCTCCCTCCAGTTTTTTCCTGTTGTCTCTAGGTGTTCAAGGTTGCTTCTTCATAAAACATGTCCTACAAGCCTGGGCTGTCGTGTTCTGAATTTTGCCATAATTTCTCTCTTTTGCCCAGCCTCCGTTAGAACCTCGTAATTTGTTTTCTTGCCTGTCCATGGTATTCTTATCATTCTTTTTAGGAACCCCATCTCTGCTGGTTCATAAAGAAGGAAATTTGACACTTTGATAGACAAGGAGATTAGAAACTCAGAAAGAAGGAAATTTGATGCTTTGATAGATAAGGAGATTAGAAACTCAGAAAGAAGGAAATTTGATGCTTTGATAGATAAGGAGATTAGAAACTCAGAAAGAAGGAAATTTGACATTTTGATAGATAAAGAGATTAGAAACTCAGAAAGAAGGAAATCTGACACTTTGGTAGATAAGGAGATTAGAAACTCAGTTCTCATGGCAAGGATTCTACCAAAAAATGATGACAACATCTTGAGATAAGATGAATAGTGAGGTCTTTTCTATAGAGTGAGTTTCTGGGAAATCAAGAGCAGGATTTTCCAAAGTTCAAACAGCAGATAACATGAACCACTGTGAAAACAATGCATGGATAACTTGACTGAAAAGAGAAGAGATATAATTAAACTGATTGTCAGGATTTTACAGAGAAGAAATTAATGGCGAAACTTTGTCAACTGTTTGACAGAAGTGATCCCACAACCATGGATAAATATGGGGGAATGGAAAAGGATGTTAAAGCTAGAATAACCAAAGTCAGGACAGCATTTATCCAAACTTAGGCTTTTCAGTACAACATAAAGACTATCCTGCTATATGGCTCAGAGACATGGGTTATGATGAAGCTAATACAACAGAGGATACAAACATTCATTATCTACTGCTTGAGGACGATTTTAAACATTAAATGGCAGGACAAGATCAGGAACGAGGAGGTCTGGGAAAAGGCCAGGACAAGAACCTATGAACATACAAATCATGTTTAGGAAGTGGAGGTAGATTGACCACACTCTGAGGAAACCCAACACCAGCATAGCAAGACAGGCACTGGCATGGAATCCTCAAGGAAATAGAACATGAAGAAAACCTAGGCTTATTGGAGAAGAGAAATTATGACAGTGCTCAGAGACAAGGGATGCACATGGAGGGAAGTAGAGAATAATTCCAAGAACAGGGATTACTGGAGAGCCTTTATCCATGGCCTGTGCTCTCAAGGGAGTGAAAGGCGATGATGATGATTATGATGATGATCCCACAATCAGTTTGTGGAAAATGATGATGATATTGGTGATACTAAGTTAGTATTGTCAAATAATATCTGTTAATCTGTACTGAATTTTTTCCCCTTGTCCTGAAAATAGAAGTTAAAAGAACAGACTGCTTGCATGTGAGTGGCTTATGTATTATTGCCCTGTGACTTAATTCTGTTTTTTTTTCTTACTTCTTCAGATATTTCATTGCTATTTCCTATGACCAAACATCTCTAGAAATCTATGACTTTAAAGGGTCACATGCTGCAGGACATCTAACAGAATACATCATTGGGGATGTTCTACCTTCCGCAGAGAACAGCGAGGAACGGTCAACACAGATTCGAAATAAAATGTTTTCCCTCTTTCTTCAAAGACGACACCTAGTGAGAGTGACAGGAGGGGAGGAGGTTTTGAACAGGGAATGCAGTTTATTCACAGATGACAGTCGGTTTGTCATTGTGGGCTCCTGTCATCAGTTACCAGATGAGAATGGTTCTAGGTTCTATGACGTGTACAGGAACAATGAGTGCATCACACCCAACTACAGGCTTATCCCTGAGGATTATACCCTGTTTATCATTGATCTCAAAACAGGTACAGGTTGTAGATCAAGTTCAGCTGCTTGTCATACATCTTTAGGAGCATTGTTAATTGTTTTGTCATAGATCTATGGCAGTGTTGTAGATTATATTGTCATAGATCTATGGCAGTGTTGTAGATTATATTGTCATAGGTTCTAAGGACTGTTATTGCCGGATGTGGGGTAGAGGATACACTCTCCACTCCAATGGTGCGCGTCTGAAATAGCCTCTGACAGTCAAGTCCAGCTCCTGGCCTTCTCATGGCAGAACTGTTTAAACTGATAGGAGAAGGGGCAAAGGCGAATATCTGGTGCCTGAAAACCAGACTTCAGGTAGATGAGAGTCATGTTTGGTAGCTCATCCACCGCTGATGGCGAGATTCTTCAGCTGCCGTGCATGGAGTGGGGCTTCTCCCGGCCAGTGAAGAAAGGTGCGAATGGGGTTGCCGTGTGGCACCACTGTGGAAAAAGTGAAAGAGAAGATTAAGCGAAGTAAACAGTAGTCAAATCACGGCACCTCAGGTCTGGAGGTTGGCCACGTCCTGAGTGCAAGCATATCGGGTGAAATGCCTGAACTGGCTTAACCCAAAGGTTAAGACACTGCTGGCGAGATTCTTTGGATGCCACGTGTGGAGCGAAACTCCTCCTGGCCAAGGAAGAAAATGCGGAAAGGCAATTAGGGTTGCTGTGTGGTGCCAATATGAAAAGGTGATGGAAAAAATAAAGTGAAACTTAATCGGTATGTCCAGTAGTATCGCGGCGAGAGCTACTCGTACCATGGCACCTCTGCTGTAGAAGCCGGCCACGTCTGAAATACACCCATACTGGTGAAATATGCCTAAACTGGCTCAACCCAGGGGTGGAAGTCACTAGTGGTGAGGATTCGTCCTCCTGGACAAAAGCTCCATCCTGGTCACAACTAGGAAGGGTAGCGGCCATGACCACAAAATGGACACTGGACCAGGGCAGTCTAGATTAGAGACAGATGTCTCAACCATCTCTCACCAGACAGGGATGTATGTGTATCCTAATCATGCTGAGGTTTTCCTGTGAGAAATTCCAACACTGGACTGGATGGGCAATCACTTCTCAACTGGCAGTGATACACGGATATCTCAAAACACATTGAGGTTTTCGGGTGAGAAAGTCCAACTCTAGCCTGGATGGGCTACCACCTCTCACCCAGCGGGGATATACTGATATCCAAAACACGTTGAGGTTTTCCGGTAAGAAAGTCCAACTCTAGACTAAACTGGTGCAATGAAAACCACGGTGTCATGCAATCCCACTTCTGAGACCCACCAAGAATACAGGCTTAAGCCCTGTGATACTCTGAATCTCTTGTAGTCCTCTCGGGGATCTCGTGTGGTCCTTTTGGGGGACGACGGGACCTATTGAGGACCACAGGCATAAATTCAGTAGGATCACAGGGCAGTCTTGGTGGTAGAAGCGAACGAAGAAGATATTGTCATGGATCTATGGCAGTGTTGTAGATTATATTGTCGTAGATCTATGGCAGAGTTGTAGATTATATTGTCATAGATCTGTGGTGGTGTAGTAGATTGTATTGTTTGTCATAGATCTACAGTCGTGTTATAGAAAGTATTGTTTATCATAGATGTGTGGCAGTGTTGTAGACTGTAGTGTTTGTGATGAGAGATGTTATAGTAGTAATACAACATAATAAATTGAAGTAAAACTAATTGAACCGATGTTTTCAGTCTCACTTTTGAAGCTTACATGTTTATTGGATTTCTTGTATATTAAAATCAGCTTCTTTTTTTTTTCAGCTGAATTTTCCTGTTTATTTCAATTCGTTTATAAACTTCTCAATTTGAAATTCTTTTTTTATATGCATTTATAACACTAAAATTTATTTCTTCTCATTTGTAAACTATAAACTGCAGTAAGCTCACTATTTCTATTCATTTATGAACTGCTTGAGTTTAAAATTTATTTCTGTTGACTGCAAACTCAGTTAAAGAAAATTTATGGATGCTCATAATCTAAAAATGTCCTTATTTGCTGGAATCGATTAATAAAAAGATTCTCTGAATCTGCTGATGAAACAGCTAATGTGCAGATTATTATTCTTGTCAGTCATCAGATCATCAACATTCATATTGTTGCTAGTTTTCTTTGTGATTGTCGCAGTTTTTGTTTGGTTTTTTTTTTTTTTTAAGTCATGAAACTTTGTTGCAGGTGTTGTGTGTGATCAACGGTGTTTCCACCTTGACAAGATTTACCTGTCGCACAACCAAGGTGTTTGCCTGTATGGAAACATTCTGACTGTTCTGTCCGTCCAGCAACAAATCATCCATGTTTTCCAGATCTCACCGCAGGGAACTTTCATTGACATTCGTACTATTGGACGATTTTGTTATGATGATGACGAGGCATTTTATCGACAGACGTCTCAACTTCATCCCCGAGTTAACAACAGACCCTACATTGACAAGGTTGGTGTTGTTAAATAATGTGGTACATGTTTTCATTTTCAGACCTAGACACATTCATGAACATCTGGTCTAAATCAGTGTCAGAGACAGTTTAGAGAAACTGTGACATTCATGTTCGTGTAAGGGGAAAACATTTATGAAGCACATCTTAGTTGTAAGCAACAGAGACACCTGGTGGATAGTGTATCGTGAGCACAGATGATACAAGGACTATGTTAGAGACAGATCGAGGGGAGAACATTTTGATGTTTACAAATCATGCACGAAAAAGAGATGAGTTTGTAAATGTTGGAGATGTTGACTGAAAGTGTTTTATAATTCTGCAGCTAATATTGAACGAGTGAAATACATAATGACTGCGGTAAAAGTAGTGCTAGTAAGCAAAGGTGGATGATGATGTATGTTGCAGTTTGTAGGAGGAAGGGTTTTGCTGAAATATTGGTTGTTTTTGTTGCTTTTTATTGCATCTTATTTGTTCATATAAGTTTTGTAAAACATTATTATTTATCTTCATCTGTGTTTGCTAAGTAAAATATAGATGGTATGAGGTAGAAAGCTCTCTGTCTTAGAGAGTCGAACAACTACATAACTCCTCAGATCATCAGAGGAGCATCCCCTCAAACAAGCATTTCAGTCATTTAAACTTCATAAAATTTATAATAATAGTTGTGTCTACCTTTCACAACAAACTTGACCTGAACTTTGAGAAAATGTAATTTGCTGTTCACATTAGGAAATGTTCATTTAAAAAGTTCAAGTTTGTTGTTAGAATTGATTACTAGTATCCCCCTGGGAACAACTGTGTTAAGAACACACTTATCTTAACATAATCTTTGTGAGGCAGAGAACATAAATCTGTTTGCTTAAAAACTCTGACCTACTTCTGTAGCCCAGAAACCTGTAGCAGTCAACACTAATTGTAGTTGTTATTTTTGTAAAATGTAATGCCAGGTTGGTGGACGGATGGGGACATGGAGATCACTGGCAGGGATGAGGAAAATCTGTCGTGAAACCAAGGAATCCAGGACGTGACAAGCCTATGGGTCTTTACAACAATGTCTATCAGAATGATGTAAACAAAACAGCTAGCAGACTGTAGGTGGCAGGGAATGGATATCATTGAGGCTGTCATCAGATTCCTCATCCCAAAGTCGGAGTGTCTCTGTGGAACTGTCTCAAAGTCGTCTGGCCAGCCAGCATTGAACACTGAATCTGACATGGAGAAGGGGTTTAAGTACAGCCAACAGAGGCTGGAAAACAAAGTTTTGGCCAGGCCAGCCTACACCACTGTCTTCATGGCAGTCCGAGCAAGACCACAGTCTGTCCTAACAAGGAAAGGTGCTGAAGTCAGAGATATCCAGCCAAAAGGTGCATCGCAAAAATCAGGGTACCATGCATCATCGCCATTGTGCATACAAAGAAGAAGAAGAAGATTACTAGAATGTTACTGAGATCATACTCTCTTTAAACTATACTTCTTCACAATAGCAACAGCAACAGCAAGAACAACAACAAAATTGTGTATTTTATTTTTGTGTTGTTTTTGTGTGTTCTTTTCTGGATTCTCACATGACTGTCACATGTTCATACAACAGTATATCAACTTTCATATATATCAACTTTTGCATATTTTATCTCTAGTTTGTCAGTTTTCATATATTCATTCATCAGTATCAGTAAACTTTCACAAACCATATTTCTCACCATATAAGACACATTTTTATTTTTTTTTCACAGAGAAACTAAAAATCATGATGCATCCCATAGGTTTAGGGAGGCCTTTGAGTAGAGGTTACCATTACCAGACTAGCCCCCATGTTTAACACATTAGTCTCCCAACAAACCCCCATGTTTAACATATTAGTCTCCCGACAAACCCCCATGTTTAACATATTAGTCTCCCAACAAACCCCCATGTTTAACATTAGTCTCTCGACAAACCCCCATGTTTAACACATTAGTCTCCCAACAAACCCCCATGTTTAACACATTAGTCTCCCGACAAACCCCCATGTTTAACATAGTCTCCCAACAAACCCCCATGTTTAACACATTAGTCTCCCGACAAACCCCCATGTTTAACACGGTCTCCCAACAAACCCCCATGTTTAACACATTAGTCTCCTGACAAACCCCCATGTTTAACACATTAGTCTCTCAACAAACCCCCATGTTTAACAGTCTTCCAACAAACCCCCATGTTTAACACATTAGTCTCCTGACATACCCCCATGTTTAACACATTAGTCTCCCAACAAACCCCCATGTTTAACACAGTCTCCCAACAAACCCCCATGTTTAACACATTAGTCTCCTGACAAACCCCCATGTTTAACACATTAGTCTCCTGACAAACCCCCATGTTTAACACATTAGTCTCCTGACAAACCCCCATGTTTAACACATTAGTCTCCTGACAAACCCCCATGTTTAACACATTAGTCTCCTGACAAATCCCCATGTTTTTCACTTTTTAAAAAAAAAATTAAAACAGGTATATCTTATATGGCAGAAAATGTGTTTATCTATCAGTCTAATTTTAATATATTTACTTGTCAGTTAATTTTAAAATATATGTCTCATACTTGCCTGTTAACTTTGACACATATGTCTCCCAGTCTATCAACTCGCTGAAGCACAGACTTCTAGTGTACCTGTACAAGGCGGCCTGCAATGGCCACCTGGATCAAGGCGTCAGATCTTTCTACTGGGCCATGGATGACATCCTGAACTTAAGGATGGGCAAATTACAGCTGCTGGATGAGGAGCATTTACTCATTAAATATGCCATAGAAGAGGTTGTGACATTCCGCAATGGAGATCCATTCAACATGCCATCTTTGTTTGTTGTTTACAATATGAACACCACTGAGGTATGTTAACAAGAATATGTTTGTACGTCAAGACTTGCCTGCTTTCACAGATGTTTTCATTAGCGTATATGCATACTTTAGTTGTGAATTTGGCATGTCATGCTATGTACTGTAGTTACCAAGATTTTTTATACTGACACTCTTGATGATTGAACTGTAGGTTCAGTTTCTTAGCAACATATTTTAGTATTTGAAGGAAGAATCAAAAATAGAACAGCGGGGTTCATTTTATTGGGGAGGGGTGTGTGTGGGCGTGCGTGGGTTAATAAAGGGGAAATAATAACAAATGAGCTAAGTAAATGATGCTGGTTTGTGAAAGGAGTTCTTGTTCTTTGGTATATAACAGCTCTGAACCTGGCAATGTTTGTTACTTGCAGCCAAGGCTGTGATGAAGTTGGAATATTGTGTTGAATAGAAAGTAGATTACAGTGGGATGCAAACCCACAACCTCCAACACCCAAGGCAAATATCCAAGCCTGAGATCATGCGGCTCACCAGAAGTGGCAGGAGTTTTTTTATTGCAATTCTTCTAGCAATAAATTCCACTAGTTTCTAGGTACTGGGATCGCACATCCATGTGTATTGTTGTACATGTCAAAATTTCCTTGGCAGTTGCAAATCAGAACAAGGGTAGGCCAGATAGCCACTGCCTGGATAAAATTCAGGGACAAAAATCTACTACAGAAATTTTCCCTGGTGCTTGGAGTACTATACTGCCTTACAACAGCCATTCTGAGCTGCTAAGTGGAATAGGCAGTCAAGTGGTTTTGGGAATGTCCTGACTGCAATGAAACCATTTCTGAACAGTGAAATGAAATGGAGCAGTGGATTATAATGGCTTGCAGTATTGTATTGTATATAGAGGGTGGATTATAGTGGCTTGGAGTATTGTATTGAACAGAGAGTTTAATTATCCAGAATGCACCAAATAAATGAACCACTCAGCACACTGCACCACTGTGAGGATCATGTGAAGTCCTACCCAGTAAGCAAGTCTGGATGACCTCATATCAGCCTATTTTTGGGAACATCATGAAGAGGGTGGATAGACCAGCTGTGGTTCTTGAGTCCCAGTGAGTACATTGTCACTCTAGCAAGTCATCTTTGCTCTCTGTGGGTTGATTAATTGATTAAAATTTATTTGTAGAGAGTGAAAAATTGGACATGCAGACCTGTTTGACATTCAGCCCTTTAGCTGAGGGAGGGAAAGAGTCAGCTGAGGTGATTAAGGGAAGAAGCAAGATAAAGAGGGGGGGGGGGTGGAGGTAGAAGAAAAGAAATATGACTAATAAAATAGTTGTAGTGGGTGGCACACTGTGAGCATGTATGCTTTCAGATTCTGGGAGTCTTCGAGCACACATCACCACAGCTCCTGGAGATGATGGAGAATTTCCATGACCATTTCCGCAACTCTTGGCTCCACCTCCAGCCACAGTTTCCATCTTCACCATCATCATCTATCCACGCCAGACGCATTCAGCAGATTTTCAAATGGACACTTATTGTTGCCAAGAATGGCGGTCAAAGGGAGGCAATTTCCCGCATGTTGACGCAGCTGCCAATCAGTGCCCAGTCCTACAGTTGTTCCCCCTACCTTGATCTGGCTCTGTTCAGTTACGATGACAAGTGGGTGTCCCAGCTGGAGAGACCTAAAACATGCAGTGATCACCCCATCAGGTAGCGTGTTGTTATCCTGGCTGTAAGAAAGTACCATCAGGTAGCATGTTGTTATCCTGGCTGTAAGAAAGTGCCATCAGATAACATGTTGTTATCCTGGCTGTAAGAAAGTACCATCAGGTAGCATGTTGTTATCCTGGCTGTAAGAAAGTACCATCAGATAACATGTTGTTATCCTGGCTGTAAGAAAGTGCCATCAGATAACATGTTGTTATCCTGGCTGTAAGAAAGTGCCATCAGATAGCGTGTTGTTATCCTGGCTGTAAGAAAGTGCCATCAGGTAGTGTGTTGTTATCCTGGCTGTAAGAAAGTGCCATCAGGTAGCATGTTGTTATCCTGGCTGTAAGAAAGTGGCATCAGGTAGCGTGCTGTTATCCTGGCTGTAAGAAAGTGCCATCAGATAGTGTGTTGTTATCCTGGCTGTAAGAAAGTGCCATCAGATAGTGTGTTGTTATCCTGGCTGTAAGAAAGTACCATCAGATAGTGTGTTGTTATCCTGGCTGTAAGAAAGTGCCATCAGATAACATGTTGTTATCCTGGCTGTAAGAAAGTGCCATCAGGTAGCATGTTGTTATCCTGGCTGTAAGAAAGTGCCATCAGATAGTGTGTTGTTATCCTGGCTGTAAGAAAGTGCCATCAGGTAGCATGTTGTTATCCTGGCTGTAAGAAAGTGCCATCAGGTAGCATGTTGTTATCCTGGCTGTAAGAAAGTAATTTATGAATATTATAACCACAGTGTCTCTTAACAGTGTCCTCTTCTAAAGAAGACACTGTTAAGAGAGGCCAGTTTAGTGAGGTTGAAAAGCTTGCAGAAAATAGGAAAATTTGGCAAACTATGATGTGAGCCCTGTGTGACGTTTAACGGCACGGGAAGGATGTAAGATATAAGATAACCACGGTTAAAATCTAACATCATCATCCAGTGCCCTCTCCCCTCACATGGTTGGCTGCAGTGGCCCTCCAGAATGCTCAGTACTGACATAAGATCAGTCTTACTCTCAGAAAGCACTGCTGTGAGTTCTTGTGGATGATACGTACAGACTCAGAGGAACACTACCACTGTTGTTTTGTTCAAGTTCAGTGTAAGTGGGTAAAGTTGTATAGATTTTTTAAAGTTCATATATCAGCTACAGGAACATCATTTGTTCACATATCAGCTATAGGAACATCATTTGTTCATGTCAGCTACAGGAACATCATTTGTTCAGATATTAGCTACAGGAACATCATTTGTTCATGTCAGCTACAGGAACATCATTTGTTCATATATTAGCTGCAGGAACATCGTTTGTTCATATATTAGCTACAGGAACATCGTTTGTTCATATATTAGCTACAGGAACATCATTTGTTCATGTCAGCTACAGGAACATCGTTTGTTCATATATTAGCTGCAGAAACATCATTTGTTCATGTCAGCTACAGGAACATCGTTTGTTCATATATTAGCTACAGGAACATCATTTGTTCATGTCAGCTACAGGAACGTCATATGTTCATCTGTCAGCTACAGGAACATCGTTTGTTCATATATTAGCTACAGGAACATCATTTGTTCATGTCAGCTACAGGAACATCGTTTGTTCATATATTAGCTGCAGGAACATCGTTTGTTCATATATTAACTGCAGGAACATCATTTGTTCATATATTAGCTACAGGAACATCGTTTGTTCATATATTAGCTGCAGGAACATCGTTTGTTCATATATTAGCTGCAGGAACATCATTTGTTCATGTCAGCTACAGGAACATCGTTTGTCCATATATTAGCTGCAGGAACATCATTTGTTCATGTCAGCTACAGGAACATCGTTTGTTCATATATTAGCTGCAGGAACATCATTTGTTCATGTCAGCTACAGGAACTTCGTTTGTTCATATATTAGCTGCAGGAATGTTGTTTGTTAACATATCTGCTACAAGAACATCATTTGTTCATATATTAGCTACAGGAATGTTGTCTGTTAACATATCAGCTACAGGAACATCATTTGTTCATATATTAGCTACAGGAATGTTGTCTGTTAACATATCTGCTACAGGAACATCATTTGTTCATATATTAGCTATAGGAATGTTGTATGTTAACATATCAGCTACAGGAACATCGTTTGTTCATATATAGCTACAGGAATGTTGTCTGTTAACATATCAGCTACAGGAACATCATTTGTTCATGTCAGCTACAGGAACATCATTTGTTCATATATTAGCTACAGGAACATCATTTGTTCTTATATTAGCTACAGGAATGTTGTTTGTTAACATATCAGCTACAGGAACATCATTTGTTCATATATAGCTACAGGAACATTATATGTTCATATATTAGCTACAGGAACATCATTTGTTCATATATCAGCTATAGGAATATCATATGTTCATATGTCAATTACAAGAACATCATTTGTTCATATATTAGCTACAGGAACATTATATGTTCATGTCAGCTACAGGAACATCGTTTGTTCATATATTAGCTGCAGGAACATCGTTTGTTCATATATTAACTGCAGGAACATCATTTGTTCATATATTAGCTGCAGGAACATCGTTTGTTCATATATTAGCTGCAGGAACATCGTTTGTTCATATATTAGCTGCAGGAACATCATTTGTTCATGTCAGCTACAGGAACATCGTTTGTCCATATATTAGCTGCAGGAACATCATTTGTTCATGTCAGCTACAGGAACATCGTTTGTTCATATATTAGCTGCAGGAACATCATTTGTTCATGTCAGCTACAGGAACTTCGTTTGTTCATATATTAGCTGCAGGAATGTTGTTTGTTAACATATCTGCTACAAGAACATCATTTGTTCATATATTAGCTACAGGAATGTTGTCTGTTAACATATCAGCTACAGGAACATCATTTGTTCATATATTAGCTACAGGAATGTTGTCTGTTAACATATCTGCTACAGGAACATCATTTGTTCATATATTAGCTATAGGAATGTTGTATGTTAACATATCAGCTACAGGAACATCGTTTGTTCATATATTAGCTACAGGAATGTTGTCTGTTAACATATCAGCTACAGGAACATCATTTGTTCATGTCAGCTACAGGAACATCATTTGTTCATATATTAGCTACAGGAACATCATTTGTTCTTATATTAGCTACAGGAATGTTGTTTGTTAACATATCAGCTACAGGAACATCATTTGTTCATATATTAGCTACAGGAACATTATATGTTCATATATTAGCTACAGGAACATCATTTGTTCATATATCAGCTATAGGAATATCATATGTTCATATGTCAATTACAAGAACATCATTTGTTCATATATTAGCTACAGGAACATTATATGTTCATATATTAGCTACAGGAACATCATTTGTTCATATATCAGCTATAAGAATATCATATATTCATATGGTAATTATAAGAACATAATTTGTTCATATATTAGCTACAGGTACATCATTTGTTCATATATTAGCTATAGGAATATCATATGCTCATATGTCAGCTACAGGAACATCATAAAGGAGTTAAATAACTTGCTGACTCACATGTTCAGAATGTAGAAACGATGATTTAATCATGTTCTACAGACAGGAAACTGTCAGCTACACTATTCCTTAGACCATCAGAGACGTACACTCGTTCAAACAAATATTGTCTGTTAATAATATTGAGGATTTATTTAATCTTACCACAAAGGACAGATGTTTGTGGAAGCCCCACATGCCTTGGGTACTTAAGGTTCAGAGAGAGATTTAATCTTGCCTGTTATGAGTAACTGTTTTAGTTTTATGCAAAAAAATTAATTTTCATCACTTGTACCAGCATCTTTGACAGATTTTAACACAAGATCAGTGATTTACTGCACCACAGAAGAAAGTACAACAGTGATGTCTATATTTATGTAATAGAAAAACCTCATTCACCTCTTTTTTGTAAAAAAAAAAAAAACATGATAAGGTTTGCTGATCTTGCCTGTTTGCATGTTTATTTTTTGTTTATATCATTTTAGGTAGGGATAAAGCTAATCCTGTCATGCCTTAGAGGCACATAGGGATATGGTGTTAGTGGTCATATTTTCCTTGACCTGTCAGCACACTAGAGGATGATATGGTCAGTATCACACCTGGCCGTCTTTCCTTCCCCAACTGCAGAAGAAGTCGGGTACCCATTTCTACAGCTGGGTGACTGGGATGCCTCCGGCCAAATTCAAAACCCTGACCTTCGCCATGAGAGACCAGTGCACTAATCACTTCGCCACTCAGACTCATTATAAGTACAAGTATAAAAGTATCCACTTATGAATATTTTATCAGGCTTGTCATTTAAGAATATTTTATAAAAGTATCTTTCTCTCATTCAGATTTTTCACTCGTGACTCTGGTTTGCTACGTTTTAAAATTAGCACTGGAGCAGCGGAGAGACAGTTGCCTCCGCCTAGTCGACGTCTGGTAGCCTTCATCTTTCATCCGTTTGAGCCATTTGTTATCAGCGTCCAGCGAACAGCAGCTGACTACAAAGTGAATTTTCATATTCGCAAGTGTCATCTGAGTGTCATGTATGAAGTATAGTGATGTTGTGTTGCATTGTTCTTGAGTAGTGGCTTGTATGATGTAGCACGTGTGTGAATGGAAAACCTCAGACAAGATGACCAGAAACAAGATAAACTATATTCTCAGTAACAGAAGATTTCAAAGTGCTCTCCCACTATTTGGTTCAAATAGTCAAATATAGTTACAATAATCAGAGATTAGTGATAGTTAATATTAAAACTGAAAGGTTAAAATAAAATTCAGGAACTTTAAACTACATAAAGAAATCTTAGAAGAAGACAGCAAGTTAAAGAGAAATTAAATATACATGTAAAAAACATGTGATTATCAGATTTGCAGATACTCTTTCAGAGTGTAAATGATAAATGGGAAACTGAAAGCATTCCACCAAGTGCTAGAGACCTTATTAGCGAAAAAGTGACTGACAGAAATATCGAGGAGTTGATACAGAAGAGAATAAAGAGCAGAAAGTAACAGTGTACGAATGAATTAATAAAATAAGATAAAGATTTTACTCTAGAACAAAGTGACAAGGTTGAAAAACAGTTTAAAAGTGACAAAGACCTTCATAAAAGGATAGAAGAACTGTTTGTGTCACGGAACAAGAGCAGCAGGTTCTTGTAGACAAAGGTCTTATGAAGGCTGAAGAAATCATAGAGATTGTTGTGAGAATACATAAATATTCTGTGGAGTGACCAAGGAAAATAACAATTCAATGTTAGCGTTAATATTGAAGGGACACCAATATTAAAAACTAAAAGATGGTATCGGATAATAGAGAACATCACGAGAGAGATAAGCTTGGCTTAGAAAATGCTATAATCTCCTAAATATGATCTATGGTACAGGATGTAAACTATCAGATCTGGCCAGATAAGTTTTCACTGCATTGCCAAAGAAAGATAAGTTTTCACCGCACTGCCAAAGAAAGCTGGAACAACAGAATATGATCAGCATCTCAAAATAAGCCAATGGACCCACAAAACAAAAATTCTTTTATATGTCAGAGAAGATTAAACTAAACACCAACAAGGCATAAACTGTAGTAATATCATACAGTTAATGTTTCAGAGTGTAAATGATAAATGGGAAACTGAAAGCATTCCACCAAGTGCTAGAGACCTTATTAGCGAAAAAGTGACTGACAGAAATATCGAAGAGTTGATACAGAAGAGAATAAAGAGCAGAAAGTAACAGTGTACGAATGAATTAATAAAATAAGATAAAGATTTTACTCTAGAACAAAGTGACAAGGTTGAAAAACAGTTTAAAAGTGTCAAAGACCTTCATAATAGGATAGAAGAACTGTTTGTGTCACGGAACAAGAGCTGCAGGTTCTTGTAGACAAAGGTCTTATGAAGGCTGAAGAAATCATAGAGATTGTTGTGAGAATACATAAATATTCTGTGGAGTGACCAAGGAAAATAACAATTCAATGTTAGCGTTAATATTGAAGGGACACCAATATTAAAAACTAAAAGATGGTATCGGATAATAGAGAACATCACGAGAGAGATAAGCTTGGCTTAGAAAATGCTATAGTCTCCTAAATATGATCTACAGGATGTAAACTATCAGATCTGGCCAGATAAGTTTTCACTGCATTGCCAAAGAAAGATAAGTTTTCACTGCACTGCCAAAGAAAGCTGGAACAACAGAATATGATCAGCATATCAAAATAAGCCAATGAACCCATTCATTCATTCATTCCTTTGCATGTCCCTTGCGGAACTTTGCCTCCCAAACAGCACTCCTGTAGGCCTCTCGGTTGTGAGCAAGATGGCCTGCTGCTGCTGCATCCATTTCCAGATCATCAACGATGTCTTGCAGCCATCTTCGTTTCGGTCTGCCTCTTTTTCTTTTTCCCATTATGTATCCTTCCAATACGGCCTTCTCTAAATTATCATGACGTTTAATGTGGCCAAAATATTTAAGTTTTCTCTCTTTAATCCTCTTTACTAGCCAGCCTTCTTCAATATTAAGCTCTTGTAGTATAGATATATTTGTTCTTTTTTGTGTCCACGATATTTGGAGAACTCTTCTATAGCATTTACATTCAAAGGCATTTATGTGCTTCTCAGCTGTTTTGTTAAGTGTCCAAGTCTCACAGGCATATGTTGCGATGGGAAAGATGCATGCCCTTAAAAATCTTATTTTTGTGGTTCTGTCTGCTCCTCTCCACAGATTCTTTATTTGTTTTACTTTCTGAAGAGCAATAGATGTCCTCCTTTTAATTTCCCGCATTGTATCTCCATTATTAGTTAGTAGTGATCCAAGATATTCAAAACTCTCCACTTCTTCCAGTTTTTCCTCACTGATACATATTTCAGTTGCCTTGTTTGTTTTGTCAGTTGTCATCACTTTAGTTTTCTTTGCATTAAGATAGAGGTTCTGCTCTTCGCTGTTCTTGCGGACTGACATAATTAGTTTTTCCATTCCTTCTTGTGTTGTGGACAGCAATACTGTGTCATCAGCATATCTAATCTCTGGTATTTCATAACCTCCAACTGTTATGGCATCGTAATATTCTTTGTCTACATCTTCTCTAACATTCCTCATTATATTTTCAGTATACAAGTTAAATAAGTAGGGTGACAATATGCACCCCTGACGGACCCCTTGTTTTATGTCAGACCAAGTTGTTGTTTCACCATTTATTCTTACTGCTGCTTGTTGGTCTAGATACAGCAGTGATGTTAATTGTATCAAATGTGTTGGAAATCCCATTTTTTCCATTATTTCCCAAAGTTTCTGGTGTTGTACACAATCAAATGCCTTTGAGTAGTCTATAAAGGATAAATATAGATTCACATTAAACTCCCTGCATTTCTCTATTATTAATCTTAGATTGAATATATGATCTCTTGATCCTCTTCCTTGCCTGAAGCCAGCTTGGACCATATTGACTTCTTGAACCCACAAAACAAAAATTCTTTTATATGTCAGAGAAGATTAAACTAAACACCAACAAGGCATAAACTGTAGTAATATCATACAGTTAATGTAGCATGGTGCAATATACATGGAAACAAGAGGACACTGACACAGGTACATACATTCAGTTACCTCAGAACAGCTGTAGCAGATGTACAACAGAACCGAAGAATAGCAGAGACAAAGCAAGGTCTTGGCAGTCACTGGAAAGCTCAAGAGGAAAAAAACAGAGAGGGAGTCCAAGAAAAAAATGTTTGAATAAGCTGACAAAGTGATGCAAGAAAGAAAAGCAGCAACTGGAATGCCAAGGACTGTGCAAAGTGGAGAAACATTTGCTAGACCCCTTCGGTACAGCAACTTACGAAAGCGGCGTGCAGTAATTGTTATGATGTTGTATGTGTAGATATTAGATAATAAAGAATTGTAACTGATTATGTATGTATGCAAGTATAGATGTTGATATGAACTTAATACTGAACATTAAAACTTGAAGCATGCTTGTGTCATCATCATCATGTGCCGTGCCGACTGGCGTTGGCTATTATGCTTGTGTACAGAGTGAATATTTTTGTATTCTGAAGACTGGTTTTTATTCTGTTATATTAATTTCAAGTCTGTATTTCTTTTTTTTTTTTCACTGTTTTAATCAAATTATGCAAGCCTTCCAAATTTTTCTGTTGTGAGCACCATATCATCCATCTTAACTTATGAATTATTCTTCCACTGATTTTCATGTTTCTTTTGACATTTTTTTTACACTTCTTTCAAATTTGATATAACAGGATATGAGACTTTCTAGTTTGTGTTTTCTCTGTGTATGTTGGAGTCAAGTGTTCCTTGACAAATACTTCCTCATTGCTTATTACAAAATATCAGAGAAAATGCAACACAAATTGTTTTGTTTTCCACATGTAAAAACAAGAAATGTGAAATAGAAATAGAGACCACAAACAACTGATTGTATATTAAAGGTGATTCTAAACATCTGGTGGCTTGTTTGGTTCAGTATTCATGAAAGATTCAATGTCTTGTCTTGTCATCTATCTCCCTGTAACTGCGAGCTGATGTTCTTTGCAGCCGATGCTGTGAAGATTTTGAGGCACAGCATCATATCGGCGTGGGAGTGGGGTTATGGCGGCTATCCTTTCTGCTAAAAAGCAGGGGGTGTGCAATGTTTCTTAAACAGACTCCACCACCATGGGGACTCTGGTGATCCCTGCCCCGTTAGCCAGGCTAGGCCTGTTACTGGGGGTACCACGAAGAGGTGGGACAGGGTTTTGGTCAGCTATGGTTCACTAACCCTGATGCTAGCATATCAGCTATGGTTCACTAACCCTGATGCTAGCATATCAGCTATGGTTCACTAACCCTGATGCTAGCATATCAGCTATGGTTCACTAACCCTGATGCTAGCATATCAGCTATGGTTCACTAACCCTGATGCTAGCATATCAGCTATGGTTCACTAACCCTGATGCTAGCATATCAGCTATGGTTCACTAACCCTGATGCTAGCATATCAGCTATGGTTCACTAACCCTGATGCTAGCATATCAGCTATGGTTCACTAACCCTGATGCTAGCATATCAGCTATGGTTCACTAACCCTGATGCTAGCATATCAGCTATGGGCTGCTATAAACATGAAGGAAGCTTGGACAAGTTGTGTATGAGAAAATCTGTTGCTGAGCAGACTGGTGGAATCTTAGCACATTTCAGTACCCCAGTGGTGGTTTGATGAGCAGACTGGTGGAATTTTAGCACACTTCAGAACCCAAGTGGTGGTTTGATGAGCAGACAGGTGGAATCTTAAGGTTCAGAGAGAGAGAGAGATATTTGTAGTTACAGGCATTTGTGGAAAACCCTTGCGGAAGCCTTGCGTGCCCTGGGCACTTAAGGTTCAGAGAGAGAGAGATATGTGTAGTTACAGAACTAAAATCTCATCTTGGACATAACCTTGAAAGACTCTCAGCTTAACTTTGGCCACAAACTAAAATATCAATTCACTGTCAAAATAAAAAGTCTTAATCAGCCAGGACACATACATAAAGTTATTTACCACAAATTTTATTACACCAATCACATCAGTAACAATCCTAGCTACCAGCTGAATCAGTTACTGAACAACTCAATTTAACATGTAATCATCATTATATGTAGTGTCATCATAATCACTCATTCAAAATCCAACGTGAGCTGGGACATTCATTGATGAGTCAACTTTTCAGTCATGAAATTACAGTCAATTATTCATTGTAGAATGTTTGGAGTGGTGGGTGTTGTACTCTGAACCTACTATCAAGATAAAAAATAATAATAATAAATAAAAAAGGAAAATGATGACAAAATATATATGTATAATGTAGTTTTTATATTTATATATGATACCAAAACTTGTAAAGGTTTGTTAGGCCATATCTATTCTTTGTATATCAATGATGTAGTAACCATGATTGATTCTACAAGTACACACTTAAGTGAACTGCTCAGGCAGGCCCGAACATTTCACAAACTTTTTTTTTCAAGCACAAAATATATCTTGAAGACCCTGAAGTCAACATGGAAGATCTATCTTTAGTGAAAATATGAACTTCAAGACAAGCTAGAATTATTAAAGATAGAAATTGGAAGAATGTAATCAAATTAAATGGATCTCAGTCTAAAAGTGTATGATCCATACAGGTGATGGAAGTTAAACTTGAATAGAAAAATTACAAACACTGAACAATAACAACGAACGATACTTTGGAGGTCAGCAGTACAGGGACTTTCCTACGGAATAAGGGCTCTAACGTATGCAAGTATCTCATGATTTTTTTAACAGTCCAGAAGTGCATATAAGTACTCATCAATAAGTGTCATGACATGCACTCAATGCTGAGACTTTCATTAAGCAAACAGGAATCACAGTAAAATGATGGAGCACAGAAAAGTGATGGTGGACAGTAAAGTGATGGAGCACAGAAAAGTGATGGTGGACAGTAAAATGATGGAGCACAGAAAAGTGATGGTGGACAGTAAAATGATGGAGCACAAAAAAGTGATGGTGGACAGTAAAATGATGGAACACAAAAAAGTGATGGTGGACAGTAAAATGATGGACCACAAAAAAGTGATGGTGGACAGTAAAGTGATAGAGTACAGAAAAGTGATGGTGGACAGTAAAATGATGGAGCACAGAAAAGTGATGTTGGACAGTAAAGTGATGGAGTACAGAAAAGTGATGGTGGACAGTAAAGTGATAGAGTACAGAAAAGTGATGTTGGACAGTAAAATGATGGAGCACAGAAAAGTGATGTTGGACAGTAAAGTGATAGAGTACAGAAAAGTGATGTTGGACAGTAAAGTGATAGAGTACAGAAAAGTGATGGTGGACAGTAAAGTGATGGACCACAGAAAAGTGATGTTGGACAGTAAAGTGATGGAGTACAGAAAAGTGATGGTGGACAGTAAAATGATGGAGCACAGAAAAGTGATGTTGGACAGTAAAGTGATGGAGTACAGAAAAGTGATGGTGGACAGTAAAGTGATAGAGTACAGAAAAGTGATGTTGGACAGTAAAATGATGGAGCACAGAAAAGTGATGTTGGACAGTAAAGTGATAGAGTACAGAAAAGTGATGTTGGACAGTAAAGTGATAGAGTACAGAAAAGTGATGGTGGACAGTAAAGTGATGGACCACAGAAAAGTGATGTTGGACAGTAAAGTGATGGAGTACAGAAAAGTGATGGTGGACAGTAAAATGATGGAGCACAGAAAAGTGACAGAGCACAGTGTTCATGGAAAGTGTATTGCCCTCATTTGTAGCGGGTGATTACTGTTATCAGTCTGTGGTTTAAGTCACAGTCTTAATACATTTATTCTCTCATGTCTAAGCTATTTGTATTTGTTTAGGTTAACCATACGCAGTGTCCTCTATCATTTCATTAAGCTGGGACACATCAGTCATGATAACTGTTATGAACATGTCAGAAACAAGTAATGCTAGGAATGACAATACTGCCCTGCACTGTCTCAGTACTTCAATCACCATAAACATCTGGAATATTACAGAAGATAATCATGACAATTCTTTGACAACAAAAATCACCATAAAAATCTGGAATATTGCAGAAGATAATCATGACATTGCTTCGACAACAACACACATCCCTTGCAGGAATATTTTAATATAAATATCTTTGAGTAAATGGGCTGGCCATGTTGCTGCACAGCACACTACACAGAACACTGGAGGCTTATTTAATATGCATAGTACTAGTATACCACAACTGAACTCAGCAGTTTTTTTTTTTATCTCAGTCTTTCAACATCAGACACATAAACTATGGATTACCAGATGAGCTCAACGAAATATTCACATCTGATTTCTAACACAATCTCCAACTTCAACCACACAACAATGCTGATCTCAAGCATTTAACTTCAGCCACACATGTCACTGCTGGTCTCAAGTATTTGAGTTCAGCCGCACGTGTCACTGCTGGTCTCAAGTATTTGAGTTCAGTCACACGTGTCACTGCTGGTCTCAAGTATTTGAGTTCAGTCACACGTGGCACTGCTCGTCACACATACGTGAGTTCAGGCACACACAACACTGCTCATCGCACATACCTGAGTTCAGTCACACACACACGGCACTGCTCGGCACACATATTTGAGCTCAGTCACAGACAGCACTGCTCGTCACACATATTTGAGTTCAGTCACACACGTCACACATATTTTGAATTCAGCAACACATAACACTGCTCATCACACATATTTGAGTTAGTCACACATGTCACTGCACGTCACACATATTTTGAATTCAGCCACACATGACACTGCTCATCACACATATTTGAGTTCAGTCACACATCTCACTGCTCGTCACACATATTTGAGTTCAGCCACATATGTCACTGCTCATCACACATAGCTGAGTTCAGTCACACATGTCACTGCTCGTCACACATATTTGAGTTCAGCCACACATGTCATTGCTCGTCACAAGTATTGACCTGGTTCACTCTGGACTTCTGAGTCTTGTCTTTCATTTTTTGTGTGTGTGTGGAGATGATTCCGAGGTATACGCAACAAATCAGAACTTGAAACAACCACAAGACAATGAAAAGCACACTGAAAACTCCTTGTTCATATCAATTTAATACTAGCAGGGCCAGACTTGGGGCTCGACAAAGAACCAACAAAGTGAAATGAGCGTCAGAGAAAAATGGTCAACATGATTGGAAGAAATGAGATAAGAAGCAAGCAGACCTGAAATAGCACACAACTAGCCATGACAGACATATACATATATAGGTATATAGGAAGGCAATGAATAAAGTGCTTTGGATACTAGAATATACCTAGCCAAAACAGCTTTCAAGCGGAAAAGTATTTGTAAGAATATTTGAATAGACTTTAAAATATAATAGATACAGCAATGATAGAAGAACAAGCAGGATTTCGAAAAGGGAGAAGCTGTCTCGACCAGATCTTTACTCTAAGAATAATACTTGAAGAAGATATTGAAAAGCAGAAATTATCAATACTATACTCTTTAAAAAGGGCATTTGATAGCATACACAGAAATTCATTGTGGAGAATTTTAAGTCTATATGGAATACCATCTAAAATTGTCAACATCAAGACCTCTAAAATAGATATGATATGTTTGTGAAGTCAAAACAGAAGAAGAGATGAACGAATGGTTCCAGATTGAAACAGGTGTGAAACAAAGATGTGTACTATCTCCTTTGCTTTTAGGAATTGCAGTAGACTTCATAATGAAAAAATGCTGCACAGGTAACACAGGTATTGACTGGGTACATGAGACCCATTTAGAAGATCTCGATTTTGCAGATGACATAACTCTTATCAGTAACAGTGTGAATTCCATGCAAGAAAAAACACTGCTCATCACACATATTTGAGTTAGTCACACATGTCACTGCACGTCACACATATTTTGAATTCAGCCACACATGACACTGCTCATCACACATATTTGAGTTCAGTCACACATCTCACTGCTCGTCACACATATTTGAGTTCAGCCACATATGTCACTGCTCATCACACATAGCTGAGTTCAGTCACACATGTCACTGCTCGTCACACATATTTGAGTTCAGCCACACATGTCATTGCTCGTCACAAGTATTGACCTGGTTCACTCTGGACTTCTGAGTCTTGTCTTTCATTTTTTGTGTGTGTGTGGAGATGATTCCGAGGTATACGCAACAAATCAGAACTTGAAACAACCACAAGACAATGAAAAGCACACTGAAAACTCCTTGTTCATATCAATTTAATACTAGCAGGGCCAGACTTGGGGCTCGACAAAGAACCAACAAAGTGAAATGAGCGTCAGAGAAAAATGGTCAACATGATTGGAAGAAATGAGATAAGAAGCAAGCAGACCTGAAATAGCACACAACTAGCCATGACAGACATATACATATATAGGTATATAGGAAGGCAATGAATAAAGTGCTTTGGATACTAGAATATACCTAGCCAAAACAGCTTTCAAGCGGAAAAGTATTTGTAAGAATATTTGAATAGACTTTAAAATATAATAGATACAGCAATGATAGAAGAACAAGCAGGATTTCGAAAAGGGAGAAGCTGTCTCGACCAGATCTTTACTCTAAGAATAATACTTGAAGAAGATATTGAAAAGCAGAAATTATCAATACTATACTCTTTAAAAAGGGCATTTGATAGCATACACAGAAATTCATTGTGGAGAATTTTAAGTCTATATGGAATACCATCTAAAATTGTCAACATCAAGACCTCTAAAATAGATATGATATGTTTGTGAAGTCAAAACAGAAGAAGAGATGAACGAATGGTTCCAGATTGAAACAGGTGTGAAACAAAGATGTGTACTATCTCCTTTGCTTTTAGGAATTGCAGTAGACTTCATAATGAAAAAATGCTGCACAGGTAACACAGGTATTGACTGGGTACATGAGACCCATTTAGAAGATCTCGATTTTGCAGATGACATAACTCTTATCAGTAACAGTGTGAATTCCATGCAAGAAAAAACAGATATCCTGTCTTCACTGACTAGCAAAATAGGACTTGAAATTAATAAGGACAAAATAAAAATAATGAAACTTCCCATTAATCATAATGGAAAAAATACATGTAGAAGGGACAGATGTTGAAGAAGGCAATCAATGTGCATACCTTGGCAGTTATATAGACTAGGATGGTGACACCAGAAAGAAAGTTAGAATTAGCATTGCAAAAACAGCATCGATCTTTAAGAATCTTGAGAACACATGGCATTCAAATGTTATAAGAACAAAAACCAAGTTAAGACTATTCAATTCATATGTAATACCCACCCTCATTTATGCATGTGAAAGCTGGAAAACAACTAAAAAATAGACAATAAATTAGACTCTTTTGAAAACAAATGCCTAAGGAAAATACTTGGCATCAAGTGGAACGAATTCAAGAACAATGCAGAGATAAGACAGATGACTGAACAAAAGCTAGTCTCATGGGTGATCAGGAAAAAGAGATGGACATATGTTGGTCACGTGATGAGAAGAAACGATCAGAGAATCCCAAAACAAGCTATCGAGTGGAACACAACAGGCACAAGAAAAATAGGCAGACCGCGTGAAACTCTAAAGAGGCCAAATTAACAGGCATAAAATCCCTTGATGAGGTTGAAAAGCTCGCCGGAAACAGGAAGAATTGGCGAACTACCTTGCGAGCCCTATGTGACGCTTAACAGCACGGGAAGGATATAAGATATAAGACCTTTGTAACAATAAAACATACTCAACAAGCACCATGTATTTTCAAGTTCCACTTTTTACACATTTTATTCTTGCCTTCATTGTTAAAAAAAATTCATAAAATCCATCATTCTCACATTCAGCGAGTAAACAAGTGTACACATCTGGCACATGTCATCACTAAAGAAAACAGCAACATCAGATTTTATGTACAAAGATGAAAGCTGTGAGCTGTACACAGCTTTATATGCCAGGTCTTAGGACTGGGCAATGTGTAGCAGGAAACAAGTCTCAGAAATATTATAAATTTTCTGTTTCATGTGAATTTCACCCTTTTTCTCATGAATGGGTGAGATCACAGGATATGAAATGAGATTGAATAAATGAATTTTATTTGTAAAGGGTAGAGAATCACACACCTGGTAAAATATCAGCAGCACAAACAAAATGGAAGTGACTGGAATACTCTTGGGGGAAAGAAAACAGGAAAAGAAGCCCACAAGAAGACTATCCCAGTGAACTGACCAGGTGACAGGGAAAGAAAACAGGAAAAGAAGCCCACAAGAAGACTATCCCAGTGAACTGACCAGGTGACAGGGAAAACTATCCCAGTGAACTGACCAGGTGACAGAGAAAACTATCCCAGTGAACTGACCAGGTGACAGAGAAAACTATCCCAGTGAACTGACCAGGTGACAGAGAAAACTATCCCAGTGAACTGACCAGGTGACAGGGAAAACTATCCCAGTGAACTGACCAGGTGACAGGGAAAACTATCCCAGTGAACTGACCAGGTGACAGGGAAAACTATCCCAGTGAACTGACCAGGTGACAGGGAAAACTATCCCAGTGAACTGACCAGGTGACAGGGAAAACTATCCCAGTGAACTGACCAGGTGACAGGGAAATAATAAAAGTGCCAGAAATGCTCAGAAACAACGAGGATCCCACAATATGGAGAATCATAATCGCCAGTGCTATCTGGTTTGGCACTTAATATATGCATGTAAAAATAAAGACAACAACCAAAAAAAAACTTTTCACCACATATGAAATCTGTTACTCTCCGGCTCAGAGACAATGAACGTGACAAAGAAAGCACAATTGTATAAACTATTTCTCTTTGGCTCAGAGACAATGAACAATGAAGGTGACAAAGAAAGCACAACTGTATAAACTGTTTCTCTTTGGCTCAGAGAAATGGAAAGTAACAATGGAAGCATAACAAAAGTTGCAGACATTGTAAAACACTATCTGAGAATGATCCTTAAGTGACAATGATCCTTAAATGACAGCACACGATCAGAGATGTGGAGATTTGGAGACAACGAACCAATCAATGGACAGATCACAAAAAAATGGAGGTGCATCAGTCACATACTGAGAAAGCAGGCAGGCAGACAGACAGGCAGACAGACAGGCAGACAGACAACATAGCAAAATAGACTTTGATACAGAACCCAGATGGGGAAAAAAGTAGGGAAAATTAAAGAACACGTGGAGAAGGTGTAGAGTCTTATCTTGTCTTCTATCTCCTTGTAACTGCGAGCTGGTGTTCTTTGCAGCGGATGCTGTGAACGTGTTGGGGAACAGCATCATATCGACGTGGGAGCAGGTTACAGCAGTTATTTTTTCACCCCTGGAGTGAAGCTAAAAAGCTTCTTTAGCAGACTACACCACCATGGGGACTATGGCGATCCCTGTCCCATTAGCCAGGCTAGGACTGTTACTTTAGGGTACCAAAGGAGAGGTGGGACAAGGTCAGCTATGGTTCGCTAACCCTGATATGAGCATATCAGCTATGGTTCGCTAACCCTGATACGAGCATATCAGCTATGGTTCGCTAACCCTGATGCTAGCATATTAGTTATGCTTCGCTAACTGCTTAACGGAACAGCATCTTCCGTCAGAAAAGTTTATGATCATGCTCTATCAGAAAAGTTTATGATCATGCTTTTATCAGATAGGTTTATGATCATGCTCTATCAGAAAAGTTTATGATCATGCTTTTATCAGATAGGTTTATGATTATGCTCTTATCAGAAAAGTTTATGATCAAGCTTTTACCAGATAAGTTTATGATCATGCTCTATCAGATAAGTTTATGATCACGCTTTTATCAAATAAGTTTATGATCACGCACTTATCAGATAAGTTTATGATGGTACTCTATCAAATAAACTTAATGGTTATACTCTGTCAGTTAAGGTAATAATCATTCTTTATTAGAAACCTTCAAAATCTTACTGAAGACTGTTTAAAAGTTCAAAGTTAAAAAATCAGACTCCAGGGTCATTGCATTCAGGACAGCCCCATGTATACTCTATCGCATGCCACATAATCCATCCAAGAGTATGTCTGCTAACAGTTCCCGTCAAGTGTTGGTTCTTTACGATGCGTTTTCTGCCACACAGTTCAGATTTCCTACCAGCGCCCTTAATTTGTCTTAGCTCCAGCTGCCTCTTCACAGCTACATTGTTCTTCCATTCCCGCTCTTCATTCTCCCGCAGTCTTGACAATACGGCTTTAGCAAATCACTTTTGTCCATTCTCAGCCTGCCGTTTATTTTAGTCTGTCCAGCAAGTCTGTCTGCCACTTCATTGCCGTGTACTCCCGCAAGCCCTGGACAATAAAGTCGCTTTAGACTCATCACAGTTGACTGACTTAACAGATAAACCCATTCTTTTCCAAGCAATTTTTTTTTCTAAATCGATTCAAGCACACTCTGTGAATCAGCTACAGTGGCGCCATGAACCATATCATGCCAATGTTGCAGACACCGCCTCAATTTCTATTCGCATGCTCTATGCGGTGACTTCAAAGGCTCCCGAACCATGTGCAACTACTCTTCCGTTTCTGTAGACAACAAAACCCCCAACCACTTCTGCTGTTCCAAGTCACTGGGCGATCTGTATATATTATCATGTCGGAAGACCCACAGTGATGCTGGATGAGATCTTGAACCCAAAGTTCAACTGCCCTCTGGGCCCATACTCGACATTCACGGCCCTTCTGTACTAGATAAAAACCTTTGTTAGCTGAGGTAGGTTCTGTACTCATAACCAATCATCACCTTTAGGTAGCTCATCTGAAGACCGCAATAAACTAGAATTATCTAATGCCAAGACGGACCCCCCCAACATGATTCAAGTCTTGTTAATCTTATCGCCACCCTTGACACAGGACTAGTTTATCCTAGTGAATCTAAACTGGCGTAAGACAGCGGGCTGAGACCGCTTGATAGAGTCATCTTTTTTTTGGCACTGTTGTGTACTTGATGCGTAGTTAATTTGTTGCATTGTCTAACTAATGTAGTCAGAGACACCTTCCGGGTATCTCACTACATACACGAGCGGGACAGGCGCTCGATGTGCTTCAGTTTTTTTTTTCTTTAGCATTTTCTATGAAAGTTATTTATCACTAAGTCCATATTTATAACAGTGCATTTTCTATGAAAGATATTTATCACTAAGTCCATATTTATAACTGTGCATTTTCTCAAGCCGATTAGCAATAAAAACTTTTCTCTGTAAATAACACAAAAATTTATCTTCTACTACAATATATCACACACATGCCCAACTGATATTCTGCTTTTCATCATTCAACTTTCACTCAACTTTCACTCAACTTTCATTCAACTTTCACTCAACTTTCACTCAGCTTTCACTCAACTTTCACTCAGCTTTCACTCAGCTTTCACTCAACTTTCACTCAACTTTCAAACATTCAGTTAGTACAAGGAGTAATAAATATATAAATTGTGTGCAAAAGAAAGGAGAGAAAAAAGGTCTCACAGTTAGCCTGAATAACAACGCAGTCACAGTTAGCCTGAATAACAACGCAGTCACAGTTAGCCTGAATAACAACGCAGTCACAGTTAGCCTGAATAACAACGCAGTCACAGTTAGCCTGAATATCAAAGCAGTCAAAGTTAGCCTGAATAACAACGCAGTCACAGTTAGCCTGAATAACAACGCAGTCACAGTTAGCCTGAATAACAACGCAGTCACAGTTAGCCTGAATATCAAAGCAGTCACAGTTAGCCTGAATAACAACGCAGTCACAGTTAGCCTGAATAACAACGCAGTCACAGTTAGCCTGAATATCAAAGCAGTCAAAGTTAGCCTGAATATCAAAACAGTCAAAGTTAGCCTGAATATCAAAACAGTCAAAGTTAGCCTGAATAACAACGCAGTCACAGTTAGCCTGAATAACAACACAGTCACAGTTAGCCTGAGTAACAACGCAGTCACAGTTAGCCTGAATAACAACGCAATCACAGTTAGCCTGAATAACAACGCAGTCACAGTTAGCCTGAATAACAACGCAGTCACAGTTAGCCTGAATAACAACGCAGTCACAGTTAGCCTGAATAACACAGGTCACTGATTTGTCAGTGAATTCATGTTTCTTTAGCTTCTGTAACAGAACTGAATCAGATCACTTTAGAACAGAAATCTAGCATTTCTGTGTGGTTGTACGTTGATTATAAGAACTTGCAGAACAAGCTTATAAGAGTTTATACTTGTAATCTGTCTGTGTGCATGTGTGTATGTGTATGTAAACACCGCTAGAAATAAAACTGTCTGCTGTTTGATCTTGCAGTTCTGGCTACCTAAGTGAGTTGGAGAGTGTTTGTCCTTGCAGCAAGAGGCCACACAGGAGAAGAGCTGCCATTAATATAGAAGGAGAGTTACCAGATCCAGCAGATTTGGGATCTTCCTTTGAAGCTTCTCTTTGGACAATCTCCACAGAGTTTTGATGCTTCTTGCCTGTCTCAGCTTTGTCTGTTGCTAGGGTTCCTGAAACAATGAGAAGGAGATTCAGCAGAAAATAACAGCCAAGCAGAGAATGCAGCTACTTCTACACACAGCAAAAACAGCAGATGTGATCATCAAATAACTCTCACAAACATAAAAAAAAACTAGTCACATTTCCAAACACTTGTGATACATTCACTCAATTAATCAGGTGTCATGCCGTATGGTGTAGGTGATCATTTCTCTCCACAATTCCCTGTCTTTTGCATTGATTATGAGATCCGGCGGTGACTTTCTTCCTAGCCACACTGACAGCCCATCAGTAATTTCTCTCTCTGTCTTCCTCTGTCTCTTCTTCACTCAGTTTTTCCAGTTCCTACAATGTGTTAGATGGACAGGTGCAGGGAAGATAAACTCAGATAAATATACAATAATATATTCAGGAAGTGAGAAACATGAACGAGGAGTAGTAATTATATTTGATGAACAAACGGCAAGGACAATTGTAGGATATTTGAACATCTCGAACAGAGTCCTGCTAGCCCAACTGAAAGGACAACCAACGCTCCAACATCTGAAAGTTCTGAAGAAGATGTACAGCTATTTTATAATGACATAGAAACAAGCACTAAAACACACAAAGTCACATGAAGTTACCATAGTCATGGGAGATTTTAATGCCAGAGTTGGTAAAGGAAGAACTTCAGACATCGTTGGTGACTATGGACTGGGGGAGAGGAATGACAGAGGTTATAAATTAATTGAATGGGCAAGAATACACAGCATGGTTGTAGGAAACACCTGGTTTAAACAACATCCTCGAAGACTGGTAATGTGGTGCAGCCCAGACAAAAAGACTTTTAACCAGACAGACTACATATTAATCAACAAACGATTCCGCAATGCATTACTGACAACAAAAACCATGCCAGGAGCTGACTGCAGTAGTGACCATGATCCACTCTGTGGAAAAGTTAGAATAAAGCTAAAGAAAACAGGCAGAAAAATGAGAAACATCAAACTGAATACAGAACTTCTTAAAAATGATCAAGAACTGCGAGAACAATACAAAGTTATTATAACAAATAGATACAATGCAATAGCAAAGTTAAATAGTATAGATGAACAATGGGAAATGTTAAATTCTATCCACCAAACTGTTAAAGAGATAATACCACCAAAAAAGAGAAGCCTATAAAAATAAATGGATGACAGACAACATCTTAGGACTGATGGACAAGAGGAGGAGGAGTAAAAATAACCAGGAAAAATATAGCAAGATAAATAAAGAAATAAGACGCAAATGCAGAGAAGCAAAAGAAGTGTGGTTAAATGAGCAGTGCAGACAGATAGAGGACTCTCATATTAAAGACAGCAAAAACATGCACAAACGAATTAATGAACTCACAGGCAGGAAAACAAAATATACCACAGGATGCCTGAAATCGAAAGAAGGTAAAATGTTAATGAGAAAAGAAGACATTGTGGACAGAGTATATCGGTGAGCTATATGGAGGAGAAAGACCAGAATTAACACCAGATACTGAAAACTGTGATGGACCACCAATACTTGAAGATGAAATCATAGATGCCATCAAACACATGAAGAAAGGAAAAGCGACTGGGCCTGATAATATAACAATAGAAGAAATAGAGGCACTAGAGGAGACAGGAATAAAAATAATAACCAAGTTACTGAATGACATTTACAACAGTGGTTATATTCCCAGTGACCTGATTAAATCCATGTTTATAGCACTACCAAAGAAACCAGGTGCAAAGGAATGTAACGACCACTGGACTATCAGCCTCTCATGTCACATAACGAAGCTACTTCTGAGAATAATTATGAGAAGAACAAGGAAAAAGATAAAAATGGAAATAGCAGATGAACAGTTTGGATCTGTTGAAGGAAAGGGAGCACACAATGCCATTTATGCTTTATGAACACTAACAGAAAGAGTTTTAGAAGTACAGAAAGATCTCTACTTATGCTTCATTGATTACACCAAGGCATTTGACAAGGTGAAACATAATGAAATTATTAAAATGCTTGAAGACATCAATATAGATGGCAAAGACCTGAGGATTGTAAAACATCTGTGCCGGCAGCAAGAACCAGCAGTTCGAGTTGAAAATGGAATTGGAAAATATCAACCTATAAAACAAGGGGTGCGACAAGGATGTGTACTATCTCCAGACCTTTTTTCTCTGTATAGCGAGAATATTCTAAGAGTGATCATCACAGAACCAGACATAAAAATTGGAGGATACAGTATTAACAACATCCGGTATGCTGACAACACAGTACTGATAGCTGAGAACCAACAAGACCTGCAAAATCTCTTGGATAAAGTGGCCAAAGAAAGTGAACAGAAAGGCCTTACTTCGAACATCAAAAAGACAGAGACTATGGTTATATCTAAGAAACAGAATCCACCAGCATGCAGTATTAAATTAAACGGAACTATTCTAAAGCAGGTGCAGAAATTCAAATACCTTGGAGCAGTAATAACTTCAGATGGAAAATGCAGAACAGAAATTAGGAACAGAATAGGCCAAGCAAAGACTGCATTTCAGACAATGAGAAACATATTAGCTAACACATCTTTATCAATGAATGTTAGAAAACGAGTCCTGAAACGCTATATTGAACCTATCTTGTTACATGGAAGTGAATCATGGACAATAGGCAAGTCTGCACAAAAATCATTGGAAGCAGCAGAAATGTGGTTTATTAGAAGAATGTTGCGAATCCCCTGGACAACAAAAATAACCAATGAAGAATGTATGAGAAGAGCTGGAGACACAAAAAACCTTGTCAAAAAGATAAGAGAGAGACAATGTACTTTCATAGGACACGCAATGAGAAGAGGGGGCATTGAAAATATTATAACAACAGGAAAAATAGAAGGAAGATCAAGAGGAAGAACAAGAGAAATGATACTGGACAGTCTGATGGGATGGTGTGAGAGGAGATCACCAACTGAACTGATGGCCTGCATGAAGGATCGGGTACTCTGGAGAAGCATAATAGCCAATGCCAGTCGGCATGGCACCTGATGATGATGATGATGATGACAATGTGTTCACTTTTAGCAGTCAGAACTGTGTCATCTGCTTATCTTAAGTTGTTAAGGTTGTACCCGCCAATTGATATTCCAGGCAAGCTCTATATGTTTCTCATAATGTTTTCACTGTACAAGGAGAAGAGGTCAGGAGATAGAACACATCCTTGTCTCACTCCCAATTTTACGTCTTGGAATACTCCTATTTGGTTCTCAACCTTCATTGCTGATTACTGCCAGTATATGTTTTTGATGAGTTTCAGATCTTTCCCATCTATGGTGATGTCTTCCAGCATTCTTATAATTTCTATATGCCTCACTTTATCGAATGCTTTACAGTAGTCTATGAAGTATAAGTCCATTCTTACTTCTATTGATCTTTCCATCAATGTTCTATATATATATATATGGCATTATTTGTGCATTTTCCTTCGACGAAGCCGCACTGTTCTTCGGCGATTTCTGGTTTTATTTTGCCCCTGACTCTTCTCATGACAATACGAAGCAGGATTTTGCTAACATGGCTCATAAGACTAATGGTTCGATGGTCTTCACATTCAACTGCACCTTGTTTCTTTGCTAGGGCAATTAAAACTTATCACAAAAGGTCTGATGGGACATAGTTACTGTTATAGAAGTCATTCAGCAATCTGGTAATTATTTTTATGCCAAGCTCTCTTAATGCTTCCAATTCTTCACTGGAACTATGTTTGTTATTGTTGTTCAAGTAGGCACCAGATATAGCAGGACCGTGTGTATGTTTGTCTAAAAGTTGGTACCTGCTAAGGAGACTGAATCTAAGCTACGGAATTTCTGTGTCATGGCCTTGTTTCTTTCCGGGTGTCACGATCCCTTGTGTCTACTGAACAGTTACCAATGACTATGCAAACAAACACTTTTTTTTTTGGGGGGGGGGGTGAGAGTTGGCAAAGTTGCTTAGTACGCTGTTCTCTTGTGGCTAGATGACTGCTCGTCCTACTGGAGTCCGTGTTCGAATCCCAGGTAATTCTCTTGTTATGTTTCTTTCTCTCACGTCTCACTAAAGTGCTTTCAAGGTCTAATCCCACAAAACTGTGTTCTCTTACTCTAAAAAACTGTGTTCTCTTACTCTACAAAACTGTGTTCTCTTACTCTACAAAACTGTGTTCTCTTACTCTACAAAACTGTGTTCTCTTACTCTACAAAACTGTGTTCTCTTACTCTACAAAACTGTGTTCTCTTACTCTACAAAACTGTGTTCTCTTACTTTATCAATTCTTCCTTGGTGATTTTATCTGGTCCTGGTGGTATGTTGTTTTTCATGTGTTTGATGGCTTCTTCCAATTCTGCGTTTAATATGGGAAGCCCTTCATTATTATTTCATATATCTATTCGCTTCTATTGTCCTCACAGAGTTCTCCTAATGTATTTGCACCATCGTGCCATTATTTATCTCTGTCCATTACTGTATGCCTCTCCTTTGATTTCAGGCAGCCAGTCTTGTGGTATGCCCTTTTGTTTGTTAACTCCTTTATTTGTTTGTACATATCTCTTGTGTTTCCATGATGGTGTGTCTATTTCATTACATTTCTTATTTAGCCACTCTTCTTTAGTTTTATTGCATTTGTGTCTTATTTCTTTATTTATTTTGTCATATTCATCTTTATCCTCCTTAAGACTTCTCTGATCCATTAGTTGCAAAATTTCTTCTATCATCCACCCCTGTTTCTCATGTCATTTATTTGGAGGTAGGATTTCGATAGATGTTTGCTGAACAGTCTTTAAACATATTCCATTGTTCATCAATCATTTCAGTCTTATCTATAGTATTATGCCTATTATGTACTATGATCCTATATTGTTCTTGTATTGCCTTATCTTTCCATAACAGCCCTCTCTCTAGTTCTTTGTTTTTAGCTGCTACTTTTAACCTCTTTAGCCTGATTCTCACTTTTCCTACAACTGAGATGTGGTCACTGTTGCAGTCTGCGCTTGGTCTTGTTTTCAAGGATTTTAGTGAGTTCCTGAATCTTCTGTTGATCATACTATAATCTATCTGGTTACGTATGTTATTATTTGAGCTTTTCCATGTCCATAGTCGACTTGGGTGTTGTTGAAACCAAGTATTTCCTATTATCATTTTATTCTTTTCTGCTCACTCAATCAACATCTCTCCTCTTGTATTTCTGATACCTAGTCCATAATTGCCAGTAGCATCACTATCTTATATATACACTAAGATACATATAAAACTGATAACATGTACACAGTGAACGAACAATATCATGCAGAAATCATTCACAAAGTGGGAACTGTAGACAATAAACATAAACCTACAAATACTCACACACTTCCACAAACAGGACAACATAAACAAACATGTGAAAACTGTTGAACCTACAAACACTCACACACCTGCACAAACAGGAAAACATAAACAAACATGTACTAAACAGAACTGCTAATTTATTTCGTTTAACTAAAAAAAAATTCTTGCTAATTGCTAGAAAACATTTCATAACTCAAAAGGCTTCCCCGCCACAAACTGTCTCGTTGCCATTTTACTTTTTAACTGTGAACACCTGGATGTCAGCTCCAGGTGTGTAGTAATTATTTCTTCAGTTGTCGAGACTAGGGGTGGAAGAGAAAATATACTTACCTCTCCTTACATTGACAGAACCAGGTGGTGCTGAAGAGAAAATATACTTACCTCTCCTTACACTGACAGAACCAGGTGGTGCTGAAGAGAAAATATACTTACCTCTCCTTACATTGATAGAACCGGCTTCTGCAGAAGAAAAAATATACTTACCTCTCCTTATATTGACAGAACCAGCTGCTGCAGAAGAGAAAATATATGTATCTCTCCTTACATTGACAGAACCAGCTGCTGCAGAAGAGAAAATATACTTATCTCTCCTTACATTGACAGAACCAGGTGGTGCAGAAGAGAAAATATACTTACCTCTCCTTACATTGACAGAACCTGGTGGTGCAGAAGAGAAAATATACTTATCTCTCCTTACATTGACAGAACCAGTTGCTGCAGAAGAGAAAATATACTTACCTCTCCTTACATTGACAGAGTCGGCTGTTGCAGAAGAGAAAATGAACTTACCTCTTCTTACATTGACAGAGCCAGCTGCTGTAGAAGAGAAAAATAGAAATGTACATTTATGAATTTTACACGAAAATAAGATTTAATGGACTAAAAAACAAATAATAATCACAAGTTCACACATTTTCCTTGCATAAAATCATGTATGGAAGCATCATTTACATAAAATTATTAATGAAACATTACAAACAACAGTTTACATTTAAATCATATTTATAAACACTATTCATCAAACATTCAGAACTTTGGGAATTCTATTAATTAAGACAGTCAACCATCAGTCACTGTTTCTGCTGAGGAACATGTCATACAGATATGCTCTGGTGATTAACAAAAGCTATTGCAGCCAAGTACCTGTCAGATATGATCACAAAGGGTCTGCTGCCTTGAGGTTTGACATTCACAGTTATGAGGAGTTTAAAAAAAACCTACTTTTCCTGTGTACAAACTGTGAAACAAAAAGTAGAAACAGCCTTATTACTTAATGAAGACACGGTTGTGACGTTTCGGCGTGAGCCTTAATCATAGAAAAACACACGGGACAAAGAAATAGAGGAGATAAAGTATAAATTCACATGAATGCTGTGTTAAAAAAATCAAATAAAATGAATAGAGTATTTAGCTGTAACTTGTAAAAGCCATGGCTTGTCCGACGCTGTGTGTCAGAAATGCGCGTAGTGGAGTGTAAAGAGTATTTAAATGGAGACTGTGGATGTGTCATAAGTGGGTCTAATCAGAGGTCCGCCAGTTGAGAAAAAAAAACTGCTACATTACCACTAAGCAAAGAAAACTTCTACATTACCACTAAGCAAAGAAAACTTCTACATTACCACTAAGCAAAGAAAACTTCTACATTACCACTAAGCAAAGAAAACTTCTACATTACCATTAAGCAAAGAAAACTTCTACACTACCACTGAGCAAGGAAAACTACATTACCATTGAGCACATGCACCTTGATGCTTGTGGTAGAGAGGTCACTGCTCCGACAAACGTAAGTTCCAGCATCATCCATCTTGCTATGTCGAATCTGAAGGACGCTGACAAGCGTCCTGGTCGCTGGGACATGAAATTTGTCAATTTTAATTTGACGTAAACCATCTGGTGTTATTTTCACTCCGTCCTTGAACCAGTCCAAATTATCTGGCGCGTCAAGGACACCGGAAGAATTGCAGACTAAATGAATAGGGTCATCCTTCTCAACAAACTTAGAACCTGACACGAAAATTCCTGTTTGGAAGAAAGGATGATTAGATTTGAAAAAAAAATGCATTAGTTCAGCTGTAATTAGGGAAAGGCTACAGCATTAGGCAAGAAGCTAGCCCCACATAATGCAGACTTTAAAGGGGCTTAGTGTTTAAGCTTTGTGAGAGATAGTTTTATACACATCGGTTAGCCTTTCAAAGAACACAAAACAGAGGGGTCAAATTATTTTTAAATGGGTTGAACAGTAAAAGCCATCCATCAGAAAGAATGGATCAATACTGTAAGGCTGATATGTGAAGCAAATTCGTTTAAAAAAGTATGTATCACTTTTACCCATTGGGGGGGGGGAGAGGTATCTGCAGAGCTCCGAGGGGCATTTTTTTAAGCCAGTGCACAACTGTTCCATTCCCCACTCCTCCTTTACCCTGTTGAACAGGCATTCAGTTCCCACTCATTACCAGCCCCCCCCCCCCTTGAAACAGAGGAGACTATGGATCCCAGGGCAGCAAATAGGCTGAATCTATCTCTTATTAAAGCAGTAAACAGGCTGGATCTATCTCTTATTAAAGCAGCAATCAAGCTGGATCTATCTCTTATTAAAGCAGTAAACAGGCTGGATCTATCTCTTATTAAAGCAGTAAACAGGCTGGATCTATCTCTTATTAAAGCAGCAAACAGGATGGATCTATCTCTTATTAAAGCAGCAAACAGGATGGATCTATCTCTTATTAAAGCAGCAAACAGGATGGATCTATCTCTTATTAAAGCAGTAAACAGGCTGGATCTATCTCTTATTAAAGCAGTAAACAGGCTGGATCTATCTCTTATTAAAGCAGTAAACAGGCTGGAGCTATCTCTTATTAAGTATGAGCTTCTGTTCTCATCGCCTTGAATTTTAAATACAGATTAAAATGCTTTCAAATTAGTTCTTAAAGTTTTCTTGGCCGTGAAGTCATCTTTAGACGTGAGAGAGTAGCTTTATAGCAACGTGAGAAAGTAGATTTATGGCAACGTGAGAGAGTAGCTTTATGGCAATAGTTTTTTTTAATCCTCAAAATCCAGTCTATTTGCTGGCACGTGGAACTCAAAATCCTTCTGTTGACCCGTGGCTAATTAAGAACAACTTCTCTAACATCTTGGAAATAATCAAGGCTCATCACCTAGTATTTAATAGTGAATCAAGAACAGACTAAGATATCACGTACTAGTTTGTTCTGCATAAAGTAAGACTTACTCGAGTAATGAGATGAACAAGAAGAAAAAAAAAAGGTATTAGTGTCACAGTCACATCGGCATCATTTTCACATCAGATTATTCATCACTGTAGCACCAGATTCCTCATCAGATCTCTCATCATATAGCATAGTACCTTTTAACTAGAATTACGAATATAATTATGAATATATTTTAATTATAATAGTTAACATCAAATAAGAACAGAAAAGTTAGGCGGGAAATTTGGGAGCAAGGTACAAAACCAATTCCTACGACTCTAGTAATAGACCATTACAACTGGACGCTGACAAATATAAAAAGCAGACACAATGATGCCGAGATAAGGGAAATGTTAAAGAAGGACACTCGAAAGTAAAATAGTCCAGATGATGACACAGTCGGCGCACGAAGACTAAGAATAGGTGGACGGACAGTTAACTGCCGATAGACCCTAAACGCGTGAAAAAAAACAAACTTGTCAGAGGTGATAATCGCGCGGATTTAAGAAAAGCCAAAAGTTTTGTTATTATGATTATTATTATTATATATATATATATTATTATATATATTATATATATTATTATAATTATTATTATTATTATTTTGAAAATACTCGGCATCAAGTGGAATGAATTCAAGAACAATGCAGAGATAAGACAGATGACTGAACAACAACCAGTCTCACGGGTGATCAGGAAAAGGAGATGGACATATGTTGGTCACTTGATGAGAAGAAATGAGCAGAGAATCCCAAAACAAGCTATCAAGTGGAACACAGCAGGCCGAAGAAAAAGGGGCAGACCGCGTGAAACTCTGAAGAGGACATTATTAAGAGAGGCCAAGTTAACAGGCATAAAATCCTTTGTTGAGGTTGAAAGACTCGCCGAAGACAGGAAAAATTGGCGAACTACTTTGCGAGCCCTATGTGACGTTTAACGGCACGGGAAGGATATAAGATATAAGATAAGAAAAGTTTTGTTGGCGACGCATAGTCTGTGAACTGGACACGGAGAATAAAGAAAAGGGCTAGCAATCAGACTGGTACAGGTAGAAAGTGTCACAGGCATAGGGTTGGGCATTTAACAATACTAACCTGACAGATTATGACTCAAGAGCCAATCAGGACACACATAGAAACCAGTGTATAAAATAGGAAAAAGTAGGAGCAGCTTTATTACTTAACGATTATAAAGTTGTGACGTTTCGGCGTGAGCCTTAACCATACAAAAACATACAGGACGAAGAAATAGAGAGAGGAGATAAAGTAAAGATTCACATGAATACTATTAAAAAAAATTTTTAAAGAGTACTTAGCTGTAAATTGTAAGGTGTAGCTTGTCCGGCGGTGTGTGTCAGGAATGGATTTAGTAGAACATGGAGACTTTAAATAGAGACCTGTGACATGTGGTCGGTGGGTTGTAACTGGGGGTGGCGGATGGGGAACCGGGGAGGGGAGAGAGAGTGATACAATACTGACCTAGCTAAGAGAAGTTGAAACAGATGATTGGGGAAGAGGGGTTGTCGAGTGATGCTGTGAGGAAGTTTGAAAAGTAAGAAGGGGTGGACTTAGTGGAGAGGTAATATAATGATTGAAGAGAATATTACGTGTAGCTAAACAGCGAGTTTAACCCATGTGGTTCCAGCGTCCCATAGTTTTGAATGCAGCGGTTCTCAAGTGCCAGACTGCTTGTGTCATCTGCGTGACATTGTTTGATGGCTGTTACCAGAAAATCAGATTTGCCTCTGTGGTTGGGGCCATTGAAATGATTTGGGATTGGTTTCGAAGCATGCTGGGCGATGTCGTACAGACGTTTTTGCATGCGGTCCCCTAATCTGAGGCCAGTCTCACCAATATATGTTATCCTGCATCTTTTGCAAAAAGATAGAAACCAGTGGGGATCTAGGGGCGGAGCAGAAATACCGACAGGTCAGTCATTCAAGCTGGACTTCAAGGGAAGATCGAGAGAAAAAGAAGAGCATCGGAGGTAAAGATAGATGGGAGGGAAAGAGAAGATCAGAGTCCATCCAGCTCTATGGAAGTGAATTATGGCTTCTCGGCCTTTTGGCTAAGATCAAAGTGGCTGAGGTCAAAGTGTCCTCTTGGCAGGTACCCTGATCAACGTGCCCTTTGGTTAAAACAAAAGCGTCGTTATTTTTTAACTAAACGAGATGCCCGAGCCCTGCCCTGCACATTGACTGCCGAGGGTAAGGTCCACATCTCGTTACGGGTGGACCCGGTTTGCAGTACCACCGGGTCACGGCCTGTTGTTTTCGTCGTCTTAAAAAAGAGAGAGAGAGATGTAGCATAGCCTTGTAAGTAATGATTATAGTTATTATAATTATTATTATTATTATTATTAGTGACATGATCAGGAATAAAGAATGTATTGGGGGGCAGAGAAGGGATAGTTAGAGGAGCGAGGAACGGATACTCGGTACTTCAAAGACCTGATCAAAGGTAAAACCGTATCGATAGATCTGATAGATCGTGAGAGTGGTCCAGTTCTAGAGGTGCGACTTCGCGCGCACATGCAGTAGCCCAGGGGGAACAATTGACCAGTAGATCAAAGACTGAACAGAGAACGGACTAGGTCCCGAAGCAGGTAACATGAAAGAGATGGTGGACTTGTTAATGGGAGGTAACAATTAGACGACGGAGAAGAAAGCGAAGACGCCAGCTGCGACCGGTTTTGGCGTGGTCAGAACTTACGAATATAAAGAAAGGAAGAAGGCGGGCGGAGAGCAGAGAGGAGGAGAGAGAGAGACGCAGAGAGGAGGGGAAGAGGCATTCAGCAAGAGAAATGTAGAGATAGAGACATAGTGTTAGATTGAACTAGTGTAGCAAGAGATCGTACAGTAATTGTTACCAAGAGCTTTTGTATTACTGAATATTGTGAACGCTGCTTAAATACTGCTTGTAGAATTAAAAGAAATATGAGAATTATGATATTGTGATTTTGTGAGATTTCGTGCTACTATGATGAAAATAATGAAATGTGTATAATCTTGCCTATGCCTATTATTACAAGTGAGTTATCAGCTATACGTATTGATCATATTGATATAAATTGTCAAATTAAAATGAATTAGTGAAATGTTCATGAGAAATCTTCCATTGCCATGTATGTGAAACTTCGACGTGTGATGTACCAAGGTGAGATGTGATGATAATAGAACATTCAATAATAACAATGATAAGGAACAATATAAATGAACTAAAACATTGTTAAACTGGTGCCCGTGCCTATTCCCGACATTTGGGAGGAGACGACCGGGTGTATAAGCGGCCACAATGAGAAGTATTGACTACTAGCGATCACGTGCAAGACTGTGTTGAACTGATGTGATTTAGGCGAAGAACAATTGTTTATCATAGCTACAATAGATCGTATGCTAAATGATTTTGCTTATTCAGAGCTATGGCCACTTTAAGAAAAACGAGAAATGTACTGAGCAGATGAAATTTCAAAATAAGAAATATAACAGAAGAAGCGACAGAGTAAAATGATCATTAATATTCTTTTTACTGAGGTGAGGAATCAAGAGGATGTGTGATTTCTTTTTATTTACCATAAGGGTTTATTAACTTTACATCTTATAAATGGTGGTAGGTTGACGGGAGCACAATTACGAGGTTGCTACATTTTTTGGGGGATGCAAAGGTTTCAAACTGATGTACATACAGGTATACATATCTTGAGGATAATGTGACTTAATTTTTTTATGTTTATGAGACGAGACTAATATGGCTCGCATTGATGATGTACATTTTTTACATTGCTACTAGGGTATTTTTAATGTTGAAATGCTCAGAAATTGAGAGTGTTAGTAGTATAACACTCTATGTATCTTTTTTATGGTGAATAATAATGTAATATTGCATAATGTTGTATGATGAATGAAGTGCATACACAATATTTTTTTGAGATATGGAAACAAACTTTTCATTTGTATTAAGAGTAGGGTGATATGTTTGGGTGTTGCCAGATTGTTTAGTGGAACCGAGAAGGTTGTGTTGTGATTATCAATACGAGGATACCCTCACCACTAAAAATGGTTGGCATAGAGGGATGGAGACCCAAGAGTTATCATGATAGAGGAGTACTTGGGGGGTAAAATAATTGAAGTCAGTGGAACAAATTTCGTGAGAATACGATGGGAGTATTCTGGTCTTTCAGGAACCAGTACATCACATTTTCAAACTGAGTATGTATCAGGGAATGTGTATGAGATATCCTATGGTTGCCACTGATGATGAGAAACGGGAGGTTTGTCGACTGAAAATTCATCATAAGGGCAATAAAGTGATTCGTTTTGAGGTTGGGCCTCAAATGTAATGACAGTATTTTTTGGTCATTTGAAAGAATGTATGTTTTTATTTTTCTTGAGTATGTATGGGAATATACTTTGATGCAGAATATGTATAATCTAAAGAAGAAGAATGAATTTATGTTTTATGGGCATGTGTAACAAGATGTAACTATTATTTTACATATTTTTCTATGATGGTTCAGAGTTATTGAGAGAATGTAACTACCATGTAATTGCTTAAGGCAGTCGATATAGCTGACAGTTAACATTCTGACTTAAACAAGGGGAGGTGACCGCAAAGTGATTTTTGTTGGTACTGTGGTCCACATGGAAATATATTTTGGTAGCTCATTACTTACAAGGCACTTTGCTAGTTTTTTTTGTGTAGTCATAATGTTAACAATATGACTTAAACGAGGGGAGGTATGTAGCATAGCCTTGTAAGTAATGATTATAGTTATTATAATTATTATAATTATTATTATTATTATTATTAGTGACATGATCAGGAATAAAGAATGTATTGGGGGGCAGAGAAGGGATAGTTAGAGGAGCGAGGAACGGATACTCGGTACTTCAAAGACCTGATCAAAGGTAAAACCGTATCGATAGATCTGATAGATCGTGAGAGTGGTCCAGTTCTAGAGGTGCGACTTCGCGCGCACATGCAGTAGCCCAGGGGGAACAATTGACCAGTAGATCAAAGACTGAACAGAGAACGGACTAGGTCCCGAAGCAGGTAACATGAAAGAGATGGTGGACTTGTTAATGGGAGGTAACAATTAGACGACGGAGAAGAAAGCGAAGACGCCAGCTGCGACCGGTTTTGGCGTGGTCAGAACTTACGAATATAAAGAAAGGAAGAAGGCGGGCGGAGAGCAGAGAGGAGGAGAGAGAGAGACGCAGAGAGGAGGGGAAGAGGCATTCAGCAAGAGAAATGTAGAGATAGAGACATAGTGTTAGATTGAACTAGTGTAGCAAGAGATCGTACAGTAATTGTTACCAAGAGCTTTTGTATTACTGAATATTGTGAACGCTGCTTAAATACTGCTTGTAGAATTAAAAGAAATATGAGAATTATGATATTGTGATTTTGTGAGATTTCGTGCTACTATGATGAAAATAATGAAATGTGTATAATCTTGCCTATGCCTATTGTTACAAGTGAGTTATCAGCTATACGTATTGATCATATTGATATAAATTGTCAAATTAAAATGAATTAGTGAAATGTTCATGAGAAATCTTCCATTGCCATGTATGTGAAACTTCGACGTGTGATGTACCAAGGTGAGATGTGATGATAATAGAACATTCAATAATAACAATGATAAGGAACAATATAATTTCAACAAAACATGAGTGTTAAAGAGAGAGAAGATCAGAGGATGCAGAGATCCAGAGGAGGTGCAAGAGAGGTACACACCATGACTCGGGACTAAAACTCCCACACGAAAGTACTCAGAGATGAAGATATCATGATACTCAACGACGAAAAGACTTCGACACGAAAGTACTCAGAGATGAAGATATCATGATACTCAACGACGAAAAGACTTCGACACGAAAGTACTCAGGGGAGAGTACTTAGGAGAGCTAGTGAATAGATGTCGATACAGTGAGTAGGGAATTGAAAGATCTGGACATATTTCGTTGACTGTTCGTTTAAGGAGGTCCAGGTAGACCAGATTAACTTTCATATTAAGGTTGAATTCGTTGATGACTTATGACAGCATAACTGTCCATAAATGCTCGTGTGATCCAGATTAATATGTACATTAAGATTCAAAATTCTTGTTGTTTGTGACTTTCATACGAACTGGTGGAAAAACTACGCAAATATTAACTTGTGTAAATAAAACTGTGTCTTATCGTAACGGACACATAGACTTCATCGCATCACTGTAATTGAATATGTGTAAGACGTGTTCGATGTGAAGACTTCTGTGCAACATCAGTTTACATGAATAAACATCTTTAGCAATATAACATTGTTAAAATCACTGTCACACCAGATTCCTCATCACTGTCACACCAGATTCCTCATCACTGTCACAGATACTATCTTTTTCTGGAGACATTTCCACTCTTACACAGACAACCCGATTCTTACAGAAGCAAACTGTCTGCAGCCCCACTTTTATAAACAACCCTACTACAGGCTAAGCATCCCGTATCCGGAAATCTCAAATCCAGAATGTTCCAAAATCCGAAACCTTTTGACTGACCCCACAAGTGAACACTTCCATATCTACCACATGTGGTAGGTCGCAAGTCAAAGCGCAGCCACACAACAGACAGTTAAGTTATAGCATCTCTAAAGGCCTACTCACGCACGTATACTCACGCATGCACTAACACACCCACCCACTCACACGCACGCATGCACGCGCAAACACACACTTTGATCTGCCGAGGGACTGGCTACTGAGGGAAAAGGAAGCCCGATGAGATCTCCCCCTCCCCCCGCCCTCTCCCTCCATCAGATTCACCCACGTGAGCTTGTCCACTGGTAATAAAATGGCACAGGCTGGGCGCGTCAAGGGCAGGTTCTCAGACTGGGCGCATCAAGGGCAGGTCCTCAGACTGGGCGCATCAAGGGCAGGTCCTCAGACTGGGCGCATCAAGGGCAGGTCCTCAGACTGGGCGCATCAAGGGCAGGTCCTCAGACTGGGCGCATCAAGGACAGGTTCTCAGACTGGGCGCATCAAGGGCAGGTTCTCAGACTGCCCTTCCACGAGGCCAAGACCTACAAGCATTACTCACTGTGTTTTCAGCATATTCTTTGCTTTTGTGTACATATATCGCTGAAAATGTCAACAAGATCTGCAGATACCCCCCACGGGTAACACTGATAAGAAAAAGAGGAAGGATTTATGTTTATTTATAGCACAAAAAAGTCAAGCTGTTGGAGAAACGGGGCAGTGGTGCAAGTGTGAAACGCCTTACAGATGAGTATGGTGTTGGAATGATCAGCGCATATGACCTGAAGAAACAGAAAGATAAACTAATATGCTGAAAGTGATGAACAGAAGTAACTGAAAAACACTGCCAGAATCTAGTGATGAAGATCTGGATCTTGTGCTGAAAGAGTGAATCGGTCCGTCTCGCATCGCACACATGTCACTTAATAGTTATGCTTTTCATAAAACAAGCGAAGACTTTAATCATTCATTAACATGCCCTCTGCGGAACTTTGCTTCCCTAACAGCTCTTGAAGGCCTCTTGATTGTAAGCATTCATTTCCAAATAATCAACAATGTCTTATTGCCATCTTCGCCTTGGTCTTCCCCTCTTTCTTTTTCCAACTATGTACCATTTCAAGTAGATCTATAACGATGAAATGAAAACTGAAAAGAATTGTGAATATAAAACAGGCTGGTTGCAGAATTTTATTTACGAAAAGACAAGGAATTAAATTTGTACAAAAAAATTGTCTTACATCTTCAGATCAGAAGCGGGGTGACATTCGTTGACGAGTTTGCCAAGGTTATAGCTGAAGAAAATCTGACACCGGAACAAGACTTTACTACTGATGAAACGTGGCTAGGGTATCCGTAGATCAAGGAAGAGCGAATATAAAAACACTTTCCTGACTGTCATTTGAAAGGTTTTCAAAAAGAGTTTGGCATGTATATGCTTCTGCCAACACTTGGAACACAGTGACTAAAGAGAACTGTTGTGCTTACTTGGCACAACCTCTGGCCTGCGACCATGTTCACCGGTAAAGATGAAGAACAATATAGTGGCTCTGAAGGATTCTCTATGTCGAGTGAGTTTCTAGGTCGAGTGAGTCTCTAGGCCGAGTGAGTCTTTATGTCGAGTGAGTCTCTTTGTCGAGTGAAAAAAATGATGTCTGTTTTCCTTACATGTGCAATAAAAATCACTTTCAGAATCTGGCAGAGAAGAAAGAAGTGGACATGGAAGACGTTTTCAACATCGATAATGAGATTACATGTGTTTATTTCTTGACTAATGGTGAAATTATATTCCAAGATATACATCTGGGAGTGAGACAAGGATGTGTTTTATCTCCTGACCTCTTCTCCTTGTACAGTGAAAACATAATGAGAAATATAGAGAGCTTGCCTGGAATATCAATTGGAGGGTGCAACCTTAACAACTTAAGATATGCAGACGACACAGTTCTGATTGCTAAAAGTGAAGGGAGCTACAGGCTCTTCTGGGCATTGTGGTTCGTGAAAGTAAAAATAAAGTTCTCAGCCTGAACAAAAAGAAGAATGAAGTGATGGTAATCTCTAAGAAAAGAATACCACCAAAATGTAGCATTGCCATCGATGGCACAAATCTGAAACAAGTTGATAGATTCAAGTACTTAAGAACGATTATAACAACTGATGGGAAATATCACAACGAAATAAAAAGCAGACGTGCTCAGGCCAAGTCAGCATTCCAGACAATGAGAAACATCTTGTGCAACAGATCCGTATCAATGGAAACAGGATTCCGAGTACTTAAATGTTACATCGAGCCAATTTTGTTTTATGGGCGTGAAGCATGGTCTATGAATAAGAGAATACAGCGAGAAATGGAGGCCATGGGGATGTGGTTTTATAAGAAGGATGCTGAAGGTAGCATGGACAGCCAAGAAAACCAATGAATAAGTCTTAAGAGAGGCTGGAGTTAAAAAGCAAATAACAGCAAAGATCACAGGCAGACAAGCGAGATTTGTAGGACATTTCCCGAGAAGAGGAAAATTGGAATACATTGTGGCAACTGGAAAAATTGAGGGAAGAAGAGACTGAGGAAGACAGAGAGAGAAGTTGCTAGATGGGATGTCAGTGTGGCTAGGAAGAAAGTCACCGGCGGATCTCATAATCAACGCAAAAGACAGGGAATTGTGGAGAGAAATGATCGCCTACGGCACGCGGCAAGGCACTTAATTAAATTGAATTGAATGGTGAAATATCAGAAATGGTTCTGGTTCATAGTGATCTTGATAATAGTGACGATAAAGATGACATTGTTAACAATACAAGGAACAGTGCCTGTAAACAAAAAGGTGAAAATCTATGACGGGTTTATTGAAGGACCAAATCAACATCATAACAGAGCAAGAAGCCATGCCAGTTTATAAAATCAAAGAGAGAGAGAGAGGGACTTCTAAGACAAAAAGCGTCGTTAATGAGGCAGATGACACTGGAGGAAACAGATAAAAAAAATCCATCCAGCAGAATGCCTCGCGTCCCAGCATCCCTCCCGTCCCGTACACTCGAAGGTCCGCTCAAGAAGCACACACAAAAGCTCATGATCGATGCTGGTTCCTTTATACCTGCCGCTTCAGCACATTACAGAGAACTCAGATTCTCTTGGAGACGAGTTAACACTGACTAAAAGATTCTCTTGGAGACGAGTTAACACTGACTACAAGACACACACTAGAACAAATACTAGGACACAAAACCTCCAGAAACTCTATGCTATCTACTGACTGACTAACTGACCAGCTACAGACTCTGGCTTCTGACTTTGCTTTCTTCTACTCTAAGCTTCTCCCTCTCTCAGCTCTATATCTATTCTTGTTGCTGTTCATTGGCTCACTACCGCTAGACAAAGGCTCTAAACCTCTGGAGACCCTACGCTACAAACTGACTGCCCGCTGATCACTGACATCAAGTCTCCTTAGAGATCTCCTGTCTAAGAATCACACAATTTCTTCTGACGACTTCCTGTTCCAACTTTTAGATTTCCTCATGGGTTGAGATTATAGCTATTCTGTGACACCCCCACGACCCCAGAGGACGCACTTCCTAGTCCCTCAGCTTCTTCTGATGTTTCTTCTGACCTAAAACAGTGTACAGAAAACAGTGTCCAAGACGGAGACAGAAAATCTGCCATTGTCTGTTGTTGTCGTTCAACATTTGATACAAGTATTCTGAATAGTTGTTGTTGTTTAACATCTGAAAGAGGTATTCTGAGTTGTTGTTATTGTTTAACATTTGATACAGGTATTTTGAGCTGTTGTTGTTGTTTAACATTTGATAGAGGTATTCTGAATTGTTGTTGTTTAACATTTGATAGAGGTATTCTGAGTTGTTGTTGTTGTTTAACATTTGATACAGGTATTTTGAGCTGTTGTTGTTGTTTAACATTTGATAGAGGTATTCTGAATTGTTGTTGTTTAACATTTGATAGAGGTATTCTGAATTGTTGTTGTTGTTGTTTAACATTTGATACATGTATTCTGAATTGTTGCTGTTGTTGTTTAACATTTGATACAGGTATTCTGAATTGTTTTTGTTTTGTTTAACATTTGATACATGTATTCTGAATTGTTGCTGTTGTTGCTGTTTAACATTTGATAGAGGTATTCTGAATTGTTGTTGTTGTTTAACATTTGTTACAAGTATTCTGAATTGTTGTTGTTGTTGTTTAACATTTGATATAGGTATTCTGAATTGTTGCTGTTGTTGCTGTTTAACATTTGATAGAGGTATTTTGAATTGTTGTTGTTGTTGTTTAACATTTGTTACAAGTATTCTGAATTGTTGTTGTTGTTTAACATTTGATACAGGTATTCTGAATTGTTGCTGTTTAACATTTGATACAGGTATTCTGAGTTGTTGTTGTTGCTGTTGTTGTTGTTGTTCAACATTTGATACACGTATTCTGAGTTGTTGTCATTCAACATTTGATACAGGTATTCTGAGTTGTTGTTGTTATTGTTTAACATTTGATACAGGTATTCTGAGTTGTTGTTGTTGCTGTTGTTGTTGTCATTCAACATTTGATACAAGTATTCTGAGTTGTTGTTGTTTAATATTTGATACAGATATTCTGAGCTGATGTTGTTTAATATTTGATACAGGTAATTCTGAGCTGTTGTTGTTCTTTAACATTTGATACAGGTATTATGAGTTGTTGTTGTTTAAAATTTGATATAGGTATTCTGAGCGGTTGTTGTTGCTGTTTAACATATGATATAGTTATTCTGAGTTTTGTTATTGTTTAAAATTTGATACAGGTATTCTGAGTTGTTGTTGTTCTTGTTGTTGTTTAACATTTGATACAAGTATTCTGAGTAGTTTTTTGTTTAACATTTGATGCAAGTATTCTGAGTTCGTGCTATTGTTGTTGTTTAGCATTTGATACAAGTATTCTGAGTTGTTGTTATTGTTTAATATTTGATATAGGTATTCTGAGTTGTTGTTATTGTTTAATATTTGATACTGGTATTCTGATGATGCTACTCTGCTAACTAGTTACACTGAGCACATATGTTTTCCACTTTATTAATGGCATTTCATAATTTTATCTGCTAATTATTTGTATGTGAATAAACGTATAGCTGTAAACAAATCAAAGCTTATTTGTAATATATAAATTCAGAGTCAGGAAGAATAGTGTTACCAAGCAACCACAGGTTGTCCACCTGGGGTGGCTAAGGTAGTGACACTTTTGCTTTCTGATTTTTCAATGTACACAAATTTTATTTCATGCCACATTTTTTTTCAAAATTGTGTAACATTAAATTGAGGTAATAACGTTTTTTTAAAAAAAGTTTATAACGTTTTTATGTGTATAAAGCTGGTTTCAGGCAAGGAAGAGGATCAAGAGATTATATATTCAATATAAGATTAATAATAGAGAAATGCAGAGAGTTTAATGTGAATCTATATTTATCTTTTATAGACTACTCAAAGGCGTACAACATCAGAAACATTGGGAAATAATGGAAAAAATGGGATTTCCAACACATTTGATACAATTAACATCACTGCTGTATCTAGACCAACAAGCAGCAGTAAGAATAAATGGTGAAACAACAACTTGGTGTGGCATAAAACAAGGGGTCCGTCAGGGGTGCATAATGTCGCCTTACTTATTTAACTTGTATACTGAAAATATAATGAGGAATGTTAGAGAAGATGTAGACAAAGAATATTATGATACCATAACAATTGGAGGTTATGAAATACCAGATATGCAGGAAACTCTCTACCGTAGAGAGCGGAACAACAACACAACTCCTTCAGATCATCAGAGGAAGTACCCCCCCCCCCCTCAGACAAGTGTTTCGGCCCTTTAAACTCCTGACACTCTAAGGGGGGTGGGCCCCTCTGGGTCATGACTCCCAGAGGTCTTGTGAGTTGTTGCTTTTTTTCGGTCCCGGGATCGAACCCATGATCTTCCAGTTGCCACGCGTCTTTAGCGATTTAGGTATGGAGGACTGGTATTGGCTGTGGCAAATGAAATTACTTATGCTCCCAATGCTTGTTTCGCATACTCCACAGCCAGCATGAGGCCTTTTCTGCTGTTTCTGAAAGGCTTCTCAATGCCCTTGCTCTTGCTTGTCCCTTTATGCCCAGTTGCTTACATAGGTCATATGCTGATGTTGCTATGAATCCTCTTGCTCCCACTTCTACAGCTATCACTTTTGCCCTGATTCCTGCCCCCTGCCTCAGTTGCTTGACCAGATCATTGTACTTCTCCAATTTGAATAAATGCTGTTCCTCTATTCTAGTTTCGTATGGGACTGTAAGCTCGATCATTATTAATTCCTGTTTTTCTGTGGAGTACACTACAATGTCCGGTCGCATTCCTGTGTTCTTAATGGCAGTCGGGTATTCTCGTCTTTCTGGAAGGTCCGCTGTCACTTCCCAATCATTTGTACCATCTAGCAGTGATGGTAAGGGAATGTCCCTGATTTCAATATTTGATGTCGTACCAGCACCTATGAAGTATTTAGGTGGGACCTCAACTCTTTGCTGTTATTTGCTTTATCGTTTGCCCTGTCTACATTGGCTACTAGTTCCTGCAACACTCTGTTGTGCCGCCAGGTGTACCGTCCTTGCCCTAAAGACACTCTACATGCTGACAGCACATGTTCCAATGTTTGCCTTTCGTTGCAGAGAGGGCACTTTGTATCTTCTGATACACCCCATTTGTATAGGTTGGAGCCTGTAGAGATTAGATATGCTGATGACACAGTATTACTGTCCACAACACAAAAAGGAATGGAAAAACTAATTATGCTAGTCTGTAAGAAAAGCAAAGAGCAGGACCCCTATCTTAATGCAAAGAAAACTAAATTGACAACTGACAAAAAAAAAAAAAAAACAAGACAACTGAAATATGTATCAATGAGGAAAAACTGGAAGAAGTGGAGAGTTTTGAATATCTTGGATCACTACTAACTAATAATAGTGATACAATGAGGGAAATTAAAAGGAGGACATCTATCACTCTTCAGAAAGTAAAACAACTTAAGAATCTGTGGAGAGGAACAGACAGAACCACAAAAATAAGATTTTTAAGGGCATGCATCTTTCCCATCGCAACATATGCCTGTGAGACCTGGACACTTAACAAAACAGCTGAGAAAGGCTTAAATGCCTTTGAATGTAAATGCTACAGAAGAGTTCTCCAAATATCGTGGACACAAAAAGAACAAATATATCTATACTACAAGAGCTTAATATTGAAGAAGGCTGGCTAGTAAAGAGGATTAAAGAGAGAAAACTTAAATGTTTTTGACACATTAAACGTCATGATAATCTAGAGAAAACCGTCTTGGAAGGGTACATAATGGGGAAAAGAAAGAGAGGAAGACCAAGGTGAAGATGGCTGCAAGACATCGTTGATGATCTGCAAAATGGATGCATCAGCAACAGGCAATCTTGCTCACAACCGAGAGGCCTACAGGAGTGCTGTTTGGGAGGCAAAGTTCCGCAAGGGACATGCAAATGAATGAATGAAACGTTCTTAAAGTTTTTTTTTTTATGAAACTTCGGTGACTTCAGTCCCACCCCAAGATATCTCATCGTGTATGTGCAAATATTCCAGATCCCAGAACACTTCTGGTCCCAAGCATTCCTGTATTATAAATGTGAAGTATCTGACACTTCCTGTACTTTGATTTCATTTCTCAACGTTTTAAAATAAGATTAAAAAAAAGAATATATTCAGTTTACCTGAGCTCTTGTGGGTGTCGGGCACTTCCTCGTCATCTAACAAAAGAGAAGAAAAAAAATCCTTTATTTGAGGAAAAAAAATCTGTTGATAATAAAATAACTACAAAATAATAATAAAAGAGTAACAACTCCAACATCTCGGTGCAACCACAAATAACAAGTGAAAGGACAAAGTAATTAACCTGGAGTTACTGCTGAATCGTTCCAGCGTTATCATCCTAAAGTAAGCCGTTACTGTTCCCCCACCCCGCCCCGCCCCGCCCCGCCTTCTCTCCACCAGGAATGTTCACTTCTCCACGCAGATCAGCTTGTCTGGTAGTAACTGAGTTTCCCGGGAAAAAATCATGTAGGGGCCTGGAGGGCATGATTCTGTCACCTTGACCTTCCTCAAAATAAAAATGCCGGAAATGGGTGAAATTTTGGTCCGAAATATGTCCTCTCTCCCTCCAGCAGGTTTGTACCGGTGCGAATCTTTTATTCATGAAACTGAATTTTGTGATGTCTTGCATTTGTAATCCAGTACACCACGCCGTGGAGGCAGATGCATTCTGTTTTCGGAGGCTACTTGTTTCTGCACTTAGTGCACTAGCAGCGGCCCTAGAATCAACAGCCTTCCAGACAGATCTTTATACCGCTCGCTTCCAGTTCTTGTTTCATGATGTGGAAATGTCGTACGAGCAGGTGGAGCCAGTCAAGCGAAACTGCTGACTTTGATTTAAAAAAGAGCCTGTGATACGCATCATCACGCATATTTGTCATTACCTTTATGCTAGTTAAATAATGAAATTCCACGTCACACAAGACACGTTTCTAAACAGGCAGAGCTCGGATGTTGCTAAGTGTCTGAGTATCGTGTTAGCGAAGAACTATATGATGCCGACAGCTTGTTACATGGTGAGACCAGAAACAAATATCATTTTATTGACCAGACAGCTTCTTCTAAATTAGCTTCTGATTACCTTCTGCATAGCTGATGTGGTCTTTTCTTTCTTGTTTTGCGGATGCTGTGGTGAAACAAGAGATAAAAGTCAACAAAGTTTAGGAGGACTGATTGTACTGGAGGTTTTTTCTTAGTCTAGACTAAACTAAAGCTTACACTGAATGTTGCTATCCTATGATATGATACTGTATGATGATGTTGTTGTATATGATATATGATATTAGTACGATGCTTGCATTTATAGGTTGTTGTCGTATACGTGTATACGTATATACTTGTCATATATATATACATATATATATACATATATATATTGATATGATGCTTAGACTGATATATTGCTACCCTATATCAGCATGACTCTTACACTTGTATATTGTTATCTTATATCAGCATGACGCTACACTTGTATGTTGTTATCTTATATCAGCATGACGCTACACTTGTATGTTGTTATCTTATATCAGCATGACGCTACACTGATATCATGCTACTTATAGTAACATGAAGCTTACATTTATATCATGCTACTCTATAGTAACATGACGCTTACACTGATATCATGCTAAAGTAAAATGACGCTTACAGCAATATGTTTTTATTCTAAACGATCATCATATTGTATGTTTTTATAACAGACCAGTAACATACACTAAAGAATATAAGATACAAGAAGTACATTCATCGATTTTCTACCTTGGCCACACATAATCACGCAAACGGAACGTGTACATGTGTACAAAATACAAGTACTCCTTTATTAAATGAAGACTGAAATGTAAGTTGTTGGACCGAAAACTGTGGCTATCAACGTTTTCAGCTTTGCGGCCATGATAGTTTTAGAATAAAACGAAAATTTAACTTAAAAAAAACAGTCATTAGCTGCAGTAGTTCATAACCATCATCATGAGAACACACATTAACATATTACGGACACTCTACACAAAGTAGTATGTGATGTAGAACACACATTAACATATTACTCACACTCTACACGAAGTAGTATGTGATGTATGAGTTTTGCCCGACTACTGATCTGACATTCATAAACCCCGGCATCTGTGGAGCGGACGTCCTCAATGAAGAGCCGCCATTCCTTGTTCTCTGGACTCCCTTTGGCAGAGTAGCGAGGGTCCCCCACGTACACATGTGAGCCAATTGTCAACGGGTTCGGATCTGACGCTCGTCTCCAGATCACCTGGTCACAGTGACACATTTCGGCATTAAAGACAACCATGGCGGGGGTGGGGGGGGGGGTGGGTGCAAGATTATAACACAAGATTACATTTTAACAGATAATAACATCACAGTATATGATGTTAGTAAGATTATATCAAAATAGGAAAGTACAGAACCATAATTAATACCAGCTGAACAAGGAAGAGACTACCGCAATACTCAGTCAAGCTACAATGTAGGATTACTGTACAAGATTCCATCCTAAAAGTAATTATACCACAGTATAGGATCAAAGCGTACAACATATTAACGAGACAAGATTATACCACGGTACATGATTACACTACAGTGTAAGAGAATATGGGTGAATTATGGTATCAGAAATGTCGCATCACAGAATGGAAGCTGCCGTGAAAATTGTTAAAGAAAATCTATAAAGTCTCGCAGGTCTGTGAAATATTGATCAATCTCTGTTTACTAGTAAGTGCTTTTCTCTGAAAGTTCTGAAACCGAACAGAAGTTTCACCGTCGGTGGCCATGTCATTCTGTGATGTGGCCATGCCATTCTGTGATGTGGCCATGTCATTCTGTGATGTGACCATGTCATTCTGTGATGTGGCCATGTCATTCTGTGATGTGGTCATGTCATTCTGTGATGTGGCCATGTCATTCTGTGATGTGGCCATGTCATTCTGTGATGTGGCCATGTCATTCTGTGATGTGGCCATGTCATTCTGCTATGTGATCATGTCATTCTGTGATGTGGCCATGTCATTCTGTGATGTGGCCATGCCATTCTGTGATGTGGCCATGTCATTCTGTGATGTGGCCATGCCATTCTGTGATGTGGTCATGTCATTCTGTGATGTGGCCATGCCATTCTGTGATGTGGTCATGTCATTCTGTGATGTGGTCATGTCATTCTGTGATGTGGTCATGTCATTCTGTGATGTGGTCATGTCATTCTGTGATGTGGTCATGTCATTCTGTGATGTGGTCCTGGCTTGTTCACGATTTCGAAAGACACTTCCCTCGTGTACACAAATCAGCAATTCCTTTCTTGGAAACTGAAGAACTCTTTGATTTGATTCTTGTTCGTTCATTTGGGCCACTGGTTACTTCTGCATAACATCTGACATGTTATTATCAGGAAATACACAAAGATTTGGTTTCTGATATCCGTATGTACAGTTGATGATATTTCGTATTTTGTCCAGTCGGGTTCCCTCTTGCCAACAAGCTTGTTAGGGACCAAATTGAAATTAGAGAAGATTGCTGTACCACACAGTCCAATAATGTCGTGTTCTAATAGGTTCTAGAAATGTCTTTCAAAGCTACTTTCTTACATCAATCATTCCTGCTGCATGATTAGAGTTTTGAATTTTTTAAATGATTCATACGGTCGTGAGTAGTCTTCGTTGTGGAGTATTTAATATTCACTTACCACACACTCTTACCGTAGCTTATTACTCGTACTGTAGCTTATTACTCTTACTGTAGCTTATTACTCTTACTGTAGCTTATTACTCTTACTGTAGTTTATTACTCTTACTGTAGCTTATTACTCTTACTGTAGCTTATTGTGCTTTCGAAAGCTAAAACATCTATACAGTCCTGGGACCACGATAACAGTGCTGCAGTACTTGCTTTCATGGCATTTTTAGATCATCATATTTGTTTATTATTTCTGGTCCCTTAATATTCGAATTAGGACGTGCCTAAGGTATGAGTTAGTGGCCTTAGATTTTGATGTAGATGCATTTTACAAGCTAGATTAGTCGTTGTTTGTACCAAGCTAGATTAGTCGTTGTTTATGTCAAGCCAGATTAGTCGTTTATATAAAGCTAGATTAGTCGTTGCTTATACCACGCTAGATTAGTCGTTGATTATATCAAGCTAGATTAGTCGTTGTTTAAACCTTGCTAAATTAATCGTTGTTTTTATACCAAGCTAGGTTAGTCGTTGTTTATACTAAGCTAGAATAGTCGTTGTTTATACTAAGCTAGATTAGTCGTTGTATGTACCAAGATTAGTCGTTGTTTGTACCAAGCTGTTTTTCATTAATCTACTAGATGGTTTTTATTTTGCTAGCCATATTTTCTATTCTTGTCCTGATGGTTTGGTCTGCGATGTCGTTCATTTTCTGTGAATAGTTCTGATCTTTGTGCGCTTAGTGGTTCTATGTTTGTATCAGTTTCTCAGGTACTGCTAGGGGTAGAGCTCAGGCATTGCTAGCAATAGATATCAGGCATTGTTAGGAGTAGAGCTCAGGCATTGTTAGCAACAGATATCAGGCATTTTTAGGAGTAGAGCTCAGGCATTGCTAGCAATAGATATCAGGCATTTTTAGGAGTAGAGCTCAGGCATTGCTAGCATTAGATATCAGGCATTGTTAGGAGTAGAGCTCAGGCATTGCTAGCAATAGATATCAGGCATTTTTAGGAGTATAGCTCAGGCATTGCTAGCAATAGATATTAGGCATTTTTAGGAGTAGAGCTCAGGCATTGCTAGCAATAGATATCAGGTACTACAAGGAGTAGAGCTCAAGCACTGCTAGGAGTAGATCTAAGTCTTTCTTAGGACGGCGAAAGTGTTTGATTCTGGAACTTTTCTACAAGCAGTCGTCTACAACATGAAATTTGAAACTTACTTGTCTCATACAATCTTCACAAGCCAGCATTCGCAATCATTCAGCCGTACCCATCCTCCGTGTGTTTCCGTGTCTCAGTGCTGCGTGTCGTTTTAGTCAGACATTCGGTTAAACAGTCGATTAGACAGCTGGTCAACACAGTCGATCAGACAGTTGTTAAACAGTCGATCAGACAGTTGGTCAAACAGCCAGCCAGACAGCTTGTCAAACAGTCGGACAGACAGCTGGTCAAGCAGTTGTGAAACAGTCGATCAGACAGTGGTAAAACAGTCGGTCAGACAGTCAGTCAGACAGTGGTCAAACAGTCGATAAGATAGTAGTAAAAAAGTCGGTCAGACAGTTGATCAAACAGTCGATCAGACAGTGGTCAAATAGTCGATCAGACAGTCGATCAGACAGTGGTCAAACAGTCGATCAGACAGTGGTCAAATAGTCGATCAGACAGTTGTCAAACAGTCGATCAGACACTGGTCAAACAGTCGATCAGACAGTGGTCAAACAGTCGATCAGACAGTGATCAAACAGTCGATAAGATAGTAGTCAAAAAGTCGGTCACACAGTTGGTCAAACAGTCAGAAGCAGCCATTCTGGTTTCTATAGTTTGATGAAAGAAAGAAAGAGAGAAAGAAAGAAAGAAAATGAGAGAAAAAAGTAACAGAGATTTGAAAAAAAGAGAAAGAGAAATGAAGAAAGAAAGACAAGAATGAGACAAGAGAAGAAGAAGAAGTAAGAGAGAGAGAGAGAGAAAGAGAAAGAGAGGTCTAGGTAATAACTTACAGTTTTAGTTCCGAGATTTTCGATGCCACAAACAAGGATTGCTGTGTCACCTTTGTTAAATGACACGTTGGTTGCTCGGGGCAGGAATGTTGGCTGCTCTTCTTCCTGGTTCTCGTAGTCCGCCGAATCTGCCAGAAACACCATCATCACATTCTTCAGTTACATTATCACATTCTTCAGTTGCATCATCACAGTCTTCAATTACATAATCAAATTCATCACATTCTTCAGTTACTTCATCACAGTTTTTAGTTACATCATCACAGTTTTTAGTTACATCATCACAGTTTTCAGTTACATCATCACATTTTTAGTTACATCATCACAGTTTTCAGTTACATCATCATAGAAAAAAATATTAAAACATCATCATAGAAAAACATTAAAACATCATCATAGAAAAACATTAAAACATCATCACAGAAAAACATTAAAACATCATCATAGAAAAATGTTAAAACATCATCTAGAAAAACATTAAAACATCATCATAGAAAAACATTAAAACATCATCATAGAAAAACACTATGATCTTCATGTATGGTGATTTTAGAGCATTGTACAGTGCAGCATCATCTGTCAGTTTTCATTTGTTACATTAACATTTGTTATCCTCGATCATCAAGTACATCACCGGTACATCATCCCTAATGATCAGTTACATCAGCAGGATATAATTCCTTGTCAGTCATAAATTACATCAACGTTCAACATTCTCATCCATTAATTAATGCAAAAATAAAATATCTTCAGATAATATTAACATCGACCAAGCAGATCATCACTAACAAATGCACTAACAGGACATCTTCAGGTGCACTTGCAACATCAGCAATATAACACTACCACGCATATGTACATCAACCCCATCCTTCCAATCCACCCCAGCCCCCGGTCTAGAAAATACAAAATATATGCGCGAAAATAACCAGAGAAACTACCCGCCACACAGTAGTCACATGTAGCACTCGGAGAAAGTCTCACGAGAGATCTTATTACAGTTTTCTATGGTCGTTATCAAGGCAAGAATATAAACGACGTACTTTTCGTAAATATTTATCATGGCATATATATGTAGCCGCATATATATATACATATATAATTACATTAAATATTACACTGGAGCCAGTTTTTTTTTACACTTGATACGTTTCATGTTGACTATGCACGTCAGACTGGATAGTGATCACTAGTGACGTGCAAGAACCGTTGCAATGTATAGTGTTTTCTGGGAGGTTTGTTCATGATGTATTAATGGAGATGGCATTTCTGATTTTCTGGTAGGTCTAGAGACGGCCTGAGTCAAGATTAGGATTACATAACATTAGGTCGTCTCCTCCATTAGGACTTTTCTGAAAAGATCAACAGACAGACAGACAGACAGACAGACAGACAGACAGACAGGCAGGCAGGCAGACAGGCAGGCAGGCAGGCAGACAAGCAGGCAGGCAGGTTAGGTGGGTAGGCATGAAAGTAGGTAGGTAAGCAGATAGACAGACAGACAGATAGATAGATAAACAGACAGACGGACAGACAGATGCTTGGCTTGAACGTCCTCTGAGAACCGTAAAATACCCAGGTGATGCAAGAAACACAAACACTGAGTTTACCTGGCTGGAGTCAGGTGAGACAATCACGGCACGAAGGTGAGCTATTGAGAGTTGATCAGGCAACGTGAGCGAGAGATAGAAGGCAGCAAAACACTAGGTGGATGTGAACAAGGAATGAATTTACATTTTACTTTATTTTCTTGAGATCGTTAAAATACCATTTGTCATGTCACGCTTGCATGCAGCCAGCCATGATTTCGCAGAGTTCAGTTAAAATAAAAAAAACGTTATAGAGGAATTCCAGGGACGTACAGCTACATTCCTCTTACCTGCATCCACAGAAAGGTGTCAGACTGGATTGGAGGAAGAAGAAAAATTAGGTATACGGGCAACATAAAACTGTGCGGTGTCATGAATGAACTGGAAATGTAACACATGAAAACTGTATAGGCGGAGAGAAAGCAATTATCACACACGAAGACGTGACAGTCATAGATGCTATATGTACTGATTCAATGATTCCTGTTGCTCGGTTTAGCCGAACTGATGGTAGGATCAGCAGAACGCAACTTCTCATTAACTAAACGCTGATGGTAGGATCAGCAGAACGCAACTTCTCATTAACTAAACGCTGATGGTAGGATTAGCAGAACGCAACTTCTCATTAACTAAACGCTGATGGTAGGATCAGCAGAACGCAACTTCTCATTAAATAAACGCTGATGGTAGGATCAGCAGAACGCAACTTCTCACTAACTAAACGCTGATGGTAGGATCAGCAGAACGCAATTTTTCATTAAATAAACGCTGATGGTAGGATCAGCAGAACGCAACTTCTCACTAACTAAACGCTGATGGTAGGATCAGCAGAACGCAATTTTTCATTAAATAAACGCTGATCAATGTACGTCAGCTTCTCATTAAGTGTACGCTGTTTCTAGGATCATCGGTACACAACTACCATTTCATAGGATGCGCTGGACAACATATTTTCGAGGCTTACGCTAACGACATTGCTTTCACATTTTCCTATACACAATTCTCTTTATTCTGTCAACGCTAAAAATTGTACTTAATCAGTTAATTAGACTGGAAAGTGCAGGCATGTTCACCGCAGAGTTATTGCCTGTGTCGAGAATAATATGAAATCTGTCGGTTGACAAAAAAAAACAAACACAAAAAACAAACCAGCAAATGACGTCTGGTAATCACCATCATCATGTGGATGAGTTCAATTATTGCCTGTTTAAAGACACTCCTCATTAACTTTTCCTTGTCAAGCATGCAGACGAACAGGATCGAGAGAGATCTTGTAATACCTCAACTAGAAAACCTGTAGAGATCTGGCAATACAGCAGATAGAAAACCTGAAGAGATCTTACACTACCTCAACTAGATAACTTGGAGAGAACTTGCGACACCTCACTTGAACAACCTGTAGATATCTTGCAATACATCAACTAGACAACCTGTAGAGATCTTGCAATACATCAACTAGATAACCTGGAGAGATCTTGCAATACATCAACTAGACAGCCTGTAGATATCTTGCAATACATCAACTAGACAACCTGTAGAGATTTTGCAATACATCAACTAGATAACCTGGAGAGATCTTGCAATACCTCAGATAGAAAACATGGAGAGAACTCGCGACACCACAACTATACAGCTTGTAGAGATCTTGGGATATATCACCTGGACAACCTGGAGATATTTTGCCATACCTTACTTGGACAACATGGAAATAATCTGCCAACCTCACCTGGACAACCTGGAGATAATTTGCCATACTTCTCTTGGACAACCTGGAGATGTCCTGTAAAACCTAGTCAGGTCATGGAAGGACCTTGCTATGCATGACCGAGATGACGGAGAGGCATTATGACGTCTGGCTAGGACGACATAGACAGGTCTTGTGACACATGACTAGGACGACATAGACAGGTCTTGTGACACATGACTAGGACGACATAGACAGGCCTTGTGACACATGACTAGGACGACATAGACAGGCCTTGTGACACATGACTAGGACGACATAGACAGGTCTTGTGACATATGACCAAGACGAACAAACGAACGAAAGAACAGACTTTATTTTCAAAGGGCTAAGAATTGGGCACGCCGGCCCGTCTAACATTTTGCCCTTCATCATACAGCTTTCACTCGGTCACAGTCATTCAGCATTTGATAATGAGCATAAGTATGAAGAAACAATTAAAAGATTACATAAATAGATAATAAACTATCTATTGTCCATACATTCCACACTCTGATTTATGTAACTACGTGAAAGAAACGTATTTTCTTACATTCATTCGAAACTAACAAATTTATAGAAAAGCAGTATTAAAAAATACAATAATCAAGCCATAATTTAAACTAATTTAGCCTTTGACAATATATATATATATATATATATATATATATATATATATACATATATACATATATATACATACATATATACATATACACATATATATACATATATATATATATTTTCATATACGCAAGTACATGCAGTTACATATATTCACACACAAATGCAAGTACAAATATACAAACACATGCACACATATACATATATACACACAGGTATGTATACACATAAACATATGCTGTCACATAATTACATATACAGACATATAATGTATATAAATACATAAATATATGTACATACACATATACATCTATATATGTGTAATACACGTACGTATATATTACACATACATACTCACATACACATACACACATATAGACAACCACACATATACATACTTACACACATTCATACATGTATACAAATACACATAAGCACAAATACATTTTAGGGAGACATATAGTCCATCTCAAATAGATATTGACAAAGTTTGAAGTTATAAGAACGAATATTACTTTTTAAGTTTTACATGAGTTGGTAGCCTACAGCTTTAAGTCTCTCTGTGTCTCACCTCATTGTGTCTACTTAACTCGATCTGTCAAAATGTCTTTCAAAGAACTTATTTTCAAGTATAAATAATACCTGTAAGAATATTACTCATACAAACTATTACTAGATTCATCTTTCCCCCGTGACGTTTCGGTTTATTTGCAGTTCAGAATCAGTTCCTTTTCTTTTCTTTAATCAATTTTCTACACTCTGTACTTATTTATTTCCATGTTCTTTGAGAATTGCATAGTTTACATATGATGGATTGTTTACATGGTGGATTGTTTAAATGGTGGATTGTTTATATGGTGGATTGTTTACATCGTGGCCTGCGCTCCAGATATTCCGTTTATTCCTGACTCTTTTATGCTTTTAAATGTTTAAGAGGAACAGATCTGGACAGAGGACACATTCTTGCCTAGTCCATTGTTTTACATATTTCTAGTATTCCTACCTGATAATCGCTTGCTTGCCTCCATCATATATTTCTGACTACTCTCCAGACTTCAAGGCCTGCAACAGATGACTCTTGCCACCAAAAGACATAGCGAAGCTCAGAACCTCTTTTTAAACAAACACGCATATATACAAACAAACCCAAGTTACGATAACTGACAAATTGAGAAACAAATCCAAAATTACATTAGACCACGAGAAACTGAAAAATGTGTAAATACATGTAAATTCAAACAGCCAGGATCAGTCATCACCAGCAACAGTGACTGCACAGTGACAGTTACAAGGAGACTTTCAGTTGCATCACAGAAACCAGCACAGATAAAGAGTATGTGGCAAGGTGCCAACAAGAAAACAAAGTTTTGTTTACTAAGAGCTTACATATTCCCAGTGGCAACATGCAGGTGCGAAACATGGACACTTAACAAATCACTAGAACAGAGGATAACTGTATTTGAAATGAAATGTTGCAGAAGGGCACTTAGAATATCATGTATAAGAGCACTTAGAATATCATGGATAAGGGACTGCGTGTTATACGAAGGGAAAATATACACGTAAAAAGATGTTATAATGGAAATTAAAAGGGAAAAAAACGCTAATTTAAAAAGAAAAGAGAAAAGCTTATTTTAAAAAACAAGTCACAGCCTATGATAACCTAGGACCTTTGTTTCTCTTCGCACTTTTTATACCCTCCATCTTCCGCAAAAATGTCAACACCAGAAACCAGCACCAAAAAGTAAATGTCCTCTAACATGGACTAAATGAGTAGCCACTGACACATTACGAAAGATATGAACCTTCTAGGGGATGTATTGTTGTTTCCCTCTACACATCAAACAGTCTGAAGCTTCTAAGCTTGTCAAGTTGAACAAAGTATATAATCTTTACATATTAGTTCTTAATCATGCAATACCAGTATCACAGCTCCATATGTGAAAGTGTTATCACTATATCTTCTGGAAATCTATAATTGTGGAGACTAGATGCGAAAATGTTATCATTATATCTCTTGAAATCAGTAATTATGGAGACTATATGTGAAAATGTTATCATTATATCTATTGGAATCAGTAATTGTGGAGACTACATGTGAAAGTGTTATCATTATATCTCTTGAAATCAGTAATTATGGAGACTACATGTGAAAACGTTATCATTATATCTCTTGATATCAGTAATTGTGGAGACTACAGTGATGTTACATTTTTGTTATTTAAAATCGTGTGTTAAAAATATCAAGACATTAAATTCACGGGAGGAAACATTCTGAAATTGCAGCCTGTTTTTTATTTCCCAGATTTCTATAGTGCTACTGTTATATATTGCAGTTTATCTTACTTCTGTCATTATTTTTAAAAATAAATTTCGTAATTATACATATTGTTACAGTATATTAGTGTCCTTCCAAACAGAAGAAGGGATGAGTGAATGGTTCCAGATTGAAACAGGTGTGAAACAAGGATGTATACTGTCTCCTTTGCTTTTTGGATACACAAGAGACTTCATAATGAACAAATGCTGCACAGGTAACACAGGTATTGACTGGGTACATGGGACCCAACTAGAAGATCTTGATTTTGGTGATGACATAATTCTTATCAGTAACAATGTGAATTCCATTCACGAAAAAACAGATAGCTTGTCTTCACTGACTAGCAAAATAGGACTTGAAATTAATAAGGACAAAACAAAAATAATGAAACTTCCCATTAATCATAATGGAAAAAAATACACGTAGAAGGGACAGATATTGAAGAAGATAATCAATCTGCATACCTCAGCAGCTACATAGACTAGGATGGTGACACCAGAAAGGAAGTTAGAATTAGAATTGCAACAGCAACATCGATCTTTAAGAATCTTCAGAACATATGGCACTCAAAAGTTATAAGCACAAAAACCAAGTTGAAACTATTCAATTCACATGTAATATCCACCCTCACTTATGCATGTGAAAGCTGGAAAACAACTAAAGAAATAGATATGAAATTAGGCTCTTTCGAAAACAAATGCCTAAGGAAAATACTTGGCATCAAGTGGAATGAATTCAAGAACAATACAGAGATAAGACAGATGATTGAACAACAACCAGTTTCATGGGTGATCAGGAAAAGGAGATGGGCATATGTTGGTCACTTGATGAGAAGAAACGATCAGAGAATCCCAAAACAAGCTATCAAGTGGAACACAACAGGCCAAAGAAAAAGAGGTAGACCACGTGAAACTCTAAAGAGGACATTGTTAAGAGAGGCCAAATTAATAGGCATAAAATCCCTTGATGAGGTTGAAAGACTCGCCGAAGACAGGAAAAATTGACGAACTACCTTGCGAGCCCTATGTGACGTTTAACGGCACGGGAAGGATATAACATATATAAGATATTAGTGTTAAAGTTTATTGTAAAACAAATGTTAAATGTACTGTTTAAGTTTGTCAGATGTTGTTACATTTAGTTTCAACACTTTGTTGTCTGTTGTTGCTACATAGCACAGTAATATAGCTCCAAATTTTGTTTATGAACGTAAGTTTGAAAACCATTTTAATAAAGGTATATTAATTCTATACCTGACCACGTTAACAATAGTCTGCCGGAAATGAATCATGACCTAGCTGAAACAATGGTGTATGAAGTTTTTACTGCAGTAAGTTTTGTTTTTATGTTTCACGATGGTAGAGTGAGTCAGAATTTCTCCTCATGTTTCCTTTTTTTTTTCTTTCTTTTATTTTATGAACTTGTATCAGGGGAAGATGATGATGATTTCTTAGCCTGTCTTACATACAAACAAATACACACTAACGTGCAGTCTCTTGTCTGCAATGTGAGGTCTGAATAGACATTTCATGGTGCAAAATGGAAAACTATAGTATATCTTTATATCCACTCTCTCTCTCTCTCTCTCTTCTTCCAAATGTTCCCTCTCTCCTCCCAAATACTACCCCCCCCCCCTCAATTTTTTAAAGCCAGTCAAAACTAGGGGAGGGTGTGTTTGTTCTCTACCTGCTTGTAATCAATAGTGTCATTACCGTAATCGATTCTTCTTCTACCACTTTGTCAACAGTGGAAATGCTAAAATCGATTATTTTCATTAAGTTGGCCAGGAACATGCGGTAACTACATGTGGAGTTATTCAGACTTGGACAGGGCGGATTAGTCAGTCACCAGGAAGAAATGGTTTGTGTCTGGTGGCCATTTAATTGTTACCACGAGATGAAAGAGGCCGGTGTGGGTGGAGAATGAAATTGAGATAAACGAAGCAATGAAGCACGAATTCTGGGAGAACCTAGGGAGCAAAATGGCGTCGACGCCCGTCACACATCGCTGAACAATGAATGCAACAAACAGGAAATTTGAAGTGAAGTTTGGAGGGGGACGGGGAGGAGTATATGCTGAAATAGACAAGGATCTCAAATGAGTTATCGAGGGAATAAAAAAAAAATATCTATGAATAAAGATTGGTGGAAAGCGCTGAAACAAATCGACCGCTCTTTGTCACGTGATCGATTTTGTTGATTTCTGCCAACAGAAGAGCCGGATGTTTCTTGTCTTTCCGAGTTATCTAATCTTGAGCTGTCATCTTGTTCATCATCTAATATTTAAATGACCTAATCCCCAGGCTTGCCTTAATCTGAAGTTAGCGGGCTGTTTAAAGACGTAAGCAAATATAAATGAAAATGTAAATACTTTTCTAAAGCTTGCTTTGATTTTCCCAATTTCAGACGAAGGCAGAGAGGTAACATGTTTATGAAATTAAGAAGTGCAGGGTTTTGTTTTTTTTTGCGTAGTTTTGTTTTTCTGAAATTCCAAAAGTAGTTAATTTTCACTAATTTCTCGCATGAAAGTTGTCGGAGGATAGTTCATAGGAGGAAAAAAAAACAGGTTACAGAAGGAAAAAAAACAGGTTACGGAGGAAAAAAAAACAGGTTACAGAAGAGAAGAAGGTTAAGGGGGAAAAATAGCTTACAGGAGGGGAAAAAAACAAGTTATGGAGGAAAGGACAGGTTATAGGAGAAAATGGCAGATTCTGTAAGAAAAAGATAAGCTTTGAGAGAAATGACACAATATGAAAATATTGACAGAATATGAGAGGAATGACAAAATATGAGAGGAATGACAGGATATGAGATAAATGACAGCATATGAGAGAAATGACAGAATATGAGAGGAATGGCAGGATGTGAGAGAAATGACAGAGTATGAGAGGAATGACAGAATATGAGAGGAATGACAGAATATGAGAGGAATGACAGGATATGAGAGGAATGACAGGATATAAGAGGAACGACAGAATATGAGAGGAACGACAGAATATGAGAGGAATGACAAGATATATGATGAAAACTGCAGTGGGAGGGGGGATGAAGTGCATCAAGAATGTAAAAAAAACGGCAGGCACAGGTTAGAACTGACTGGGACTATGAGAGGAAAGAGAGACAAGGGGCGATAACATGGTAGGCATGGGGTTAGTAAACAAAGAAAGTTGAAGAAGCCAAAAGGATGTATCTGGACACGACGAAAGTATACAGCAGACATTTGATTCAATGACTATGGTCATAGCAACAGGCTTATTTACTATACTGGGTATATGTTGTGAAGCTCTTCAGCTAACACTGAGAGTAGAGAGATGTTACCAAGTGTGGAAGTTCACGTGAAAAGTTACCAAAGAGCGGCGAAGTTATGTTTTATGTGGTAGGTGTCTAAGGGTGTAATACTTGCCACTTGTTGCTTGAACCAAGACAAGACCGCTTGTTTGAGTCAACAGAAAAGACGTTTTTCCTTTTTTTTTCCCTTTTCCTTTTATTTTCCTTTCGCTCCTTAAAAGACAGACAAAGGACACACGAAGGAGACTAATGACATACTAACATCTATCTATCCATCTATGTCCTTGGTCAGTGATCGACCAAGCAATTACTGCCCAATAGGCTCTGTGGCGTCATACAGAGCAACAACATATTCTCTCCAGCTCTCACGGTCTGTGGCCAACCTTTGTACTGCCCTTCAGATGTGTTGAATGCAGTTCATTTCTGCTTCTACAGTCCTCAGCCAGGTAGACTTTGGTCGGCCTTTCTTTTTTACTGGAGCATTCCTCTCATGGCTGCTTCAGCGATGTTGCTGGAGGCCTTTCCCTGGGGCGTTCCTCTCATGGCTGCTTCAGCGATGTTGCTGGAGGCCTTTCCCTGGGGCGTTCCTCTCATGGCTGCTTCAGCGATGTTGCTGGAGGCCTTTCCCTGGGGCGTTCCTCTCATGGCTGCTTCAGCGATGTTGCTGGAGGCCTTTCGGAGCACATTTAGCTGTTAGTTCACATTGTGCAAGTAGGTCTCTATTATTTACTGTCTGTGGCCAGTAAATATTGACAAACTTTCTGGGGCAGATTGTGAGGAATAAGAATAATTTGCTTATTCACACAAACATAACAGAGACAAACGTTACATAAAGAGACAAATATCACACAAATATAACAGAGACAAAAGTTACATAAAGAGACAAATATCACACAAATATAACAGAGACAAACGTTACATAAAGAGACAAATATCACACAAACATAACAGAGACAAACGTTACATAAAGAGACAAATATCACACAAACATAACAGAGACAAAAGTTACATAAAGAGACAAATATCACACAAACATAATAGAGACAAACGTTACATAAAGAGACAAATATCACACAAACATAAAGAAGAGAAACGCCAGACATCTTATATATGGCACCCTGTAGAGCTTCTACCAACTTGTACAATGGGCTCTTTGAAGCTCTGAAGTAGAAATATATTTATGGATGCAATTTTTGGGAAAGAAAGCCCACGAGACCGCCTCGATTATGAAGTGGACATCAGCTTCAATCACTGGATCCCTCGAGGATTTTTACCAGGAGAAGAAAGGGGGGGGGGGGTATGAGTGTAGCCAACTGCGAGATATCACGAGTAACTGATCGAGTGTGAAGATCTTTTCTTTACCAGAATGTCTCACTTGCTGAGGTCGGTGTGACACGAAGAAATTGTGTACGAAAAGGTGGCAGATGATATATTCTGGCTTTATATACAGTAGTGTTATTATTTATGTTGCATCATATACACTAGTGTGAGTACGTATTCAATAACATATACATTAGTGGGACTACGTATGAAGAATGAAATATGTATATATATACTGGCATGACGAAATGTGCTACATAAACTGGCATGACGAAATGTGCTATATATACTGGCATGAATAAATGTGCTATATATACTGGCATGACGAAATGTGCTTCATAAATTGGCATGACGAAATGTGCTATATATATACTGGCATGACGAAATGTGCTATATACATACTGGCATGAATAAATGTGCTATATATACTGGCATGAATAAATGTGCTATATATACTGAAGAAACCAACGTACTCAGCAACAGACCTGATAACATGCATAACGTGTTTGTCTCTATGTCTGCTGTTTGTACTATAAAGCGTTACTGGAAGACTGCAGTAGATGATTGCGAGGAAGGGTTTCTGAGTCATGTGGCCTGCGTGTGTTTGTGAGAGAGAGTGACAAGAAAGAGAGAGAGCGAGAGAGAGAGAGAGAGAGAGAGAGAAAGCATTCTTCTGCTAGTCTTGGACTGCTTTTATTTTGATATAAATCTCCATGGCATCAGAACTGAAGGACAGTCACTGTGGCTATCACCTGGCCCAAAACCGCGAACTGCTTCTTCCCTCGACACTTGACTGTTGCATCTTCCCTCGACACTAGAATGTTGCATCTTCTCTCGACACTTCACTGTTGCATCTTCTCTCGACACTAGAATGTTGCATCTTCCCTCGACACTTGACTGTTGCATCTTCTCTCGACACTTGAATGTTGCATCTTCCCTCGACACTTGACTGTTGCATCTTCTCTCGACACTAAAATGCTGCATCTTCCCTCGACACTTGACTGTTGCATCTTCTCTCGACACTAGAATGTTGCATCTTTCCTATGCACTTGACTGTTGCATCTTCCCTCGACACTAGAATGTTGCATCTTCTCTCGACACTTGACTGTTGCATCTTCTCTCGACACTAGACTGTTGCATCTTCTCTCGATACTTGATTGTTACATCTTCTCCCGACACTTGACTGTTACATCTTCTCTCGACACTTGACTGTTACATCTTCTTTCGACACTTGACTGTATTTCTAAAGACTATCAGTAATCCATAAAGACGATCAGTATTCCCTTAAGTCTATCATTATTCCTTAACATCTATCAGTATTCCCCAAAGATTGTCAGCATTCCTAAAAAGCCTTAATTATCCCTATATTAGCATACTCTAAACTTTACTAGTTTCTACCTCTACGTAAAGGCACCAAGTGTAAACTTGCTGGTGCTTATGTTACATTTATTAGCTAATTGGGGAGGAATATTTATTCCAGCTGTTCCAACCAGTCCCTTTGGCAATGTACTACTGTGCTGCGTGGCCAAGATCTAGCTTCCTCTTCATGATCGCCAACCCAGGTTCCCCCTCCTAGGTATACTGTATGCCAGTGATGCATCACTCTACATTAATCAGTACACATTACATCAACATCATGCAATACAAATTACCACGTCAGCAAATTAAATACCAATATGTTATTATTCTCACTACAAACATCATAGTAATACAACACCTGACATTACAACCACAGGACACACAACATATGTCATCATAATTGTAACAAAGCATGATATCAATATTATAAATTAACCTCTCATGTAAGCATTAACTAAACCTGACGTGCCCGTGGTCCTGGGCTCTCCTGGCCCCACAAGTAATCCACGCTATAAGTCTAATTGTGCCAGCGCACTTATCTCCAATGCAGCCACTGCTGCCATGATACACCTCTATGTCTCCAGGAATCACAGTTGTGCCAATGCACTTCTTCCTGCAGCTACCGCTGCTATGACCACCTCCCTAATCTCCACGAGTCACAATGTGCTAATACACTGAAATCACGCATCTGCCGCTGCTGTGACATATCTCCATATCTCCACGAATCACAAATATGCTAATGCTCTTCTTCCTGCAGCTGCCGCTGCCATGTTACATATCTCTTATAACACATAGCAGCGTATATGATATCCATAACTTGTGGCATATGGAGGATAATTTCAAGTATCGACACTGCGAAATGTTTTGAACAACACCTAATATATCAAAATCATTATTTATTGTGACACAATACTGTAAAATGTTTCATTTTTTAACATTTTAAAAGTGGTCAAAGATTGTTCTGTATATATATATATACATACATACACTATATATACTGTATATATACATTATGTATATAAGCGATTCACACTCTGTTAAAGCTCAGAGCCAAATCACGAGATATCGACCCTTTACCTAACATCCCCCTCTAACCTTTCAGGCCCAGAGAATCCGCCACCTGGCCCTGCTGATTGGCTGAATAAAATAAGTCTCATATATATATATATATATATATATATATATATATATTATATATATATATATCTCAACCTTAAGTGCCCAGGGCACATGGGGCTTCCGCAAGGGTTTTCCACAAATGCCTGTCCTTCGCCTTTTTTTCTGCTCTTGCCCAGGTGAGCCCTCTATTTCTCAACATCCTTTCTGTTGTTCTTCTCCATGTCTCTTTTGGTCTACCCTTACTTCTGCTCCCCTGTGGTGCCCATCTTAGTGCTATTTTTGGTAGTGAGTTGTCAGTCATTCGGAGCACATGTCCCAACCATCGCCAGCGTCTTTCTTCAGTACTTGTTGTCAGTGGTTTCATCTGCATTTCTGCTAATAAGATGTTATTTCTTATGGTGTTTGGCCAAAATATTTTTCTAATTCTTCTTAAACATATCTCAAAAAATGAAGCTTATATAAGCTATGAGGTTCTTTTTTTGAGTGAATATATGTTATGACAAAAAAAAATTCCCGGGTATCTCAAACCAAACCAAAAACTGTCACCAAGATATCAGGTCCATGATTTAGCGTGAATTTTTCTATTCTCGTGTATAGTCAGATCGCAGTAGCTGCCCTTGCTAATCACGCATGTTTTTACTACACCTCACGTTGGGTTTATGGAAAAGTCGTGATTTTTGTGGTGAACACAACTCACTTCCAACACAAATGAAACCCTATGAAAGGAAGAGGTTACACAAACAAATTCAGTTCATTTTCAAGGAGACAATTATGGCGTGTCTATCGCAAAATTTACAAAACATTGCTATTGGTTGCCTGCAAGCAGGCGAAAGTCAAAGTCAGGTTGCCAGGCATTTAAACATGCAGCAGAGTACCATCAGTCCTTTGGCACCGTTTCCAAGCCACTGGTTCAGCTGAAGACTGGCACCTCAATGGACGACCCAGGGTGACAACAGCAACTAATGATCGCTTTATTCTGGTTCATCACCTCAGAAACAGGTTTACAACAACTTCCTCAAGTGCCCAGTCGTTGCTTGCAGGACGTCGTGCGTCTGATCAAACTGTCCGGAATAGATTGCATGAAGCTGGACTGGTGGCACGACGACCTAACCGAGGTCCTGTCTTAACGAGACGCCATCGCCAAAATCGATTTGTTTGGGCCAACCAGCATCGGCCCTGGACAACTGACAATCAGTGATATGCTGAGAAGGGTCTACCGTAAGCCAAATGCACGTTTTGTCCAAAATTGCGTTGATGAAGCTCCGCCGCATGGTGGTAGAGTTGTAATGGTATGGGGAACGGAAGGAGTCCATTGGTGCAGATGAAAGGAGGCTTGAATGCGCAACGATACGTCAATGAAATTCTTCGACTCCATTTCCTTCCATTTTTGGCTGCGCAGAGATCTATGTTTCAACAGGACAACGCCAGACCACATTCTGCACGGTTCACCACACAGTTCATGGCTGCCAACAACATTCTCACCCTTCCCTGGTCATCCTTGTCTTCAGACATGAATCCGATCGAGCACCTATGGGATGAGCTGCAAAGACGTGTTTGTCGCCGAAACGTTTCTCCAGCCAATCGTCGTGATCTGTGGCAGGCACTCCAGGAAGAGTGGGCAGCCATCCCACAGGCGCACACCAGACATCTGGTCTCATTTATGCCCAGGAGATGCTAGTTGATGATCGATGCAAGCGGAGTCACACACCGTAATAACTTGAGAACCCTTGGGACTAAGAAATTCTCCTCACACAGATGCAAGAAACTGTCAAGTGAGTGTTTAAACCCATAGATATTATTGTGTGCAATTTGAAAATTTTATTCATTCAATTTAAAAAGCTATAGAATATCAAATTCGTGACTAAAATTGGGTCATTAGTTATGCTTTTCTTTGTTTTTTTTAGACAGTATATATAGATATATTTGCTACCTATTTTCTTTGTGTTTTCACCGACAAACACTTGGAGGTGACTAACTTGTCTGTGAGCCATTCTTCTCAACCTGCTATCTATCAAAACATGGTTATTGTTCAGTCTGTCTCAAAGTACTTAGGGCAGGAAATCAAAAGCTACTTTCATCATCATCATCATCATCATCATCATCAGGTGCCGTGTCGACTGGCGTTGGCTATTATGCTTCTCCAGAGTACACGATCAGGCCATCAGCTCAGTTGACGATCTCCTCTCACACCATCCCATCAGACTGTCCAGTATCATTTCTATTGGTCTTTCTCTGGATTTTCTTTCCTCCATTTTTCCTGTTGTTATAATACTTTCAATGCCCCCTCTTCTCACTGCATGTCCTGTGAAAGTATTTTGTCTTTCTTTTATTTTTTTGACAAGCTTTTTTGTCTCTCCAGCTCTTCTCATACATTCTTCATTAGTTATGTTTGCTGTCCAGGGGATTCGCATTCATTCATTCATTCATTTACATGTCCCTTGCGGAACTTTGCCTCCCTAAAAGCACTCCTGTAGGTCTCTCGGTTGTGAAAAAGATGGCCTGCTGCTGATGCATCCATTTGCAGATCATCAACGACGTCTTACAGCCATCTTCGCCTTGGTCTTCCTCTCTTTCTTTTCCCCATTATGTACCCTTCCAAAACGGTTTTCTCTAGATTGTCATGACGTTTAATGTGTCAAAAATATTTAAGTTTTCTCTCTTTAATCGTCTTTAATAGCCAGCCTTCTTCAATATTAAGTCCTTGTAGTAAGGATATATTTGTTGTGCCCATGATATTTGAAGAACTCTTCTGTAGCATTTACAGTCAAAGGCATTTATGCCTTTCTCAGCTGTTTTGTTAAGTATCCAGGTTTCACAGGCATATGTTACGATGGGAAAGATGCTTGCCCTTAAAAATAGTATTTTTGTAGTTCTGTCTGTTCCTTTCCACAGATTCTTAAGTTGTTTTACTTTCTGAAGAGCGATAGATGTCCTCCTTTTAATTTCCCTCATTGTATCTCCATTGTTACTTAGCAGTGATCCAAGATATTAAAATTCCTCACTGATACATATTTCAGCTGCCGTGTTTGTTTTGTCAGTTGTCATCAATTTAGTTTTCTTTTATTAAGATAGAGGTTTTGCTCTTCACTGTTCTTACGGACTGACATAGTTAGTTCGCAACATTCTTCTAATAAACCACATTTCTGCTGCTTTCAATGATTTTTGTGCAGACCTGCCTATTGTCCATGATTCACTTCCATATAACAAGATAGGTTCAATATAGCATTTTAGGACTCGTTTTCTAACATTCATGGATAAGGATGTGTTGCATAATGTTTCTCATTCTCTGAAATGCAGTCTTTGCTTTGCCTATTCTGTTCTTAATTTCTGTTCTGCATCTCCCATCTGAAATTATTTATTTGAATCTCGTCACCTGATTTAAAATAGTTCTGTTTAAATTTATACTGCGTTTTTGTGGATTTTGTTTCTTAGATACAACAATAGTCTGTGTCTTTTTGACAAAGTAAGGTCTTTCTGTTCACTTTCTTTGGCGACTTTATCCAACAGATTTTGCAGGTCTTGTTGGTTCTCAGCTATCAGTACTGTGTCGTCAGCATACCGAAGGTTGTTAATATTGTATCCTCTGATTTTTATGCCTGATTCTGTGATGATCGCTCTTAGAATATTCTCGCTGTACAGAGAAAAAAGGTCTGGAGATAGTACACATCCTTGTAGCACCCCTTGTTTTATAGGTTGATATTTTCCAGTTCTATTTTCAACTCGAACTGCTGCTTCTTGCTGCCAGTATAGATGTTTTACAATTGTCATGTCTTTTCCGTCTATATTGATGTCTTCAAGTATTTTAATAATTTTGTCGAATGCCTTGGTGTAATCAATGAAGCATAAGTAGAGATCTTTCTGTACTTCTAAACTTCTTTCTGTTAGTATTCGTAAAGTATAAATGGCATTGTGTGTTCCCTTTCCTTCAACAAATCCAAACTGTTCATCTGCTATTTCCATTTTTATCTTTTATACTTGAGTTTTCCAGTGCTCAAGACTGGCACTAAATCGAGCCAAAAGTCTATTATTATTCTGTTAAAATTCTATGAAATTATTTTGTTAAAATTCTATCATCTCCCAGCTGCTTGACAAATCATCATCATCATCATCATCATCATCATCATCATCATCATCATCATCATCATCATCATCATCATCATCCCCGCGGAAGGTTGACTGCAATGAATCTCCACTCTGGTCTGTGTCTTGCCTTCGTAGTGCACTCGTACAAGCTAGTTCCTGTCCATCTCTTGATGTTGTCCACCCGTCCATGTCGCTGTCCATCTCTTGATGTCCACCAGTCCATGTCGCTGTCGTCCTCTTGTTCTCTTCCCTTCCATCTTGCCACATTCCACTAATTAATCACTGGTCGTGGCCGAGTGTCGCTGGTCAAGGAGACTGTCTGACCAATCGTTTATACATTCATCTCTGGACCCATTATTTAACCCAATATGTTTCAGGTACTCTATTCGGGCCAAAGGTGAGAAGTTTTGGTCTGGGATGAGAAGAAAGCAGAAAGACTTTGTTTAATGTACTTCAGTCCGAGGCTGCCTTCTTCCTCAGAACCAATATTGCTTTAGTACAACTTGTAGGTCCTTCATCTGCCATATTCTTGTGCTGATTACACTAGTACGACTTTTAGGTCCATCTGGCATATTCTTGTGCTAATTACACTAGTAAAACTTGTAGGTCCTTCATCTGCCATATTCTTGTGCTAATTACACTAGTAAAACTTGTAGGTCCTTCATCTGCCATATTATTGTGCTAATTACACTAGTAAAACTTGTAGGTCCTTCATCTGCCATATTCTTGTGCTAATTACACTAGTAAAACTTGTAGGTCCTTCATCTGCCATATTCTTGTGCTAATTACACTGGTAAAACTTGTAGGTCCTTCATCTGCCATATTCTTGTGCTAATTACACTAGTAAAACTTGTAGGTCCTTCATCTGCCATATTCTTGTGCTAATTACACTGGTAAAACTTGTAGGTCTTTCATCTGCCATATTCTTGTGCTAATTACATTGGTAAAACTTGTAGGCCCTTCATCTGCCATATTCTTGTGCTAATTACATTGGTAAAACTTGTAGGTCCTTCATCTGCCATATTTTTTGCTGGTAATGTCCACTGTCGCTGCATCCTTGATAAATAAAAAAACAAGAGAGAAAGATAGTCATTTCATACCACAGAAACGCCTTGAGGACATGATGTTGTTATCCACGTCTTCATTCACTCATGGGATACTAAAATATGATGTAGTCGACCTCAGATCAGGCCTCCTTTCTTTCCCCAGCTCAAGTAAGTGCCAGGTACCCCTTTCTACGGTTGGGTGATTGCGGAGCCTTCTATGGTGTGATTGTGGAGAATCCTGATGAGTGACTGTGGAGAATCCTGATGAGTGATTGTGGAGAATCCTGATGAGTGATTGTGGAGAATCCTGATGAGTGATTGTGGAGAATCCATGATAGGCACTAACAATTTCCAGACTCAAGTATGAACAACAACAGATGGCAATGTTTTAAAAGTATGTATGTATATATGTATGTATGTATGTATGTGTGTGTATGTATGTATGTGTGTATGTATGTATGTATGTATGTATGTGTGTATGTATGTGTGTGTATGTATGTATGTATGTATGTATGTATGTATGGTATACTTATCGCACATATTACAAACCTCGGACCTTTGTTTTATACAGTTTTGTTAGCTTTTTATGGTGAGAAATATCAGAGCATTACGTATATGAGTGTATGTGTATGCAAATGTATATGTCTGTTTGTATGAATGTGACTGGTTGGCAAATATATGTATAGATGTGAATGGTTGGCAAAAATTATCAGTGAATGAAAAGACTGGAAGTAAATGAGATGAATATTGATCGTTAACACTGAACTGGACTGGGTCAAGGACAAATATCGCTTGATGTTTTCTTGCGAGCTGGACTAGACGTATCGATCCCTGTGGACAAATTGCAGGATAAACTTGGACACAAATCATTCATTGTTCTGTTCTGGTGGCCAGATCATCGAGTGACCAGGAGCTAAGAGTTAGAGGAAGAGAGAGAGAGAGAGAGAGAGAGAGAGAGAGAGAGAGAATGTGAAACTAAGCAGGTGGTACAGGAAAAGAAAGACAATGAACTTACAGAAAACAGATGAGCGTGATCACTGACTTTACAATAATCACTGACTCTACAATCATCACTGACTTTACAATCACGAAGCATCTGATAAAAGAATGAAAACAGCTAAAACTGAACAGTAGCAAATCAAATCTCGACTGAAAGACATTTATAAGCCTCTTGATACACTACTTTGATATAGCCACACACATATGAGATTTGACCAACAGAATTAGTCTCGTGAATTAGAATTTACTTACATCTAGACTTAACGATGCATACTGAAACTGATATAAGTAGACTTTACGTATAAGAACTCACATGCGTAGACTTTACATACAAAAACTCACATAAGTAAACTTTACATACAAAAACTCACATAAATATACTTTACATACAAAAACTCACATAAGTAGACTTACTAGCTGTCACTGACAGAGAAATAAAATGTACCAACAAGATAATTCTCTGATTATTGAACACCAGCTCTGTCCATCCGTGCATTCTGGGAAGTCAAGCTAGAAACATAGCGTCAGGTGGCATCGTTGTTAAGTGGCACAGACACAATACGGGTGTGTCGTTGACGCATAGTTGTGGACTCGGTGCCGTCACAAGGGTAGACAACTCTGCTCTCACTCTAGCAATGTGACATATGTAGTTCTAGCATGGCGAAGTATATTCTTCTAGCATGGCGAAGTATAAAAATCTAGTATGACAAAGAATAGTAGTCTAGTATGATGAGGTATGTTGGTCTTGCGTGGGGAAGTATATTAAGCCTAGGAATTCGAAGCATGTAGGTCTGGATAAAAAAATTCAGTCGACTTAGGAAAGAGTAATACAGTTTGGTTGACAGGCTATCGGCAGGATGCCGCTGATTATGATGGCAGAGCCTGAATCCAGAGAATATATTTGTTATTCTTTTCCACGATCTCTTCCATATGCGGGTAGACATCTGTTTCCGGTCTGTAATTGTTCTTCGCGAGAGAATCACACGATGAAGGGCAATTTCCTGAAGAGGAATCGTGTGACAGAAAACAAATAATCCGCCTCATTATTGTCAAAAGTTGCCTCACAATAACAGCAAACATTCCATTTGTTGTTTGTTTTCTTTCCTTCAGCGTGTATCTCCCTCTGTTTTGCAGATTGGCCGTCCACCAGAGATTGAGTTGTCCAAAGTGTTTATCCACGTGCTGTATGTGTTCCCCTGAGCTCTTCCATCCTGCCCCAGAGCTGGAATGTTGCCTGGAGGTAAACTTGGCACGCGCCGATCTGCTCTCCAAAAAACAGGTAGACCAAGTACGATGTCAGAAGACAAGTTTACTTGAGAGTAGGTCTAGAGGACTGGCTTCGTGTGATTGTTTCTGAAAAAAAAGGGAGAAAAAATTTCATGAACCAAGAAATTCGTGAGCAACATAATAACCATCACATTACTTTCTTTATACCATAGTGCCCTTGAAGGAATATTAACAGGCACACCTGACACATCATCAAATTTAGCTTGACATAACAAATTTAGCTAGACACAACAACAGATTTAGCAAGACAAAACAACACATTTAGCTAGACACAACAACCAATTTAGCTAGACAAAACAACAAATTTAGCTAGACAAAACAACCAATTTAGCTAGACACAAAAAAAATTTAGCTAGACACAAAAGCAGATTTATTGTGACACAAACTATTTAGTTAGACACAACAACAGATTTAGCTAGACAACAACAAATTTAGCTAGACACAAAAACAAATTTAGGTAGACACAGCAGATTTAGCTAGATACAACAACAGATTTAGCTAGACATGAAAACAATTTAGCTAGACACAACAATAGATTTAGCTAGACAATTTTGCTTGACACAATAACACATTTAGCTTGACACAACAACACATTTAGCTTGACATAACAACACATTTAGCTTGACACAACAACACATTTAGCTTGACACAACAACACATTTAGCTAGACCAATGGTTCTCAACCCATGGGCCGCGACCCAAAGGTGAGCCGCGACCCAAAGGTGGGCCGTGACAGGGAGTACTGTGGGCCGCGCTGAAGTCTCAAAGCAGAAAAAAAAAGAGAGAACAAAGTAGGCATAATAAAAAATTATTCCGCATTTTTCACGTAATGCATAGGCCACAGGGGCAGACTGCACGGATGTAAGCCTCATAATTGTAGGTCGCTTTATTAGTACATGAAAAGAACTTTTGTGTAGCAATGAATATGCTGTTAAACATGTAGAGAAAATATTACATAATACTTCATAAAATTAGATTTATATCTTGCAAACATAAAGCATTTTATTAGTGGGCGCAAAAATGTTTGACTTTTAAATGTGGGCCGTGCTGCAAAAGGGTCTGAGAACCGCTGAGCTAAACACAACAACAAATTTAGCTTGAGATAAAAAAAAAATTTAACTAGACGTAACAACAGATTTAGCTTGACACAACAACAGATTCAGCTGGACACAACAACAGATTTAGCTTGACACAACACTTTTACATTACCAAACTTCTTCCACAACAAATTCCAACACGTATTCAGCACCAAAAATCAAGGAAACTATATTTTACCAGAAAATGCTATAATGCCTATTTTTTAGTATTGATAGCAGTTTTGGAAACGAAATGACAACCTAACAAACACAAAATAAGGTTATATGATTGAAGTTATTATTATTATTATTATTATTATTATTTCAAAAGGCCTTGTAGTCGTCCTTGGTAAGTAAAGGGTTAAAAACCCGACTTCATCTTTCCTAGTTTTACTCTTTCATGTTAGCGGTAACCCTTTTTATCATCATGTCTGTCCAACAAATTTCAGCACAACAACACTGGCATCGTCACTATCAGTCACAGCTAAATTTTTCTTAAGTCTAGCTAAATCTGTTGTTGTGTCAAACTAAATCTGTTGTTGTGTGCAAGCTAAATATGTTGTTGCACGAAATTAATTCTATTGTGTCAAGCTAAATCTGTTGTTGTGTCAAGCTAAATTTGTTGTTGTGTCAAGCTAAATCTGTTGTTGTGTCAAGCTAAATATGTTGTTGTGTCAAGCTAAATATGTTGTTGTGTCAAGCTAAATCTGTTGTTGTGTCAAGCTAAATCTGTTGTTGTGTCAAGCTAAATATGTTGTTGTGTCAAGCTAAATATGTTGTTGTGTCAAGCTAAATCTGTTGTTGTGTCAAGCTAAATTTGTTGTTGTGTCAAGCTAAATCTGTTGTTGTGTCAAGCTAAATCTGTTGTTGTGTCAAGCTAAATATGTTGTTGCATGAAATTAATTCTATTGTGTCAAGCTAAATCTGTTGTTGTGTCAAGCTAAATCTGTTGTTGTGTCAAGCTAAATCTGTTGTTGTGTCAAGCTAAATCTGTTGTTGCATGAAATTAATTCTACTGCGTCAAGCTAAATCTGTTGTTGTGTCAAGCTAAATCTGTTGTTGCATGAAATTAATTCTCCTGCGTCAAGCTAAATCTGTTGTTGTATCAAGCTAAATTTGTTGTTGTGTCAAACTAAATCTGTTGTTTTGACACGCTAAATCTGTTGATGTATTAAGCTAAATCTGTTGTTGTTTCAAGCTAAATCTGTTGTTGTGTCAAATTAATTCTTTTATATCAAGCTAAATCCGTTGTTCTGTCAAGCTAAATCTGTTGCTGTATAAAATAAATTCTGTTGTGTCAAGCTAGGTCTGTTGTGGTGTCAAGCTAAATCTTTTGTGTCAAGCTAAATCTTTTATTGTTTCAAGCTAAATTTATTGTTGTGTTAAGCTACATCTTTTAATTTGCCAAGCTAAATCTTTTGATTTGTCAGTCTACGTCTGTTGTTGTATCAAGCTAAATATGTTGTTGTGTATTATGCTAAATCTGTTATTGTGTCAAGGTAAATTTGATGCTGTGTAAAGCTAAATCTGCTGTTGTGTCAAGCTAAATATGTTGTTGCATGAAATTAATTCTACTGCGTCAAGCTAAATCTGTTGTTGTGTCAAGCTAAATCTGTTGTTGCATGAAATTAATTCTACTGCGTCAAGCTAAATCTGTTGTTGTATCAAGCTAAATTTGTTGTTGTGTCAAACTAAATCTGTTGTTTTGACACGCTAAATCTGTTGATGTATTAAGCTAAATCTGTTGTTGTTTCAAGCTAAATCTGTTGTTGTGTCAAATTAATTCTTTTATATCAAGCTAAATCCGTTGTTCTGTCAAGCTAAATCTGTTGCTGTATAAAATAAATTCTGTTGTGTCAAGCTAGGTCTGTTGTGGTGTCAAGCTAAATCTTTTGTGTCAAGCTAAATCTTTTATTGTTTCAAGCTAAATTTATTGTTGTGTTAAGCTACATCTTTTAATTTGCCAAGCTAAATCTTTTGATTTGTCAGTCTACGTCTGTTGTTGTATCAAGCTAAATTTGTTGTGTATTATGCTAAATCTGTTATTGTGTCAAGGTAAATTTGATGCTGTGTAAAGCTAAATCTGCTGTTGTGTCAAGCTAAATCAGTTGTTGTATCAAACTAAATATGTTGTTGTGTTAATCTAAATCTGTTGTTGTGTCAAGCTAAAACTGTTGGTTTGTCAAACTGAATTTGTTGTCTTGTCAAGCTGTCTGTTAGTTTTTCAGGCTAAATCTGTTGCTATGTTAAGCTAAATCTGTTAGTTTGTTAAGCTAAACATATTGTTGTGTCAAGCTAAATTTATTAGTTTACTAAGCTTAGTTTGTTAAGCTAAACATATTGTTGTGTCAAGCTAAATTTATTAGTTTACTAAGCTAAGTCTATTGTTGTGTCAACCTAAATCTGTTAGTTCATTAAGCTAAACCTACTGTTGTGCTAAGCTAAATTTGTTAGTTTATTAAGCTAAATCTATTGTTGTGTCAAGCTAAATCTGTTAGTTTATTAAGCTAAATCTATTGTTGTGTCAAGCTAAATCTGTTAGTTTATTACGCTAAATCTATTGTTGTGTCAAGCTAAATCTGTTAGTTTATTAAGCTAAATCTATTGTTGTGTCAAGCTAAATCTGTTAGTTTATTAAGCTAAATCTATTGTTGTGTCAAGCTAAATCTGTTAGTTTATTAAGCTAAATCTATTGTTGTGTCAAGCTAAATCTGTTAGTTTAGTTGTGTCAAGCTAAATATGTTAGTTTATTAAGCTAAATCTATTGTTGTGTCAAGCTAAATCTGTTAGTTTATTAAGCTAAATCTATTGTTGTGTCAAGCTAAATCTGTTAGTTTAGTTGTGTCAAGCTAAATATGTTAGTTTATTAAGCTAAATCTATTGTTGTGTCAAGCTAAATCTGTTGGTGACTGAAGTTTAATTTGTGCTGCGGAAATTTTGTGAGACTGCCGCCCTTTTATCTGCTGAGCCACAACTCTAGCACCGCCCTTGAAACCCCACCCAGAAACGTCCTTCGCTTAGTTAGTTCTGCCCCCCCCCTATCCCCACCCCCGGCGAGACTCCCTCTCACCTCATCGTTTCTGGATCTTTCAAATCTGAGACCCATTGACCCAAATAAAGTCATCCTTGTAGAATGAAATCTGTGGACGAATTACAGCTGTGCTGACACTTGAGGGGCTCAGCGCTGTGGAACTTGTGGCTGCCGTTTAAGACGGTTAAAAAAAAACAAAACTGTTTCTATCAAACTCAGTAGTTTAGTGTTTTTGTTATAAAGAATTTTACAATGCTATCATAGCAAGAGTTGCTATGTTACACTTGCACAGTAAACAGATGGAAAAGAAATAAGCAACGGAGCTGCAGTTTTTGGGGAAAGAAGCAGCTTCTGCTCTCCCTGGACACGCACACGAAGAAGTTCTCAGAGAAACTGAAGAGAAAAGAAAGACACATAAAACTAGAGGTCTCTGGAAAGTAGGAAGACTAACCAAGGAAAGAAGAAGAAAAGGGAAAATTGAATAGAAGACTGAACGTTCTGGAAAACTCAAGAGGAGACAGAACTTGCTGGGAAAACTCAAGAGAGAGAATTTATGCGAAAGTGGAAGAGAAAACATAACTTACTGAAAAGCTGAAGAAGAGACAGAAGTTTCAGGAAAACTGACGAAAAGACAACACTTAAGGGAACACTGAATAGGTGACAAAAGTTACTGGAAAATTCTAGAGAAGATAGAACTTACTGCAACATTCTAGAGAAGACAGATTTTACTGGAAAATTCTAGAGAAGACAGAACTTACTGGAAAATTCTAGAGAAGACAGAACTTATTGGAAAACTCTAGAGAAGACAGAACTTACTGGAAAATTAAATGTCACAAGACAGATCTTACGGAAAATCAAGAGGAGACAGAAATTACTGGAAAACTGAAGAAGAGACAGAACTTACTGGAAAGGTGAAGAAAAGACAAAACTTACTGGAAAGGTGAAGAAAAGACAAAACGTACTGGAAAGGTGAAGGAAAGACAAAAACTTACTGGAAAGGTGAAGGAAAGACAAAACTTACTGGAAAGGTGAAGAAAAGACAAAACGTACTGGAAAGGTGAAGAAAAGACAAAACTTACTGGAAAGGTGAAGGAAAGACAAAAACTTACTGAAAAACTGAAGAAAAGACAAAACTTCTGGAAAGGTGAAGAAAAGACAAAACTTACTGTAAAGGTGAAGGAAAGACAAAAACGTACTGAAAAACTGAAGAAAAGACAAAACTTACTGGAAAACTTAAGAGAAGACAGAATGTGCACGACTTAAAGTAAGCAGACCGTACCATGATCTTAATCCTACTTCTAGTCTGCTTACCCAAGTTGCTAGTAGACAGACCGTACCATATATCTCTGTCTGTCTTTACTTCCACTGTTACTAGTAGACAAACCGTACCATACATCTCTGTCTGTCTTTACTTCCACTGTTGCTAGTAGACAGACCGTACCATACATCTCTGTCTATCCCCACGTCCACCGTTGCTAACAGACAAGCAATATCCTGCAGCACCGTCCATCTCCGATCTTGTCAGTGTCCTGCTACTTAGACTTACATTCAACAAAGAAAGGAACCAACAGCCTCACAAGCGTGTCCGGAACTGTATGGTCACGGGAATCGATTTATTAAGCTAAATCTATTGTTGTGTCAAGCTAAATCTGTTAGTTTATTAAGCTTAATATTATTTAGTTAATGGTCTCAGCGTGTCCAAGATATGTTCAACTTTTTGCACTCTGTGGTCAGAATGTAACTAGAAGACCTAGTGTTAAACTTTCTTCCAACTTCTTGCACTCTGTGGTCAGAATGTAACTAGAAGACTTAGTGTCAAACTTTCTTCCAACTTCTTGCACTCTGTGGTCAGCATGTAACTAGAAGACTTAGTGTCAAACTTTCTTCCAACTTCTTGCACTCTGTGGTCAGAATGTAACTAGAAGACTTAGTGTTAAACTTTCTTCCAACTTTTTGCACTCTGTGGTCAGAATGTAACTAGAAGACTTAGTGTCAAACTTTCTTCCAACTTCTTGCACTCTGTGGTCAGAATGTAACTAGAAGACTTAGTGTTAAACTTTCTTCCAACTTCTTGCACTCTGTGGTCAGAATGTAACTAGAAGACTTAGTGTCAAACTTTCTTCCAACTTTTTGCACTCTGTGGTCAGAATGTAACTAGAAGACTTAGTGTCAAACTTTCTTCCAACTTTTTTGCACTCTGTGGTCAGAATGTAACTAGAAGACTTAGTGTCAAACTTTCTTCCAACTTCTTGCACTCTGTGGTCAGAATGTAACACCTAGTGTTAAACTTTCTTCCAACTTCTTGCACTCTGTGGTCAGAATGTAACTAGAAGACTTAGTGTCAAACTTTCTTCCAACTTCTTGCACTCTGTGGTCAGAATGTAACTAGAAGACTTAGTGTTAAACTTTCTTCCAACTTTTTGCACTCTGTGGTCAGCATGTAACTAGAAGACTTAGTGTCAAACTTTCTTCCAACTTTTTGCACTCTGTGGTCAGCATGTAACTAGAAGACCTAGTGTCAAACTTTCTTCCAACTTTGTGCACTCTGTGGTCAGCATGTAACTAGAAGACCTAGTGTCAGACTTTCTTCCAACTTCTTGCACTCTGTGGTCAGCATGTAACTAGAAGACTTAGTGTCAAACTTTCTTCCAACTTCTTGCACTCTGTGGTCAGCATGTAACTAGAAGACTTAGTGTCAAACTTTCTTCCAACTTCTTGCACTCTGTGGTCAGAATGTAACTAGAAGACACAGTGTTAAACTTTCTTCCAACTTCTTGCACTCTGTGGTCAGAATGTAACTAGAAGACCCAGTGTTAAACTTTCTTCCAACTTCTTGCACTCTGTGGTCAGAATGTAACTAGAAGACCTAGTGTTAAACTTTCTTCCAACTTTTTGCACTCTGTGGTCAGAATGTAACTAGAAGACCTAGTGTTAAACTTTCTTCCAACTTTTTGCACTCTGTGGTCAGAATGTAACTAGAAGACCTAGTGTTAAGCTTTCTTCCAACTTTTTGCACTCTGTGGTCAGCATGTAACTAGAAGACTTAGTGTTAAACTTTCTTCCAACTTTTTGCACTCTGTGGTCAGCATGTAACTAGAAGACCTAGTGTTAAACTTTCTTCCAACTTTTTGCACTCTGTGGTCAGCATGTAACTAGAAGACCTAGTGTTAAACTTTCTTCCAACTTTTTGCACTCTGTGGTCAGCATGTAACTAGAAGACTTAGTGTTAAACTTTCTTCCAACTTCTTGCACTCTGTGGTCAGAATGTAACTAGAAGACTTAGTGTCAAACTTTCTTCCAACTTCTTGCACTCTGTGGTCAGAATGTAACTAGAAGACCTAGTGTCAAACTTTCTTCCAACTTCTTGCACTCTGTGGTCAGAATGTAACTAGAAGACCTAGTGTTAAACTTTCTTCCAACTTCTTGCACTCTGTGGTCAGAATGTAACTAGAAGACTTAGTCTAAAACTTTTTTCCTGTACAAGTTCTTCACCAAAGTCTGTAATGTTAATTTATACTCAATAAAAGAGCTAAGAAGCAAATGATCAGAGCTGAATGATCAGCTCTTCTCTCACGATTGTGATTGACAGGTACGGTACTGTTATGCGATTCATTTTATTAAAAACGTGCGTCCAGACATAACAAACAGGACACCACAGAGACATCATGTCTGTAATGTACCAGACATCTGGTAAAGACCTATCATCACAACACTCAGAACAAGTCCCTGCGTGTTCTGATCTCGTCCACTGATGAAGGATCTCAGCACGTGGACGGACTCCGTAGCGCCACTAAGGACTCCAAGGAACTGACGTGACGGTGTGATTGACAGTGATTGAACCCACGACGACGTAGTGGCAAGACCGATTTGATCATTCCAATAAATATCGCATACGTTAAATAAAGCCAATAATTTATTTTAACAGCTCGTTTATGGTTGTGACATTATTGTGAACTTTAGCGTAGCTTTTGTTTATGTCAATTACATTTCAGTTTTGTCTCTGATAATTGATGACAATGACAACTTGCTACTGTTGCTTGTACTCTGCTCCACGCTAGACACATCTATCTCCTCGAGAACAAAATGTTAAAACTATTTAAAACAAAATTAGAAACAGCTTTATTAGTTAACTAGCACACAGTTCTAAAGTTTTAGTTACACTTTAATCATATAAGGACATATAAGACAAAGAAATAAGGACATAAGATACAATGTAAATTCACATGAATGGTACACAGGAAATAAGAATGAAAAAAATAGCACAAAAAGGGGGAACCACTCAGCTGTGACTTGCAAGAAACTGCATCCGACAGTGCGTATGATGGAGTGTTGCCAATGTTTACAAATCTTCCTGCATGTCAAAGGTAAGTTGTTTCTTTTCATACTTATTTATTGTATATCATTCATAGGGATGTTTTTTTAAAAAATCTTCTCTCCCTGTTTCTTTGTACCTGTGTGTTTTTATATAACCAAGGTGTAAACCGAAAAGCTACAACTGTGCGCTCGTTAGCTAATAAAACTGTTCCTACTTTTATTTTTAAAAGTTTTAACATTTTGCTATTCCCGCTTTACACTGCTTTAGGCATGATACTGACCATATCACCCTCTAGTGTGCTGACAGGTCAAGGAAAATATGGGCACTAACATCATATCCCTATATGCCTCTAAGGCATGACAGGATTACCTTTACCTTTACCTTTTTTTTATCACCGCTTTACTGCAGCGGCTTTTATGTATGTATATATTTAGCTCTATTTATCTGCTTGTAATTCTCCCCCCCCCCCCCCCCCCCCATACAAAAAAACCAAAAACAAACGATTCGTGCGTTTCTGTGACATCACATTTATATCTTTATTTAGCTCTCTCTCTCTCTCTCTCTCTCTCTCTCTCTCTCTCTCTCTCTCTCCCTGTGTCAAACTTTCTTCCAACTTATTGCACTCTGTGGTCAGCATGTAACTAGAAGACTTAGTGTCAAACTTTCTTCCAACTTCTTGCACTCTGTGGTCAGAATGTAACTAGAAGACCTAGTGTCAAACTTTCTTCCAACTTCTTGCACTCTGTGGTCAGAATGTAACTAGAAGACCTAGTGTTAAACTTTCTTCCAACTTCTTGCACTCTGTGGTCAGAATGTAACTAGAAGACTTAGTCTAAAACTTTTTTTTCCTGTACAAGTTCTTCACCAAAGTCTGTAATGTTAATTTATACTCAATAAAAAGAGCTAAGAAGCAAATGATCAGAGCTGAATGATCAGCTCTTCTCTCACGATTGTGATTGACAGGTACGGTACTGTTATGCGATTCATTTTATTAAAAACGTGCGTCCAGACATAACAAACAGGACACCACAGAGACATCATGTCTGTAATGTACCAGACATCTGGTAAAGACCTATCATCACAACACTCAGAACAAGTCCCTGCGTGTTCTGATCTCGTCCACTGATGAAGGATCTCAGCACGTGGACGGACTCCGTAGCGCCACTAAGGACTCCAAGGAACTGACGTGACGGTGTGATTGACAGTGATTGAACCCACGACGACGTAGTGGCAAGACCGATTTGATCATTCCAATAAATATCGCATACGTTAAATAAAGCCAATAATTTATTTTAACAGCTCGTTTATGGTTGTGACATTATTGTGAACTTTAGCGTAGCTTTTGTTTATGTCAATTACATTTCAGTTTTGTCTCTGATAATTGATGACAATGACAACTTGCTACTGTTGCTTGTACTCTGCTCCACGCTAGACACATCTATCTCCTCGAGAACAAAATGTTAAAACTATTTAAAACAAAATTAGAAACAGCTTTATTAGTTAACTAGCACACAGTTCTAAAGTTTTAGTTACACTTTAATCATATAAGGACATATAAGACAAAGAAATAAGGACATAAGATACAATGTAAATTCACATGAATGGTACACAGGAAATAAGAATGAAAAAAATAGCACAAAAAGGGGGAACCACTCAGCTGTGACTTGCAAGAAACTGCATCCGACAGTGCGTATGATGGAGTGTTGCCAATGTTTACAAATCTTCCTGCATGTCAAAGGTAAGTTGTTTCTTTTCATACTTATTTATTGTATATCATTCATAGGGATGTTTTTTTAAAAAATCTTCTCTCCCTGTTTCTTTGTACCTGTGTGTTTTTATATAACCAAGGTGTAAACCGAAAAGCTACAACTGTGCGCTCGTTAGCTAATAAAACTGTTCCTACTTTTATTTTTAAAAGTTTTAACATTTTGCTATTCCCGCTTTACACTGCTTTAGGCATGATACTGACCATATCACCCTCTAGTGTGCTGACAGGTCAAGGAAAATATGGGCACTAACATCATATCCCTATATGCCTCTAAGGCATGACAGGATTACCTTTACCTTTACCTTTTTTTTATCACCGCTTTACTGCAGCGGCTTTTATGTATGTATATATTTAGCTCTATTTATCTGCTTGTAATTCTCCCCCCCCCCCCCCCCCCCCATACAAAAAAACCAAAAAACAAACGATTCGTGCGTTTCTGTGACATCACATTTATATCTTTATTTAGCTCTCTCTCTCTCTCCCTCTCTCTCTCCCTCTCTCTCTCTCTCCCTCCCTCCCTCTCTCTCTCTCTCTCTCTCTCTCTCAACAGAACACTCAACACCCACATACAGATACTAGATAGCTTGAAACTTCCAGCACTCTTTAACTTCTGTAGATAAATTTAACTGAACAAAAACAAAAAACCACAGAAGTTCTTACAGCAGAACAGACATTTCTTAGTGCTAGCTTACAGCTAATATTGTCATCAAGTCTTTTACAATTTACACTTACATAACGTTCATTGCATTGTTGATTTTTGTACTTTTTTCCATTATTTGTCAGTATATTATAAACTTAGTTAGATTCATTATCTCTACTAGCTTAAACATATACTCATAATTGTATGATTGAAGTCTGACCAGTTATTTTATATTTACTGAAATATAATATTTCTAACATTGTTATAGTGACTCAGAAATGGAGGAGTGGCTGCGACATGATGGCCTAGGTGTTGGCCACTTAAATGTTTATCTTTTGTTAGGAAAACTCCCTGAGGTTACACATATACTTCAACAACATTTTCATATTTTTGGTTTCTCTGAAAGCAGATTACATAAAAACATCACAGACAATGATATACGAATAGATGGTTTTAATTTGATCAGGCGCGACCCAACTAGGAAGCTAGAGACAGGTTTAGTCGTTTATATTTCTAACACAATTAAATTTTGTAGAAGAGAAGACCTAGAAACATCAGAGGTTGAATGATCAGCTCTTCTCTCACGATTGTGATTGATAGGTACGGTACTGTTATGCGATTCATTTTATTAAAAACGTGCGTCCAGACATAACAAACAAGACACCACAGAGACATCATGTCTGTAATGTACGAGACATCTTACATAGACATCATGTCTGTAATGTACGAGACATCTTACATAGACATCATGTCTGTAATGTACGAGACATCTTACAGAGACATCATGTCTGCAATGTACGAGACCTCTTACAGAGACATCATGTCTGTAATGTACGAGACATCTTACAGAGACATCATGTCTGTAATGTACGAGACATCTGGTAAAGACCTATCATCACAACACTCAGAACAAGCCCGTGCGTGTTCTGATCTCGTCCACTGATGAAGGATCTCAGCACGTGGACGGACTCCGTAGCGCCACTAAGGACTCCAAGGAACTGACGTGACGGTGTGATTGACAGTGATTGAACCCACGACGACGTAGTGGCAAGACCGATTTGATCATTCCAATAAATATCGCATAAGTTAAATAAAGCCAATAATTTATTTTAACAGCTCGTTTATGGTTGTGACATTATTGTGAACTTTAGCGTAGCTTTTGTTTATGTCAATTACATTTCAGTTTTGTCTCTGATAATTGATGACAATGACAACTTGCTACTGTTGCTTGTACTCTGCTCCACGCTAGACACGTCTATCTCCGCGAGAACAAAATGTTAAAACTATTTAAAACAAAATTAGAAACAGCTTTATTAGTTAACTAGCACACAGTTCCAAAGTTTTAGTTACACTTTAATCATATAAGGACATATAAGACAAAGAAATAAGGACATAAGATACAATGTAAATTCACATGAATGGTACACAGGAAATAAGAATGAAAAAAATAGCACAAAAAGGGGGAACCACTCAGCTGTGACTTGCAAGAAACTGCATCCGACAGTGCGTATGATGGAGTGTTGCCAATGTTTACAAATCTTCCTGCATGTCAAAGGTAAGTTGTTTCTTTTCATACTTATTTATTGTATATCATTCATAGGGATGTTTTTTTAAAAAATCTTCTCTCCCTGTTTCTTTGTACCTGTGTGTTTTTATATAACCAAGGTGTAAACCGAAAAGCTACAACTGTGCGCTCGTTAGCTAATAAAACTGTTCCTACTTTTATTTTTAAAAGTTTTAACATTTTGCTATTCCCGCTTTACACTGCTTTAGGTATGATACTGACCATATCACCCTCTAGTGTGCTGACAGGTCAAGGAAAATATGGGCACTAACATCATATCCCTATATGCCTCTAAGGCATGACAGGATTACCTTTACCTTTACCTTTTTTTTATCACCGCTTTACTGCAGCGGCTTTTATGTATGTATATATTTAGCTCTATTTATCTGCTTGTAATTCTCTCCCCCCCCCCCCCCCCCCCATACAAAAAAAAAACAAAAAACAAACGATTCGTGCGTTTCTGTGACATCACATTTATATCTTTATTTAGCTCTCTCTCTCTCTCCCTCTCTCTCTCTCCCTCTCTCTCTCTCTCCCTCTCTCTCTCTCTCTCTCTCTCTCTCTCTCTCAACAGAACACTCAACACCCACATACAGATACTAGATAGCTTGAAACTTCCAGCACTCTTTAACTTCTGTAGATAAATTTAACTGAACAAAAACAAAAAACCACAGAAGTTCTTACAGCAGAACAGACATTTCTTAGTGCTAGCTTACAGCTAATATTGTTATCAAGTCTTTTACAATTTACACTTACATAACGTTCATTGCATTGTTGATTTTTGTACTTTTTTCCATTATTTGTCAGTATATTATAAACTTAGTTAGATTCATTATCTCTACTAGCTTAAACATATACTCATAATTGTATGATTGAAGTCTGACCAGTTATTTTATATTTACTGAAATATAATATTTCTAACATTGTTATAGTGACTCAGAAAATGGAGGAGTGGCTGCGACATGATGGCCTAGGTGTTGGCCACTTAAATGTTTATCTTTTGTTAGGAAAACTCCCTGAGGTTACACATATACTTCAACAACATTTTCATATTTTTGGTTTCTCTGAAAGCAGATTACATAAAAACATCACAGACAATGATATAAGAATAGATGGTTTTAATTTGATCAGGCGCGACCCAACTAGGAAGCTAGAGACAGGTTTAGTCGTTTATATTTCTAACACAATTAAATTTTGTAGAAGAGAAGACCTAGAAACATCAGAGGTTGAATGTATTATGCTAGAAATCAAAATATCAAATCTTAGTCCAATTCTAATTAGTTATATATACCGAAATCCAAATGCTTCAGCCGAGTGGTATGATCACTTTCCGACCATGATGGATGATGCTGTAACTCATAAATTCAAGGACATAATCATTCTAGGCGACTTCAATATAGATCTTAATCACCAAATCCTACATGGAAGAACATTTTAACATCTTACAACTTCTCCCAAATTGTTAACAAACCTACTAGAGTTGCTGAATCATCATCAACACTAATAGATCATATTTATGTAGCTGATCCAGGAAACATTACTGAATGTAATGTCCCTCATGTGTCGCTGAGTGATCACTACCCGGTCTGCTGTACGTGGTCACATAAGGGGTATAAAATGCCTAAACACAAACATACCAGCATCAAATATATAAACTTTAAAAACTTTAACTTGGAATTATTTTTAACTGATCTAAAAACTTCGCCTCTTACGTACGTTTTCCAGTTAACAAATCCAGATGAGGCTATCGAATACTGGATCAAGATATTTCGAAATATTTTTGACAAGCATGTCCCCATCAAAGAAATGAGAGTAAAACACGTAACAAAATCCCCGTGGATAACTCCCGATATATTGCAACTCATGAGGAAACGGGATGAAGCTCACAAATGCAGAAATTTCAGTAGCTATCGTTCACTTAGGAATAAGGTGCAGTATTTAATTAGGCAGGAAAAGAAAAAATTACTTCAGAAATTTAGTGAAAGACAAAACTGATAGTAAATCAATCTGGAAAGCGATTAATACTCTTGTAAATAAAAGGAAGCAAACTGACCCACAAACACTTAATGGTGAACATACTTGCACTAACTTCAGTGAACATTTTAGGGAAGAAATTAGTATTCTAAAATCTTCATTACCGACCCCTAATTGCGACCTGAGCGTGTTGAAAACTTTCAGTGACAGTAAATGTGTAAAGCTAAAACAAATTAATATTCCTTTCCTCACAGTCGGTGAGGTTTATAACTACATCCGGTCCTTAAAGAACACTAACTCAGCAGGATGTGATGACATTAGTAACAAGATACTACGCTACGTTGCACCAGTTATCACGGACACACTAACATACTTATACAACTTGTGTATTGACAAAAAATATTTCCCTAACGCTTTTAAACTCGCCAAAGCTTTTCCTCTTTTTAAATCTGGACAGACTAGTGACCTCTCAAACTATAGACCCATATCCATTCTGTCATCACTATCTAAACCTCTTGAAAAACATATACAAAAGTTAACACTGCTCCACATGCAAGAAAACAATCTACTAATAGACAGTCAGTCAGGTTTTAGACTAAATTACTCCTGCCACACAGCATTAACTAAAATGACAGAAAGCTGGCTGTCTAATATAAATGATGACAAATTGTGTGGTGCTGTCTTTGTTGATTTTAAGAAAGCCTTCGATATGATTGATCATGAAATTCTTGCAAAAAACCTGGAAGGCTATAGATTGCACCCTGACCTAACAAAATGTATTACATCTTTTCTCTCAGGTAGACAACAAGTAGTTTGCTTCAGAAACAAAATATCTGGCTCGTCTGTGGTTGATACTGGTATTCCTCAAGGCTCCATACATGGTCCTCTTCTCTTTGCTATCTATATTAACGACCTACCACTACATTTAAAGCACTCTTCATGTGATCTTTTCGCTGACGACTGTACTGTTTACAATAGTGAATATGACATCAATAAACTACAGACAACGCTCCAAAATGATATAAACAGTTTGATTAAATGGAGTAATAAAAATGGTATGTTGATAAACACCAACAAAACAAAATCCATGCTCATCACTACAAGACAGAAACTCCAATATGCAACTAAAACTTCACTACAGCTTTGTGCTGGGACTAAGGCAATAGAAAATGTTCATGAACATAAAACCCTAGGACTCATAATTGATCAGCATTTAACTTGGAATTCTCACGTACATAACCTAACAAATTTGATTGCACAGAAAGTTTACCAATTAGCCAAAATTAAACACTTTATTGACAAAGTCACAAGAAAAATATACTACATATCACACATACAAACACACTTAGATTACTGTTGCACAATCTGGGATGGATGCTCAGTCTCAAACACAAAAAGGCTCTACTCACTTCACAAGCGAGCATTAAATCTTATTTGTGACAAACACCCAGTACAGACTGTAGATCAACACAAAGAACTCAAAATTCTACCCCTCAAAAATAGAATCATTTTTAACAAAGTTAAGTTTGTTCACAGAATTCTGTCGCACAATGCTCCGCTTTACTTGTGGTCACTGTTTACGTATAACACAAAACATAGCCAGCGTTTAAAAAACTGTCTTCTTCCTAAACCCAGGATTGATCTGTACAAGAAAAGCCTTGCATACTCTGCAGTACAGCTCTGGAACACCCTCCCCTACCATTTAAAATCCATTAGTAATACTTCATCCTTTAACTCAAACCTGTTTCATTATTTACTTGCTTGTAATTATATGCCTCCATAAAATAACCAGCACTCTCTCAACATATGGCTCGTAAACCAACCATCAAGTACTTCAATGACATAGTTAGAAAAGCAACTTGTTAGATATTGTTAGAAATTATTTTAATGTTTGTTAAAAAAACATATGTTAGAAGATCTGTATTTACAATGCATTTTTATTTATGTATATGTCTGCGTGTGTATGTGTGCGTGAGTGCTATTTTATTAGGTTAATTACTTCTTCTCTTTTACCTTGAATGTAATAGTTAAATCTTACACTCTTTTGATATGTTTTTCCCAATTTAATTTGTATTTTTGTACTAAATCAAGTGTGTGGGAAGAATAAAAGATGGAGTGATGAAGGGCAGAATGTAAGACGGGCCTGCGTGCCCAATTCTTTACCCTTGAAAAATAAAGATTATTCATTCATTCATTCATTCTCTCTCCCTCTCTCTCCCCCGCTCTCTCTCTTCTCCCTGTATTCTCTGCATTCTATCTCTTAACAATGACACGCCGCACTGGCACAGTTTTGGTAACAAACACTGAAAACACCTGGCACTTCCTGGTGAACGAGATTATTAAAGAGATCAATAAAAGAGTTCAGAGCTAAATAGCAACAAGACGGAAACAATGGTAACATCAAATAGTAAAAATATTCCAAAGTACAACATCTTTTCAGACGGGAAGATACTGACAAAAGAAACAAAAATCTACTTACTTCGGAGCAATAAATAACAGCCGATAGCAAGCGTACAGATGAAATCAAATCAGGGTTCGGGGCGAGAAGAGCAAGTATCACGAAGAAGATACTAACAAACAAGTCCCTAGAAGTGAGGAAAAGAGTATTACAGTTCTACAAAGAACAAATATTTTTATGCGATTGTGAAATTTGGATATACCTATACAAATGATAAAGAAATGTGAAGCAACAGAGATGTGCTTCTACAGAAGAATGCAACAAGTACCTTGGGCAGCAGTGAGCAGGTCTTCCGAGAAGTTTCTCAATAATAAAAACCAGTTAAATTATAAGAAAAAGACAGTTAAAATTTCTTCACATGTCATAAAAGGGCAGAGGTTAAAGAATTTAATAATAACTGGAAATTTCAAAGGAAAACAGAGAAAAACGCAAAGAGAAAGTGATATAAGTGGACTGACCAAGTGGCATCAGTGGACTGACCAAGTGGCATCAGCGGACTGACCAAGTGGCATCAGTGGACTGACCAAGTGGCATCAGTGGACTGACCAAGTGGCATCAGCGGACTGACCAAGTGGCATCAGTGGACTGACCAAGTGGCATCAGTGGACTGACCAGGCATTTTAATTGACCAGAAACACTAAAGATCACACAAGGTTGTGAAGCATGATGGCCAACACAACTCGCCGCTGCAGGGACCTGGCAGTGTAGCATCCTGTCTCTGCCTGGCTGTCATTGCTAACACTGTTCTAAATCTGAGTCGCTGCTGTTTCTACCCACAATACGTATAGTTTGCATTTCTATTTACATTCTGTTTCTATGCTGGATTTTAAAAAAAGCTAACCTCTCGCTGGACGCAAAGGACCCTGTCATAATCAACTGATGGAGACAATAGCAGTTTCTCTTCGATACTTGCCAGAACCAGGGGTTAGACATATGAGTGTCCCGAACGCTATCACATGTATTCTTTCATCTGACTAGCTAACCAGCCTCTACGTGAATATCATTTCTGCCTTTGTACTATCTCAACTTGGCTATTGTTCTACGTGAGTTCTATATCCACGGGGCTATATTCTCTCTCTCTCTTTCTTGTGTCTATTTGAAGTAAGAATTGCTAAATTTCACCGATTATTGAGCTGTGGTATTTGTGCAGAAATATTTCTGAATATCACTCGTCAAAATTATTGTTAAGTTGTCTTGTTTGAACTAGGCATATTTGTTGCGTGGTCTAGTCACATAACCTATACTTACTGTAGTAAATTGTTCATAATTTCTGTGTGTGTTAAACGGGAACATTTGTATTTCTTAAACTGGATTTTTTGTAAGTGGAGAAATTTGTTGTATGTTTTTATACACTAGACTTTTAAGATTTTAAATATGTGTTTTCATGTTACATGTGCTTCATTTGTTTTCATGTTACATGTGCTTTATTTGTTTTCATGTTACATGTGCTTCATTTGTTTTCATGTTACATGTGCTTTATTTGTTTTCATGTTACATGTGTTTCATTTGTTTTCATGTTACATGTGCTTTATTTGTTTTCATGTTACATGTGCTTTATTTGTTTTCATGTTACATGTGCTTCATTTGTTTTCATGTTACATGTGCTTTATTTGTTTTCATGTTATATATGCTGTAAGAAGACTTATCTTGTTTTCTTCTTTCATTTTTTTGTAAAGCCCCTGTTTGTAAATCACTAACGGTAGAAATTTGATTTTAATTTCGGATGTGTTGTAATAAGCTGAGACACTGCTGTTGTAATAAGCTGAGACACTGCTGTTGTAATAAGCTGAGACACTGCTGTTGTAATAAGCTGAGACACTGCTGTTGTAATAAGCTGAGACACTGCTGTTGTAATAAGCTGAGACACTGCTGTTGTAATAAGCTGAGACACTGTTGTTGTAATAAGCTGAGACACTGCTGTTGTAATAAGCTGAGACGCTGTTGTTGTAATAAGCTGAGACACTTGTTGTAATAAGCTTAGACACTGCTGTTGTAATAAGCTGAGACACAGTTTTTGTAACAAGCTGAGACATTATTGTTGTAATAAGCTGAGACACAGTTTTTGTAACAAGCTGAGACATTATTGTTGTAAGAAGCTGAGACATTTTTGTTGTAATAAGCTGAGGTACTGTTGTTGTAATAAGCTGAGACACAGTTTTTGTAATAAGCTTAGACATTGTTGTTGTAAGAAGCTGAGACATTTTTGTTGTAATAAGCTGAGACACAGTTTTTGTAATAAGCTTAGACATTGTTGTTGTAAGAAGCTGAGACATTGTTGTTGTAATAAGCTGAGGTACTGTTGTTGTAATAAGCTAAGATATTGCTGGAAATGATGTAGACCACCTCCTTTTCCTCTGAGATTTTTTTTCTGAACTTATTAGCGCTCCCGCTTCAGAATTCCGTGCTGTGATTTCTGTGCCTAATCAAATCTGTTGCTTTTCTGTCCCGCAGCCACACGCTTAACATTTTCAGATATTTTTCGACATACCTCCATTTTTTTCCCCCAGAATTTTGAATTGATTGTCCAGTTCTCAAGCCCTGTCTTCTGGCGTGTCCTGTGATTGTCAAGTTCTCCAATTCTTGTCTTCTTCAGGCGTGTCCTATGATTGTCAAGTTCTCCAATTCTTGTCTTCTCCTGGCGTGTCCTATGATTGTCAAGTTCTCCAATTCTTGTCTTCTCCTGGCGTGTCCTATGATTGTCAAGTTCTCCAATTCTTGTCTTCTCCTGGCGTGTCCTATGATTGTCAAGTTCTCCAATTCTTGTCTTCTTCTGGCGTGTCCTATGATTGTCAAGTTCTCCAATTCTTGTCTTCTCCTGGCGTGTCCTATGATTGTCAAGTTCTCCAATTCTTGTCTTCTCCTGGCGTGTCCTATGATTGTCAAGTTCTCCAATTCTTGTCTTCTCCTGGCGTGTCCTATGATTGTCAAGTTCTCCAATTCTTGTCTTCTCCTGGCGTGTCCTATGAATGTCATATTCTATAACGCCCGTCTTCTCTGACATGTGCTTAGACTGTCACATTTTCTAACGTCTGTCTTCTCTGACATGTCCTTACAACTTTTACTGTACTCTTTTTGTTCTAATTATTTTTTTCACTGATCTTAGAACAAAAATGGTGAAATATTGCAACACATCAAGCGTGCCACTGGATGAAACCAACAGGTTGTACAGTTATACATGTTCACTGGATGATATGAACAGGTTGTACAGTTATACATGTTCACTGGATGAAACCAATAGGTTGTACAGTTATACATGTTCACTGGATGATATGAACAGGATGTACAGTTATACATGTTCACTGGATGATATGAACAGGTTGTACAGTTATACATGTTCACTGGATGATATGAACAGGTTGTACAGTAATACATGTTCACTGGATGATATGAACAGGTTGTACAGTTATACATGTTCATTGGATGATATGAACAGGTTGTACAGTTATACATGTTCACTGGATGATATGAACAGGTTGTACAGTAATACATGTTCACTGGATGATATGAACAGGTTGTACAGTTATACATGTTCACTGGATGATATGAACAGGTTGTACAGTTATACATGTTCACTGGATGATATGAACAGGTTGTACAGTTATACATGTTCACTGGATGATATGAACAGGTTGTACAGTTATACATGTTCACTGAATGATATGAACAGGTTGTGCAGTTATACATGTTCACTGAATGATATGATCAGGTTGTACAGTTATACATGTTCACTGGATGATATGAACAGGTTGTACAGTTATACATGTTCACTGGATGAAACCAACAGGCTGTATGATTACACAGCTTCACTGAACTTGATACTCGCGTACAACAATATTATAACGTAAGATATAACCACATTCAGTAGAGAAGGCATGTTCTAATCCTTTATTTTGGTGACAGTACAGACGATAAGACATCACAGATCAGACAGTGAGCAGATACCTGTCTGGAGTAGAGATAACACAGATCAGACAGTGAGCACATACCAACCTTCGATGTTTGGATAGTCCAATCATGATTTCCAGGTTTACCATGTCAGTAGTTGAGATCCTTTCATGAGCCGGTACTGTGAGAGAACACACTCTTACATTTTTCCGCTGTATGCGGGCAAACAAGTTAAAGAAACACTTCCCACACTAAGCTGCGCGCAGAAAGTGAGGAAACATTACTCCTGTTTGTGAACTTTCCCGAAGCGGGATCGTGTTCGGATCTACTTGGGTCGTCTTTTTTTTTTTCTTTCTTTCTTTTTCTCAATCTCGTCTCTGCCACAGCTGTCGGTAGCAGAGATGGCCTCACAACCGCCACAGACACTCAAACTCTAGCGCATGCGAGATCAGGAACCGAAACTATGCGCACCCCACCCTCCCCTCCCCTCCACACACCCCCCCCCCCCCAACCGCACGCCGTAGAAAACTATTCCTGCTATATCAGAGAATTTTAGAATTATCATTATACTATATATATCTTTGTATTTTTAAAAATCTTATGTCTGAATATCCTTCGGTGACTGGTTGCATTTTTTTTATTTATGTGGTAGTTTTGGATCTAGGAGATTATTTGATATTTATGTTATGTCTTTCTAATTTCATTGTGATGTTTCATTTACATGCTCTAATCAGTTGAGTCTTGATTTTTTAAGTGACATCATTATGATAAAGTCTTGACTTTCGATGACATCACTGAGGCAGAGTATTGACTTTTGATAATCTCATTACTAAAGAGTCTTGACGTCTGATGTATCTTTATGATATAGTCTTGACTTTCATGACTGTGACAGATTACTTACTTTCGATGTCATCACTGTGACATATTCTTGGCTTTCGATGTCATGACTGTGACAGATTCTTGGCTTTCGATGTCATCACTGTGACAGATTCTTGACTTTCGATGACATCACTCTCAAGAAGTCTTAAAATTCGATGATTTCATTGTAATATCACTGTGATAGAGTGTTGACTTCCGATGACAGTACAGACGATAAGACATCACAGATCAGACAGTGAGCAGATACCGGTCTGGAGTAGAGATAACACAGATCAGACAGTGAGCAGATACCTGTCTGGAGTAGAGATAACACAGATCAGACAGTGAGCAGATACCTGTCTGGAGTAGAGATAACACAGATCAGACAGTGAGCAGATACCTGTCTGGAGTAGAGATAACACAGATCAGACAGTGAGCAGATACCGGTCTGGAGTAGAGATAACACAGATCAGACAGTGAGCAGATACCGGTCTGGAGTAGAGATAACACAGATCAGACAGTGAGCAGATACCGGTCTGGAGTAGAGATAACACAGATCAGACAGTGAGCAGATACCAACCTTCGATGTTTGGATAGTCCAATCATGATTTCCAGGTTTACCATGTCAGTAGTTGAGATCCTTTCATGAGCCGGTACTGTGAGAGAACACACTCTTACATTTTTCCGCTGTATGCGGGCAAACAAGTTAAAGAAACACTTCCCACACTAAGCTGCGCGCAGAAAGTGAGGAAACATTACTCCTGTTTGTGAACTTTCCCGAAGCGGGATCGTGTTCGGATCTACTTGGGTCGTCTTTTTTTTTTTCTTTCTTTCTTTTTCTCAATCTCGTCTCTGCCACAGCTGTCGGTAGCAGAGATGGCCTCACAACCGCCACAGACACTCAAACTCTAGCGCATGCGAGATCAGGAACCGAAACTATGCGCACCCCACCCTCCCCTCCCCTCCACACCCCCCCCCCCCCACGGCACGCCGTAGAAAACTATTCCTGCTATATCAGAGAATTTTAGAATTATCATTATACTATATATATCTTTGTATTTTTAAAAATCTTATGTCTGAATATCCTTCGGTGACTGGTTGCATTTTTTGATTTATGTGGTAGTTTTGGATCTAGGAGATTATTTGATATTTATGTTATGTCTTTCTAATTTCATTGTGATGTTTCATTTACATGCTCTAATCAGTTGAGTCTTGATTTTTTAAGTGACATCATTATGATAAAGTCTTGACTTTCGATGACATCACTGAGGCAGAGTATTGACTTTTGATAATCTCATTACTAAAGAGTCTTGACGTCTGATGTATCTTTATGATATAGTCTTGACTTTCATGACTGTGACAGATTACTTACTTTCGATGTCATCACTGTGACATATTCTTGGCTTTCGATGTCATGACTGTGACAGATTCTTGGCTTTCGATGTCATCACTGTGACAGATTCTTGACTTTCGATGACATCACTCTCAAGAAGTCTTAAAATTCGATGATTTCATTGTAATATCACTGTGATAGAGTGTTGACTTCCGATGACATCACGTGACAGAGTACTGGCTTCCTATGACATCTCGTGATAGAACGCTGGCTTCTATGACATCTCGTGATAGAGCACTGCCTTCCTATGACATCTCGTGATAGAGCGCTGGCTTCCTATGACATCTTGTGATAGAGCGCTGGCTTCCTATGACATTACTGTGATAGAGCGCTGACTTCCTATGACATCTCGTGATAGAGCGCTGCCTTCCTAGGACATCTCGTGATAGAGCGCTGCCTTCCTATGACATTACTGTGATAGAGCGCTGCCTTCCTATGACATTACTGTGATAGAGCGCTGACTTCCTATGACATCTCGTGATAGAGCGCTGGCTTCCAATGACATCTCGTGATAGAGCGCTGCCTTCCTATGACATTACTGTGATAGAGTGTTGCCTTCCTATGACATCACTGTGATAGAGCGCTGGCTTCATATGACATCACTGTGAGAGAGTGTACTGTGATAGATTTCTACAATCAGAATTTACTCCCTACTTTTAACATTATTTTTTCCAAATTCAGGATGACTTCCTGGAGCAGAGAGATTTTTGCTAAGTTTCTAAGCGATATCCAACATGGATTTTACACAAAAAGTAGAATTCTTGATTGAATGTTTAGCATACATTTTAAAATAATTCTCGCTTATTACTACGCCTGTTTCAGCCAATCTTGTTCGGTGTAGAAATGTTTTAACCAATCATTTGTTTTGTTACTGTTCATTCTGCGATCATCTCTGCCTTTGAAATGCTCACTATAAAACATACATGGTGAACAGAGAGACAATAAACATTTTTTTAGAAATCTTAAATTTTCCCTTATGAGCTACGTACAGTAGTAGCAGTAGTAGTAGCAGCAGTAGTAGTAGTAGTAGTAGTAGTAGTAGTAGTTTCGTAGTAGTAATAGTAACAGTAGTAGTAGTAGTAGTAGTAGTTTCGTAGTAGTAGTAGTAGTTTCGTAGTAGTAATAGTAACAGTAGTAATAGTAGTAGTAGTAGAGTAGCAGTAACAGTAGTAGTAGTAGTAGTAGTAGCTTCGTAGTAGTAATAGCAGTAGTGTAGTAGTAGTAGTAGAGTAGTAGTAGTAGTAGTAGTAGTAGTAGTAGAGTAGTAGTAGTAGTAGTAGTAGTAGTAGTAATAGTAGAAGAAGGAGGAGGATGAGGAGGAAGAACAAGATGGAAGAACAGATGAAAGAATAAGAAGCCCGTGATTTTATTATCTGAAACATTCCCTTTGGCTGGAGGAGGCTTTCTGTCCTTTTATCATCTTATGATTACCTGACACACAACATCCTTGTGACACACAACATCCTTGTGCGAACTCAACAACTCATCCTTTTATCATCTTACGATTACCTGACACACAACATCCTTGTGACACACAACATCCTTGTGACACACAACATCCTTGTGCGACCTCAACAACTCATCCTTTTATCATCTTACGATTACCTGACATACAACATCCTTGTGCGACCTCCACAATTCATCCTTTTATCATCTTACGATTACCTGACATACAACATCCTTGTGCGACCTCAACAATTCATCCTTTTATCATCTTACGATTACCTGACACACAACATCCTTGTGACACATAACATCCTTGTGCGATCTCAACAATTCATGACGCCCATTAATGAACATGACACGGATATGTGGACTTCATACTTCCATGTATTTAAACACCACATACACCACGCCAGGCAGATCTGATAAGAAGTACAGAATAATTTCTTAGTTCATATTTTTCTCATCAAAAATCTTTCAGCAATAGTATGAATATTGCAATTGACGCCGATGTACAATCTCAGCAGAAATAAGACATTTCTTTCAAAGTTTCGGCTTATTTCTTCTGTCATCAAGTGAATGGGAATTTCCGTCTCAATTTTAACAGGCCTGAAAGTACATAATGTAAATATTTCAGAACTATTTTGGTTTCACTGAAGTAGTATTGTATGATATTATGAGGCACGACGTGGCCGTGAGCATTGTACATCAGTTTTATCACCTAGAGGGCTGAGGTTTTAATCACGGTAAGATCTGTCGGGAGAAACAATTTTTAAAATTGCCCAGCAAAATTACTAGAGACGATCTAGTCTGTACCTTTATAATCTGATCATGTCTAGGTTCCTTGACTTGACTTGACTTGACTTGACTTGACTTGACTTGCATTAACGACAAAACTGATGCAAACGAAAAATAGAAAGCTACCGAGAAAAAGTTTGATGTGTCTTAAATGTGAAAATGTTGTAAAATTTAAATTTTAGCATCACAGTTCATAAGATATGTGTGCGGGCGGGCATATTTAGCGTTATCTGGGGCGCAAAATGGCTGACGCCAGATCTCTGCAGAAAAACAGCAAAAATTCTATCCAGGTTTTAAACACTGCACAATAAAAAAAAAAAAGTGACAAACTCCAAATTAATTCTGGCATAGCTTGGCGCAGCTTCGGCTCATGTTGATCCTAGTTTTTTCCCTCCATAAACAGGCAGGAGTTGGGGGGGGGGGAAGTGGAGGAGGGGGAGTGGAGTGGATCTGCGTTTTATTTTATATGCCGTGAATTCGTAGAATATTTGAACTGTTTGGAAGACGATTACTTATGTGCATGTCGCTAATATGACGATTCCGTGTTTGTTACTAGTGTGACGACTGGTTGTATGTTACTAGTGTGACGATTGATTGTAGTTACTAGTGTGACGATTACTTGTATGTTACTAGTGTGACGATTGATTGTAGTTACTAGTGTGACGATTACTTGTATGTTACTAGTGTGACGATTGATTGTATGTTACTAGTGTGACGATTACTTGTATGTTACTAGTGTGACGACTGATTGTATGTTACTAGTGTGACGATTGATTGTATGTTACTAGTGTGACGATTACTTGTATGTTACTAGTGTGACGATTACGTGTGTGTCGAATACACCGAAAATGAGATATATGAAGTATTTTCCTGGAAATAAAAAACTATAATGATAAAAATCGTAAAACTTGAAAAGTTTATATAATATTGATTTTTTAAAATGTAAGAAAAAGCACAAACAGCCTTCGAATGATCAAACGACTACTTTCTTTTGTCTGAGCATCCCAGGATTCCACGCATGAAAACCACTGAGGAGTAGCTTGACAAGTAGCTGGTAGCCATGTTTACTGTCCAGGATATTCGGACAACTCGACGCTTGCAGCTGAAACTAGAAGAGGCTGATACAACTAGAAAATAATATTACCAAAGAAAGGTGTTAGAATTCTGGATAAATTAATTTAGAATAAATGTTTTGTTTTTTTTTTTTGGCAAAATTAAAATGAAGGAAATTCTGTAGAACTGAGAACTGGCTGGTATAGAAGAGACTGGACTAGTCTACTTACCTATGAACAGAAAAAAAAGGGGACAGATCAGTGATTCTCAGACTTTTTCGTGCTGCCACCGCCCCTGCCTCCCATGCCACATTCCTGGGAACCCGCACCGCCCCACCACTCGCAGTAAAAATCTTCTCTCACTCAGCTGGTTATGAAGATACACCCCCTCCCTCCCTCGCATTCCCTTTTCCCCAAACGTTCACTGGATATTTTCACAAACCGGGGGGGGGGGGGGGGGGGGGAGGGGGATATTACCTCCAATTTTCGAAACCACTGAGAAAGAATAAGCGTGGGTGTTGGACGGCTGATAGTGAACTAGCTTCACATGCACATGTCACTGACCTTCCCGAGCCTCATATTCAATTATATCCAGTTTGCTAAAAAAAAAGTTTAAAATCTTATGCATTTTTTGGAAACGTTCTTCTCTATTAAAAAAAAAAAGATGTTTACAAGGTGAGGTGCACCAAACAACACTGCAGACACGGCTGTCAGTGAACGTGGAAGTATTTAAAGTGATTTCTCACATGAATATCTGTTCCATGCACACGGCACTGTCTACGAAGAGAAAATAGACAGACGAAAGGAAAATAAAACAAGATAGATAACAAGCAGAAAACTGGAAAAGTTAAAATAGCTTCTCCAAAAGATAAGCAAGATAATGAGGATAAAAAATGGTTATCTGCCTTTATGGGAAGTGCGCCATAGTTTTATATAGGGCCAATATTTGTCTGCACGAGTGAGACATGGACAGTGAATGAGAAGATCAGAAACAGCATCACACCTGTAGTTCTGTGTGTCAGAAAGAACACACAAGAAGTTCTCGGAGAAGTTCCAGAACATCGAAAAATAATTAAAACTCTAAGGAGATCGGACGAAGCACACCTCCTTTCTGTCTGGACAAGTTTCGGCCCTTTACTCTTGCATGTACAGTGCTCAGAGGAGGAGGAGAGGGAGGTGAGAGAGGGCAAGGAAAATGATGTTAATGCAAGCCTTCCCTCAGCGAAACCTCCTCTTCTTTCTTCTCCAAACTTTCACGACGCCTCCATACACCCCCCTCCCCCCTTGTTTCACCGACTCGTGTCACATTTCAGACAAATTCTGTCACAAAGGCTGACTGTTATAGTAAAAAAAAAATGATTTCAAATTTAACCACTTCCTACTTTACTAGAAGAATGTCCTCGTGAGCCAGTTTTCAAACTATGCTACAGAAGTTTCGAAACATTTCATGTTTGCTTATTGTTTGAGTTATCCTAGTATCATATTGTCCGATGCCATAGTTATTTTCAAATGGCGTTGTTATTTTCTCTTATGTTTTATCACTATTCTATCCCCGTGTCTAATGTCACTGAATGTCATTGTTACAAACGTGTTTAATGTTAATGTTATCTCCTGTTGTTTAATGTTAGTCTTAACATTTGTTGTCTAGTTCATTGCTGTCTCCTATTATATAATGTTACTGTTATCTTTCATTGTGTAATGTCAGTGTTATCTATTATTACCATATGCCATTGTTATCTCCTGTTTTTTAATGTCATTGCTGTCTATTGTTACATTTCATTTTTATCTCCTCACTTACTTGTTTTTATCACTGTTAGGTGATGTCTCATGTCACTGGTATATCTGTTGTTCGTTGTTGTTATTATCTCCTCCTGTCGGTGTTAGCTCTGTCATCTAACGTGATTGTTATCTTCTAATTCCTAACGTCAGTCTTAACCTGTGTTAATGTCTTTGTTATCTCTTGTCATCGTTATCTCTTATTGTCTAATTTCATTCTTATTTTCTGTTGCCTAATGTCATTATTTTCTCCTGTTGTCTTTTTAACTGTTATCTTCTGTTACTTAATGTCATTGTTATACCCAGTTGTCTAATGTCATTGTTTTAGCTTCTTTTTCAATGTCATTATATCTGTTATCTTCTGTTTTCTAACTAATCTGTTATCTTCTCTTGCCTAATATATCTGTTATCTTCTATTTTCTAATGTCACTGATAGTGTCCAATATTACGTCTGTATTTATTATATTTATTGCTGTTTACACAAAGTGCATGAGTTTGTTCATTGGTGACTTTTCTCACTGACTCTGTTAAAACGAAGAAGTTTGAGGGCAGACGAAGGCACTTTAGAGAGCGTCATCTTGTCCAGACAAGCAGGGGTCTCAAAATAAAAGCCTCCGAGAAGAAAAGACAAGAAATCCTAAGAAAGAAAGAAAGAAAGAAAACAAAAAGAAGGTTGGCTGAAAATTGTGTACTGACCTGAATTTGAAATCTAATGCTACGTACGGACAGGGACGTGATATTTCTTGCCCTGATTGTCCCTGTCTAAGCTGTCAGGAAAAGGAACCAACAACCGAACTTTTTTTCTGACAACAAACAATAACAAGTAAAAGGAATGCGCTAAATCTTTGGCAAAAGAAAAGCTATAAATTTAGACTGCACACGTTCATGCTATATGTCTGCTCATGTTTTTGTGTTTTATAGATAACTGTAGAGTACGATTGTAATAATGTACACTTATATACCCTAGATGTATGAATGTACAATTAAATACCCGTAGATGTATGAACGTACAATTATATACCCGTAGATGTATGAATGTACAATTATATACCCGTAGATGTATGAATGTACAATTATATACCCGTGGATGTATGAATGTACAATTATATACCCGTGGATGTATGAATGTACAATTATATACCCCTGGATGTATGAATGTACAATTATATACCCGTAGATGTATGAATGTACAATTATATACCCGTAGATGTATGAATGTACAATTATATACCCCTGGATGTATGAATGTACAATTATATACCCGTAGATGTATGAATCTTCCGGCGTGACGTGCAAGATGGCGGACGTTTTTTTAACGCTGCCGCCGGTGGGCAGAAATCAGCGGAATTCCGCTTGATCTGTTACATATCATGCACAAGGAGTTGGGCATAATGCTCATATCATGCACAGTGAGTTGGGCATAAGGCTAACAACCTTATCCTAGGACCTATCTAGAGGCGACTCCAGATTGGAAAAAAAATATATCATTATGGAAACTCGCAGAAGGCCGAAGAAAAAGAGGCAGACCGCGTGAAACTCTGAAGAGGACATTATTAAGAGAGGCCAAATTAACAGGCATAAAATCCTTTGATGAGGTTGAAAGACTCGCCGAAGACAGGAAAAATTGGCGAACTACTTTGCGAGCCCTATGTGACGTTTAACGGCAAGGGAAGGATATAAGATATAATATAAGAAGATTGTATGAATGTACAATTATATACCCGTAGATGTATGAATGTACAAGGATATACCCGTAGATGTATGAATGTACAAGTATATACCGTAGATGTATGAATGTACAAGTATATACCCGTAGATGTATGAATGTACAAGTATATACCTGTAGATGTATGAATGTACAAGTATATACCTGTAGATGTATGAATGTACAAGTATATACCTGTAGATGTATGAATGTACAAGTATATACCTGTAGATGTATGAATGTACAAGTATATACACGTAGATGTATGAATGTACAAGTATATACCCGTAGATGTATGAATGTGCTAATTCCCAGCTATAGATCCTGACGTAAGAATCCATGACAAAAACTCAGGATCCGCGTTGTTACAATTGTTTCGGCGACTTCTCTGTGCAAAAGCAAGGTCAGGCTGATATATTTTGTCATGGTTCACTGATAATAATTTTCAAAGAATGTAGACTGCACCAGTTGTGATTTTGTTTTTCTGATTATAGTTCTTTGAATTATAAGAAGACTGGCGAGAAAGCATAGAAGCATCTGGTTCCCTTTTGTTTCACACAGCTTTTGTGACAAACGTTTTCGACATCTTGTTACATACAGAACAAGCACAGAAATCGGCTTTGATGTTGACCCAGATTTTAGATTAAAAACAGGAAATACTGAACCAAATGTGGAAGCGACTGTTCGGAATAAAAAGAGGCATGATTTCTCTCACCATATTTATGTTGGGCTGTCACACTTTTCATATTTTGTTCATTTGTCAGAACAAGTAGGAATGTTAATTGTTATCTATTTTTTTCTGAACTACATTATATTATCATTCTGAAAATTCATGAAGTTTGTACTGTGGTTTTTAGTGTAGCGTTTACTCATTAAAGGTTATCTACATTTTCTGAAAAAAATTCTTGTGCATTTACAGCACATAGGTGCCATATATATATGAAAGTTTTCTAAAGTTTGGGGTCTGGGTGTTGTTTAAACAGCAGGGGGTCCGTGGACCTTTTAGACAGAGAGTTGAGTATACTACCAGACACCTGTAGGGCCATGAATGTACTTTAAGATAACTGCAAGGGAATGAAACACAAGTATATATTTATAGAGTTGAGGCATGAATTTCCAGTTTGTAAATTGTCAGAAATGGCGTGAATATGATGTAGGATTTCTGTACAAAAGATTATGTGATCACTGTTTACCTAGGAAAGCCATATGCAGGAAACTCTCTACTGTAGGGAGCAGAAGAACAATACAACTCCTTCAGATCATCAGATGAAATTACCCCTTCCCCCCACTCCCACCCTCAGACAAGTGTTTCGACCCTATTAAACTCGTGAGACTCTAAGGGAGGTGGGCCCCTCTGGGTCATGACTCCCAGAGGTCTTGCGAGTTGTTGCTTTTTTTTTCCCGGGATTGAGTTGACACTGCACTTTTGAAGTACATCTTTAGCGATTTAGCTACGGGAGATTGGTATTGGCCGCGACAAGCGAAATTATTTATGTTCTCAATGCTTGTTTCGCATACTCCACAGCCAGCATGAAGTCTTTTCTGCTGTTTCTGAAAGGCTTCTCAATGCCCTTGCTCTTGCTTGTCCCTTTATGCCCAGTTGCTTACATAGGTCGTATGCTGATGTTGCTATGAATCCTCTCGCTCCCACTTCTACAGCTCTCACTTTTGCCCTGATTCCTGCCCCCTGCCTCAGTTGCTTGACCAGACCATTGTACTTCTCCAGTTTGAATAAATGCTGGTCCTCTACTCTAGTTTCGTACGGAACCGTAAGATCGATCATTATTAGTTCCTGTTTTTCTATGGAGTACACTACAATGTCCGGTGGCATTCCTGTGTTCTTGATGGCAGTCGGGTATTCTCTTCTTCCTGGTAAGTTCGCTATCACATCCCAGTCATTTCCACCATCTAGCAGTGATGGTAAGTCCCTGATTTCAATATTCGATGTCGTACCAGCGCCTATGAAGTATTTAGGTGGGACCTCAACTCTTTTTCTGTTATTTGCTTTATCTTTTGCCCTGTCTACAATGGCTACTAGTTTCTGCAGCAATCTGTTGGGCCGCCAGGTGTAGCGTCCTTGACCTAATGATACTCTGCATGCTGACAGCACATGTTCCATGTTTGCCTTTCGTTGCAGAGAGGGCACTTTGTGTCTTCTGATAAACCCCATTTGTATAGGTTGGAGCCTGTAGGCAGAAGGTCATAAGTAGCTCTGATGATGAAGCTGAGTCTCAAGGGTGCCATTTTCCAGATGTCATTCCATGTTAGTCATCTCTGCAGGACTTCCTCCCATGTTGTCCATTGACCTTGCTGTGCCTGTTGGACTGCCTTCTGAACCTGCTTATCATTCTCTGAAGTCCTTACTTCGTTGACGATCATATCCCTTCTTTCCTTAAAGGAGGCCTTTGGCCACATTTGATTTCACCATGACCAAATCCCCTTCTGTTGGTCTGGGTGTATCCTATTACTTCTTTCAGCTTCTGTGTTTCCCTAGCTGCGGTCACTTCCTCACCTACTTTCCATTTTCGTCCAGTTTTAAGTGTTGGCTGCAATTCTCGTACCACTGGATCTGTAGATTCTTGTAGCATCAGTGCAAGCCTTATCTTTCCTACCTTGTATTCTTCGACCACAGATTTGAATGGTAGCTGCAGTTTGCTCTTCTTGCAGTACAGTGCTACATCAGTTAACCCTGGTGGTACACCCAGCCAATTTCTTATGGATTTATTTATCTTTCTTTCGACTGCCTCTACTGTGCTGGTACTTATTTCATAAATAAGTAGTGGCCTCATCAATTCTGGAATCAGCATGAATGGAGGCACCATATTTTGAACTTCCCCAGTAGCTTGCTTTTGTCTGTGATGTTCAGTCCATTCTGTGCCATTTATATGACCTACTTCACCGCGTTTGAGTCTTTCATGGAAGCATCATATACTCTGCCAAGGCTCTTCACTGGCTCTTCCCCTAGAGTTGGGATTATTTTATTTGCCACTGTGTACAACTTTTCTATCACTTTCCCCTTTCTGAGTGACAGACTTCTTGACTTCTTTGGCTTGAAGTTCATGCGGCACCATATGATAAGGCTGTCCAAACGCTCTAACATGTTTCGTGCCTGTGCTTCACTGGTTGTTATTACTGTTGTGTCATCCATGAATGCTTTTAGTGGTGGCATCTGACATCCATTTCTGAACCTTGGGCCTTCTGTTGCTCCTTCTGCTGCTTTCAAGATTACTTGCATGGCTAGTATGAACAGTATGGGAGATATTGTACAGCCTATTGCAATTCCTACCTGGAGTTCTTTCCATCTTGTAATATATCTGATGTTCCAAATCTCACGAGGAACTCTGTGAAGTACACTTTCAGCGTCTTCGTGATTTCTTTTGGCACATGATACATGTCTAGTGCTACACATGATACATGTCTAGCGCTAGCCATATCATCTGGTGTGGTACTGAGCCATACGATTGGCTAGGTCAAGCCATACAACACAATCATAAAATATATCTCTGAAGTGGGCAAAAAGAGCCATAATATCGGGGAAATCTGTCGTATATTTCTCGAATATCCATACATTAATAGTGAAAAAAATTACTGCTAGTCTAAGTGCAGTGTAATTTTGTGCTAGCATACTACTTCAAATTAACAGGCATAAAATCCTTTGATGAGGTTGAAAGACTCGCTGAAGACAGGAAAAATTGGCGAACTACTTTGCCACCCCTATGTGACGTTTAACGGCACGGGAAGGATATAAGATATAAGATACTACTTAAATGCCCACAACACTTGAAAACGTTCAGTTCTAGGCTAGATGAGCTGGAAAAAGGTCATGTCCGAAAAAAGATATAAAGCAGAGAAAAGCAGATGAAAGGAAAGGATTCTGTAGAGGAAACTGAAATGAGTTACAACCAGCTGGGTTTAGACATACAACCAGGAGAGAAAGGTAAAGATAATCCTGTCATGCCTTAGAGGCACATAGGGATATGGTGTTAGTGGCCATATTTTCCTTGACCTGTCAGCACACTAGAGGGTGATATGGTCAGTATCACGCCTGGCCGCCTTTCATTCCCCAACTCTAGAAGAAGTCGGGTATCCATTTCTACAGCCTCCGGAGGGATTCGAACCCCCCCCCTTCGCCATGAGAGACCAGTGCACTAACCACTTAGCCACTCAAACACCAGGAGAGAAAGAGAGTAATAGTATTAACCCTTGTTATCCCACGGAACAGATGAGAAGGTCTAGTAGACAAAGTGAAAAAAGGCACAGGAAATGGAACAAAACAAGGGTATAGAAAAAGCTATTACCAAACAAAGGAAAGAGCTTATTTATAGCAAGCTAAACTGAGAATTTAGACCCGCTGGGTATAGACTTCCAGTACGGCAGATAATGCGTTTTTCGAACACGCTCATCAGGAAAACAAAAGCGGATAGCAGTAACTGAAATGTCACGTTTGTCCTCATGGTCCCTTTGATTATAATGCCATGAAACAGATTTGTGCACCTTATTTGAGATTTCACTAAGATGCTGGTAGAATCGATCTTCTAACTGCAAGCCGATCTCTCCAGCACATATTAGATTACACGTTTGCATATTTTCACATATATTATATTACTGGTGGAAACAAACCCAAATATATCCATACTTATATGGATATCTTATATCCTTCCCGTGCCGTTAAACGTCACATAGGGCTCGCAAGGTAGTTCGCCAATTTTTCCTGTCTTCGGCGAGCTTTTCAGCCTCATCAAAGGATTTTATGCCTATTAACTTGGCCACTCTTAACAATGTCCTCTTCAAAGTTTCACGCGGTCTGCTTCTTTTTCTTTGCCATGTTGTGTTCCACTTGATAGCTTGTTTTGGGATTCTCTGACAGTTTCTTCTCATCACGTGACCAACATATGTCCATCTCCTTTTCCTGATCACCCTTGAGACTGGTTGTTGTTCAGTGATCTGACTTATGTCTGCATTATTCTTGAACTCGTTCCACTTGATGCCGAGTATTTTCCTTAGGCATTTGTTTTCAAAAAAGTCTAATTTATTGTCTATTTCTTTAGCTGTTTTCCAGCTTTCGCATGCATAAATGAGAGTGGATATTACATTTGAATTGAATAGCCTCAACTTGGTTTTTGTGCTTATAACTTTTGAATTCCATATGTTATCAAGATTCTTGAAGATCGATGCTGCTTTTGCAATTCTAACTCTAACTTCCTTCCTGGTGTCACCATCCTGGTCTATGTAGCTGCCAAGGTATGCAGATTGATTGACTTCTTCAATATCTGTCCCTTCTACGTGTATTTTTCTATTTTGATTGATGGGAATTTTCATTATTTTTGTTTTGTCCTTGTTAATTTCAAGTCCTAATTTGCTAACCAGTGAAGACAGGCTATCTGTTTTTTCTTGCATGGAATTAACATTGTTACTGATAAGAGTTATGTCATCCATACTACAAGAACTTAATATTGACGAAATAATTTTTTATAAATAGGAAACTACGAGGCTTTTGTACGGCAAAATAAGAGAATACAATTTTGTGGGATTAGACCTGGAAAAAATCCTAGACAAAACACTTTAGTGAGACGTGAGAATTACCTGGGATTCGAACACGGACTCCAGTAGGACGAGCAGCCGTCTAGCCACGAGACCTTAGGAACTCATCTTAGACACCCCCTAAAAAAGGTCTTTTGAAAGCTAAGTCATTAGTACTTGTTCAGCCGACACGAAGGATCGCCCAGGAAAGAAACGAGGTCGTGACAAAAATTCCGTAGCTTAGATTCAGTCTCTCTAGCAGGTACCAACTTTTAGACAAACATACACACGGTCTCCTGCCATGTCTGGTGCATACTTGAACAACAACAACAACAACAACAAACGAACGAACACTTTTTACACGAAGTTAGTTTCAGGTATAGTTTCAGAAACAATTTTTTTTATAAATAGGAAACTACGAGGCTTTGGTACGGTAAAATAAGAGAACACAATTTTGTAGGATTATACCTGGAAAAAATCGTAGACAAAGCACTTTAGTACTGAAGACGGCTGGGTAGTAAGGAAGATTAAAGAGAGAAAACTTAAATATTCTGGACACATTAAACGTCATGATAATTTAGAGAAGACAGTCTTGGAAGGGTACATAGTGGAAAAAAGAAAGAGAGGAAGACCAAGGTGGTGATGGCTGTAAGACATCATTGATGATCTGAGAATGGATACATCAGCAGCAGGCCATCTTGCTTACAACAGAGAGGCCTACAGGAGAGCTGTTAGAAAGGCAAAGTTCCGCAAAAGACATGCACATGACTGACTGATATTACTGGATATGAAAGTGAAGACCTCCTGGTAGATAACATGGATTTGGGGAAACACTACCTGGCTAGTTTAAAGTTTTTCTTTTAAAGTTGTACCAGCGGCGACCATAGCGTTTGATGCCAGATAAGACGTAAACAAAACATCATTGACTACCAAACACGTGGGACTGGATTTAAGTCAACGCGCATGCGTACAAAAATACACCGGGGACATCGATGATGAAAGCAGACTACCGCCAAAGGAAATTATGTTATTTGAAATGGGTGAGTGCTTAATAAGGGGTGAGGCAATGTCTGTGATGTTGTGGGTGTACTTGCTCCGTCTTCTATATCGCCTGACCGTGTTATCATAGTTAGCTCTGTTTTCACTGTGTGCTGAACGCGTCTGTCCTATGTGTGTATGTTTCTTGTCCAGATTCTTCTCTGCTTCCACTGCGTTTGCTCCCTGCCCTCTCTGTTACTCTCATACACACATACACCCTCTCTCTTTGTTCTGTGTGTTTACAGTGTGTAAATAAAGTATGTCCTTTCTGTACGTTATATTTGACAGAGTCCCTCGCAGCTGTCTGTGGTCCTTAATAGTTTTTGTCCCCTGTTCAATCTTGTTTGATATCATCTTCCGCTTTATTTCTCATTGATTTTAATGAATTTTTCTTTCACTCTTCATTTATAGCGTATTTTCTTTATGTTTTATTTTCACTGGGTTTTCTCCTTTAAACGCGCCATCCTGAAGGTTTCTTATCTGTGTGTATTTTCTTACAGCTATGTTTGTCCTCTGATTGTTCGTTTTCTTTTTGTATGTCTTCAGATTGTTTCTTCTCTGGTTGTGTTTTATGACTGTTTTTTTTTTCCTCTGTGTGTATATGTTTTAGAGTTTTTGTTCTCTGCGTCTCCTCTGATTATTTTGTTCTCTGTGTACGTCTTCTGATTATCTATCCTTTTTGTGTATGTTTTCTCATTGTTCTTTTTGTGTATGTTTTCTGATAGTTCTTTTTGTGTATGTTTTCTGATTGTTCTTTTTGTGTATGTTTTCTGATTGTTCTTTTTGTGTATGTTTTCTGATAGTTCTTTTTGTGTATGTTTTCTGATAGTTCTTTTTGTGTATGTTTTCTGATTGTTCTTTTTGTGTATGTTTTCTGATAGTTCTTTTTGTGTATGTTTTCTGATTGTTCTTTTTGTTTATGTTTTCTGATTGTTTGCTCATTTTGTACATGTCTTCTGATTGTTTGCTCTCTGTGAATGTCTTCTGACTGTTTTCTGTATGTAAGCCTTCCGCATGTTCGCTCTATGTGTGTTTCTGCTAGTATATTATCTATTTATGTCTTCTGATTGTTTGTTCTACATGTGTGTGTGTGTGTTCTAATTGTTTGTTCAATGTGCATGCCTTCTGCTTGTTCTCTGTGTGTGTGTGTGCTATGATTGTTCTAATGTTTGTGTCTTCTGACTGTTTGTTCTATGCATGTGTCTTCCTGACTACTCTATGTGTGTGTGTGTCTTCTAATTGTTTGTTCTCTGCGTGTGTCTTCTGCTTTGTTTGTCATATGTATGTTTCTAGCTGTTTGTTATATGAATGTATCATCCATTTTGATTGTTCTCTGTTTCCGAGTATTTATCATTGTATCTCCTTGTATTGTCCACAACACAAAAAGGAATGGAAAAACTAATTATGTCAGTCCGTAAGAATAGTGAAGAGCAAAACCTCTATATTAATGCGAAGAAAACTAAATTGATGACAACTGACAAAACAAATAAGGCAGCGGAAATATGTATCAATAAGAAAAAATTGGAAGAAGTGGAGAGCTTTTAATATCTTGGATCACTACTAACTAATAATGGAGATACAATGAGAGAAATTAAAAGGTCAAAAAGTAAAACAACTAAAGAGGAACAGACAGAATTACACAAATAAGATTTTTAAGGGCATGCATCTTTCCCATAGCAATATATGCCCGTGAGACCTGGACACTTAACAAAACAGTTGAGAAACACATAAATGCTTTTGAATATAAATGCTACAGAAGAGTTCTTCAAATATAACTGACACAAAAAAGAACAAATATGTCCAAGAACTTAATATTGAAGAAAGCTGGCTAGTAAAGAGGATTAGACAAAGAAATCGTAAATATTTAGGACACATAAACGCCATGATAATCTAGAGAAGACCGTCTTGGAAGGATATATATAGGAAAAAGAAAGAGAGGAAGACCAAGGCGAGGACGGTTGCAAGACATCGTTGATGATCTGCAGATGGATGCATCAGCAGCAGGCCATCTTGCTCACAACCGAGAGGCCTACAGGAGAGCTGTTAGGGAGGCAAAGTTCCGCAAGGGACATGCAAATGACTGACCTGATCTTCTTGTTATCGTTGGCTTGTTGTTATTTCTCTGTTCTTTATGTGCATGTATGTGTGTATGTATGTACGTATGCATGTATGTATGTATATGTGTATACATCTATTCTGGAAGCAGGAAGCACCGATTCGAGTTGAAAATAAAACTGGAAAATACAACCAATAAGACAAGGGGTGCGACAGGGATGTGTACAATCACCAGATCTTTTTTCACTGTACAGCGAGAATACTCTAAGGACGATCATTACAGAACCAGGTGTAAAAGGTAACATTCCCGTTTCCGTGCCATTAAGGCATATTGGGAAATACGGTGTTAGGCCCATATTTTTCATCACCTTCGGCACATGAAAGTGTGATGTGGTCAGTATCACGCCTGGCTGCTTAACCTTCCCAGATTTCTCTTGTACCCATTTTTAGATGCTGGGTGAACCCAGTGTCATTTTTTGGTGTGTACCAGAAGAAAATCCCACTGCTGGGACTGAACCCGGTAGGAAGATACAATATTAACAACCTTCGGTATGCTGACGATACAGTACAGATAAATGAGAAACAACAAGACCTGCAAAATCTCTTGGATAAAGTCGCCAAAGAAAGTGAACAGAATGGCCTTACTTTGAGCATCAAAAAGACAGAGACTATGGTTATATCTAAGAAACAGAATCCCCCAGCATGCAGTATAAAATTAAACGGAACTATTCTAAAGCAGGTGCAGAAATTAAAATATCTTGGAGCAGTAATAACTTCAGATGGGAAATGCAGAACAGAAATTAGGAACAGAATAAGCCAAGCACAGACTGCATTTCAGAGAATGAGAAACATATTATCCAACACATCTTTATCAATGAATGTTAGAAAACGAGTCCTAAAATGCTATATTGAACCTATCTTGTTATATGGAAGTGAATCATGGACAATAGGCAGGTCTGCACAAAAATCATTGGAAGCAGCAGAAATGTGGTTTAATAGAAGAATGTTGCGAATCCCCTGGACAGCAAAAATTTCTAATGAAGAATATATGAGAAGAGCTGGAGATAAAAAAAATCTTGTTAAAAATAAGAAAGAGAAAGTACTTTCATAGGACATGCAATGAAAAGAGAGGGCATTGAAAATATTACAACAATAGGAAAAATAGAAGGAAGAAGAGCTAGAGGAAGACCAAGAGAAATGATACTGGAAAGTCTGACGGGATGGTGTGAGAGGAGATCACCAATTTAGCTAATGGCCTGTGTGAAGGATAGTGTACTCTGGCGAAGCATAATAGCCAACGCCAGTCGGCACGGCTCCTGATGATGATGCTGTATGTGTATATGTAAGCGTATGTTAATAATTTTGCACTATTAGTTACCCTTTCTAAAGTATTTAGATATATTATTGTTATTATTGTGTGTGTGCTGTTGACTGACACTGCTATGTGTGCTGCACATAAAACACCATATATCCATAAAATACACCATATATCTATAAGACACACTACAAATATATAAGACACACCATATATCTATAAGGCACATCATATATCTATAAGGCACATCATATATCTATAAGACACACCGTCATGATAATATCTATAAGACACACCATATATCTTTAAGATTTATATCTATAAGTCACACCATATCTAATCTACTTGAACACAGGTCTTCTAAAAGGGAGAAGTGCCGTTACATAGACACACATACACTTTTATAGACACTGTCTAAGTCTGGCCGTCGGCAAAGATCACTAGAGCATACATAAATTTGTAGACGTGATAATCAAAATACAGTCGTATCAGACGTGTTTCTAGTGCGGCTCTAATCTGAGGTAGTGTAAACGGATGTAGATTCTCTCTCTTCTATTTTTACTTGTTGCTTCAGTCTAACTGTACATCTCTTTTTAACTGGAGCTAAATCTCTCTCGTTTAATCATGTCTCTGACCCTCCTCTGAATTAGTCACTGACTTCAGAATGGATCAGACTTAGACCAAGTTATCTCACCATACATTGGCACATCACAATCCAATAACTAAGGAAAGCTAACATTACACTACTTGGTTTATTTAATGGACGGAATGACGATGAAGATTTTTTTTTAAAACCCATGATTTGCCGGCAGGTTGGCCTGCCATATGGCAATTTCCAAGTACACTTCCAATCTAGCCTTCAACAGCAGTTAGAGAACAAGACAATTTCTGCAGAATCCGCACTACACATCGACGACAACAGCACAAGTTCCCATCCCGTCATCTCTTTTATCTGTCACAATTTCTCATCCCATCATCTCTTTTATCTATCACAAGTTCTCATTCCGCTATCTCTTTTATCTATCACAAGTTCTCATTCCGCTATCTCTTTTATCTGTCACAAGTTCTCATTCCGCTATCTCTTTTATCTGTCACAAATTCCCAATCGCACCGGTCCACAATCAAGGGTACAATCGCACACTCGAGCATCTTTCTCTCTCAGAACGCACAAAATCCCGTGACTTTCCCATCACGTGACGTTCTGGAAAGAGCTTGAACCTTCTCCGGAAGTTCATCCAAAAACAAAGCTACAAGGACGACAATCTTCTCAGACAATAATAAACACTGTTATCTCTCTTATTTTGTTATGAACGAAAATGAGACGAAAGAACTAGCACTAGATACCAACAAAACAGAAACAGAGGTCATAACACGAAAGAAGAACCCATTTAAATGAGGTGTTAAAATACAAGAATCAGTCTTGAGACAAGTGAATACATTTAAATGAGGTGTTAAAATACAAGAATCAGTCTTGAGACAAGTGAATACATTTAAATGAGGTGTTAAAATACAAGAATCAGTCTTGAGACAAGTGAATACATTTAAATGAGGTGTTAAAATACAAGAATCAGTCTTGAGACAAGTGAATACATTTAAATGAGGTGTTAAAATACAAGAATCAGTCTTGAGACAAGTGAATACATTTAAATGAGGTGTTAAAATACAAGAATCAGTCTTGAGACAAGTGAATACATTTAAATGAGGTGTTAAAATACAAGAATCAGTCTTGAGACAAGTGAATACATTTAAATGAGGTGTTAAAATACAAGAATCAGTCTTGAGACAAGTGTATACATTTAAATATTTGGGCACGATAGTAAAATTACACGGGAAATGAAATCAAGCGTAGAATACGGCAACCAAAACAGCTTTCAAACAAATGAGAAATGTCTTGTCCAGTGCGTCTCTGCCACTGAGCATGGCGGGAAAAAAGACCTCTACATTGAGCCTGTCCTACTCTATGGAAGTGAGTCACAGACAACGCACAGATCGATGTAAAGATCACTTGAGCCAATAGAAATGTGGTTTATTAGAAGAATATGACCAACGGATGTGTGGTGTGACATGAATTCCACAAGAAAACGACAGTCATCACTCATTTGACGTATAATAAGAAAAAAAAAGGGGGGGGGGGGGTAGAAAACAACAGGAAATATAAATGGGAAAAGAGTCAGGGGAAGACCAAGAGAAAAAAAATCATGAACTCTATTACGCGGAACTAAAACGTCGCCAAGCTGATGGGGAAAAAAAAAACACAATCGTGATCTACGGGGAAGTATGTCCGCCAACGCCTTCCAGCACGACATCTGATAATGATGACAATGATTATGATATGCTGGAGAGAAAAAAAAAGGTTAAACCAATGCGAGATTTACGCGGTAATCACAGCAGACAGAATCTGATGGAACACAGAACGTTATCAATGTCTGACGGGTAGTTTGAACACATACAAGGTAGCGCTGTGACACACTTTAGCTAAGATTAAATAAACATAGACGCTCCGCTGCGGGATTGCACCATCGTTGAACAATACGCAAACTCTCTCTCTGTATCTGTATATATACATGTGTCTGTGTGTGTGGATACTGTGTATGCGTATATATATATATATATATATATATATCCGAATGTGTATTCATATTTGGTTGCCGTTTGTGCTGTATATATGTCCAAGATGTCCAAGTATTGTATATGTATTTCTGACTGTCGTATGTTCTATATGTATATCCGACTATGCGTATCTGCTTTCTGTCAGGCTGTCGTGTATGCTGGGCAGAAAATGCTCCATCTCCTGGGAGACTAACTGTTATGTGAACGGAAGACAGGAAAATGGAATCTGCAGGGAAAATCGATAGAGGTCATCGAACAGAGTCGCTTCAATTGATTAACATCAGCACCGAGTTGCCAGCATGCAAACACACTCGCGCACACACCAACAACCACTCACTTACACGCACGATATTCTTGAGCTTCTGTACACGAATCCAATGCTTTAATTGTGCTATGTTTTCAATCTTTTTTTCTCTTTCAAAGCTCCCAATCATTAGAAGTATTAGTCACTAGAAAGTCACATTTGGCATGGCAATAAACTGTTCCACGTTAATATTCCTAACAAACTATCCAAACACATTAACTTTTATGTATACAAGAAACTGTATAAATAACGCAACTTTTGCTTATCTTGTAATGAGCATTTACTTCCATCTTCTGGCTAGCTTGTGTCGTGGTGAGAATTCACTTCCTGCTTCTGGCTGTTTATACTGTGGTGAGAATTTACTTCCTGCTTCTGGCTGTTTATACTGTGGTGAGAATTTACTTCCTGCTTCTGGCTGTTTATACTGTGGTAAGAATTTACTTCCTGCTTCTGGCTGTTTATACTGTGGTGAGAATTCACTTCCTGCTTTTTGGATGTTTATACTGTGGTGAGAATTTACTTCCTGCTTTTTGGATGTTTATACTGTGGTGAGAATTTACTTCCTGCTTTTTGGATGTTTATACTGTGGTGAGAATTTACTTCCTGCTTCTGGCTGTTTATACTGTGGTGAGAATTCACTTCCTGGTTCTGGATGTTTAAACTGTGGTGAGAATTCACTTCCTGCTTCTGGCTGTGTATCTTGTGGTGAGAATTCACTTCCTATTTCTGGTTCTTTATGTTGAGGTGAGAATTCACTTTCTGCTTCTGTTTATGTCGTGTGAGCGTTCATGTCCTGTTTGCATGTTGTGCTGATACAGACAAGAAAAATGTCATTCGCTTGAAAGATTTCCAGTTGTGTCGTCTATCTGTACGGACGAGTTATATTTTGTCTACATTTAATACGGTAAGTCAGACAGCATCTGTAACACTTCATGCAGCATAATCATGAGATACGAATGTAGTGGATGTTTTTTTTTCTCTTTTATTTAAAAAAGATAAATAAAAAGATTTGGTTTCACCGAAGAATGTTTGTTAACACTAAAACAGATGATTTCAAATTTAATTTCGTTAACTCTATTCTTCCAGAGCAGCCAATTGCGCGATCCTAGGCAGCTGTCACGCCATTAATTCTCTCTCACAATGGGTTGCTTGGTAACCTTTCAGAGTTGTTATCCGTGTTCCTGGATTCTGTCGGTTGTGATGAAGTACAGGCCAACGGTGCTGGCTGGTGCAGTTTTACAGAAAACTTGGAAGATAGTGAAGTCAGCAAGGGCTAGACTTGAAATGTATTTAGAGAACTGAGCAAGAGCTAGACTTGAAATGTATTTAGAGAACTGAGCAAGGGCTAGACTTGAAATGTATTTAGAGAACTGAGCAAGGGCTAGACTTGAAATGTATTTAGAGAACTAAGCAAGGGCTAGACGTGAAATGTATTTAGAGAACTGAGCAAGGGCTAGACTTGAAATGTATTTAGAGAACTAAGCAAGGGCTAGACGTGAAATGTATTTAGAGAACTAAGCAAGGGCTAGACTTGAAATGTATTTAGAGAACTGAGCAAGAGCTAGACTTGAAATGTATTTAGAGAACTGAGCAAGGGCTAGACTTGAAATGTATTTAGAGAACTGAGCAAGGGCTAGACTTGAAATGTATTTAGAGAACTAAGCAAGAGCTAGACTTGAAATGTATTTAGAGAACTGAGCAAGGGCTAGACTTGAAATGTATTTAGAGAACTAAGCAAGGGCTAGACTTGAAATGTATTTAGAGAACTAAGCAAGAGCTAGACTTGAAATGTATTTAGAGAACTAAGCAAGAGCTAGACTTGAAATGTATTTAGAGAACTGAGCAAGGGCTAGACTTGAAATGTATTTAGAGAACTAAGCAAGGGCTAGACTTGAAATGTATTTAGAGAACTAAGCAAGGGCTAGACTTGAAATGTATTTAGAGAACTAAGCAAGAGCTAGACTTGAAATGTATTTAGAGAACTAAGCAAGGGCTAGACTTGAAATGTATTTACAGAACTAAGCAAGTACTAGACTTGAAATGTATTTAGAGAACTAAGCAAGTACTAGACTTGAAATGTATTTACAGAACTAAGCAAGTACTAGACTTGAAATGTATTTAGAGAACTAAGCAAGTACTAGACTTGAAATGTATTTACAGAACTAAGCAAGTACTAGACTTGAAATGTATTTACAGAACTGAGCAAGGGCTAGGCTTGAAATGTATTTGTGTGTACTTGTATTGTCGTGTTACTGTAGATTCTTTGTTGTTGCTATGTCGGTCTCACCATATGCCATATGAGTGATATATCACTATCATCATGTGCCATGTCAGTGCTATATCAGCAACGCCATGTTTTATATCAGTGCTATATCAAAACCATCATGTGTTATGTTCAGTGCTAGATCAACCTCAACATGTGCCATATCAGTGCTACACCAGCTTCAGTGTGTGCCATATTAGTTCTATATCATAATCAACATGTGCTATGTCAGTGCTACATCATCCTCAATCTATGCTATGCCAGTGCTCCCGAACATATGCCGCGTCAGTGCTGTATCAGCGTCAACATGTGCCATGTCAATGCTGAAAATATTTAATTGTTTTCTAGGCGGGAAAGATGAAAATATAATCTTATACAAAAAACACAGAAACTAAAAAACGATGTAACAGATAAGATGTGCTGCCATTACTGTACGTCACGGCACGGCCTAGGGTAATCTTCTTAAGTCTGATACTGAAACTGGCTTAGCGGGCACATCCTGAAATTTAATGTGGATTCCGGATTAGGCGATCAATAGAGGGCATGGTCTTCTCCTTGCCAATTTAAGGAGAAGTCCGGAGAGTAAAACCAGCCATTTTATACTTCATTCATCAGTCGTACCACGGCTTCTCAGCCTGGTGGGTAGGGGTTGTCATCAGTCGTACAATAGTTACAACCTAGTGTGTAGGGGTTGTCATCAGTCGTACAATAGTTACAACCTAGTGTGTAGGGGTTGTCATCAGTCGTACAATAGTTACAACCTAGTGTATAGGGGTTGTCATCAGTCGTACAATAGTTACAACCTAGTGTATAGGGGTTGTCATCAGTCGTAAATAGTTACAACCTAGTGTATAGGGGTTGTCATCAGTCGTACAATAGTTACAACCTAGTGTATAGGGGTTGTCATCAGTCGTACAATAGTTACAACCTAGTGTATAGGGGTTGTTATCAGTCGTACAACAGTTACAACCTAGTGTATAGGGGTTGTCATCAGTCGTACAATAGTTACAACCTAGTGTATAGGGGTTGTCATCAGTCGTACAATAGTTACAACCTAGTGTATAGGGGTTGTTATCAGTCGTACAACAGTTACAACCTAGTGTATAGGGGTTGTCATCAGTTGTACGCCTTGTACAACCTTGTCTATGGAGATTAGCTCTTCAAAATTCTCTCAAAATAATGTAGCAGTTAATAAAAGTTTATAAAATCGTCACACGAATACATAAATCCAGTGTGAGACTGTAGGGCATGACAGATTGCGAGACTGTAGGGTATGACAGATTGCGAGACTGTAGGGTATGACAGATTGCGAGACTGTAGAGCATGACAGATTGTGAGACTGTAGGGTATGACAGATTGTGAGACTGTAGAGCATGACAGATTGTGAGACTGTAGAGCATGACAGATTGTGAGACTTTAGGGTATGACAGATTGTGAGACTGTAGAGCATGACAGATTGTGAGACTGTAGAGCATGACAGATTGTGAGACTGTAGAGCATGACAGATTGTGAGACTGTAGAGCATGACAGATTGTGAGACTGTAGAGCATGACAGATTGTGAGACTGTAGAGCATGACAGATTGTGAGACTGTAGGGTATGACAGACTGTGAGACTGTAGAGCATGACAGATTGTGAGACTGTAGGGCATGACAGATTGTGAGACTGTAGGGTATGACAGACTGTGAGACTGTAGAGCATGACAGATTGTGAGACTGTAGGGCATGACAGATTGTGAGATGTAGGGCATGGCAGATTGTGAGATGTAGGGCATGGCAGATTGTGAGATGTAGGGCATGGCAGATTGTGAGATGCAGGGCATGTCAGATTGTGAGATGTAGGGCATGGCAGATTGAGATTCTGTAGGGCATGGCAGACTGCGAGATGTAGGGCATGGCAGATTGTGAGATGTAGGGCATGGCAGATTGTGAGATGCTGTAGGGCATGGCAGACTGCGAGATGTAGGGCATGGCAGATTGTGAGATGTAGGGCATGGCAGATTGTGAGATGTAGGGTATGGCAGATTGTGAGATGTAGGGCATGGCAGACTGCGAGATGTAGGGTATGGCAGACTGCGAGATGTAGGGTATGGCAGATTGTGAGATGTAGGGCATGGCGACTGCGAGATGTAGGGCATGGCAGATTGTGAGATGTAGGGCATGGCAGATTGTGAGATGTAGGGTATGGCAGATTATGAGACTGTAGAGCATGGCAGACTGCGAGATGTAGGGCATGACAGATTGTGAGATGTAGGGCATGGCAGATTATGAGACTGTAGGGCATGGCAGATCTTTTCGCATGTCAAAGGAAGAAAGAAAAACAAGATTCAACATCTCTCATTAGCCACGTCTACGACTCATTCAACGCATTTCATTTGTTTCTGTCCATCAGTATCAGGGGACTGAGAAGTAACCTCGGTGAGGTAGTGCACATACAGGCCAGATTTCATATTCATCCAGGCAACATATATCACCACAGACACGTACGCTAAACACATCGCACAACTTTAAGGACTAAGACACTTGTGGTCCAGTTTAAGCAAAACACGCGCAGAAGCAGCGGTATTACAAGTGCAAAGACTGGCAAATTGTAGGACACAACACAGATAGTGAAGGTAGAAGAGCAACAGTGAAAATAAAACACAGAAGTTCAAACCTCAACAAATACACATTCGTCAACGTATACCATCAAGTTGTAAGAAGGCAGCAACCTAACTTCTACCACCAACTATCACAGACCTCATTCCACAAATGACAAAATATTATGTAGCCGGTGATTTTAACTGTCTACACGACTTTGACCTGTCTAAAGGAACAATCAACAAATGCACCAGTCGAACAAACAGTGGGGAACTCACACAAGCAGACATGCTACACAGCATCCTGCATGAACACGGGCTCGTAAACACATACAGACAGACATGATCACATGCTAGGGAAACCACACGCCCAGACATGATCAACATAAACAACGGACGATCAGCCAGGCTAGACAGAATATACGTGCCAGAAAACTTGCCACTAAATAACATAAAGCACGAAGACATTACATTAAAACATACAGCACATAAAGCTGTTACAGTCACACTAAATAACATAAAGCACGAAGACATAACATTAAAACATACTGCCCATAAAGCTGTTACAGTCACACTAAACAACATAAAGCACGAAGGCATAACATTAAAACATACTGCCCATAAAGCTGTTACAGTCACACTAAACAACATAAAGCACGAAGGCATAACATTAAAACATACTGCCCATAAAGCTGTTACAGTCATACTAAACAACATATAGCACAAAGGCATTACATTAAAACATACAGCCCATAAAGCTGTTACAGTCACACTAAACAACATAAAGAACGAAGGTATAACATTAAAACATACACCCCATAAAGCTGTTACAGTCACATTAAACAACATAAAGCACAAATACATAACATTAAAACATACAGCCAATAAAGCTGTTACAGTCACACTAAACAACATAAAGCACGAAGACATAACATTAAAACATACAGCCCATAAAACTGTTACAGTCACAGTAAACAACATAAAGCACAAAGGCATAACATTAAAATATACAGCCCATAAAGCTGTTACAGTCACAATAAACAACATAAAGCACGAAGGCATAACATTAAAACATACAGCCCATAAAGCTGTTACAGTCACACCAAACAACATAAAGCACGAAGACATAACATTAAAACATACAGCACATAAAGCTGTTACAGTCACACTAAACAACATAAAGCACGAAGACATAACATTAAAACATACAGCACATAAAACTGTTACAGTCACACTAAATAACATAAAGACGAAGGCATAACATTAAAACATACAGCGAATAAAGCTGTTACAGTCACACTAAACAACATAAAGAACGAAGACATAACATTAAAACATACAGTCCATAAAGCTGTTACACACTAAATAACATTAAGCACGGAGGCATAACACTAAAACATACAGCACATAAAGCTGTTACAATTACACTAAATAACATAAAGCATGGAGGCATAACACTAAAACATATAGCCCATAAAGCTGTTACAGTCACATTAAATAACATAAAGCACGAAGGCATTACATTAAAACATACAGCCCATAAAGCTGTTACAGTCACACTAAACAACATAAAGAACGAAGACATAACATTAAAACATACAGCCCATAAAGCTGTTACAGTCACACTAAACAACATAAAGCACGAAGACATAACATTAAAACATACAGCCCATAAAGCTGTTACAGTCACACTAAACAACATAAAGAACGAAGACATAACATTAAAACATACAGCCCATAAAGCTGTTACAGTCACATAAACAACATAAAGCACGAAGACATAACATTAAAACATACAGCACATAAAGCTGTTACAGTCACACTAAACAACATAAAGCACGAAGACATAACATTAAAACATACAGCACATAAAGCTGTTACAGTCACACTAAATAACATAAAGCACGAAGACATAACATTAAAGCATACTGCCCATAAAACTGTTACAGTCACACTAAATAACATAAAGACGAAGGCATAACATTAAAACATACAGCGAATAAAGCTGTTACAGTCACACTAAACAACATAAAGAACGAAGACATAACATTAAAACATACAGTCCATAAAGCTGTTACACACTAAATAACATTAAGCACGGAGGCATAACACTAAAACATACAGCACATAAAGCTGTTACAATTACACTAAATAACATAAAGCATGGAGGCATAACACTAAAACATATAGCCCATAAAGCTGTTACAGTCACATTAAATAACATAAAGCACGAAGGCATTACATTAAAACATACAGCCCATAAAGCTGTTACAGTCACACTAAACAACATAAAGAACGAAGACATAACATTAAAACATACAGCCCATAAAGCTGTTACAGTCACACTAAACAACATAAAGCACGAAGACATTACATTAAAACATACAGTCCATAAAGGCTGTTACAGTCACACTAAGCAACATAAAGCACGAAGACATAACATTAAAACATACAGTCCATAAAGCTGTTACGGTGACACTAAATGCAGCTCTCACACTTCTCAGGAACAGATGCTCCCTGCAGTGGAAGTTCCACAACAGCCTGCTAGACAGCGAGAACTCTGTAGGCAACATAACACGCATACAGCCAAGACTTATCCAAAATTCAACCTCACAGAATATGGAACATGCTAAAGAGCACCAGTATAGAGAGAACACAGAGCTTAGTAACACAAGTACACAAACACAGACGAAGACGGAACAAATAGAAAATGCTGTCAAACTAACCAAGAAAATGCACATTGTGACAGTATAGGATTAGGTAACAGGGTTGGATATATAGTAAGGACATCTATCGCTCTTCAGAAAGTAAAACAACTAAAGAATCTGTGGAGAGGAGCAGACAGAACTACAAAAATAAGATTGTGGACAGGTGGACAGAGTATATCGGTGAGCTATATGGAGGAGAAAGACCAGAATTAACACCAGATACTGAAAACTGTGATGGACCGCCAATACTTGAAGATGAAATCATAGATGCCATCAAACACATGAAGAAAGGAAAAGCGACTGGGCCTGATAATATAACAATAGAAGAAATAGAGGCACTAGAGGAGACAGGAATAAAAATAATAACCAAGTTACTGAATGATATTTACAACAGTGGTTATATTCCCAGTGACCTGATTAAATCCACGTTTATAGCACTACCAAAGAAACCAGGTGCAAAGGAATGTGACGACCACCGGACTATCAGCCTCTCATGTCACATAACGAAGCTACTTCTGAGAATCATTATGAGAAGAACAAGGAAAAAGATAAAAATGGAAATAGCAGATGAACAGTTTGGATTTGTTGAAGGAAAGGGAACACACAATGCCATTTATGCTTTACGAACACTAACAGAAAGAGCTTTAGAAGTACAGAAAGATCTCTACTTATGCTTCATTGATTACACCAAGGCATTTGACAAGGTGAAACATAGTGAAATTATTAAAATGCTTGAAGACATCAATATAGACGGCAAAGACTTGAGGATTGTAAAACATCTATACTGGCAGCAAGAAGCAGCAGTTCGAGTTGAAAATAGAATTGGAAAATACCAACCTATAAAACAAGGGGTGCGACAAGGATGTGTACTATCTCCAGACCTTTTTTCTCTGTACAGCGAGAATATTCTAAGAACAATCATCACAGAACCAGGCATAAAAATTGGAGGATACAATATTAACAACCTTCGGTATGCTGACGACACAGTACTGATAGCTGAGAACCAACAAGACCTGCAAAATCTCTTGGATAAAGTCGCCAAAGAAAGTGAACAGAAAGGCCTTACTTTGAACATCAAAAAGACAGAGACTATGGTTATATCTAAGAAACAGAATCCGCCAGCATGCAGTATTAAATTAAACGGAACCATTCTAAAGCAGGTGCAGAAATTCAAATACCTTGGAGCAGTAATAACTTCAGATGGGAAATGCAGAACAGAAGTTAGGAACAGAATAGGTCAAGCAAAGACTGCATTTCAGAGAATGAGAAACATATTAGCTAACACATCTTTATCAATGAATGTTAGAAAACGAGTCCTAAAATGCTATATTGAACCTATCTTGTTATATGGAAGTGAATCATGGACAATAGGCAAGTCTGCACAAAAATCATTGGAAGCAGCAGAAATGTGGTTTATTAGAAGAATGTTGCGAATCCCCTGGACAGCAAAAATAACTAATGAAGAATGTATGAGAAGAGCTGGAGAGACAAAAAACCTTGTCAGAAAGATAAGAGAGAGACAATGTACTTTCATAGGACATGCAATGAGAAGAGGGGGCATTGAAAATATTATAACAACAGGAAAAATAGAAGGACGAAGATCAAGAGGAAGACCAAGAGAAATGATACTGGACAGTCTGACGGGATGGTGTGAGAGGAGACCACCAACTGAACTGATGGCCTGTATGAAGGATCGTGCACTCTGGAGAAGCGTAATAGCCAACGCCAGTCGGCACGGCACCTGATGATGATGATGATGATGCATCTTTCCGATCGCAACATATGCCTGTGAGACCTGGACACTTAACAAAACAGTTAAGAAACACATAAATGACTTTAAATGCTACAGAAGAGTTCTTCAAATATCATGGACACAAAAAAGAACAAATATATCCATACTACAAGAACTTAATACTGAAGAACGCTGGCTAGTAAAGAAAATTAAAGAGAGAAAACTTAAAATATTTTGGACACATTAAAAGTCATGATAAACTAGAAAAAAACATCTTGGAAGAATACATAACAGGGAAAAAGAAAGGGAGGAAGACCAAGGCGAAGATGGCTGCAAGACATCGTTGTTGATCTGCAAATAGATACATCAGCAGCAGGCCATCTTGCTCACAACCGAGAGGCCTACAGGAGCGCTGTCAGGGAGGCAAAGTTCCGCAAGGGACATGCAAACGAATGAAATGAAATATAATAAGGTAGTAGTCTCCTCTGCAGAGAGCACAGTTTGGATACTTTAGGAGGGTGCACTGGGAAGATCCGTTGAAAAGTTGCCCCCTAAAGTGTTCCCTCAACGTTTTTGTGATTGATTTAGCAGCCTCATTTCTGTTACACTGATATTATTTGTGTAACATTACATAACCCAGGAATAACTAGAGTTCATACACTTCTGTGAATCGTATAGAAAAATCACATGAACATATCGCTTCACAGTTGTGTTACAAACGTCAATCAACGACCACCTAACTCTGTGCACTACTGGAGAAATCAAATTTATTAATGAAAGACATTTGTTTGTGGATGTTGCCAGAATAGGAGAATGTGAAAGGGCTGATGAAGTTTTACAATTATATGAGATGGTGTCCGGGCGACTTGACATCGCCATGGGGTGACCTCTTACATGGCGAGATGGTGAAGGACGTTGCTTCTTACAGATATCTCTACACACAAAACTAAACAATCTGGGGAACTGTCCTGAAAAAAGACAATCTTAACATCCACTAGGCATTTCTACAAGGACAGACTACAAATCTACTTACTACTATTACAAGAGCACAACTAACTACTAACTGTAAAGTAAAACATCTGTGAATACAATTTAAAGGGTTCTGGCCGTCCTAAACTGTTTTTTCTCCCGTCTGCTTCTTCCCGCGTCTCCTACAAGTACAAACGCGTGCAACTTGTCTACGGATTTTCCCGGTGCACACTCCTAAAATATCCAAACTTTGCCCTCTGCAGGGGAGACTACTACCTTATTATATATCCAACCCTATTACCTAATCCTATACTGTTACAACCTCAGTAGTCCCACGTACACATACTAGAAGAAAAGATAGATAAATACCATCAATGTAGCCATCAGGTAGCCTTTCTCGGAACAAAACTTGCGTCTGCTGTACAAGAAATACCAAATAGTACTTGGAAACAGAACAAAACCTGCGTTTGCTGTACACGAAATACCGAACAGTACTTGGAAACAGAACAAAACCTGCGTCTGCTGTACACGAAATACCGAACAGTACTTGGAAACAGAACAAAACTTGCGTCTGCTGTACAAGAAATACCGAACAGTACTTGGAGGCACAATATTCCCACACAAAGAGATACATAAAACAACATGGATATCTCCAGATGATAGAACTAGAAACCAGATAGACCATTTTTGTATTAGAAAGCAATACAGAACATCTCTCATGGATGTAAGGGCTTATAGGGGTGCAGATGTCAACAGTGATCACAACCTGTGCATAGGGAAAATAAAACTAAAATTGAAAAGTCAACACAAGAAATCAGTACACAGAAAGATAAACAGCCACAGCCTACAAGAAGAAAATACATTAATTTCAATCAGGAACTTGCCAATCATTCCAAAACACCCAGTGGAATTGAGGAGATAGGTATAGATGAGTTATGGAATTCTTACAGCACAGCCATAATCACAGCAGCAAAAGTAAGCGCTGGATTGGAAAAACCAAATAGAAAAGCATGGATATCAGATAAAACATGGAAGTATATACATGAAAGACGAGCAGTCAAATTAGACATGTTGAATGCAAAAGCAGCTAGAAGGGATAAAAGAGAATACATAGACAATATGGCGAAAGAGGCAGAAAAAGCAGCAAAAACAGGAGACAGCAAAACTTTATATAACATACAAAAGAGGCTAACAGGTACTATTACATATAAAGAAAGACCAATCCTTAGCAAAACTGGAACACTATTAACATCAAATAAAGACCAAAAGCAAAGATGGGCTGAACACTTCCAAGAAATATTCAATCGACCACACCCAAAAGAATTGTTAAACCTTGAAACTGACTTACCAGCCCCACAGCTAAATGTCAACCTAGATGAAGTTAAATTGCATGAAATTGAAACAGCAGTGAATTTAATGGCTAACAACAAAGCTGCAGGTGAAGATGAAATAACAGCCGAGATGCTAAAAGCTATCAATAGTGACAACATGAGACAACTACAGAGAATGTTTAACAAGATTTGGAAAGAAGAAAAGGTCCCTTCTAATTGGAAGAAAGGAATCATTGTTAAAATACCAAACAAGGGCAACCTTAGTGACTGTAACAACTGGAGAGGAGTAACCTTAATATCAGTTGTGTCAAAAGTATTTTGCAAGGTCATTTTGAATAGACTCAAAGATATAGTGGATACTGCAATGAGAGAAGAACAAGCAGGATTTCGAAAAGGGAGAAGCTGTCTCGACCAGATCTTTACTCTCAGAATAATACTTGAAGAACATATTGAAAAGCAGAAACCATTAATACTGAACTTCATAGATTTTAAAAAGGCATTTGATAGCATACACAGAGATTCATTATGGAGAATTTTATGTCTATATGGAATACCATCTAAAATTGTCAACATCATTAAGGACTTATACAATGGATATGGTTGTGCAGTCAAGACAGAAGAAGGGATGAGTGAATGGTTCCAGATTGAAACAGGCGTGAAACAAGGATGTATACTGTCTCCTTTACTTTTTGGGATTACAATAGACTTCATAATGAAAAAATGCTGCACAGGTAACACAGGTATTGACTGGGTACATGGGACCCACCTAGAAGATCTTGATTTTGCTGATGACATAACTCTTATCAGTAATAATGTGAATTCCATGCAAGAAAAAACAGATAGCCTGTCTTCACTGGCTAGCAAAATAGGACTTGAAATTAACAAGGACAAAACAAAAATAATGAAAATTCCCATCAATCAAAATGGAAAAATACACATAGAAGGGACAGATATTGAAGAAGGCAATCAATTTGCATACCTTGGCAGCTACATAGACCAGGATGGTGACACTAGAAAGGAAGTTAGGATCAGAATTGCAAAAGCAGCATCAATCTTCAAGAATCATGAGAACATATGGAATTCAAAAGTTATAAGCACAAAAACCAAGTTAAGACTATTCAATTCAAATGTAATATCCACCCTCATTTATGCATGCGAAAGCTTGAAAACAACTAAAGAAATAGAAAAGAAATTAGACTCTTTTGAAAGCAAATGCCTAAGGAAAATACTCGGCATCAAGTGGAATGAATTCAAGAACAATGCAGAGATAAGACAGATGACTGAACAACAACCAGTCTCATGGGTGATCAGGAAAAGGAGATAGACATATGTTGGTCACTTGATGAGAAGAAATGATCAGAGAATCCCAAAACAAGCTATCAAGTGGAACACAACAGGCCGAAGAAAAAGGGGCAGACCGCGTGAAACTCTGAAGAGGACATTATTAAGAGAGGCCAAGTTAACAGGCATGAAATCCTTTGATGAGGTTGAAAGACTCGCCGAAGACAGGAAAAATTGGCGAACTACTTTACGAGCCCTATGTGACGTTTAACGGCACGAGAAGGATATAAGATATAAGATATAAGACTTGGAAACAGAACAAAACCTGCGTATGCTGTACAAGAAATACCGAACAGTACTTGGAAACAGAACAAAACTTGCGTCTGCTGTACAAGAAATACCAAACAGTACTAGGAAACAGAATAAAACTTGCCTTTGCCGTACAAGAAATACAAAACAGTACTTGGAAACAGAACAAAACTTGCGTCTGCTGTACAAGAAATACCAAACAGTACTAGGAAACAGAATAAAACTTGCCTTTGCCGTACAAGAAATACAAAACAGTACTTGGAAACAGAACAAAACTTGCGTCTGCTGTACAAGAAATACCAAACAGTACTAGGAAACAGAATAAAACTTGCCTTTGCCGTACAAGAAATACAAAACAGTACTTGGAAACAGAACAAAACTTGACTCTGCTGTACAAGAAATACCAAACATACAGTACTTGAGAACAAAATGTACAAAGCAGCAGACGACCGGTCAGTCAGTCTGCGTGTCCCTCCCTAACAGCACTCCTGTAGGCCTCTCAGATGTAAGCAAGATGGCCTGCTGCTGATGCATCCTTTAGCAGATCGTCAACGATGTTTTGCAGTCATCTTCGCCTTGGTCTTCCTATCTTTCTTTTTCCCATTGTATACTCTTCCAAGGCGGTCTTCTCTAAATTCTCACGACGTTTGTTATGTTCCAAATATTTAAGTTTTCTCTCTTTAATTTTCTTTACTAGCCAACCTTCTTCAATATTAAGTTCTTGTAGTATGGATATATTTGCTCTTTTTTGTGTGTGTCCATGATATTTGAAGAACTCTTTTGTAGCATTTACATTTAAAGGCACATATGTGTTTCTCAACTGTTTTGTTAAGTGTTCAGGCCTCACAGGCATATGTTGCGATGGAAAATATGCATGCCCTTAAAAGTCTTATTTTTGTAGTTCTTGTCTGTTCATTTCCACAGCTTCTTTAGTTGTTTTACTTCCTGAAGAGCGATAGATCTCCTCCTTTTACTTTCCCTCATTGTATCTCCATTATTAATTAGTAGAGATCCAAGATATTCAAACACCTCTTTCAGTTTTACTTCATTGATATATATTTTAGCTGCCTTGTTTGTTTTATCAGTCGTCATCAATTTAGTTTTCTTCGCATTAAGATAGAAGTTTTGCTCTTCACTATTCTTTCCGACTGACATAATTATATATTTTTTTCCATTCATTTTTGTGTTGTGAACAGTAATACTGTGTCGTCAGCATATCTAATCTCTGGTATTTCATAACCTCCAATTTTTATGGCATCAATCGTAATATTCTTTGTCTACATCTTCTCTAACATTCCTCATTATATTTTCAGTGTACAAGTTTAAGGTGACAATATGCACCCCTGACGGACCCCTTGTTTTATGTCAAACCAAGTTGTTGTTTCACCATTTATTCTTACTGCTGCCTGTTGGTCTAGATACAGCAGCGATATTAATTGTATCACATATGGTGGAAATCCCATTTTAAAAAATTATTTTCTAAAGTTTCCCAAAGCAGTAGACATGCACACAGTAGTAGACATAAACAAGCAGGAATAGACAGACACTTTGAAATAAATTAAACCTTTCACGACTTTTACAAACAGTTATACTCTGAAGATAGAAACCACTCAGAAAACATCGTCATGAACTACAACTTTCTGAAGAAGACAAACAGTGGACAATCCACTCACGTTAGAAAATCGGGAGAATGCATTCTACACAGAGAAAGTCGCCTGACCGGATGATCTTACCCCCGAGTTTTTTCAGATATTCTTCCACATACCAACACCACTTTTACTCAATGTTTATATGAGGCCTTAGATAGTAAAGACTCGACAGTGTCAACCAGTCATACATCACTCATAAAAGAAAAACACTACACACAGGACTCAGGTAACGAACTACAGATCAATCTCTTTATTTAAGATAGATTATAAGATTCTAACCAAATCCCTAACTATGAAACTAAAATCTGTCATACACACACTTGTACACGAAGATCAGCAGTGCAGTGTCAGTGACAGAACCATAAACATCCATTCACATTTCCTAAGTGACTCAGTACTCTCTCGACAAGAACAGCCAGTCAGAATTTTTTTTTTATCTAGATTGAGAAGGCCTTTGGCAGAGTTTCACTTGCCTTTCTCCACAAAACCTTGTCCAAACGTAACTTCGGGAACTACTGTAGAGGTTGGATACGAGCTCTACCTGTACAGGCAACCATAAAGCAGAATTATAATAAACCACGTCCTAGCTGAGAGAGTAGCTCTAACCAGATCTGTAGGTCAAGGTTTTCCACTGTCAAACTTGCTGTTTGTGCTAACTCTGGAGCCGCTCCTGGAGAAAATCAAGCAGGAGACACTCGACAAAAGAACCTGAAGGACAGGGGAGAGAAAGCTCTAGCTCACGCCAGTGACAGTTTTCTTCCAAATTAAATATGTATCCTCTTTTAAAAACATACTGGACACATTTACAGAATTTGGACAAGGCAGCGGGGCCAGAATAAACATCACAGCTAGCATGTGATGGTTTTAGAAAAGTGGGCCAACAAAACAGAGTTCCCTTTCAGATTAATACAGAGAAATCAAAATATACGAAATTTTGTGTACAGACGCACAGCAAATGACAGCAAAGAAAGGTTACGAAACATAATCCAGGAAAAAATATTTCAAATGCGCAAATATAAAACCACCACCATGTTCGGCAGAAGTATCGCAGTCATTTCTATCATCCCACAACTGATATACACAGCAAACATCTTCCCCTTGCCTGTAACCAACACCTCTATCATCCCACAACTGATATACACAGCAAACATCTTCCCCTTGCCTGTAACCAACACCTCTATCATCCCACAACTGATATACACAGCAAAACATCTTCCCCTTGCTGCAATCAACACTTCTATCATCTCACAACTAATATACACAGCAAAACATCTTCCCCTTGCCTGCAACCAACACATGTATCATCCCACAATTGATATACACAACAAACACCTTCCCCTTGCCTTCAACCAATACCTCTATAATCCCACAACTGATATACACAGTAAACATCTTCCGTTTAAATACAGACAAACATGTATCATCCCACAACTTATATACACAGCAAACATCTCCCCTCTGCCCCAACATCCCACAAATGATATACACAGCAAACATCCTCCCCCTGCCTCAACATCCCACAACTGATATACACAGCAAACATCATCCCCCTGCCCCAACATCCCACAACTGATATACACAGCAAACATCTCCCCCGTGCCCCACAGTCACAAGGAAATACGTAAATGCTACTGTCAGTGACTTGATTTTCCAGCACACCACACACAGCATACACAGCATCCAGCACAGAACATACATCACACACAGCATCCAGCACACCACACATACCACACATAGCATCTAGCACAGAACACACACCACACACAGCATCCAGCACACCACACATACCACACACAGCATCCAGCACAGAACACACACCACACATAGCATCCAGCACAGAACACACACCACACACAGCATCCAGCACAGAACACACAGCACACGCAGCATCCAGCACAGAACACACAGCATCCAGCACAGCACACACTGCATCCAGCACAGCACACACAGCATCCAGCACAGAACACACAGCATCCAGCACAGCACACACACCACACACTGGATCCGGCACAGCACACACACACCACACAGCATCCATCACAGCACACACAGTATCCAGCACAGCACACACACCTCACACAACATCCAGCACAGCACACACAGCATCCAGCACACCATACACACAACACACAGCATCCAGCACAGCACACACACCACACAGCATCCAGCACAGCACACACAGCAAACACAGCATCCAGTGCAACACATACAGCAACCAGCACAGCACACACACCTCACACAGCATCCAGCACAGCACACACAGCATCCGGCACAGCACATACAGCATCCAGCATAGCACAGCACAAACAGCATCCAGCACACCACACACACCACACACAGCATCCAGCACATCACACACACCACATACAGCACACACAGCATCCAGCACACCATACACACCACACACAGCATCAGGCACACCACACACAGCACACACAGCATCCAGCACACCACACACACTACACACACCACACACACCACACACAGCATCCGGCTGAAAGCTTTGATGGAAGATAAGAAAAGATGAAGCATCTACTTTAAAGACATAAAAATAAAGATCCAGTCACTCAAGGTCAAATATGTGGGACAAATCCTCAATCACTTTGGTACCATGCGCTCTTCTGCAGACAATGCATACAAAATATAACAAGGCATGAAGTTTAGTACACATGAAAACATCAAACATCTACAAACATCCGGCCAGGGTACAAGAACCACCATTATATGACAGAATAAAGAAAGGATACACATATTTCATCACTGACTATACAGTGGTATGTGCCAAGACACGACACTAATTAAAGTATTTCGCAATTGTGTAAAGCCCCACCCCAGGTAATAAACTGAACTACTTTCTTCTTCTGTCTACTGATTACATCTGAGGAATTTTAATGTGTTACTGAGAAGGAACACATCTCAGCAGTTTGAGAACCACTAACACTCCAATTGATAATAGCAATTACACATATTTATTATGGAGAAAAATGAGTGGTAGTCTAATCCTTATCATAATTCTACGTAAGAGTTTGGTCCTTAAATATCAACTACAATTCCTATTCTTAAATCTTCCCGAAGATTTTATCTCGTGAAAGATAAAAATCGTGATTAAAACATTTCTGCCTAAAATCTCAATCCCTGCAAAAATTACCCGTTTATGACCTTGGACAATAAAACAACAGTCTTATTTTAAGCTTTTCTGTAACTAAAAATAACCAATTAAACAAACATGTCCTAAACAACTTTAGTTAAATGTAAAAAAATCCCGTGCCTGGATATGACAAGAAATGGCCTTCAACATATCAAACCTGACCTATAGTCGACCTGTACTTTAAAAAAAATAACTAAGTTCGTTAACCACTACGTCAATCTACCAAATAAATCCCCGAACTCCCCTATAGCGTTAAATAAAAGAACAGCATTCCAGAATTAAGGAATTCTGTTACACATTTCACAACCTACACAAGACAGAAATTACCCCGGGTGACAAGAGATTTCCATTCAACATCACACCCTCCACACAAGGATCTACCCGCACAACCAACAGATATATTAAATATAAACTATGTTGGGGAGAGGGGGGAACAAGAAACAGCCGATCATGTTTTATCTGATTGCAGAACTGTGTCTTTAACCTTAACCCCCCCCCCCACCCCCACTTAAGAAATAGCAACAATAACAACAGACAGAGTAGATATGTACAGAACCATTATACTGAACATATCGATTAGGTACAGATAGGCACCACAAAGGGTCTGTCACTTGTTTGGCTAAATTTAGATATCTCAACCAAAAAAAAAAAAATTTGTAAGACGATGAAAACAACAGGCCGTGACCCGGTGGTACTGCAAACCGGGTCCACCCGTAACGAGATGTGGACCTTACCCTCGGCATTCAATGTGCAGGGCAGGGCTCGGGCATCTCGTTCAGTTAAAAAATAACGACGCATTTGTTCAACCAAAGAGCATGTTGATCAGGGTACCTGCCAAGAGGACACTTTGACCTCAGCCACTTTGATCTTAGCCAAAAGGTCGAGAAGCAAGTTGCGCAGAAACAAAACTATGTTTGTAAACATTTTCTTTCAGCAGAAGAAACTTTTTGTATATCTTTATCAGCAAACATTGACTCGTATAAGTAACATGTAAGTAATGTTACCATTGTGCAATGTATGGTGTACGGTGTATGATACATGCCCTAAATGTATCACCCACTTCCTTTTATCTAGTAAATTTTAATGTTGGTCTATCTGTCCAGACGTAACAGTGCAGTCTATGTGTAAATGTGGCATCAGGGTTTGTCTCCCTTCCTTGTATTTTCCAACTTGAGTTATCCTTCCTGGATAATCCTTCACTCGGGTCAATATTTACTGTCTAATCCCCTCCTACTACTCTCCTAGTCCTAACTGTATCACTCGCAACAACAACACACATATCACACCTGCTCCACTTTAGCTGGCAACAGGCACTAGACACGTCGATTCAGGAGTAGAAGTAGATGGAGGTTCAGTTCAGGTTTATAACATATATACTACTGGACAAAAAGTTAAGCTCCGGTTTTTTCAATTCTTACAAACAAAAAAAAAATCAACTGACTAACAAACAAGCCATTAGTACCAAAGAAAACAGCATTTAAAACTGAACAAATTCAATCATTTCACTTGCAAATCGGAAAAGGAATACACATATAACAAGCTAGCGAAATCACTTACCCCTCGTCCAAAAATTCACAAGAGTAGTCTTCAAACAACAAACATGTCAGTATCGCGTGTGGCCACCGTTCGCTGCCAGACATTCGACGCACCGTTGCCTCATCGAGTTAACCAGGGTTGTTAGGACATTCTGTGGAATGGCCTGCCACTCTTGTTGAAGGAAAAGGGTCCGCTGGGTGACATCAACAGATGAAGGATGATTTGTCGAAACCCGTCTGCCTAGGACATCCCAAATGTGCTCAACGGGCGATAGATTTGGCGACCGAGCTGGCCACTCGACTCTAATGATCCTTTGTTGTTGAAGAAAATCTTCTACGACACGACCCCGATGTGGCCTTACGTTATCGTCTTGTAGGATTGTCCCTGCACCCATGGCTTGCAAGGTAGGCTGGACAATGGGTTGCAGAATTTCATTCAGGTATCGCTGGGCGGTTAGGGTGCCACAAATAATATGGAGGTGGGTCCTGCTGTGCCTGCTGATGTCACCCCAGACCATGATTGATCCCCCTCTGTAACGATCCACCTCTTGGATAATGGTGTAGCATGGCCTTGTAAGTAATGATTATAGTTGTTATTATTATTATTAATGAATATGATTATGAAAATATACTGTAAACAAAATAGTAACATCGAATAGCGACAGAGAAAAGCAGGCAGAAAAAGGAAGAGAAAATTATAAAACTTCCATGACACTAAAACGAGACGCGGACAAAATTAAACAGTGGAAACAGTGAATAGAAAAAGACGAGACTCAGTGATGCTGATATATAGGTAATACAACGAAAAGACGCCAGAAAGTAGGATGGTTCAGTGATAACAAAGCAGTGACTGGACGTAGAAAAGACGAATAGAATCTCCGACATGAAAGAGCAAGATAATGACTTAGGTAAATGACAATTGTATAGACGGTGTTAGCACTTTGACATTTATTAGCTTTTATGACGCTATTACACACGGTTTTTAAATAAAGGAGTGACCAACTCGTCCAGCTGACCAATTAAATATTTAGAGGCATGGCCTATTGGACAACTGACTTACGAGAGATAGGTCACCAAAATCTACATCACAGTGTCGCAGTTAGGCAAGGAAATGTGAGAGATAAGAGAGATAACGACTGTGGTAAAACTGGTTCTAGTAATGAAAGTAGATAGCGGTGTATGGTCCAGTTTTACAAAGAGATAAAAGAGTGAGGAAAGTAGGCACTTTTTAAGGAGTGGCAGCCGCCATGGGTTACATGGGTTACAGAACCTGGCGACAGCCAGTCCTTTTCCTTACCAACACTCCTATTGTTAAGTACACTTAGACACTATGGAGTTGGTTCTTTACATCAATACTTCCATCATGGCATTGTAAAAGTCACTGTAAATAACAACCTTCATCTTCATAAGAAGGTGTTGATCGTAACTGTTTACGTATATTTCCTTTTTTCTTGATCATATCTGGTTACGTATACTTCTGTGTTTGTAACAGAGCTCATTAATGTATGGCTAGACTTTGAAATAAAATCATAAAAAAGCACTTTTAGATGTTAGAGAAAGAAAAATGACCTTGGACAGGAACCACGCAATTCCGGTAGGACGAGCGACCGTCTAGCCACGAGAGAACATTGCATAGAACAACTTTTATTCTCCAGCTGCAAATTATCATTAGCATTATCTGACTTTATGTAAATAAGTGGTCCACCGAATGCACACGTTCAACAAATGATGACGCCAGTACACGTGCTCGAGCAAGCCAACGAGGGAAGTGTAGCTAGCTAAATTTCTCATAGCGTAGCTAGTCAAACTTCTCATAGTGTGGCTAGCTAAACTTTTCATAATGTAGCTAGCCAAACTTCTCCTGGCGTAGCTGGCCAAATTTTTCGTAGTGTAGCTAGCCAAACTTCTCATAGTGTAGCTAATTAAACTTCTCATAGTGTAGCTAGCCAAACTTCTCATAGTGCAGCTAGCCAAACTTCTCATAGTGTAGCTAACTAAAGTTTTCATAATGTAGCTAGCCAAACTTCTCATAGTGTAGCTAGCCAAACTTCTCATAGTGTAGCTAATTAAACTTCTCATAGTGCAGCTAATTAAACTTTTCATAATGTAGCTAGCCAAACTTCTCATAGTGTAGCTAGCTAAACTTTTCATAATGTAGCTAGCCAAACTTCTTCTGGCGTAGCTGGCCAAACTGTTCATAGTGTAGCTAGCCAAACTTCTCATAGTGTAGCTAGCTAAACTTCTCATAGCGTAGCTAGCAAAACTTCTCATAGTGTAGCCGACTAAACTTCTCATAGTGTAGCTAGCCAAACTTCTCACATTTTAGCTTGCCAAACTGCTCATGGCGTAGCTGGCTAAACTTCTCATAGTGTAGCTGGCCAAACTTCTCATGGCATAACTGGCCAAACTTCTCATGGTGTAGCTGGCCAAACTTCTCATGATGTAGCTAGCCAGACTTCTCATGGTGTAGCTGATGGATCAAGCTCTCAGGGTTAGCGAAGTCCTGAGTAAAATTTGTTTTATATTTCGTTCAAAGTTGTTAATAGCTGCGCTTCACTTGTCTCCTCGCCAGTAGATTGGGTCACCTGACCCCATAAAATAAACTATTCTAGGATGAAATATTTATGTGTGGATTTAATTGCTCAAACGTGAGAGTAACAATGATTTAGGTTTGTTTTGTCTCCTTACTCCATGATGCGCCTTAACAAATTGTTTTCTGTCTACAGAATGTTTGGAATAGAGAGAAAGTTATATGATAAAGGGTAGAATGTCAGACGGGCCTGCGTGCACAATTCTTCATTCTTTGTAAATAAAGTGCAGTCAGTTCTGTCCATTTCTGTACATTTGTTATCCCTTGGTCTTTTGCCTTGGGTACACTTTCCTAGAACAAAATATTTGTTATCTTACAGGAAAAAGATATAACTTTGTTTTGTCTTTGCCTTAGAGGGTCATGGATTCACAAAATCACCATCTGTCTCTATACACACTGAAACCCACTGGTCATTTCGTAGAAAAGTCTCAAACGTTTCTTGGAAATTAAGAATGAGTTAAGAACATTTTTGGAACATGACGGACATGTCTGACGATATGTCTGAGTGGAAAAGAAACTAGGCTGTAAGAAAATGATGTATTTTGTTTTAATGATGTATGTCTACATTCGTGACAAAGATTTAGATTCTGAATTTCCGATCATTTTGCCATCGAATAATTATATAAGTGTTTAAGTATATAAAAAGAGGCAGACCGCGTGAAACTCTGAAGAGGACATTGTTAAGAGAGGTCAAATTGACAGGCATAAAATCCTTTGATAAGGTTGAAAGACTCGTCGAAGACAGGAAAAATTGGCGAACTACTTTGCTAGCCCTATTTGACGTTTAACGGCACGGGAAGGATATAAGATATAAGATAAGATATATAAAACTTAGTTATAAGTTTTATCAGTGTAACAGCCATCAAACATTGTCATGCTGATGACAGAAGCCCCCTAGCACTTGAGAACCGCTACATTCAGGAATATGGGGTGCTGGAACAACATGGTTTGAACTAGCAATTCAGCTACACCTAACATTCCCCTCTTCCACAATCATATTCCCCCTACACTAAGTTCCGCTCCTCTCTCACTTGTAACACGTGGTTCAGAACCTCTTCACAGCATGATTACAACCCCTCTACCCCAACTATAATCACTATTCCACCTTCTCCTGTCTAGATTACCACTGTATCACTCTCTCCTCTTTCCACGCCCCCCCCCCCTTCCACTTATCACACGTCACAAGTCTCTACTCTTCACCACGCGCACTTCTGAACACGCCGTCCTACAAGTCACAGTTAAGTGATCCATTCATTTTATTTTATTCTATTTTTTTTCATTTTTTTTTAACATAGCATTCGTGTGAATTTATGTTTTATCTTCTCTCTCTATCTCTTCGTCCTGTGTGTTTTTGTATGATTAAGGTTCACATCAAAACTTCACAAATAATAAAGCTGTTCCTACTTTTTTTGTCATAGTTTATATACAAGTTTACATTTTTACCGCCGGTTCTTGAGGAAAATGTCACTGTACCATAGGGTAGAGCAAACTTTGGCTAGACAGAGAGAGACGCGGGGAGAGGGCGGCGAGAGGGAGCGACGGAGAGAGCTTGAATCAGAGACAGGGAGGGAGGAGGGAGCGAGAGAGAAAAGGAAGGACCGAGAGAGTCAGAGAGAGGGAGGGAACGAGCGAGAGTCAGAGAGAAGGAGGCAATGAAAAAGCCAGAGAGAAAGAGAGAGAGGGGAGCGAGAGTTAGAGAGAGGGAGGGGGAGCGAGCGAGAGTCAGAGAGAAAAGGGGAGCGAGAATCAGAGAGAGGGGGAGCGAGCGAGAGTCGGGGGGGGGGGAGCGAGAGTCAGAGAGAGAGAGAGTTGAAGCGAGAGTCAAAGAGAGAGAGGGGGAGCGAGCGAGAGTCAGAGAGAGAGAGAGAGGGGGAGCGAGAATCAGAGAGAGAGAGGGGAGCGAGGGAGAGTCAGAGAGAAAGAGGGAGCGAGCGAGAGTCAGAGGGGAGGGGGGCGAGAGTGGAGAGAGAGGGGAGCGAGCGAGAGTCGGGGGTGGGGGTGAGAGTGAGAGAGGGGGAGCAAGCGAGAGTGAGAGAGGGGGGGAGCGAGAGTCAGAGATAGAAAGGCAGTGAGAAAGTCAGAGAGAGAGTGTGTCTGGTCTGTGCGTGTGTGTGTATATCTTATATATATTATATCCTTCCCGTGCCGTTAAACGTCACATAGGGCTCGCAAAGTAGTTCACCAATTTTTCCTGTCTTCGGCGTCTTTCAACCTCATCGAAGGATTTTATGCCTGTTAATTTGGCCTCTCTTAATAATGTCCTCTTCAGAGTTTCATGCGGTCTGCCTCTTTTTCTTCGGCCTGTTGTGTTCCACTTGATAACTTGTTTTAGGATTCTCTGATCATTTCTTCTCATCAAGTGACCAACATATGTCCATCTCCTTTTCCTGATCACCCATGAGACTGGTTGTTGTTCAGTCATCTGTCTTATCTCTGCATTGTTCTTGAATTCATTCCACTTGATGCCGAGTATTTTCCTTAGGCATTTGTTTTCAAAAGAGTCTAATTTCTTGTTTCTTTCTTTAGTTGTTTTCCAGCTTTCGCATGCATAAATGAGGGTGGATATTACATTTGAATTGAATAGTCTTAACTTGGTTTTTTGTGCTTATAACTTTTGAATTCCATATGTTCTCAAGATTCTTGAAGATTGATGCTGCTTTTGCAATTCTGATCCTAACTTCGTTTCTAGTGTCACCATCCTGGTCTATGTAGCTGCCAAGGTATGCAAATTGATTGACTTCTTCAATATCTGTCCCTTCTATGTGTATTTTTCCATTTTGATTGAGAGGAATTTTCATTATTTTTGTTTTGCCCTTGTTAATTTCAAGTCCTATTTTGCTAGCCATTGAAGACAGGTATAAGAGAGGAAAAAAGAGGGGGGGGGGAGGGGGGGTCGTTTTAGTGGAGATAGGAATGTCATGCAATCGTTGTTTGCCAGACTGGAATGGTAGTTTAAAATTGTATTTTTTTTTCTTCTAGAAATACTTCCCAAAGACAAAACACGAAGAAAATCATATTAATGTATTTTGAAATTAATTTGATTTTGTTCGTGTTTTTTCTTCGGCTAGTATTTAATTAAATATAGTATTTAATATATTTAAATATGGTTAAAATTCAAGGTTATTTTCATCCACTTTATATATTTCATTTCCTACGAATGCATGTCTATAAATCTGGCATGAAAATCGTTGTCTAGACAATTCAAAATGGCGGCTGATCATTGAGGCGATGGACCTGTACAATCCACGCTCATTTCAAATGTGATGCCAGCCTTCTGAAAGCCATTTCGAAATCGTCCATCCTAGATTTATACACCTTCTGTAGAGCATCACATTTAGGATCAGTTTGTGGACATGTCAGACTCTGAAGAAGAATGTCCTGACAAACAACTGAAGTTTGTGGTTATGGGAGATGGCGCATCTGGAAAGGTTGGCATTAGATTGAGAGATTAAGTTTTGATTAGACAAAAACATAGATTATCTTTCGATTAAACAAAGGCTGGCATTAGATTGAGACATAGATGAAGTTTTAATAAAACAAAGGCTGGCATTTGATTGAGGCATAGATTAAAGTACGTTTTGATTAAACAAATGTTGGCATTAGACATAAAATTTGATTAAATAAACATAGAAATTTGATTGAGACTGATTAAAATTTGATTAAACAAATGTTGGCATCAGACTGAGGCATATATTAAGATTTGATTAAACAAATGTTGGCATCAGACTGAGGCATAGATTAAGATTTGATTAAACAAATGTTGGCATCAGACTGAGGCATAGATTAAGATTTGATTAAACAAATGTTGGCACCAGACTGAGGCATAGATTAAGATTTGATTAAACAAAGTTTGATATTAATGCCTCTAAGGCATGACAGGATTACCTTTACCATTACCTTTTTTTTACCTTTATAAAGAAATCAGATAGATTATTTGTGTATTAGAAAGCAATTCAATACAGGGGTACAGATGTCAACACTGATCACAACCTGTGTATAGGGAAGATAAGACTTAAACTGAAAAGCCAACACAAGAAAGCATTACTCAGAAAGATAAACATTCATAGTCTACAGGATGAAATACTAAGAGTAATTTTGGAACTTACCACACAATTCGCTGCATTCATTGAGGTTGAGGAGACAGATATAGATGACTTATGGCATTCTTACAGTACAGCCATAATTACAGCAGCTAAAACAAGTGCTGGACTGCAAACAAAAGTAGAAAAGCATGGATATCAGATAACACATGGAAATCCATACATGAAAGATGAGCAGCCAAATTAGCCATGTTGAATGTAAAGACAGATCTTGGAAGAGATTTGGCAATAGTAACATACAAAGAACTAGGCAATAAAGTAAAAAGTTCAGCTAGAGGGATAAAAGAGAATACATGGACATTATGGCGAAGAAGCAGAGAAGCCAGCAAAAACAGGAGACAGCAAAACTCTATATAACATACAAAAGAGTCTAACAGGTACTATTGCATCCAAAGAAAGACCAATCCATAGCAAAAACTGGCACACCTTTAACATAAGTGAAGACCAAAAACAAAAATGGGCCAAACACTTCCAAGAAATACTTAATCGACCACACCCAAAAGATTTGATAGACCTTGAAACTGACTTACCAGCCCCACAACTAAATGTCAACCTAGATGAAATTACTTTGAATGAAATTGAAACAGCAGTGAATCTAATGGCTAACAACAAAGCTGGAGGTGAAGATGAAATAACAGTCAAAATGTTAAAAGCTATTTAACAGTGAAGACATGAGACAACTACAGAGAATGTTTAATAAGATTTGGAAAGAAGAAAAGTCCCTTCTAAATGAAAAAAGGAATCATTGTTAAAATACTGAAAAAAAGCAACCTTAGCGATTGCAATAACTGGAAAGGAGTAACCTTACTATCAGTTGTGTCAAAAGTATTTTGCAAAGTTATTCTGAATAGAATTCAGGATATAATGGATGCTGCAATGAGAGAAGAACAGGCAGGATTTTAAAAAGGGTGAAGTTGTCTTGAACAGATCTTTCTCTCTCTCTCTGAACCTTAAGTGCCCAGGGCACATGGGGCTTCCGCAAGGGTCCTCCACAAATGGCTGTCCTTCGCCTTTTTTCTGCTCTTGCCCAGGTGAGCCCTCTATTGCTCAACATCCTTTCTGTTGTTCTTCTCCATGTTTCTTTTGGTCTACCCTTACTTCTGTTCCCCTGTGGTGTCCATCTTAGTGCTATTTTTGGTAGTGAGTTGTCAGTCATTCGGAGCACATGTCCCAACCATCGCCAGCGTCTTTCCTCAATAATTGTTGTCAGTGGTTTCATCTGCATTTCTGCTAATAAGATGTTATTTCTTATGGTTTTTGGCCAAAATATTTTTCTAATTCTTCGTAAACATTTAGTCTGGAAAGAATTCAACTTGTTTTCTATGGTTTTGGTGATTTTCCAGCATTCACTTCCATAGAGTAGTACACTTAGAACATTACTCTTAAGTATCCTGATTTTCATATTTATGCTTAGTTTTTTTGATTTCCATATAGTCTGCAGCATTGCAAAAGCCTGGTTTGCTCTAGTAAGTCTGCTGTTGATGTCCTCTGTGCTGTCTCCATTTTCTACTACTCTGCTGCCAAGGTATACAAATTCGTTGACCTCCTCCACTAACTTGTTATCTACTCTGAGTACATTTCTGTTGTTCACATTTTGCTTCATTAACTTTGTCTTTCCTACATTGATCTTTAGTCCTGTGTTGTTTGCATTCTGAATTAGCTTGTTTATTTTATCTTGCATATCTTTGTGACTGCTTGATAATAGACAAATGTCGTCCACAAAGTCAAGGTCCTCCAGCACTGTGTCAAGGGTCCATTGTAATCCTCTGCGTTTGTCTGATGTTGCCTCCTTCATTAACCAGTCTACTGCCAGGATAAATAATGTTGGTGATAGTACACATCCCTGCTTCACTCCTGTTTGTACCCTAAAGCTGCTGGAGGTATGTTCTCCACAGATAACTGCATTGAAAACCCTCGTATAGGGCTTTGATTACATTAACTATTTTATGGGGAGGCCATGCCATCTTAGGATTTTCCACAGTGCATCTCTGTTGACACTGTCAAAGGCTTTCTCAAAATCTATGAATAATGCATATGTTGTGCTATGCCCCCACTCATTTGCCTGTTCTAATATTTGTCTAAGTACAAATATGTGGTCTATGCATGATCTTCCTTTCCTAAATCCTGCCTGCTCTTTCCGAAGTTTTTCCTCAAGTGTTGGTACAATTGTGTTGATGATTATTCTGCAAAATACTTTACTGGTGAGTGGCAGTAGGGTAATGCCTCTCCAGTTCCCGCAATCTCTGAGGTCACCCTTCTTTGGTAGTTTTACTATAAGCCCAGTTTTCCACTCCTCTGGGGCTTTTTCTAGATCCCAAATTTGTTGTAATATCCGGCAAAGTTGTTTTGGTGTTTCTGTTTCTTCAGCTTTCAACATCTCAGCAGTCACTTCATCTTCACCTGGTGCTCTGTCTGATTTTAGCTTCTTTATCGCCTCCTTTACTTCATTTATTGTTATTGGTCCTGTATTGATGTTTAGTTCCGTTTTTGCTTCAGGTATGTCTATTGTTTGTGCTGCTTGTGTTCTGTTTAGTAGGGTGTTAAAGTGTTCCCTCTATCTTTCAATTTTTTCTCTTTCTCCACTGACCAGTTGTCCATTTTGTGTTCTTACCGCACTTTCACATCTTGTGTTGAAGTTACCTGTCATCTGCTTTGTGATTTTATATATGGTTTTCATGTCATTTGTATATGCTGCTTTCTCTGCTGTTTCTGCTAAGTTGTCATAATATTGACGTTTATCTTGACGGCATGATTCCTTCACTTCTTTGTCTTTTTGTGCATAATTACTTAAAACTCATTCTTTAAGCCGTTGTGATTTGGTGTTCAGTAATTTTTTCTTGATTTCTTTTCTTTGCTCTATCTTTTCCCATGTGGTCTCGCTTATCCATTCCTCTTTTCTCCTTTTCCGATATCCCAGCACCTCTTTTGCTGTTTCCTGTAGTGTTTTATTGAACTCTAATATGGACATTTCTGCTTCGTCTTGTAGGACACTGAAGCGGTTTTTAAGTACTATTGAGAATTCATTTCTCGTTTGCTGGTCTATCAGTTTTCCTGTATCAAAATGTATCTTTCTGTGTTCTCCGATTTTGGCTTTCCTTAATTTTAGTTTTATTTTTGCTACCAGAAGGTTGTGATCACTTCCTACATCTGCTCCTTTCCTTGCTCGCACATCTTGTAGTGACCGTTTCCACTTGTTTATTAGTATGTGATCGCTTTGGTTTTCTGTGGTTTTATCTGGTGACCTCAAAGTCACCTTATGGATGTTTTTGTGTTGGAAAATTGTCCCTCCGATGGTCATCATGTTTTCTTCACAGAAACTGCACAGTCTTTCTCCATTTTCATTTATTTCTCTGATTCCTTCTCTTCCCATGATTCTTCTTCTATCTTCATTTCCTTCACCTACTTTTGCATTGAAGTCGCCCAAGATGAGTAGCATATCATGTTTGGGTATTGTTTCTACTGTTGCTTGGAGGCTGTTGTAAAAATCTTCTTTTAATTCCTCTTCAGCTGCTTCTGTTGGTGCATAACAAACTATAATAGACAGCTTCGTGAATCTTGAGTTGAACCGTGCATATAATAATCTCTCATTTATTGGGGTCCATTTCAGCAATGCTCTTGATGCTTCTTTTGTTATAATCAATGCTACTCCTCCTTCATGAAGATCTTCTTTACCTGACCATGTTATTGTATCTTATGTGTGCTGTGTTGTTAATTTCCTTCTGCCTTGTCCTGTCCATCTTGCTTCATGTATTCCTAGTATGTCTAGTTTGTATCTGTGCATTTCCCTGATGGTTTGTGCTAGTTTTCCAGTCTGGTTTAGTGTTCGTACATTCCAGCAGCCTATTTGCATCTTGTGTTTAGATCTTTACTCTAAGAATAATGCTTGAAGAACATATTGAAAAGCAAAAACCATCATTCCTGAACTTCACAGACTTTAAAAAAGGCATTTGATAGCATACACAGAGATTCATTGTGGAGAATTTTAAGAATATATGGAATACCATCCAAGATTATCAACATCATTAGAGACCTCTACAATGGATATGTTTGTGCAGTCAACACAGAAGAAGGAATGAGTGAATGGTTCCAGATTGAAACATATCTTGATTTTACAGGTGACATAACTCTTATCAGTGACAATGTGAAGTCAGTGCAAGTAAAAACAAATACCCTGTCTTCAATGGCTAGTAAAATAGGACTTGAAATTAACAAGGATAAAAGAAAAATAATGAAACTTCTAATTAACCACGAAGGACAAATATACGTAGAGGAACCGCTGTTGAAGAAGTAAACTATTTTGCATATCTCGGCATCTACATAGACCAGAATGGTGACACCAGAAAGGAAGTTAGAATTTTAATTGTTAAAGCAGCATTGACCTTCAAGAATCTCAAGAATATATGGCATTCAAAAGTTATAAGCACAAAAACCAAGTTAAGATTATTCAATTCAAATGTAATATCCACCCTCATTTATGCATGTGAAAGCTGGAAAACAACTAAAGAAATAAACAAGAAATTATACTCTCTCTAAAACAAATGCCTAAGGAAAATACTCGGTATAAAGTGGAACAAATTCAAGAACAATGCAGAGATAAGACAGATGAGCATACAGCAACATGTCTCATGGATGATAGAAAAAGAAGATGGACATATGTCAGTCATGTGATGAGAAGGAACAATCAGAGGATCCCCAAACAAGCTATCAAGTGGAACACAACAGGCCGAAGAAAAAGAGGTCGACCATGTGAAAGAGAAGCCAGTTCAATGGGCATAAAATCCCTTGATGAGATTGAAAAACTTGGTGAACTACTATGTGGGCCCTATGTGACTTTTAGCGGCACGGGAAGGATGTAAGATGTGCAAGGTCCAACAATTAAGTGATGACACTGATTTTATTATGGCCAAGACAAAAATGCCACCTGTGAAGCAAAGCATGGAATCCAAAGAGGTATCCTTCATCTGTGATCTAGCAACTTTTTATTGCCGCCCGATAAGCAGACGACAAACAAGGCGCCATTTAGCTGACCTTGTTAGAGGTGCATTGTCATGTAATCAGCATGGAGCAAAAAGCTAACATTAAACTCTGTTTAAAACTCGGAAAAAGTGCCATTGAGACAGTTCAATTGATGCGACAAGTTTATGGGGATAATTGTTTATCTCATGCACAGATATTCAGGTGGTTTTGATGATTCAAAAGTGGTGTGGAAGCAATTACAAATGCAACTAGACATGGACACTCATTTTCTGTTTGTAATGAGGAACTCATTGCAAAAGTTAGAGAACGGATTCAAGAAGATCATTGTTTGACTGTGAGGATGATGGCAGATGAATTTGTTGTTAACTGAGAGACCATTCATAAAATTTTAGTGGAAGATTTGGGCAAGAAAAAAGCTTCTTGCCAGTTTCTACCACATTCGTTGTCTAATGACCAAAAACATCAGCGTGTTGAGTACACAAAAGACATCATCAAAACATGTCGCAGAAATAAACATTTCTTAAACTTGATTGTTGCAGAGGATGAAAATGAATTTTCTGCTATGATCCCACAACTAAATGCCAGAGTGCTCAGTGGAACTCATCATCATCACCAAAAGGCAAAGAATTTCATCTTCAAAAGTTGAAAGTGAAGACAATGTTGGTGTGCTTCCATGACAGCAAAGGAGTTATTCACAAAGAATTTATTCCAGAGGGACAGACTGTCTCTGCCAAAGTTTATTTAAGTATTTGAAACACCTATTGGAAAGGATTCTCTGAGTCTGACCCGAGCATTCAACACCTGGCAGTTTTTTCCTTCTTCATGATAATGCACCGGCTCACCAGGCAGTAGTTGTACAGGAACTTATGACACAAATACAAGTTTGTTTTTCTCAGCCATCCATCCTATTCCCCAGATTTGTCTCCCTGCGATTATTTTCTATTCCCAAAAATGAAAGTTACCATTGAAAGGACGCTTCTTTGATGATACTGATGACATTCAAAGGGGCATAACATCAAGTTTAAGGGCCACACCAACAGAAGAACTGTAGAAGTGTTTGTTAGATCGTGTCACTCGCTGTATCAATGTACAAGGGGTTTACTTTGAGTAAAATACAGGTTTCACTTACTATATCTTCACTGTTGTTTATTTTATTTTTTATGTAATTAGTCTCATTACTTAGTTGACAGACCTTGTAAGATAAGTGATCAGATACTACGGAGAAACATAATAGCCAACGTCATTAATTAATAAAGCTGTTCCTACTTTCGTAAAAAAAAAAAAATAATCCAACCACCCGCTTACTTAAATACAGTTATATGCCATTAACATGATCTGTGGCAAAGCTTTATATAAAAAGAGTTCATGTCATCAGAATAACTTGGTGTATTTTATGGACAGAAAATAAGACAAAATAGACAAAACAATAGAGAAAACTTGAAACTGATAAGAAATAATGAAGAAAAAAAAAGATAAGATCAGATTGTTATAATATTTTAGTCACATCAGCTGCATTATATTTAATGAGAACAATACTGGAAGGAAAGATTGAAGGGAAATGAAGAAGAGGGTGCCAGCAATACAGATAGATGAACAACATTGAGAGATGGATAAGAGTCAAAGCCAGAGTAAGAGTCAGAGGAAGAGGCAGAGAAAGAGTCAGAGTAAGAGTCATAGTAAGAGGCAGAGTAAGAGTGAGAGGCAGAGTAAGAGTAAGAGTTAGAGTAAGAGGCAGAGTAAGAGTTAGAGTAAGAGTCATAGTAAGAGGCAGACTAAGAGTCATAGTCAGAGGCAGAGTAAGAGTTAGAGTAAGAGTCATAGTAAGAGGCAGAGTAAGAGTAAGAGTAAGAGTCATAGTAAGAGGCAGAGGTAGAGTAAGAGGCAGAGTAAGAGTTAGAGTAAGAGGCAGAGTAAGAGTCATAGTAAGAGGCAGAGTAGGAGTCAGAGTAAGAGGCAGAGTAAAAGTAAGAGTTAGAGTAAGAGTCATAGTAAAAGTTAGAGTCAGAGTAAGAGTAAGAGGCAGAGTAAAAGTCAGAGTAAGAGGCAGAGTAGGAGTCAGAGTAAGAGGCACGGTCAGAGTAAGAGTCAGGGTAAGAGGCAGAGTAAGGTAGAGATCTGAATTATCCCTGTGGAGATGACTTAAGATAATGATGGATGATAAGGTTTTGTTCGTCCGTGATGAGACTTGTTCATGTGCAGTGAGTTTTTAGTGTGACAGCTAGGAATTTTTTTATGTGGGATAGGTTTGAGTGTATGTTTAAATCTCCACAGACTTCTTTATGTACAAGGTACTCACAAGAGCAGTTCTCCAAGTCCTATGGTCAAACTGTGGGCCTGGATTTTTATCTCAAGAGAATCCGTCTTCAAGGTGGGACTGGACATACAGACTTTACCCATCCTTACTTTTCATTATCCAGAAACAGAATATAGAATAAGTACAGTCAACAGTTTATTGTTTTCTTGTGACAAATGGGAGATACATATAAAATACTGTCATCACCATTCTGTAAAAATTGATATAAGATGTGCTTTTTTATTTTGACTGATTGTTGCCTATACTAAGATTCCTAGTAACAGAAGAAGAGGCCACCCACACAAAAGATGGAGAGAGGAAATTACAGAAGAATTAAATATCCCATTATATGAAACAAATTGCTGAGCCCTATCAAGACGTCTATTTGTCCTCTCAACACTGAAAAGTATATGAGGAAGGAGACAAGACAAGGCAAGATTTTTGCATGTGAAAATGGTGAAGTTTTACCTGCAAGGTAAAGCTTGCCAGAGTATAGAACCCACACAAAAACATAGATTATGATTGGGTTACATCTACTGCTATGTGCTTTTGTATTGCTAACAGAGATTTTAATAGTTTCTTTTCTAAAACTGAGAAACAAAGAAATCATATGTTCATATGCTAGCACGCATATATATTGGATACTGAAGCACTTTTATATTTTGAGATAGCAGGATCAGATGTGGAGTATAGTATGTTAAGATTAGCTGTGTATATGTGAAATTAGCTGGGTATATGTGAAATTAGCTGGGTATATGTGAAATTAGCTGGGTATATGTGAAATTATATGTGAAATTAGCTGGGTATATTTGAATGTAAAGATGAGCTGTACCAGTAGAAGACAAGCTGAGAATAAATCAAAGGTATGAGTTGTTAAAAGATGATATTTGTTTCATCCTACCTGTGGCAGGTAGCATCAATGTGGCTCTGCAGGTATGGGACATTGGAGGTCAGACCCTGGGGGGTGCCATGCTAGAGAACTACATTTTCGGGGCTCATGTAAGCTAACCACCTGCGACTTTTCCTATTTGTTTTATGATTGATAGCATGAAAGCCAGTGTGAGACATAGTACTAGTGGTTAAGTAAAATTATGTGTGTGCTGTTTTTTACCTATCTTACTTCTTCTTCTTCGTTCGCAATCTGTCTTACTTGAGTAAGCTTTACGACTTTTCCCTGTGTAAATCTTTGATCTTTTTTTTATGTGTGTAATTTTTTTTAACCTCTCTACTCGGACTTCTTGCCTCTATATATAACCTTTGACCTCTCCTACATGTGTAATCTTTGATTCTTCCCAGTTGTGAAGTCTTTAACTTCTGCTCTGTGTTTAATATCTTGAATTGCCTTGTGAAAATCATCCATGACCTGGGTGTGAGGTGTCTTGTGAAAATCAGCCATGACCTGGGTGTGAGGTGTCTTGTGAAAATTATCCATGACCTGGGTGTGAGCTATCTTGTGAAAATTATCCATGATCTGGGTGTGAGGTATCTTGTGAAAATCATCCATATCTGGGTGTGAGCTGTCTTGTGAAAATCATCCATGATCTAGATGTGAGCTGTCTTGTGAAAATCATCCATGATCTAGATTTGAGCTATCTTGTGAAAATTATCCATGATCTGGGTGTGAGGTATCTTGTGAAAATCATCCATGACCTGGGTGTGAGCTGTCGTGTGAAAATCATCCATATCTGGGTGTGAGCTGTCTTGTGAAAATCATCCATGATCTAATTGTAGCTGCTTCTGATATAACTAGTGTGGCCAGTGTGTAAAAGTGGTAAGTAATAACTTTGCAGCATAGAGAAGAAGCTGACTGACCATGATAGGTCTTGTAACAGACAGGGAAGTGCTGTTAATTTATTTTTGTTAACTTGGACCAAGCCATAGCCCCATAATTAACTGATACTTGTCACATTCTCCCACATTTCTGATACATTTCATACTCTCCCACATAATTAACTGATACTTGTCACATTCTCCCACATTTCTGATACATTTCATACTCTCCCACATAATTAACTGATACTTGTCACATTCTCCCACATTTCTGATACATTTCATACTCTCCCACATAATTAACTGATACTTGTCACATTCTCCCACATTTCTGATACATTTCATACATTCCCACATAATTAACTGATACTTGTCACATTCTCCAGTGTTTATGATGCATTTCATATTTTCCCACATAATTAACTGATACTAGTCACATTCTCCAACATAAGTAACTGGTGCTTATTACACTTTCTGATGTAGGCTGTGTTACTTGTTTATGACATCACCAACTACTCAAGTTTTGAAAACCTGGAAGATTGGTTCAAGGTCGTCAGCAAAGTCTGTAGCTCTGGTCCCATGCCACACATGGTTTTGATTGGGAACAAAAGTAGGTCACACAGGTTCTTGAAGCACATACAGTTTATGTTAATCATTTCATTGTTTCAGATATGCCTAGTCAATACGAAGCACTCCAAAAGAGTTATTCCATTAGTGAATATTGTGTTCATGATGGGTCACAATCACATTTTGTGACAAAATCAAACATCTGTAATTTTGTGACATGTTTTGTGAGAACATCAGATAATTATAGTTCTGTAAACTTTTTCTTTTTTTTTTAGTGAAAACATTCAGTATATAAAGTTTCATTCTCAGAATTTATCGGATAATTCTAGTTTTGTAATGTATTTCTGTGTGTTAAATCAATTATTTACACTTTGTGACATTTTCTGTGTGTTAAGTCAAATATATATGAAATATGTTTTATGTGTTAAATGATATATTTATCATTTATGATAAAACATATATTAACTTAAATATACACCGTATGTTACATGCTGCACAAAATACTGATAGCTGTCTGATCTTATCTGTACGAGACTGAAATACTGACAGATTTGTAACTTCTGTATTTTATGAGTTCTATATTTTCATATTACTCATATTTTTTACAATAAATTTGTGTTGGTTTGTTTTTTAATATGCCTAATATATCATAATATTTGAGCCCTGAAGAAGTCCTTTGGCTGAAATGTCAGACTCATTTTTTTTTTTTTTATCTTTCAGTGTAAATTGTTGCTAATTCTATTTTCATGCCATGTCAGCCTAGTAAGGTTGTAGTTGTTGGAAGTTTTCAGTTAACACTTGGGCATCTTAACATGATGATTAAAGGGAGATAGAGGTAGTTTGTGTTCACAGCCAGAGGTTGCTGCCTCTGTTTCATGACCTTATTTATGTTCCCTTGTCCAAAAGGTGACCTTGAGCATATAAGGACTGTTAAAGAGGATAAACACCAAAAGTTTGCGCAGGAGCACAACATGGCCAGTTACTTTGTGTCAGCCAAAACTGGGGAATGTGTAAGTAAAACGTTTTAGACTTCTGATGTACAATGCCAGACTTGTGAGACCAAAACTTGTCTGAATCAGGATTTTTATTTGTTACAGGTTGTTAAAACCCAGATTATTATTTGTTACAGGTTGTTTAAAACCCAAATTCTTATTTGTTACAGGTTGTTTAAAACCCAGATTATTATTTGTTACAGGTTGTTTAAAACCCAGATTCTTATTTGTTACAGGTTGTTTAAAACCCAGATTCTTATTTGTTACAGGTTGTTTAAAACCCAGATTATATTTGTTACAGGTTGTTTAAAACCCAGATTATATTTGTTACAGGTTGTTTAAAACCCAGATTCTTATTTGTTACAGGTTGTTTAAAACCCAAATTCTTATTTGTTACAGGTTGTTTAAAACCCAGATGTAAAACATGTAATGATTTGTCTGGAACCCAGATCTATTCTTCTTCTTCTTCAGCTTTCTGAGCCGTTAAGACTGATTGCTGCAGATAAATGTTGCCTCCGTTCCTCTCTATTCTTAATCTTCTCTCTTCAGTTTGTGACATCAATTTCCATAATACTCATATTTTTTACAATAAATTTGTGTTGGTTTGTTTTTTAATATGCCTAATATATCATAATATTTGAGCCCTGAAGAAGTCCTTTGGCTGAAATGTCAGACTCTTTTTTTTTTTTTATCTTTCAGTGTAAATTGTTGCTAATTCTGTTTTCATGCCATGTCAGCCTAGTAAGGTTGTAGTTGTTGGAAGTTTTCAGTTAACACTTGGGCGTCTTAACATGATGATTAAAGGGAGATAGAGGTAGTTTGTGTTCACAGCCAGAGGTTGCTGCCTCTGTTTCATGACCTTATTTATGTTCCCTTGTCCAAAAGGTGACCTTGAGCATATAAGGACTGTTAAAGAGGATAAACACCAAAAGTTTGCGCAGGAGCACAACATGGCCAGTTACTTTGTGTCAGCCAAAACTGGGGAATGTGTAAGTAAAACGTTTTAGACTTCTGATGTACAATGCCAGACTTGTGAGACCAAAACTTGTCTGAATCAGGATTTTTATTTGTTACAGGTTGTTTAAAACCCAGATTATTATTTGTTACAGGTTGTTTAAAACCCAAATTCTTATTTGTTACAGGTTGTTTAAAACCCAGATTATTATTTGTTACAGGTTGTTTAAAACCCAGATTCTTATTTGTTACAGGTTGTTTAAAACCCAGATTCTTATTTGTTACAGGTTGTTTAAAACCCAGATTATTATTTGTTACAGGTTGTTTAAAACCCAGATTATTATTTGTTACAGGTTGTTTAAAACCCAGATTCTTATTTGTTACAGGTTGTTTAAAACCCAAATTCTTATTTGTTACAGGTTGTTTAAAACCCAGATGTAAAACATGTAATGATTTGTCTGGAACCCAGATCTATTCTTCTTCTTCTTCAGCTTTCTGAGCCGTTAAGACTCATTGCTGCAGATAAATGTTGCCTCCGTTCCTCTCTATTCTTAATCTTCTCTCTTCAGTTTGTGACATCAATTTCCATAATATCCTCTTCTATGTTGTCTTTCCATCTCTGTCTTGGTCTACCCCTTGGTCTTGTTTCCTTCATCTCTTGTGGATACATCATTTTTGTTATCTTCCATTCTCTCTGCATCCCCCGGTCAGCGTAGTCTGTTCAGTTTCAAGACTTTTATAATTCATTGGGATTCAAATAATCTGTTCAGTTCAGTGTTCTTTCTAGCTCTCCATTCCCCACAGTTGGTATCCTTTATCAGCCCAAAGATTCTTCTTAGGATCTTGTTCTCAAAGATCTGCAATTGTTATTCATCTTTCTAAAAGTATGCAAAAAGCCCCAATATAACTTTTGATTATTTAATGGTTTGTCTAAGACTCACATATTAAAGTTGTCATGATTTAATGAACCCAAATGCATACCTGTTACAGTTCTTCTAAATACCAGGTGATAGACCTTTTATATTTTGTTTAAAGTCCAAAGAGCAAACAAAGTTAAGAGTGAGACCAACTTTGACCCACTCAACTTTTCTAACCCAAAGCCAAAATCACCAGCAAGAATTAGCACCCTGCAATTTTAGATCTGATACCAGAAAGTACAGCTGCATCATCAGACTAGCCTTGATGTAGCACAATTTGTGGACAAGGAGAGACTCTTTAAGGAGGTTTAAGGGAGAATCATGAAGGAATATAAGCTTAGAGTGCCATGTTAGTTCTGTGAACTGGGTGGTTGGTTGTGTGGAAAGAGAAAGGACAATTACAACCAGACAGGTGGTTAGTTGTATGGAAAGAGAAAGGACAGTTATAACCAGACTGGGTGGTTGGTTGTATGGAAAGAGAAAGGACAGTTATAACCAGACTGGGTGGTTGGTTGTATGGAAAGAGAAAGGACAGTTATAACCAGACTGGGTGGTTGGTTGTATGGAAAGAGAAAGGACAGTTATAACCAGACTGGGTGGTTGGTTGTATGGAAAGAGAAAGGACAGTTATAACCAGACTGGGTGGTTGGATGTATAGAAAGAGACAGGACAGTTATAACCAGACTGGGTGGTTGGATGTTTAGAAAGAGAAAGGACTGTTATAACTTGACTGGGGGGGGGGGGGGGTTTGGGACATTTACATTAAACACAGATGGTCCTTGACATGTGTTAGGTTCACCTATAATAAATCCAGTCCCAGGACATTACATATTTAGTTTTACATTTCATCTTTTTACTATTAAATCAGTTTTATGAATGTACACTATGTTTGAAACAGACACTTAATGCACACAATGTTTGAAACAAACACTTAATGCACACTATGTTTGAAATAAACACTTAATGCACACTATGTTTGAAATAAACACTTAATGCACATTATGTTTGAAAGGAAACATTTAATGCACACTATGTTTGAAAGGAAACATTTAATGTACACTATGTTTGAAAGCAAACATTTAATGTACACTATGTTTGAAAGCAAACATTTAATGTACACTATGCTTGAAAGCAAACACTTAATGTACACTATGTTTGAAAGCAAACACTTAATGTACACTATGTTTGAAAGCAAACATTTAATGTATACTATGTTTGAAAGCAAACACTTAATGTACACTATGTTTGAAAACAAACACTTAATGTACATTATGTTTGAAAGCAAACATTTAATGTGCACTATGTTTGAAAGCAAACACTTAATGTACACTATGTTTGAAAGCAAACACTTAATGTACACTATGTTTGAAAGCAAACACTTAATGTACACTATGTTTGAAAGCAAACATTTAATGTATACTATGTTTGAAAGCAAACACTTAATGTACACTATGTTTGAAACAAACACTTAATGTACATTATGTTTGAAAGCAAACATTTAATGTGCACTATGTTTGAAAGCAAACACTTAATGTACACTATGTTTGAAACAAACACTTAATGTACATTATGTTTGAAAGCAAACATTTAATGTGCACTATGTTTGAAAGCAAACACTTAATGTACACTATGTTGAAAGCAAACATTAATGTACACTATGTTTGAAACAACTGAGTCCATAGAGTCAGGTCAGAAACTTATTAGTCAGAATTGTGCTTAATGTCATCAGCCTCACTTATCATGAACTAGATGTCATGTCATGAGACTCTTGTTATATAGAATAGATGTGATGTCACAAGTCTTTCAGCCTAAAACATATGTCATATCCTTTGCATTTTCTGGTATAAAGAGATGCCATGTCTACAACACTTCAGCATAAACTAGATGTCATATCACATGCCCATTTCGACATGTAAACATGTCATATCACATGCCTATCAACTTAAAGTATATAACCTCTGTTAATATAAGCATAATAACATTTTGACATGCTCACAGAATGGCCTGAGCATTAATTAGATGTCATGTTATCTTCCTCTCAGCATGGTCTAAACATTAATTAGATGTCATGTTATCTTCCTCTCAGCATGGTCTAAACATAAATTAGATGTCATGTTATCTTCCTCTCAGCATGGTCTAAACATACATTAGATGTCATGTTATCTTCCTCTCAGCATGGTCTAAACATAAATTAGATGTCATGTTATCTTCCTCTCAGCATGGTCTAAACATACATTAGATGTCATGTTATCTTCCTCTCAGCATGGTCTAAACATACATTAGATGTCATGTTATCTTCCTCTCAGCGTGGTCTAAACATACATTAGATGTCATGTTATCTTCCTCTCAGCGTGGTCTAAACATACATTAGATGTCATGTTATCTTCCTCTCAACATGGTCTAAACATAATTTAGATGTCATGTTATCTTACTCGCAGTAGAGAATAAATATTATGTCATCAGCCTCTCAAAATAAATTGAATGTAACATCAACATGAATGGAATGTCCCCACCATAAACTGGACATAATACTGTGATATTTTTGGATGATACAAACAGTATGCCTTAGCGCTAGCTTCATCTCTTATGTGCAGAAATGACTTGAATGACATCTTTCTTTTGTGCAAAAATATATCTTTACATTTATTTTTTAAAAATTCCCATCAGTTTGCTACTGCTGTTTTGTAGCTGTCTTTCAGTAGTGTCATTCTGTTGTCTTGTGCCGGTACTTCTGTTATATATCTTCTGTTGTCTTGTGCTGGTACTTCTGTTATATATCTTCTGTTGTCTTGTGCTGGTACTTCTGTTATATATCTTCTGTTGTCTTGTGCTGGTACTTCTGTTATATGTCTTCTGTTGTCTTGTGCTGGTACTTCTGTTATATGTCTTCTGTTGTCTTGTGCTGGTACTTCTGTTATATGTCTTCTGTTGTCTTGTGCTGGTACTTCTGTTATATGTCTTCTGTTGTCTTGTGCTGGTACTTCTATTATATATCTTCTGTTGTCTTGTGCTGGTACTTCTGTTATATGTCTTCTGTTGTCTTGTGCTGGTACTTCTGTTATATATCTTCTGTTGTCTTGTGCTGGTACTTCTATTATATATCTTCTGTTGTCTTGTGCTGTTACTTCTGTTATATGTCTTCTATTGTCTTGTGCTGGTACTTCTGTTATATGTCTTCTGTTGTCTTGTGCTGGTACTTCTGTTATATGATCTTTAATCCTGAACCAGTATGGTGTTGAACTTGATGTTTTTCAATGTAATCTGTGCTTGTGAAATGTGAAAATCACACTTCCTTTTCTGCTGAACTGTTTTTGATATTGCTTTTGTGTTTTGGCTAGGGCAGTTTAATCAACACAGCCTGTGAATACTGCATTCAGCTCTAACATAGACCATCCAGTGATGTTTCTGATGTCTGTATCAGCTTTCCTGATGTCTGTATCAGCTTTCCTGATGTTTCAGATGATATCCATGTGAGAACTGCAACATCAACATGCTGCATGAGCAGCAGCCGGTTCTTCATGTGGCCCTGCACTGTGAACAAAGTACTGAGGTCTATGACATCAGACATGAAGAAAAATAGATGGTCCCACCTCTAACGACACATTATTTTGTTGATAACTACAGTAACCCCCCCTCCCCCCACAGTTTGCTTCAAATCCACCTGTGCTAGCCCTGTCTCATATATGCACCTGTCAGTGTCACTATTTATTAGGTCCATCTGCCTTATCCATTGTAATTGTTTTGTTTAGTTAAGACTAAGTGAACACATACTGGTTTAAAAGTTGGATTGTTATCTCATGCTGTCAGTGTCCCTGCAGTTCATATGTTACTGCTAGTGCTGTTGACTCTCAAAATATTCCTTGCCACAATAAGATATTAAAACATTGTTTTATATGGTGTCTCATCTCTTTATGTGATCTATTTTTGTATATATATATTTATATTTGTGGAATATATTATCATTTAACATCTGCTTTTTCTTGTTATTTCACTATCATGAGTAGACTGGTCTGTCATATGTGGAGTGCGTGAACAGTTAGGAGTGGACTAATTAGTCATACGTAGTGTGTGAACAATCGCAAATGAATTGGTCAGTCATTCATGAAGTGTTCTGACAGAGTTACTGGCCAGTCATAAATGGAGTGCTTGGCTCATGAATTGCATAGTCAGTGAAATACTGAGTGGATTGATCAGTAAGGTTTGAAGTGTTTGGAAGGTGTGAATGGATTGGTAAATCAGTCATGAAGTATTTGGATGGTGCGAATAGATTGGTCAATCAGTCATGAAGTATTTGGATGGTGTGAATGGATTGATCAATCAATTATAAAGTGTTTGGATGGTGTGAATGGATTGGTCAATCAGTCATGAAGTATTTGGATGGTGTGAATGGATTGGTCAATCAATTATAAAGTGTTTGGATGGTGTGAATGGATTGGTAAATCAGTCATGAAGTATTTGGATGGTGCGAATAGATTGGTCAATCAGTCATGAAGTATTTGGATGGTGTGAATGGATTGGTCAATCAATTATAAAGTGTTTGGATGGTGTGAATGGATTGGTCAATCAGTCATGAAGTATTTGGATGGTGTGAATGGATTGGTCAATCAATTATAAAGTGTTTGGATGGTGTGAATGGATTGGTCAGTCAATTATAAAGTGTTTGGATGGTGTGAATGGATTGGTCAATCAATTATAAAGTGTTTGGATGGTGTTAGTGGGCAGATGAGCATGACTGTGTACGAGATCATACTGCAAGCATGTACAGGCTGAAGGTACCATGACTTTGTGTACATGATATACTGCAAGCATGTACAGGTTGAAGGTACCATGACTTTGTGTACATGATATACTGCAAGCATGTACAGGCTGAAGGTACCATGACTTTGTGTACATGATATACTGCAAGCATGTACAGGCTGAAGGTACCATGACTTTGTGTACATGATATACTGCAAGCATGTACAGGCTGAAGGTACCATGACTTTGTGTACATGATATACTGCAAGCATGTACAGGCTGAAGGTACCATGACTGTACGTGATCATACTGCAAGCAAGTACATGTACAGACAGTATATTGTGTACAATAATACATCGCAAAAAATGATTTCAAGTGTGACTAAATGTAAAATCATTGAGTCACAGTATGTTCATATTATGTCTGCCTGGCTGCACATAGTGACCTTTGACTTCATAGTTTTTTTTACCTGGTTTTTGGATGGTTGATATTTGCATGGCTATTGACCCACTATCAGCTTCCTATGTCTAAATGGCTTTTGGCCTGATTAATTTGGCTAGTAATCTCATGTGTGAAATGGTGTTGACTCACTCTCTGGACGCTGATGTCTGTTTATGTGGTGACTGGGTAGTTGCTGATATAATTTATGAGTTGCTGTTGCCCCAGTTTCCAGGTAACCTGATGTGTGCAAGATTGTTCATTCAGTTTCTGGGTACCTTATGACTTGTGTGGGTTGCCGCTAACCTGATAACTTGTGTAGGTAGCAGCTAACCTGATAACTTGTGTAGGTAGCAGCTAACCTGATAACTTGTGTGGGTTGTAGCTAACCTGATAACTTGTGTAGGTAGTAGCTAACCTGATAACTTGTGTGGGTTGCCGCTAACCTGATAACTTGTGTAGGTAGTAGCTAACCTGATAACTTGTGTAGGTAGTAGCTAACCTGATAACTTGTGTAGGTAGTAGCTAACCTGATAACTTGTGTAGGTAGTAGCTAACCTGATAACTTGTGTAGGTAGTAGCTAACCTGATAACTTGTGTAGGTAGTAGCTAACCTGATAACTTGTGTAGGTAGTAGCTAACCTGATAACTTGTGTGGGTTGCCGCTAACCTGATAACTTGTGTAGGTAGTAGCTAACCTGATAACTTGTGTAGGTAGTAGCTAACCTGATAACTTGTGTAGGTAGTAGCTAACCTGATAACTGTGTAGGTAGTAGCTAACCTGATAACTTGTGTGGGTTGCCGCTAACCTGATAACTTGTGTAGGTAGTAGCTAACCTGATAACTTGTGTAGGTAGTAGCTAACCTGATAACTTGTGTAGGTAGTAGCTAACCTGATAACTTGTGTGGGTTGCTGATAACTTGTGTAGGTAGTAGCTAACTTGATAACTTGTGTAGGTAGTAGCTAACCTGATAACTTGTGTAGGTAGTAGCTAACCTGATAACTTGTGTAGGTAGTAGCTAACCTGATAACTTGTGTAGGTAGTAGCTAACCTGATAACTTGTGTAGGTAGTAGCTAACCTGATAACTTGTGTAGGTAGTAGCTAACCTGATAACTTGTGTAGGTAGTAGCTAACCTGATAACTTGTGTAGGTAGTAGCTAACCTGATAACTTGTGTAGGTAGCAGCTAACCTGATAACTGTGTAGGTAGCAGCTAACCTGATAACTTGTGTAAGTAGTAGCTAACCTGATAACTTGTGTAGGTAGTAGCTAACCTGATAACTTGTGTAGGTAGCAGCTAACCTGATAACTTGTGTAGGTAGCAGCTAACCTGATAACTTGTGTAGGTAGTAGCTAACCTGATAACTTGTGTGGGTTGCAGCTAACCTGATAACTGTGTGGGTTGCCGCTAACCTGATAACTTGTGTAGGTAGTAGCTAACCTGATAACTTGTGTAGGTAGTAGCTAACCTGATAACTTGTGTAGGTAGTAGCTAACCTGATAACTTGTGTAGGTAGTAGCTAACCTGATAACTTGTGTAGGTAGTAGCTAACCTGATAACTTGTGTAGGTAGTAGCTAACCTGATAACTTGTGTAGGTAGTAGCTAACCTGATAACTTGTGTGGGTTGCCGCTAACCTGATAACTTGTGTAGGTAGTAGCTAACCTGATAACTTGTGTAGGTAGTAGCTAACCTGATAACTTGTGTAGGTAGTAGCTACCTGATAACTTGTGTAGGTAGTAGCTAACCTGATAACTTGTGTGGGTTGCCGCTAACCTGATAACTTGTGTAGGTAGTAGCTAACCTGATAACTTGTGTAGGTAGTAGCTAACCTGATAACTTGTGTAGGTAGTAGCTAACCTGATAACTTGTGTGGGTTGCTGATAACTTGTGTAGGTAGTAGCTAACCTGATAACTTGTGTAGGTAGTAGCTAACCTGATAACTTGTGTAGGTAGTAGCTAACCTGATAACTTGTGTAGGTAGTAGCTAACCTGATAACTTGTGTAGGTAGTAGCTAACCTGATAACTTGTGTAGGTAGTAGCTAACCTGATAACTTGTGTAGGTAGTAGCTAACCTGATAACTTGTGTAGGTAGTAGCTAACCTGATAACTTGTGTAGGTAGTAGCTAACCTGATAACTTGTGTAGGTAGCAGCTAACCTGATAACTTGTGTAGGTAGCAGCTAACCTGATAACTTGTGTAAGTAGTAGCTAACCTGATAACTTGTGTAGGTAGTAGCTAACCTGATAACTTGTGTAGGTAGCAGCTAACCTGATAACTTGTGTAGGTAGCAGCTAACCTGATAACTTGTGTAGGTAGTAGCTAACCTGATAACTTGTGTGGGTTGCAGCTAACCTGATAACTTGTGTAGGTAGCAGCTAACCTGATAACTTGTGTAGGTAGTGGCTAACCTGATAACTTGTGTAGGTAGCGGCTAACCTGATAACTTGTGTAGGTAGTGGCTAACCTGATAACATGTGTAGGTAGCAGCTAACCTGATAACTTGTGTAGGTAGCAGCTAACCTGATGGTGCAGGTGGACGCTAACCTGATAAGTTGTGTGGACAGAAGCTAACTTGATAACTTGTGTGGGTAGACACTAACCTGATAACTTGTGTGGATAGAAGTTAACCTGATGGTGCAGGTAGCAGCTAACCTGACTTGTGTAGGTGGCAACTTTATAGACTGTTTCAATTTCTGAATGACTCTTAACATGATGTTGTTTGGCTGATATCTGAATACTGTTACCATAAGATTGTTTAAACTGTTTAATGATATCAGGTTATTTGTGATACGCATTACTGATGTCTAGATTGATCTGAGAGATGTTGTCACATCGGACCAGTGACTGTCACGTGGAGACAACCCTATGTTTTGTTGCATATACCGTAGCACTCTTGTAATGTATCTCCTATATAGTGGAGCAAGCATTGATTATGTGAATGTTGGTTTACTTTCTGCATCTTTATGGTACTGATTGTGTCTTTGTGCACACTTATGTATTAATTTGGTTATCACAGGCAGTTGTAAACATTTCTTGAGTGATGGTTCACTTATTTACCAGCAGGAAGTGGTCAGATTTTGAAGAATAAACAACATGCAAAAGTGTAAAGGTTTTTATATTCTTCATGCCCATCTCTTGTAATGGCTCTAATAAATTGCAGATTCTGGACAGGAGTTGGTAGTGTCTTGTAGATATATGATGTTATGGATTCATTTATAATTGTTTATGTTGCAAGTTATAAGAATTGGTGAGTTCTGGCTTGTTCATTAACAGAGATAAATGATATTTGTTGATGTTTTGATTACCAGAGATAAATGGGATTTTATTGATGTTTTGACTGTCAAGGGGGGAAAAAAGGAATTTGTTGATGTTTTGACTGTTAGAGAAAAAAAGGGGTTTGTTGATATTTTGACTGTCAGAGAAAAAAAGGGATTTGCTGATGTTTTGACTGCCAGAGATAGAGTGGATTTGTTGATTGGGAGATAATTTGTATTTGTTGATGTTTTGCCTGCCAGAGATAAATGGCATGTGTCAATGTTTTGGCAGTCAGAGGTAAATGGTATTTGTAAATGTTTTGATTGTCAGAGGTAAATGGCATTTATAGATGTTTTGACTGTCAGAGATAAATGGTACTTGAGGCTAGACACGAGAGAGAAAACCTTCAGTGGCCAGACGTGAGTGAGAAGAGCCTACTGCCCAGTCTGTCATGAGCAGGAGTATCACAAACTCAAAAAGGCAAGTTACAGACAGATGAAATCAGAAAGATCTGGGATCGAAACAATGACAGGCCAGGAATTACATAAAAATGGAAGGTCAAGTATAATTTTAAAAAAGAAGATAGTCCAGATATGACCATAAAAAAAGAAATTCTAGATAGCAATAAAGGTCAGGTATATCAATAAGGAACAGCTAGATATATCAGTGAAGAAAAGCTAGATATAGAAATAAAGAAATTGTAGATATAGCAATAATGAAATGATATATATATATATAGCAATAACAAGTGGGAAGATATAACAATAAAGAAACGCTTGATATAGAAATACAGAAAACCTAAGTATAGCAATAAAGATAAGCTAAAAATGGCAATATAAAGGGGAAAACCAAAAAAGGCCTGGTATAATAAGATAAAAGCCTTCATTTATTCATTCATTTGCATGTCTTTGCAGAACTCTGCCTCCCTATAGCACTCCTGTAGGCCTCTCAGTTGTGAGCAAGATGGCCTGCTGCTGATGCATCTATTTGCAGCCATCTTCACCTTGGTCTTCCTATCTTTCTTTTTTTCCCATTATGTACCCTTCCAAGACGGTCTTCTCTAGATTATCATGACGTTTAATGTGTCCAAAATATTTAAGTTTTCTTTGTTTAATCCTCTTTATTAGCCAACCTTCTTCATTTTTTTTTAGACAACGAAAACAACAGGCCGTGACCCGGTGGTACTGCAAACCGGGTCCACCCGTAACGAGATGTGGACCATACCCACGGCATTCAACGTGCAGGGCAGGCCTCGGGCATCTCGTTTAGTTAAAAAATAACGACGCTTTTGTTAACCAAAGGCCATGTTGATCAGGGTACCTGCTAAGAGGACACTTTGACCTCAGCCACTTTGATCTTAGCCAAAAGGCCGAGAAGCCAACCTTCTTCAATATTAAGTTCCTGTAGTATGGATATATTTTTTCTTTTTTTTTTTTTTGTCCATGATATTTGGAGAACTTCTACAGCATTCACATTCAAAGGCATTTATGTGTTTCTCAGCTGTTTTGTTAAGTGTCCAGGTCTCACAGGTATATGTTGCGATGGGAAAGATGCATGCCCTTCAAAATCTTATTTTTGTATTTCTGTCTGTTCCTCTCCACAGATTCTTTAGTTGTTTTACTTTCTGAAGAGCGATAGATGTCCTCCTTCTATTGTCGGTTCGGGTTCTTTCCCCTAAATAATAATTCACATTGTTGATTTCTGCTTTCACAGTCGGCTATTTCATACATTCCTCTGCAATATTCCTTCCATCTTTCTAGAATTTCCTCTGTCAAGGTATTCCCCATCGTCACAAATTACATTTAGCTTAGGTGTGACATTTTTTGTCAATGTCTTCATTTCTTTAAACATTTCGCCATCTCTTCCACACTTACTATGTCCTTCTATTCTTTCACAACAATCTTGTATGCATTGTATTTTTTAGTCTTTTCTTATGTTTCTTCTTCTTTTGTTAAAGATTTATATTCCTCTTTGTTGTTGTTTGTCACTTTTCGTTTTCATTTCTCTACGTTGTTTTATCAGTTCTAGTGTGCCTGCTGTAATCCATCCATTCTTTTGCGTTTTCTTTACTGGAACCATGTCTTTAGCTGTTGTTGTTATTAAGATATCTCTGGCCTGCGTAGCCAATTCATCTGGTGTCATCTCCTCCTGTACAGCCATCAGGATTTCGAAACGGTTCTTCACGTATATAACGTATTATTCTGGTATTCTTGTAACATCAAGCCTTATATAGTAATAAAGAAAAACCAAATGTGAAAAAAGGCAGATTAAACAACACACAGTAAAAAGCAGCAATGAACGCAGAAATGGAAAAGCCCGGTAAATCCTGTTTATATCTGGCTATTATTTGGTGCAGACAGGAAGTGCTAAAGTTGCTCTCCGGATGTCTGCCACTTGCTGAATGCAAAGTTGCCTTTTGTTCTCTCATCTCACAGAAAATGGAGCTGATCTTTAGTAGTCACATTGTGAAACTATTCAGCGTGGAATGTGTCTTCATCTTTCAGCTTTGTGCGACATATAACGTGGAGGAATCCCAACAGGGTTCCAATGAAACGGTTCTACAAGCAAGTGCATCATGTCTGCCGGGGTATTTCGGGAAGGGGTGTGCCAGAAAATGCCCTAGCACATGCCCAAAATCTTGCTACAGCCACGGCTTATGCAAGATCTGTTCTCGCGTTGGAGTGCAGCCCCCAGACTGTGTGAAGTCTTGCCTGAGTGGGTTTTATGGTTTGAATTGCAAGAAAAGATGCAGACGAGAGTGTCAATATTCAGCCTGTGATTCCGAGACTGGAAAGTGTAACGAATGTAGGTCAGCTGGATTTCAGTTACCGCTGTGTGCCAGTCTGTGTTTGCCAGGAACGTTTGGTAGAAACTGCAGGAGTCGCTGCCCATTCTCGTGTCGCGAAAAGTGTGATCCTATAACTGGAAACTGTGTTGAGTGTAGTCATGGTGAAGGACCTAACTGTCAGGTGAACTGTGCTAGCCTGGACAATCAGGATGTTTGCAGGTTGTACTGCCCGGACAAATGTTTGACATGGTGCAACACGACAGACAGTACGTGTGCTGTTTGTTTGCCAGGATACAAACCGCCATATTGTAAAGAACAGTGCAGCGATGGTTACTATGGAAATAGTTGTAAGGAAAGATGTTCGATTCGCTGTAAAGATCACCAGTGTGACCCAGTTAGTGGATTGTGCTTTGCCTGCACTGACGGGTACGTAGGTCAGAGATGTAACGGTCAGTGTATTCCAGGCTTTTATGGGCCAGAATGTCTGCTGTCTTGTCCAGAGACTTGTCTCGGTGCTCAGTGTCATTTTACAAACGGCAACTGTACTCACTGCTCCCCTGGCTACACAGGTGGACAGTGTTCAGAGCTGTGTCAGGAAGGAAAGTACGGCGAGGATTGTAGGCTGACCTGCTCTGTCACGTGTGGAGGAAGGTGCGATCCCGCGAGCGGTGCCTGCTGGAGCTGTGTTCCAGGATTTGTTGGTTTATCTTGCAATGAGACCTGCAAGGCCGGCTACTACGGCAATGGATGTGCCAGTTCGTGCCCCAAGACATGCTTAAAACATCTGTGTGATCACGTGACAGGCATATGCATAGCATGCAGGAGAGACTATCGTGGTAGGATGTGTGACGAAGCAGTCGAGACGAGTTCGGGGCGTTTACTGCTAGCAGTATTAACTCTAGTGGGACTAACAGCTCTATTTGTGTTGCTTCTCGTCGCTTGCATGGCCCGCAAGCGAATGGTCAACAGATGCTTGACAGCAAGAACGAAGAAGGCATCCGGAGGCATTGGGCTGAGAGAAACAGCATCTGAGATTCAGGAGAGACCTATAAAAAATTTGACCTCTGACCCACTCGCATGTCAAGATGGCACTGAGTTCCATCGCCATCTTCTCAAAAGAATGGCTCGTGCAGCCAAGGAGCTCGCCCGAGGTAAAAATTCTCCACTTTCCGCTGAGCTAGAAATAAAAGCTCTGTCCCAAGACAAACTAAGCTTTTCCTCTCTTTCAGCGGACACAAAAACTATACCCCGTGAGAAAATGGGCGTGTCTTCACGGTCAGTATACACAAAGACTTACTCCCGTGACAAAATGGGTGTGTCTTCACAATCAATAGACACAAAAACTGTCACAAGTGACAGAATGGGCGTGTCTTCACAGTCAGTATACACAAAGACTTACTCCCGTGACAAAATGGGTGCGTCTTCACAATCAATAGACACAAAAACTGTCACAAGTGACAGAATGGGCGTGTCTTCACAGCCAGTGATGACTTCTGTCAAATCACGAGAACAAAGAGAAACACTCGTTCTCAATCATGAAACTACTGTGGTCAATTTGTTGAGTTTTCCCTCCTCTTTAAATGGACAAAACTTACAAACGTCTAGCACATTCTACAGCGGAAGAGCTGCATGCCCAGCTAGTGACTTTAGTAGGAGGCTGTCTAAACGAGATCTGACAGCTGTCTCTTCATACCAAAATATTATCAAGCATTCGATGAATGCAGGAGGATCTGCTTGCAATATGAGAACAGAGAATAGTGTGTTGCCTTGTCTTGGAGAAGGCCACCATTCACTAGAGCGGGATAAAGCTCGTGTCCATGGGTTTCGTGTAAAAGTCAAGAGTTCCGGAGAAACAAACGTTTCTCGGAGCGAGAGCAGTCAGCGTTCACAAGAAAAAGTCTCTGCAAACTCGTCACTGTATTTGCCATCACGTCCTCCCTTGCTTCTAAGCGAACGGTCGCCAGAGATGCTGGCCGCTCAGTCACATGGCTTTGGTCATCAAGGCAGTTCTGATTCTTTGTTTGGAGTAGCCTCTGATGAACTCTCTGACAGCATGGCTAACGATAGTAGTCAGACCACTGAAAGAGAAGACAAAATAGAATATTCACACTTGCCTTTTAAAACTAAGAGAACGTCTGTCAGTCAAACAGTCGTGGGTACAGGAGATGAAATGTTATTACAAGTAAGCACAACTTTGAACAGAGCCTTCAGTAGTCACAGCATGCTAGAGTCCAAGAACCCCACGAAATTGACTAATATGGTACATGACAGCAGAGTGTGTAAAGATGATCCAGCTACAGGCCATGGCAACAGAGTGTGTAAAGATGATTTAGCTATAGCCCATGACAGCAGAGTGCGCAAAGATGATCTAGCTACAGCCCATGACAGCAGAGTGTGTAAAGATGATCTAAATACAGCCCATGATAGCAGAGTGTGTAAAGATGATCTAGCTACAGCCCATGACAGCAGAGTATGTAAAGATGATCTAGCTACAGCCCATGACAGCAGAGTGTGTAAAGATGATCTAACTACAGCCCATGATAGCAGAGTGTGTAAAGATGATCTAACTACATCCCATGGTAGCAGAGTGTGTAAAGATGATCTAACTACAGCCCATGATAGCAGAGTGTGTAAAGATGATCTAACTACAGCCCATGATAGCAGAGTGTGTAAAGATGATCTAACTGCAGCCCATGACAGCAGAGTGTGTAAAGATGATCTAACTACAGCCCATGACAGCAGAGTGTGTAAAGATGATCTAACTACAGCCCATGATAGCAGAGTTTGTAAAAATGAAGATCTAGACACTGCTCCCCGCGTCAAGGCATGTAAAAATGGTGGTGAAGTCGCAGCCATCACAGTTCTTCAAAGTGCTGAACAAAGACCACAACATGAGCTAGTCGACTTTATAGAAGGCGTGAAAGACCACACAAAGAAGTCATATTCACTGTCAGACACTGCCAGAAGTTTTCTACTCTATGATAAGTCAACTCCAATTTCAGTACATTCTTATCCAGCATGTCCCACTAGTAACAATGTTAGGCCAAAGACAGACACCATCTTTGGTGGACTCTATTTAGGTTCCAACTTTCCCATAAAACCACCTTCGTCTCCTTCGTGCCTCTTACATGCTGATGAGATGAGTGGTCACCCAGTGGCCAGCAGTTGGTCAGCCCACAGAAATCAGGATGGAAATGACCAGAGGTCAGTACTTGATCCAGTTGGGTCAGACAGTGATGATGCTGCCACATGTAGGAAGCACCGGCTATTGGAAGCCGTTGTTCAACAGGAAGTTGTCTCTACAGCTAATGACCATGTAATCACGTGCTGTGACCACCAGAGTTTTAGAACAGATGACCAGTTACCCTCACAGGAGCAGGAGAGTGTGAACGTTTCGCCGTCTTTGGACACAGAGAAAGAGAAACTAATGATTTTCGCGAGCATACAACGACCCCTGCTCAAACACTGGATTGAAGAAGATTCAGAAGTGAACAAAAATCTGCAAATACGCGAGGAACTTCCGAGATCTTCAATATCTGGATCTTTCATCATGGCAGCCAGAAGAACGTATAAAGGAGATAACCCAAGTCCGAAACTCATCCGCTGTTCCACCACGCGCCAGGTGTCACCCATGTACACACATAATAACTTATCACAGACCACTACTCGGCTGCAGCCTCTACCTACTCCACCACCTGAAGGCAAAAAAACATTGAGACCGGTTAGAAGATTGTCCATATCTTCTCCTTCGAGCTCTGAATCCCTGGTACATGACGCAGAGTCTGGGAGGTGACACGTGGTCAGCCCGGAATAGGGGCAGATAATCAGATCCTGACAGTCGAGAAATCAGTGTTAGACATTTAAACAAAACACAACGGAATAAATCTATTCCCCCCCCCCCTTTTTTTTTCTACACACATGCACACACATCAGGTGCATGTCAAGTATTTTAACAACAGCAACAACAAAATAAGGAATTAAAGAAGTTGACAGGTATGCTTTCAATTTGCCCAATTTGTGATGGACAGAATCCTGTGAGATAGATAAATAGCGATTGCGGTTTCTATTTGTTTTAGTAATAAAGGTAGACAGCTGTGTATGTTCATTTTTACCAAAGACAGAAAGAATGAGGAAAGTGGGCAGAATCAAGGAAGGCAGAAACTAGGATGAGCACGTATGAATGAAGAACATACAATAATCCAATATTTCAGCAAAGCCTTTCCAAAGATCATATACAGAAGCAGCAGATAAAAATACGAAAAGTAGGTGAAAAATTAACAAGTGTTTTAGATATCCTACTTCTGAGAAACGAGCACAAAATGCACCCAGAATGACGTAGGTAAGCACAAAATGGAAGTGGGCGATTGGCTGACAAATGAAGTAAAGTGAGGGTGGCAAAGTGTATCATAAGTAAACAACAAAGCATTATGTCCCAGATGGCCCCAGTTTGCTCCCATCGGATACCTATGGCTAAACAAAAGTCGCCTAGTTGGTGTAGATAACAAAAGTGAGCAAACAAATGCGGGGGTGGGCGAAATAAGGTTCAGAGTGGCTAGAGAATACATGCTCATCTTAGTTCCTGCCATTCTTGTTTCCGCCCCCTTTAAGGTTCAAAGTGACTAGAGAATACATGCTCATCTTACTTCCTGCCATTCTTGTTTCCGCCCCCTTTCCTTGCTCTTTCTGTCTTTCTGTAAAACTGAACCATACACCTCCATCTACATTCTGACAAAACCCTGATATATTCATGAGATATGATCGGCTAAAATGTTAAGAAAAATGGAAATAATATCAAAGAAAACAAGTCACGTTACCTAACCTGATTCATGGAGAAAAATGTATAGAGCTTTGGAAGAGTATTTGGGACAAACTAATCAAATTTTGATTAGATTAAGTGTTTGGCACTTCATGAAAAGCAAAGACAAAACAAAACAAAAACTGAATTTGTCTCTTTGTTGCAAACACGCTTCTTGTCTGTGCTTGAGTTGCTGAAATCAGAGTTTGTGTTTGTGCTTGTGTGTGCTCGAGTTGCTGAAATCAGAGTTTGTGTCTGTTCTGGCTGTGCTTGCGTTGCTGAAATCAGAGTTTTTGTCTGTGCCTGTGTGTGCCTTGAGTTGCTGAGATCAGAGCATGTGTCGGAAGTATCTGATGTTGTCTGCTTTCGATTTGATGGAGTAAATGATGTCTGTACCTGAATTATTGTAGTAATTGGTGTTTGTTGTTTGTACTAGACTTGTTAGAGTAACTGAGCTTGTTGCATGTGTTTGAACTGTTCTAGTAATTAATGTTTGTTTTCTGCACGTGAACTGTTGTTTTATTTTATGTACTTGAACTGTTGAAGTAACTGATGTTTTATTTTATGTACTTGAACTGTTGAAGTAACTGATGTTTTATTTTATGTACTTGAACTGTTGAAGTAACTGATGTTTTATTTTATGTACTTGAACTGTTGGATTAATTGATGTTTTATTTTATGTACTTGAACTGTTGAAGTAACTGATGTTTTATTTTATGTACTTGAACTGTTGAAGTAACTGGTGTTTTATTTTATGTACTTGTCACAAGAGTACATGTTGGAGTATATGTATCTGTCATTTGTATATGGAATGTAATTGATGTTTCATTATTTGTACGAAATGGTATAGTGTCTGAAATTTGTTGTTTATATTTAAAATGTTGCAGTATCTAATGTTTATTGTTTGCATTTGAAATGTTGTGTGTGGTGTTTGTTGTTTGCATTTAAAATGTGTCTGATTTTTGTTGTTTGTATATGAAATGTGTCTGATGTTTTGTCTTTGTATCTGAAATGTATCTGATGTTTTGTTCTTTGTATCTGAAATGTATCTGATGTTTTTTTCTTTGTATCTGAAATGTCACTGATGTTTTGTTGTTTGTATCTGAAATGTGTCTGATGTTTTGTTCTTTGTATATGAAATATTGTATCTGATGTTTGTTGTTTGTATATGAAATGTATCTGATGTTTTGTTCTTTGTATATGAAATTTTGTATCTGATGTTTGTTGTTTGTATATGAAATTTTGTATCTGATGTTTGTTGTTTGTATATGAAATGTGTCTGATGTTTTGTTCTTTGTATTTGAAATGTTGTATCTGATGTTTCTTATTTATATCTGAAATGTGTCTGATGTTTTGTTCGTTGTATCTGAAATGTTGTAAGTGATGTTTCTTATGTGTATATGAAATGTGTCTGATGTTTTGTTCTGTGTATCTGAAATATGTCTGATATTTTGTTCTTTGTATCTGAAATGTGTCTGATGTTTTGTTCTTTATTTCTGAAATGTATCTGATGTTTTGTCTTCTGTATGTGTCTGATGTAATGTTCTTTGAATATGAAATGTGTCCAATGTTTTGTTCTTTGTATTTGAAATGTCGTATCTCATGTTTTGTTCTTTGTATCTGATGTGTGTCTGATGTTTTGTCCTTTGTATCTGAAATGTGTCTTATGTTATGTTCTTTGAATTTTAAATGTGTCTAATGTTTAGTTATTTCTGTGTCAAATGTATCTGATGTTTCTTATTTGTATAAGAAATATATCTGATGTTTATTATTTGTATAAGAAATGTGTCTGATGTTTGTTCTTTGTATATGAAATGTGTCTGATGTTTTGTTCTTTGTATATGAAATGTGCCCGATGTTTGTTCTTTGTATTTGAAAAATGTGTCTGATGTTTGTTGTTTGTATATGAAATGTGTCTGATGTTTGTTGTTTGTATATGAAATGTGTCTGATGTTTGTTCTTTGTATATGAAGTATGTCTGATGTTTGTTCTGTGCGTACGAAATGTGTCTGATGTTTGTTTTTTGTATGCAAAATGTGTATGATGATCTGTTCTTTGTGTATAAAATGTGTCGGATTTTTATTCTTTGTATATGTCTGATGTTTGTTCTTTGTATATGAAATGTGTCTGATATATTGTTCTTTGTATATGAAATGTGTCTGATGTTTGTTCTTTGTACATGAAATGTTGTATCTGACGTTTGTTATTTGTATATGAAATGTTTTTGATGTTTGTTAGTTGTATATGAAATGTGTCTGATGCTTTGTTCTTTGTATCTGAAATGTGTCTCATGTTTGTTGCTTGTATATGAAATGTTGTATCTGATGTTTGTTCTTTGTGTATGAAATGTTTCTGATATTTGTTCTTTTTATATGAAATTGGACTAATGTTGGCTGTTTGTATATGAAATATTGTATCTGATGTTTGTTGTTTATAGATGAAATGTGTCTGGTGTTTGTTCTTTGTATATGAAATGTTGTATCTGATGTTTTTTTTATTTGAAATGTTGTAGAAATGTTGTATTTGATGGTTATTCTTTGTATGTGAGGTGTGTCTGATGTTTGTTGTTTGTATATGAATTGTATCTGATGTTTGTATCTTGTGTTTAAAATGTTCTATCTGATGTTTGTTGTTTGTGTATGAAATGTATTTGACATTTGTTGTTTGTGTATGAAATGTATTTGATGTTTGTTGTTTGTATATGAAATATTGTATTTTATGTTTGTTGTTTGTATATGAAATATTGTGTTTGATGTTTGTTGTGTGTATATGAAATGTGTCTGATTTTTTGGTGTTTGTATAAGAAATGTGTCTGATGTGTGTTCTTTTTATCTGAAATGTTGTATTTGATGTTTGTATATGAAATTTTGTATCTGATGTTGTTTTGTTTTTATATGAACTGTCTCTGATGTTTATTCTTTTTATCTGAAGTGTATCTGACTTTTGTTGTTTGTATATCTGCTTCTTCTTCGTTCGCTTTTACCAGCAAGATCGCCCCGTGATCCTGCTGAATTTACTTCTGTGGTCCTCGATGTGTCCCGTGATCCTCCTGTGGTCCCTGAGAGGCCCGCAAGAGATCCCCGAGAGAATCACAAGAGGTTCAGAGTATCGCGGTGCTTGGGCCTGAATTCTTGGTGGGTCGCAGAAGTGGTATTTCGTGACACCGTTGCACCAGTTTAATCTAGAGTTGGACTTTCTCACTGGAAAACCTCGGAGTGTTTTGGATATCAGTAATCCCCGCCGGGTGAGAGATGGTTGCCTGACTATTCTGCCCTGGTCCAGTGTCTCCGACTTCAGCATTTTGTGATCGTGCCCGCTGCTTTTCCTAGTTCTGACCAGGACGGAGCTTTTGTCCAGGAGGACGAATCCTCGCCACTAGTGACTACGGTTTAGGCGTATTATCCCAATATTGGCGTGTTTAGGACGTGACCGACCTCTAGAGTGTAGGTACCGTGACATGAATAGTCATCAAGTATCACCCCTGGGTTAAGCCGGTTTAGGCATATTTCACCAGTATAGGTGTATATCGGACATGGCCGGCCTCTAGAGCAGAGGTGCCGTGGTATGAGTAGCTCTCGCCGCGAGACTACTGGACATACCGATTAAACTTCACTTTATTCTTTCCATCACATTTCCACAGCGGCGCCGCACGGCAACCCGAATTGCTTTTTCGCATTTTATTCATTGGCCGGAAGGAGTTTCACCCACGCGCGGCAGCCGAAGAATCTCGCCAGCAGCGTCTTAGTTTAACCCCTGGGTTAAGCCGGTTTAGGCAGTCTGCTCCAGTATGGGTGTATATAGGATGTGGCCGGCCTCTAGAGCAAAGGTGCGGTTATCTGAGTAGTACTGACCTCGATACTACTGGTTATTTCACTTAATCCTTTCCTTCACCATTTCCACGGCGGCTCTGCGCGGCAACCCTTATTCGCATTTTTCCTCAATGGCCGGGAGGAGTTTCCCACACGCACGGCAGCTGAAGAATCTCACCAGCAGCTGGTTGTTTGTATATGAAATGTGTCTGATGTTCGTTCTTTGTATCTAAAATGTTGTATCTGATGTTTATTGTTTTTATATGAAATATGTGTGATGTTTGTTCTTTGTATCTGAAATGTTGTATCTGATGTTTATTGTTTGTATATGACATGTGTCCAGTGTTTGTTCTTTGTATCTGAAATGTTGTATCTGATGTTTCTATGTGATATGTGTCTGATGTTTATTCCTTATACAGGGTCTGGCATAAAGCATACCTGGATTTTAAGAATGGAAAATAAATAAACGCTAAACATGTTTTTGGTAAAAAAAAAAAAAAAGTGAAATGAAACTCAGGAAACTGGGTATTTTTATTATTACTGACAATAATATTTAGGTTGTGAAAATTAAAACGGTTAGATGACCGCCATTACATTTGATACATTCAGCCAGGCGTCTGAAAAATTCCTGCATAACACCATTTAACATGTTCAAAGGGATATTTTGAATGCAGTGTGGATTCGATCTTTTAGGTCTACAACTGACTGTGGTCGACTAGCATACACCGTGTTCGTGAGGTACCCCCACAAAATGAAGCCTGCCGGCGAAAAATCCGGTGACCTTGCTGGCCAGTGAATATCCCCAAATCTGGAAATAAGACGATTGGGAAATGCTTGTTGCAGCATGGCCATGGATTTACGGGCTGTGTGGGCAGTTGCTCCATCTTGTTGAAACCATATTAGTCTCATATTTCTATTGGCCAAATCTGGAATGAAGTATTCAGTTAGCATCTGCACATAAGGATCACTATTAACAGTAAGAGGATGCCCGTCTTCGTCTTAAAAAAAATACGGGCCAGTGACGGCGAATGATGCAACATCACGCCACACTGTTACTCGGTCACTATGGAGCGGTTTCTCATGCAGTAATTGTGGATTGTCAGCTGACCAGTTTCTGAAATTCTGCTTGTTCACACTTCCTGAAATCTCAAAATGTGCTTCATCAGACATTATGAGGTTATTGGGCAAATTCGGATTTTCTTAAACGCGTGCTAGAAAATCGGTAGCAAAGTCAAGTCTGTTAATTTTATCCAGATCATTCAGTTGCTGCACAGCTTGGAGATGCAAATGATTATGAATGATGTGACGTTGCGAGCGATCCGACATACCAAGTGCCAAAGTATGCCTAACAGCTGATCGCCGAGGGCTACGAAGCAATGCTTTGCGGACTTCTTGAATTCGTTCAGGCGTCTGTGAGTTCTTGGACGACCAGTAGACTTGTTATTAAGGCAGTTAGAGGTTTCCTTAAATTGTTTTACCCACCTCAAAATTGTCCTCTGACCGGGAACATTATCACAGGGAAACAACTCAAAATAGCGACGAAACTTTCGTTGTACAGTAATAGACGATTCTCCACTTTTAAAATAAGTTTCAACGGTGAATGCGCGAAGTTGTGTTTGCCACGAAGCCATTGTTGAAAATGACGTTTGTCTCCTTCGTCTCTGACGTCATGGATTTTTCACACGTATTCAGTTTTTGCGCACTACGTCAGTTAAATCCAGCTATGCTTTATGCCAGACACTGTATTTGGAATGTTGTATCTCATGTTTGTTGTTTGTGTGTATGAATTGTGTCTGATGTTTTGTTCTTTGTATCTGAAATGTGTCTGATGTTTTTGTTTGTATTTGTACAGACGTATTAATGTCTGTCTGTTGTGCCTATGAACGTATTATAACTATTTGGCGAGTTGCCTACTCAACTATAATGTGGATGTAGATATGTTACACAGCAGTGAACAAGTATTTGACTTTATACTTAACATCACTATTTACAGAGCAGTCATTAGCTTACTGCTACACAAGTGACAACGAGATGTTACATGCCACAAACGAAAACGCAGGACAAAACAACCACTACAAGTCAGTACACGAATATGAATAGTTTCAGTAAGTAACAAGTTAACACTGGCACAACAGTAGGCACACTCTGCATAGATCCAAATAGCACAGGACTCAGCAGTTACAAAACATAACAAGAGTTTAACGATGACAATCCAGACTTAGATGCGTGCTGTAAATGAGCCTAATATCGTCATGGGACACTCACACTATCACACAAGGAAAACCTGTTAACTTCATATATACTGAAACTCCAAATGCTTTGCTGACAATTAATCCATCCATGTCCAGAAGAGGACATTTCAAACATACAAATCTACATAATGACTTACGTCCGCTGTCCTAAAAATGACAAATCCGTTATAAAACTACATACCGACAATTTGCCATATAAAGGATAATTCATCCACAAACTTAATTACTAATCAACTCATTCTAGCAAACATCAGAACGAACTTATATACAACTTGTCTCTATAACATCTCGCACAGAACTCCCTTTCGTGCATCCCGCAAACTCAGACCCCGTGACTGAACTAGCCAATCAGAACACGAAGATATTTCTTTCTCCGTGCTCACTTAAACAGTTGATCTGTGGTCAAGAACTTTTTACCACAACAACCTAGTGTCAACCCCCCCCCCCCCCCATTCTGCATTATGATTATTCTGTTACATGTGAAATGTGGTATGTTGTCTAATGTTTGTTTCTTGAGCAGTTAATTGTTGGTGACAGTTTAGAAATTAACCGAATCTGTTATATATAAACCCATCCCGAGGATAATTTCCGAGATTTGATAGAAAGAAAGAAAGTTACAACTGTCAACATGAAAGTATCAATAAATTTAAACTGTCGCAGACTGGAAAAAAATGAATATAAAGATTCGAATGATAGACATCTTTGGTAGCCTTGGTGTTTCAAGAACAACAATTATCCCTGCGAGTTGGGTGTCATTCATTTATTTATTCATTCATTCATTCATTTGCATGTCCCTTGCGGAACTTTGCCTCCCTAACAGTACTCCTGTAGATCTCTCGGTTGTGAGCAAAATGGCCTGCTGTTGATGCACTCATTTGCAGATCATCAACGATGTCTTGCAACCATCTTCGCCTTGGTCTTCCTCTCTTTCTTTTTTTCCCTTATGTACCCTTCCAAGACAGTTTTCTATAGATTATCATGATGTTTAATATGTCCAAAATATTTAAGTTTTCTCTCTTTAAAACTCTTTATTAGCCAGCCTTCTTCAGTATTAAGTTCTTATAGTTTGGATATATTTTTTTTCTTTTTTGTGTCCATGATATTTGAAGAACTCTTCTGTAGCATTTACATTCAAAGGCATTTATGTGTTTCTCAGCTGTTTTGTTAAGTGTCCAGGTCTCACAGGCATATGTTGCTATGAGAAAGATGCATGCCCTTAAAAATCTTATTTTTGTAGCTGTGTCTGCTCGTCTCCACAGATTCTTTAGTTGTTTTACTTTCTGAAGAGCGATAGATGTCCTCCTTTTAATCCCTCTCATTGTATCACCATTATTAGTTAGTAGTGATCGAAGACATTCAGAAGTAGCGAGTTGGGCCACTGAGAACAATAATCTCCCTTCTCAGTGGGCGGCCTAATTTGAAAAATGAGCGATGATGATTGCTCGTGACGTGAGAGAAATACACGCCCTCTTGTGCCCATGTTGTCAATCTTAATGCTTATTCTTTGTATTCGGGAGCATCACATTGGTTAGATGAAGGGTAGTGGGGTGGATATGGAGAGTAGGATGATCGAGGAGGGATCGAAGTGGAGAGTCGGACTAAATCTACAGGTATGATAATCAATAACTGATGTGCCCAGTCTGGAGGTGAAGATATTACTGGAAGTCTACTGTTGATGTCCTCTGTGCTGTCTTCTTCTTCTTCTTCGTTCTCTTCTACCACCAAAACCGCACTGTGATCCTACTGATTTTACGCCTGTGGTCCTCGTTAGGTCCGGTGGTCTCCTGTGTGGTCCCCGAAAGGACCACACGAGATCCATGAGAGGACCACCAGGGGTTCAGAGTATCGCAGGGCTTTAGCCTGTATTCTTTGTGGGTCTCTGAAGCAGATTGCGTGACACCGTGGTTTTCGTTGCAACAGTTTAGTTGGACTTTCTCACCGGAAGACCTCGACGTGTTTTGAGATACCCGTGTATCACCGCCGGGTGAGAGGTAGTTGCCCATCCAGTCCAGAGTTGGACTTTCTCACCGGAAAACCTCAGCGTGATTAGGATACGCAAACATCCCCGCCGGGTGAGAGGTGGTTGCCTATCTAGACTGCCCTGGTCCAGTGTCTCCGACTTCAGCATTTTACGGTCGTGGCCGCTACCCTTCCTAGTTGTGACCAGGATGGAGCTTTTGTCCAGGAGGACGAATCCTCGCCACTAGTGACTTCCACCCCTGGGTTGAGCCGGTTTAGGCATTATCCCAGTATGGGCGTGTTTGGGACGAGACCGACCTTTAGAGCAGAGGTACTGTAACATGCATAGCCTTCAAGATTCACCCCTGGTGTGAGCCGGTTTAGGCATATTATCCCAGTACGGGCGTGTTTGGAACGTGACCGACCTTTAGAGCAGAGGTACTGTAACATGCATAGCCTTCAAGATTCACCCCTGGTGTGAGCCGGTTTAGGCATATTATCCCAGTACGGGCGTGTTTGGAACGTGACCGACCTTTAGAGCAGAGGTACTGTGACATGCATAGCCTTCAAGATTCACCCCTGGTGTGAGCCGGTTTAGGCATATTTCACCAGTATGGGTGTATATCAGGCGTGACCGACCTCTAGAGCGGAGGCGGCATGACATGTCTAGCCATCAAGTTCTACCCCTGGTGTGTGCCGGTTTAGGCATATTTCACCAGTGTAGGTGTATTTCGGACGTGGCCGGCCTCTAGAGCAGAGGTGCCGTGGTATGTGTAGCTCTCGTAGCGATACTACTGGACATACCGATTAAACTTCACTTTATCCTTTCCACCACATTTTCCCATCGGCACCGCACAGCAACCTTTATTTCTTTTCCGCATTTTCTTCCTTGACCTGGAGGAGCTTCACTCCACGCGCGGCATTCGAAGAGTCTCGCCAGCAGTGTCTTAACCTCTGGGACAAGCCGGTTCATGCATTTCACCCGATAGGACTGCACTCAGGACGTGGCCGACCTCCAGACCAGAGGTGCCGTGATTTGACTGTTTGCTTCGCTTTATCTTTTCTACCACCTTTTCCGCAGTGATGCTGCGCGGCAATCTCATTTGCACCTTTCTTCGTTGGCCAGGAGGAGCACCGCTCCACGCACGGCAGCTGAAGAATCTCGCCAACAGCGGTAGATGAGCTACCAAACGTGCCACTCATCTACCCTAAGTATCTAGTTTTCAGGCGCCAGATATTGCCCTCGCCCCTTCTCCTGTCAATTTAAACAGTTCTGCTACGGGAAGGCCAGGAGCTGGACTTGACTGCCAGAGGCTGTGTGAGATGCGCGCCGTTGGAGTGGAAATCGAATACTCCACCCCACCTCCGACAATAGCAGTCCTTAGAACCCGTACTACATCGTTAGCACGAACCTGGCTGGCTAGCCGTTTACATGCTTCGCTCGACGGACAAACCACTTGCTTCTGCATTGAAACACCTTAACTCTCACCGTCCGGGAAGGGAGCGAAAGCCTGTCTCCCCATGCACGGAACTCGAGAGCGCTTTTTCGCCAAAAGAACTGTGCTGTCTCCATTTTCTACTACTCTACTGTCAAGGTATACAAATTCATTGACCTCCTCCACTAACTTGCTATCTACTCTGAGTACATTTCTGTTGTTCACATTTTGCTTCATTAACTTTGTCTTTCCTACGTTGATCTTTAGTCCTATGTTGTTTGCATTCTGAGTTAGCTTGTTTATTTTATCTTGCATATCTTTGTGACTGCTTGATAATAGACAAATGTCTGCAAAGTCAAGGTCCTCTAGCACTGTGTCAAGGGTCCATTGTAATCATCTGGGTTTGTCTGATGGTGCTCCAAAGAGTGTAAGACGGGCCTGCGTGCCCAATTCTTTACCCTTTAAAAATAAAGATTATTCATTCATTCATTCATTCATTCATTCATTCATTCATTCATTAACCAGTCTACTGCCAAGATAAATAATGTTGGCGATAGTACACATCCCTGCTTCACTCCTGTTTGTACCCTAAAGTTGCTGGAGGTATGTTCTCCACAGATCACTTTGCACTGAAAACCCTCGTATAGGGCTTTGATTACATTCACTATCTTATTGGGGAGGCCATGCCATCTTAGGATTTTCCACAGTGCATCTCTGTTGACACTGTCAAAGGCTTTCTCAAAATCTATAAACAATGCTTATGCTGTGCTATCCCACTCATTTGCCTGTTCTAATATTTGTCTAAGTACAAATATGTGGTCTATGCATGATCTTCCTTTCCTAAATCCTGCCTGCTCTTTCCGAAGTTTTCCCTCAAGTTCTGGTACATTTCTGTTGATGATTATTCTGCAAAATACTTTTGCTGGTGAGTGGCAGTAATCTGACAATTACAAGCATGAAATCTGACAATTACAGGCATGAAATCTGACAATTACAGGCATAAAATCTGCCAATTACAGACATGAAGAAATATGACAATTACAGGCTTGAAATTTGACACTAATAGGCATAAAATTTGACAACTACAGGCATGAAGTCTGACAATTACAGGCATGAAATCTGACAATTACTTCCATGAAATCTGACAATTACATCCATGAAATTATGACAGGTTAGACATGCAATATGACAATGACAGACATGAATTCTGACACTGTTAAACATGCAATATGACAATGACAAGCATGAATTCTGACACAAGAAAGGCATGAAAAGTGACCTTGACAAAGTAAGAAATCTGACATCGGCAGCCCCTGAAATCTGACGCTAGTCGGTCAATCAGTCAGTTAGTCAGTCAGTCAGTCAGCAGTCATTTGCAGAACTCTGCCTCCCTAACAGTACTCCTGTAGGCCTCTCGGTTGTAAGCAAGATGGCCTGCTGCTGATGCATCCATTTGCAGATCATCAACGATGTCTTGCAAACATCTTCGCCTTGGTCTTCCTCTCTTTCTTTTTTCCTTGATGTACCCTTCCAAGACGGTCTTCTCTAAATTATCATGACGTTTAATGTGTCAAAAATATTTAAGTTTTTTCTGTTTAATCCTCTTTACTAGCCAGCCTTCTTTAATATTAAGTTCTTGTAGTATGGATATATTTTTTCTTTTCTATGTCCATGATATTTGAAGAACTCTTCTGTAGCATTTACATTCAAAGGCATTTATATGTTTCTCAGCTGTTTTGTTAAGTGTCCAGGTCTCACAGGCATATGTTGCGATGGGAAGGATGCATGTCATTTAAAATCTTATTTTTGTAGTTCTGTCTGTTCATCTCCACAGCATCTTTAGTTGTTTTACTTTCTGAAGAGCGATAGATGTCCTTTTAATTTCTCCCATTGTATCTCCGTTATTAGTTAGTAGTGGTAATCCAAGATATTCAAAACTCTCCACTTCTTCCAATTTTTCCTCATTGATACATATTTCATTTGCCTTGTTTGTTTTGTCAGTTGCATTAAGATAGAGGTTTTGCTCGTCACTGTTCTTACGGACTGACATAATTAGTTTTTCCATTCCTTTTTTGTGTTGTGGACAGTAATACGGTGTCATCAGCATATCTTATCTCTGGTATTTCATAACCTCCAATTGTTATGGCGTTTAATATTCTTTGTCTACATCTTCTCTAACATTCCTCATGATATTTTCAGCATACAAGTTAAATAAGTAAGGCGACAGCATGCACCCCTTACGGACCCCTCTGACCCTAGTAGAGAAAGGAAATTCCCGCTCCCGCACCTAGAGATGTTTACATGACCTCTGGCTACAAAAGGCCTGACGCAAGTTTTCTTCATATCAAATCTTCGATACAACACAGGTCACAAATATTTCTATATTTTTTAATATTTAAACTATTGCCATCATACTAAGTTATAGACCTTAATAAACACGTATTACAAGTATTGGGCCCGGTGTTGGTCCATTATTGGCATGTCATTCAGTTATCTGAATGTCCCTTGCGGAACTTTGCCTCCCTAACAGCTCTCCTATAGGCCTCTCGGTTGTGAGCAAGATGCCCTGCTGCTGATGCACCCATTTGCAGATTATCAGCGATGTCTTGCAGCCATCTTCGCCTTGGTTTTCCTCTCTTTCCGTTTCCCCTTATGTACCCTTCCAGGATGGTCTTCTCTAAATTCTCATGTGTCCAAAATACTTACGTGTTATGTGTTAATCCTCTTTACTAGCCAGCCTTCTTCAATATCAAGTTCTTGTAGTGTGGATATACTTGTTCTTTTCTTTTATTGACGTTTGTTGCAGCTATTTGGCGGTTGCTTACTCGAGTATACTGTGGTTGTAGATGATGCTACACACCAGCTAAACAAGTACTTGACTGAGTACTTCACAGCACTATTTACAGAGCAGTTATTGGCTTACTGCTACACAAGTGACAACGAGACATTATTTTAATATACATCATGCAACAACAACAACAACAACAACAAACAACGATACATTACACAACACTTTAGTCCATGAACATGACCCGTTTACATGAGCAACAACTGAACACTCTCAACATAGATCCATATGGCACAGGATTCAGCAGTTACAAAAGATAATAAGAGTTTAATGATGAAAATCCAAACAAGTATATGAATGTTGTAAATGCACGTTGACTGTAAACCCATGAGGCAATCACAATGAATACAAAAGCAAAATTGTCAGGGCAATTAACGTCACCACGGGACACTCACATTACCCCCACAACGCCGAGAACCACGCTAACTACATTCAGACTGAAACTCCAACATACCTTTCTGCCAAGAACCTTTGACCACAACAAGCGGGTGTCAAGTCCCATTCTGCAACAGAATAAACATTCTGTTACAGAATAAATTTCCTGTTAAAGAATAAACATTCTGTTACAGAATAAATTTCCTGTTAAAGAATAAACATTCTGTTACAGAATAAATTTCCTGTTAAAGATTAAACATTCTGTTACAGAATAAATTTCCTGTTAAAGAATAAACATTCTGTTACAGAATAAATTTCCTGTTAAAGAATAAATTTCCTGTTAAAGAATAAACGTTCTGTTACAGAATAAATTTCCTGTTAAAGAATAAACATTCTGTTACAGAATAAATTTCCTGTTAAAGAATAAACATTCTGTTACAGAATAAATTTCCTGTTAAAGAATAAACATTCTGTTACAGAATAAACATTCTGTTACGGAATAAATTTCCTGTTAAAGAATAAACATTCTGTTACGGAATAAATTTCCTGTTAAAGAATAAACATTCTGTTACAGAATAAATTTCCTGTTAAAGAATAAACATTCTGTTACATAATATCTTCCCTCCCTAAAAGTAGAGGAGCAAATCTCTCAGATGATAGCACCCCAAAGAGGTCCGTAACATTATTTGGAAGCCTCTTGCGCGAAAAAATAAAAAAAAAGGAAAAATGACATTTCGTCACATTATGCCCACAATATTCTACACATGAAGTAAAAACTGTGCATACGTTATATACAACATTTTAGAGCTCTTTCCAACTTATCTGTAGATAGAGGTTAGGGATACATTGGATTATCTCAGTCAAGTCAGAACACTAACTTTTCTATTGTCAATTTGTGAGTAGCTTCAAACTATACTCTTACTTACTCATTAGAGGGCAAATGGGGTCCATAATGCTCAGAACAAACTTCTACATGGACTCCACTTCTAGCTACGGAAACCTCTGTAACTTTAACCCACACTTTCGAGAATCTGCCTCAAAGCCACTACTAGCTTCCGGTCAGATTAACTCTCTGCGAACTATGAGTCAGCAAATTTAGAAGTTTGTTTCTGCCATTTAAGACAATATAGTAATGTTCATATCTGCTGACATCCTCGATGTTCTCACCATTAAACTTTCCCTTGCTAATTGCTGTTTATTTAGTCAGGGCTGCTGTAGCTTTCAAACTTTAGATTTTAGTAGCTGTCCCAACACGTGACTGTAGTGTGAATGTCTCATCTTGAACATTTATGAACTTCGTTCTAGCTTGAATGTGGAACAAATACGGGACGTATTCATGCTTATAACAAACATGTGGGAGACAGTACGACCTAGCCCCTCCTTCTTCCGTTGTCCCCTCCTCCTTCCATTATCCCCTCCTTCTTCCATTGTCCCCCTTCTTCCATTGTCCCCCTTCTTCCGTTGTCCCCTCCTCCTTTCATTATCCCCTCCTTCATCCGTTGTCCCCTTCTTTCGTTGTCCCCCTCCTCCTTCCATTATCCCCTCCTTCTTCCGTGTCCCCTCCTCCTTCCATTATCTCCTCCTCCTTCCGTGTCCCCTCCTCCTTCCATTATCCCCTCCTTCTTCCGTTGTCCCCTCCTCTTTTCATTATCCCCTCCTTCGTCCATTGTCCCCTCCTTCCTAATCCCTCCCCCCCTTTTCTCCAGACATAAACGAATTTCTTTTCCTTCATTACCGCCATTTTCCACCATTTTCAATATCGCTGGTTTCTATTTCAATCTTAAATCTGTTGTATGTAACATTACCAGCCTCCATAAGTAGTTTTCTGCGATGCTGAGAACACCTGTAAACACACAAGAACACACTGGAACACCTGTACACATTGTTACAAATAATGTTTGTGTACAACAGACCTGAACGCCATGAATGAAGATCTCTACTCCGAGTCCGATGAGGAATCCGTTGTCAAGAAAGTACGGAAGCCCACTTTGTCTGAAATCTATTTCACGCCCGCCGAACGAGATTTCAGACACCAGTACCGACTGAACAAGTCCTACTCATGTCTACGTGAGGCATTGAAGCTGTAAAATAAGGTATGTCTACGTGAGGCATTGAAGCTGTAAAATAAGATGTCTACGTGAGACATTGAAGCTGTACAATAAGGTATGTCTACGTGAGGCAATAAGGTACAGTACTTTCTTTTGCTAATGGTGAGAGCACATTTCTGACAACAAGAAAAAGGGTATGAAGAAAAAAAAAACATTGACATGACAGCAGTGTCAGATGGGGAGGTGGTCTGAACAGACACATAGACAGACAGACAGACGGACAGACAGACAGAAACAGATTTGATTCCTAATGTAATTGATAGGTGTATCAGCAGTGGCTGATATCATCAAACATTTATTTATATTGTTCACATTTTGTGCCCGTCTTTTTCTTACAAGAAGGAGACCGAAACAGTCAAGTGTTTAATTTTTTAAATCTATTTTTCGTGTTTTTATCTGTTGTGTATGTGATCCTTGAAAAAGGCTTTTGCCGAAATATTGGATTTTGTGTGTGTTCTTCATCTATACGTGCTCATTTTACTTTCTGTTATTCTTGTTTCTGTCCACTTTCCTCACTCTTTCCAGATTTTTGTAAAACTGAAACAAACACTTCCATTTAGTTCATTGTTTAGATCTTCAGTGGTTGATATTGTTTAGATCTTCAGTGGTTGATATTGTTTAGATCTTCAGTGGTTGATATTGTTTAGATCTTCAGTGGTTGATATTGTTTAGATCTTCAGCGGCTGATATTGTTCACATCTTCAGCGGCTGATATTGTTTAGATCTTCAGCGACTGATATTGTTCACATCTCCAGTGTGTGATATTGTTCACGTTTTCCAGTGGCTGATATTATTCAGATATATAGGGTTTAGTTTTGTTTGTATTATCTAAATATATATGAACTGTTTCGCTAATTAACCTGCACAATATTTGACTTGTCTCAGAAAAAGTTCTGCTTGCCACAAGACAAGTCTTCATCTGATTATAACAAGGCTATTGATCTTCACCGAATATCTGCTATGCTGTTTTAAACAAACATGTAGCGGAGAGACAAACAAGTAAGCACTTAAACAAACATATAGGGAGACTAAACGGCAGATAAGTCTACACTTGAGTGGGCATGTGGTCAAACTTGTAGCGTAATGTATAGACAAACAAACAAACAAACATGTATAAACAGACATGTAGATAAATAGATCGGGAGACATATACAAGTATAAACAGACGTGTATATAAATATATCGGCAGACAAGTATAAACAAACATGTAGATAAATATATCGGCAGACATATACAAGTATAAACGGAGATGTAGATAAATAGATCTGCAGATATATACAAGTATGAAGAGACATGTATATAAACAGATCGGCAGGCATATACAAGTATAAACAGAGATGTAGATAAATAGATCTGCAGATATATACAAGTATGAAGAGACATGTATATAAACAGATCGGCAGGCATATACAAGTATAAACAGAGACGTAGATAAATAGATCTGCAGATATATACAAGTATGAAGAGACATGTATATAAACAGATCGGCAGGCATATACAAGTATAAACAGAGATCAACAGAAAAACGAGCAAATGTGCAAGCAAAATAAACGGGCACGAAGAAAAAAAAAACATTGACATGACAGCAGTGTCAGGTGGAGAGGTGGTCTGAACAGACACATAGACAGACAGACAGACGGACAGACAGACAGAAACAGATTTGATTCCTAATGTAATTGATAGGTGTATCAGCAGTGGCTGATATCATCAAACATTTATTTATATTGTTCACATTTTGTGCCCGTCTTTTTCTTTCAAGAAGGAGACCGAAACAGCCAAGTGTTTAATTTTTTAAATCTATTTTTCGTGTTTTTATCTGTTGTGTATGTGATCCTTGAAAAAGGCTTTTGCCGAAATATTCGATTTTGTGTGTGTTCTTCATTTATACGTGCTCATTTTACTTTCTGTTATTCTTGTTTCTGTCCACTTTCCAGATTTTTGTAAAACTGAAACAAACACTTCCATTTAGTTCATTGTTTAGATCTTCAGTGGTTGATATTGTTTAGATCTTCAGTGGTTGATATTGTTTAGATCTTCAGTGGTTGATATTGTTTAGATCTTCAGCGGTTGATATTGTTTAGATCTTCAGCGGCTGATATTGTTCACATCTTCAGCGGCTGATATTGTTTAGATCTTCAGCGACTGATATTGTTCACATCTCCAGTGTGTGATATTGTTCACGTTTTCCAGTGGCTGATATTATTCAGATATATAGGGTTTAGTTTTGTTTGTATTATCTAAATATATATATGAACTGTTTCGCTAATTAACCTGCACAATATTTGACTTGTCTCAGAAAAAGTTCTGCTTGCCACAAGACAAGTCTTCATCTGATTATAACAAGGCTATTGATCTTCACCGAATATCTGCTATGCTGTTTTAAACAAACATGTAGCGGAGAGACAAACAAGTAAGCACTTAAACAAACATATAGGGAGACTAAACGGCAGATAAGTCTACACTTGAGTGGGCATGTGGTCAAACTTGTAGCGTAATGTATAGACAAACAAACAAACAAACATGTATAAACAGACATGTAGATAAATAGATCGGGAGACATATACAAGTATAAACAGACGTGTATATAAATATATCGGCAGACAAGTATAAACAAACATGTAGATAAATATATCGGCAGACATATACAAGTATAAACGGAGATGTAGATAAATAGATCTGCAGATATATACAAGTATGAAGAGACATGTATATAAACAGATCGGCAGGCATATACAAGTATAAACAGAGATGTAGATAAATAGATCTGCAGATATATACAAGTATGAAGAGACATGTATATAAACAGATCGGCAGGCATATACAAGTATAAACAGAGACGTAGATAAATAGATCTGCAGATATATACAAGTATGAAGAGACATGTATATAAACAGATCGGCAGGCATATACAAGTATAAACAGAGATCAACAGAAAAACGAGCAAATGTGCAAGCAAAATAAACGGGCACGAAAAACAGGCATTCAGGCAGACTATTACACAGACATATGGACAGACATACACCTGTCATATAACGTCGTGTGATTGGTTCTCTCAGCTGATAGATAAGGACAGGTCTAACCCGGAAGATGACGAGATGTCGGAGATGATCGTGAGTATGACGTCTCACGTGATCAAGAGGGGCGTCTTGCATGACCCCACGATGTACAGGCGGAACCTGCTGCTGCTGAAACACTACAGACACTTCCGGGATGGCCTGTCAAGGACGATAAAGGCACCCGAAAGACCATACCTGTACATTCGTAAGTTGTACTTTGTTGTTGTTGTTTGATGTCTTCTTATTCTGCCTCTTTGCTTTTGATGTGTACCTGGCAGGTATATATGTTAGACAGGTGCGGCAGAGACCAATGTTTCAGTTATCTAAATGAGTAAAACAATAAATTTTTTTTTATTTAAATCTCCTCTTATGATGTTAAAAAAAATAATAATTTAACGTTTTTAAACAGTTAAAAAAGGCTTTAATAAACAACAGACTTTTGAGAAAGGAATATTAACAACAGAAAACAAGGAGCAGACAATGGGGGAATTAATATTCACAAAAGAAAACAAGGAGCAGAAAATGGAGGAAGTAATATTCATAAAAAAACAAGGAGCTGACAAAAGAGAAAGTAATATTCATTTAAAAAAACAAGGAGCTCACAAAAGAGAAAGGAAAGTAATATTCATAAAAGAAAACAAGGAGTTGAGAATAGAGAAAGTAATATTCATAAAAGAAACAAGAAGCAGAGAATATCTTATATCCTTCCCGTGCCTTTAAACGTCATATAGGGCTCGCAAGGTAGTTCGTCAGTTTTTCCTGTCTTCGGCGAGTCTTTCAACCTCATCAAAGGATTTTATGCCTGTTAATTTGGCCTCTCTTAACAATGTCCTCTTCAGAATTTCACGCAGTCTGCCTCTTTTTCTTTGGCCTGTTGTGTTCCATTTTATAGCTTGTTTTGGAATTCTCTGACTGTTTCTTCTCATCACGTGACCAACATATGTTCATCTCCTTTTCCTGATCACCCATGAGACTTGTTGTTGTTCAGTCATCTGTCTTATCTCTGCATTATTCTTGAATTCGTTCCACTTAATGCCGAGTATGTTCTTTAGGCATTTGTTCTCAAAAGAGTCTAATTTCTTGTCTATTTCTTTAGTTGATTTCCAGCTTTCACATGCATAAATGAGGGTGGATATTACATTTGAATTGAACAGTCTTAACTTAGTTTTTGTATTTATAACTTTTGAATTCCATATGTTCTCAAGATTCTTGAAGATCGATGCTGCTTTTGCAATTCTAATTCTAACTTCCTTTCTGGTGTCACTATCCTGGTCTATGTAGCTGCCAAGGTATGTAAATTAATTGACTTCTTCAATATCTGCCCCTTCTATGTCAATTTTTCCATTTTGATTAATGGGAAGTTTCATTACTTTTGTTTTGTCCTTGTTAATTTCAAGTCCTATTTTGCTAGCCAGTGAAGACAGGCTATCTGTTTTTTCTTGCATGGAATTCACATTGTTACTGATAAGAGTTATGTCATCACCAAAATCAAGATCTTCTAGTTGGGTCTTATGTACCCAATCAATACCTGTGTTACCTTTGCAACATATTTTCATTATAAAGGCTATTGTAATTCCAAAAAGTAAAGGAGACAGTATACATCCTTGTTTCACGCCTGTTTCAATCTGGAACCATTCACTCATCCCTTCTTTTGTTTTGACTGCACAAACATATCCATTGTATAAGTCCTTAATGATGTTGACAGTTTTAGATGGTATTCTATATACAGTAGACAATAGAGAAAGTAATATTACGTAAAAGAAAACAATGAGGTGACAATAGAGGAAGTACTATTACATGAAAGAAAACAAGGACCAGGCAATAGACAAAGTAATATTATACACACACACACACACACACACACACACGCACGCACGCACGCACGCACGCACGCACGCACGCACGCACACACACACACAAAACAAAACAAGTAGCAGACAATGGAGGAAGTAATATTCATAAAAGAAAACAAGGAAAAATGGAGAAAGTAATATTCATAAAAGAAAACAAGACGCAGACAATGGAGAAAGTAATATTCATAAAAAAACAAGACACAGACAATGGAGAAAGTAATATTCATAAAAGAAAACAAGACACAGACAATGGAGAAAGTAATATTTATAAAAGAAAAACCAGGAACAGACAAATGTCAAGTAACCATTCGAACAGTTATAACAAGAAATAGAGAGACAGTGAAGTAATCTAACTGTATAAAACTAGGCTGAGATAAATGATACAGTAAACTGAAACTATGAAAAGAATAAAGTGTCTCGTTAAGATTTAGGAACAAGAAAAACCAGAAAACTGACATTTAAATCAAGGTCTAGTCTAACAAAGTTTCCTTGATTTTTGTTAACACTAGCAAATTTCTGTGACAGCTAGACATCTTTCGCTGGTAGGGGTTCCTTTTCTGCAGAAATGTTTGGTAGAATATTGTTAATGAAAGGTCTCCTTCACTATCAGGGCCTCCACGTTAGCGAGCCCCACTGACTAGGAAGGCTCATTGATTAACAGTCCCCCCGCCCCCCGATCAGTAGGTCACTGACTAGCAGAAACCTCTGACCAGGCTCACTGACTTACAGACCTTCCTGATTATTAGCACCCCCCCCCCCCCCACAACTAGTAGGGGCACCTGCCTGTTATTCTCTGACTAGTAGATACACTGACAACAGAACCGCTGACTAGGCTCACTGACTTACAGACCTTCCTGACTATTAGACTGGCTAGCAGGCCCCCCCCCCCCCCCCACTAGCAGGGCCACCTGATTGGTATTCTCTGAAGAGTAGGTCCATTGACTGGTAGGACTCCTGACTACTAGGCGATGACAACTAGGACGACTGTCGGCCTACTGATTAACAGAAGGCCTACTTATTTAACAGACTTCCTGAGTCGTAAGGTCTATTGATTAATAGAGTTCCTGACTCGTAAGCCTACTGATTAATAGAGTTCCTGTCTCTTAAGGCCTACTGATTAATAGGGTTCCTGACTCGTAGGCCTACTGAGTAACAGAGTTTCTGACTATTAGGACCTAGTGATTAATAGAGTTCCTAACTCGTAGAGCCTACTGATTAATATGGTCCATTAACCACTGCCTGTTAGTCTGAGTCCTTTAACTAGAATGTATGGGAGACTAATAGGTCTCCTACTTATATGATCCCATGATTGGCAGTCCGCTTCAGTGGCAAGTCTGCTTAACTGGCGGGTCCCCTTAACTGATGGATCTAGACATATAAAACTGATGCTTTGCGACGTAAGGAGTTTTGTTGATCAGATTTCGTGTCTATATATAGAGAATTCGCCAGAGTTAGACAATCTACGTAGGAGGCACGTCATGCCAAGGGCGATCAGAGCGTTCAGGCCAGAAGTCGTCGTTACATCATCGCCACCTTTCGAGAGGTAAGTGCTCAAACTCCAAGCAAAATAAGAAGGCACTATTATCTCTTACGAATATACTCTAACCCTACCCATAACCCTAATATTACACACACACACACACACACACGCACGCACACACGCACGCACGCACGCACACACACACACAAAACAAGTAGCAGACAATGGAGGAAATAATATTCATAAAAGAAAACAAGGAAAAATGGAGAAAGTAATATTCATAAAAGAAAACAAGACGCAGACAATGGAGAAAGTAATATTCATTAAAAAAAACAAGACACAGACAATGGAGAAAGTAATATTCATAAAAGAAAACAAGACACAGACAATGGAGAAAGTAATATTTATAAAAGAAAAACCAGGAACAGACAAATGTCAAGTAAACATTCGAACAGTTGTAACAAGAAATAGAGAGACAGTGAAGTAATCTAACTGTATAAAACTAGGCTGAGATAAATGATACAGTAAACTGAAACTATGAAAAGAATGAAGTGTCTCGTTAAGATTTAGGAACCAGAAAAACCAGAAAACTGACATATAAAATCAAGGTCTAGTCTAACAAAGTTTCCTTGATTTTTGTTAACACTAGCAAATTTCTGTGACAGCTAGACATCTTTGACTGGTAGGGGTTCCTTTTCTGCAGAAATGTTTGGTAGAATATTGTTAATGAAAGGTCTCCTTCACTATCAGGGCCTCCACGTTAGCGGGCCCCACTGACTAGGAAGGCTCATTGATTAACAGTCCTCCCGCCCCCCGATCAGTAGGTCACTGACTAGCAGAAACCTCTGACCAGGCTCACTGACTTACAGACCTTCCTGACTATTAGCACCCCCCCCCCCCCAACTAGTAGGGGCACCTGCCTGTTATTCTCTGACTAGTAGATACACTGACAGCAGAACCGCTGACTAGGCTCACTGACTTACAGACCTTCCTGACTATTAGACTGGCTAGCAGGCCCCCCACTGGCAGGGCCACCTGATTGGTATTCTCTGAAGAGTAGGTCCATTGACAACTAGGACGACTGTCAGCCTACTGATTAACAGAAGGCCTACTTATTTAACAGACTTCCTGAATCGTAAGGTCTATTGATTAATAGAGTTCCTGACTCGTAAGCCTACTGATTAATAGGGTTCCTGACTCGTAGGCCTACTGAGTAACAGAGTTTCTGACTATTAGGACCTAGTGATTAATAGAGTTCCTAACTCGTAGAGCCAAATGATTAATATGGTCCATTAACCACTGCCTGTTAGTCTGAGTCCTTTCACTAGAATGTATGGGAGACTAATAGGTCTCCTGCTTATATGATCCCATGATTGGCAGTCCGCTTCAGTGGCAAGTCTGCTTAACTGGCGGGTCCCCTTAAATGATGGATCTAGACATATAAAACTGATGCTTTGCGACGTAAGGAGTTTTGTTGATCAGATTTCGTGTCTATATATAGAGAATTCGCCAGAGTTAGACAGTCCACGTAGGAGGCACGTCATGCCAAGGGCGATCAGAGCGTTCAGGCCAGAAGTCGTCGTTACATCATCGCCACCTTTCGAGAGGTAAGTGCTCAAACTCCAAGCAAAATAATAAGGCACTGTTATCTCTTACGAATATACTCTAACCCTACCCGTAACCCTAATATTAATAGTCACTCGAACTCTAACCTACCGTAACCCTAATATTAATAGTCACTCGAACTCTAACCTACCGTAACCCTAATATTAATAGTCACTCGAACTCTAACTTACCGTAACCCTAGTATTAATAGTCACTCGAACTCTAACCTACCGTAACCCTAATATTAATAGTCACTCGAACTCTAACTTACCGTAACCCTAGTATTAATAGTCACTCGAACTCTAACCTACCGTAACCCTAATATTAATAGTTACTCGAACTCTAACCTACCGTAACCCTAATATTAATGGTCACTCGAACTCTAACCTACCGTAACCCTAATATTAATAGTCACTCGAACTCTAACTTACCGTAACCCTAGTATTAATAGTCACTCGAACTCTAACCTACCGGAACCCTAATATTAATGGTCACTCGAACTCTAACCTACCGTAACCCTAATATTAATAGTCACTCGAACTCTAACCCTACCCATAACCTTAGCATTACTAATCACCCGAACTCTGGTGCTTTTTTAGAACAAAATGACAAAGACTTAATAATTCGTAGTTGAAAAAAAAGATGACTAGTAAATATGTAAACCGCCTTTCGAAGCCCAGAATAGTGTACGGATTTTGAACGTAGCTATGCAGTTCACGTGATGCGGGGGTGGAAGACCTATATAAAGGAAAAAGCGTGCGAGAAAAGTCACACTGAGCATAGCGGGGCAGGTTCGATCTCGTCTGTAGTGTTTGATGTGTAAATACTTATCCCCAGCCGCCCAACTCATTTCAGCCGCTGCTGTCACTAACCTCACCTCCCCATACTACACAGATCTCGATGTGCTAATGCACTGAAATACTACACAGATCATGTGCTAATGCACTAAATTCTAACGTAATCTCCATTTGTGCTAATGCACTGAATTCTCCCATAATTTCCATTTGTGCTAACGCACTGAATTCTCCCATAATTTCCATTTGTGCTAATGCACTGATTTCTCATTCTATCTCTCCTCCCATCTCCAGGAACCACCATGTTCTATGCACATCATTGATGGTGCAGCTGCTTGCTGCCGGGTTTGGTATCTCCTGATACCTTGACATAGTATTATATGATGATTAATGTTCGTTTGAATGGCACGGGGGATGCCATCATGGTGTTAAATTTCATGTGAACTTCATAAAGATGAGAGGAGAACGGAACATCAGAGGATATGGCAGGAAACTAATTTCGTCTCGTCTGGTTAGCCCTTCCGACCTCACAATGTTTGAATCAAATGTACTGTGGATTATATGATGTGTCGTAATCATACTGTGTTGTTGGATTATCGTCACTGTCGTCGTACGTGAAGATTTCGCTGATTCTGTTGAGTTTTGTCACGTGGAATGGGCACACATCAAGTCCATCATGTTTCATTTGCATGGATAATACTATGTCAAGGTATCAGGAGATACCAAACCCGGCAGCAGGCAGCTGTATCATCAATGATGTGCATAGAATATGGTGGTTCCTGGAGATGGGATGAGAAATAGGATGAGAAATCAGTGCATTAGCACAAATGGAGATTATGGGAGAATTCAATGCGTTAGCACAAATGGAAATTATGGGAGAATTCAGTGCATTAGCACAAATGGAGATTACATTAGAATTTAGTGCATTAGTACATGATCTGTGTAGTATTTCAGTGCATTAGCACATCGAGATCTGTGTAGTATGGGGAGGTGAGGTTCGTGACAGCAGCGGCTGAAATGTGTTACCAGTGCATCGGCACAATATTGAGATATATGTATACTTGCTTATGAGGGCCAGAGGAGCTCAAGCCAATCTGGTCCACTGATTTAGTTGTTACGTAGTTAAAGATAATACATTGTATTTATGTCATGCCTGGATTATCATGATGATACATGTTGATGTCCTGTGTTGTAATGCCTGTGGTGGCGTCACTATGATATATGTAGAGAGTGTTAATAAATGGCTGCTAATTGATTTGCTGACTTGGTAATATATAATTCATGTTGATGTGATGTATGAATGTGTATAAAATGCTGAATTAAACTGGCATGCAGTATCCTTGGAGGGGAGAATCTGGGTTGGCGGTCATGTGGGTCGCGAGATCTTGGCCACGTAGTACGGTAGTACATGCCAAGGGAATGCCTGAAACAGCTGGGTTGATCTATTCTTTCCCAATTTATCCATAAAATGTAGATTTAGCACCAGCTAAGTTTACAAATGTTCCAATAGTGGAACTTACAATTTCCTTTTTTTTACTTCACTTTTTTGCTATAGAATTCAAATGTTTGAATATGTGTATGCACAGTTTGGTTGTTGGTTAAGTGTTGTTAAGTACTGTTAGGTATAACAGTTTCAAGGATTGTAATTTTGTGTTTTATAATACTACAGATAATTCCTTTTAAAAATTAATTTATGTTAAAAACTGTGGCAACATTCCATAAATAGTACTTTTTTTGGAGTACTTTTGATCCATTGAACTCAGTGTTTCCCAGGCTTGTTATGACTGTCCAGGCTTTTTCTGACTGTCCAGGCTTGTTATGACTGCCCAGGCTTTTTCTGACTGTCCAGGCTTGTTCTGAGTGTCCAGGCTTGTTATGAGTGTCCAGGCTTGTTATGAGTGTCCAGGCTTGTTATGACTGTCCAGGCTTGTTATGAGTGTCCAGGCTTGTTATGAGTGTCCAGGCTTGTTCTGACTGTCCAGGCTTGTTATGAGTGTCCGGATTTTGAACGTAGCTATGCAGTTCACGTGATGCGGGGTGGAAGACCTATATAAAGGAAAAAGCGTGCGAGAAAAGTCACACTGAGCATAGCGGGGCAGGTTCGATCTCGTCTGTAGTGTTTGATGTGTAAATACTTATCCCCAGCCGCCCAACTCATTTCAGCCGCTGCTGTCACTAACCTCACCTCCCCATACTACACAGATCTCGATGTGCTAATGCACTGAATTCTCCCATAATTTCCATTTGTGCTAATGCACTGAATTCTCCCATAATTTCCATTTGTGCTAATGCACTGAATTCTCCCATAATTTCCATTTGTGCTAATGCACTGAATTCTCCCATAATTTCCATTTGTGCTAATGCACTGATTTCTCATTCTATCTCTCCTCCCATCTCCAGGAACCACCATGTTCTATGCACATCATTGATGGTGCAGCTGCTTGCTGCCGGGTTTGGTATCTCCTGATACCTTGACATAGTATTATATGATGATTAATGTTCGTTTGAATGGCACGGGGGATGCCATCATGGTGTTAAATTTCATGTGAACTTCATAAAGATGAGAGGAGAACGGAACATCAGAGGATATGGCAGGAAACTAATTTCGTCTCGTCTGGTTAGCCCTTCCGACCTCACAATGTTTGAATCAAATGTACTGTGGATTATATGATGTGTCGTAATCATACTGTGTTGTTGGATTATCGTCACTGTCGTCGTACGTGAAGATTTCGCTGATTCTGTTGAGTTTTGTCACGTGGAATGGGCACACATCAAGTCCATCATGTTTCATTTGCATGGATAATACTATGTCAAGGTATCAGGAGATACCAAACCCGGCAGCAGGCAGCTGCACCATCAATGATGTGCATAGAACATGGTGGTTCCTGGAGACGGGAGGAGAGATAGAATGAGAAATCAGTGCATTAGCACAAATGGAGATTATGGGAGAATTCAGTGCGTTAGCACAAATGGAGATTATGGGAGAATTCAGTGCATTAGCACAAATTGAAATTATGGGAGAATTCAGTGCATTAGCACAAATGGAGATTACGTTAGAATTTAGTGCATTAGCACATGATCTGTGTAGTATTTCAGTGCATTAGCACATCGAGATCTGTGTAGTATGGGGAGGTGAGGTTCGTGACAGCAGCGGCTGAAATGTGTTACCAGTGCATCGGCACAATATTGAGATATATGTATACTTGCTTATGAGGGCCAGAGGAGCTCAAGCCAATCTGGTCCACTGATTTAGTTGTTACGTAGTTATAGATATGGGGGGGGGGGGGTAACCCTCTCATGCCTTAGAGGCACATAGGGATATGGTGTTAGTGCCTATATTTTTCTTGACCTGTCAGCACACTAGAGGGTGATATGGTCAGTATCACGCCTGGCTGCCTTTCCTTCCCCAACTCCAGAAGAAGTCGGGTACCCATTTCTACAGCTGGGTGACTGGGGTGCCGCCGGCCGGATTCGAACCCCCGACCTTCGCCATGAGAGACCAGTGCACTAACCACTTCGCCACTCAGACACCCAGTTATAGATAATACATTGTATTTATGTCATGCCTGGATTATCATGATGATACATGTTGATGTCCTGTGTTGTCATGTCTGTGGTGGCGTCACTATGATATATGTAGAGAGTGTTAATAAATGGCTGCTAATTGATTTGCTGACTTGGTAATATATAATTCATGTTGGTGTGATGTATGAATGTGTATAAAATGCTGAATTAAACTGGCATGCAGTATCCTTGGAGGGGAGAATCTGGGTTGGCGGTCATGTGGGTCGCGAGATCTTGGCCACGTAGTACGGTAGTACATGCCAAGGGAATGCCTGAAACAGCTGGGTTGATCTATTCTTTCCCAATTTATCCATAAAATGTAGATTTAGCACCAGCTAAGTTTACAAATGTCCCAATAGTGGAACTTACAATTTCCTTTTTTTTACTTCACTTTTTTGCTATAGAATTCAAATGTTTGAAAATGTGTATGCACAGTTTGGTTGTTGGTTAAGTGTTGTTAAGTACTGTTAGGTATAACAGTTTCAAGGATTGTAATTTTGTGTTTTATAATTCTACAGATAATTCCTTTTAAAAATTAATTTATGTTAAAACCTGTGGCAACATTCCATAAATAGTACTTTTTTGGAGTACTTTTGATCCATTGAACTCAGTGTTTCCCAGGCTTGTTATGACTGTCCAGGCTTGTTATGAGTGTCCAGGCTTGTTATGAGTGTCCAGGCTTGTTATGAGTGTCCAGGCTTGTTATGAGTGTCCAGGCTTGTTATGAGTGTCCAGGCTTGTTATGAGTGTCCAGGCTTGTTATGTCTGTCCAGGCTTGTTATGAGTGTCCAGGCTTGTTATGAGTGTCCAGGCTTGTTCTGACTGTCCAGGCTTGTTATGAGTGTCCAGGCTTGTTATGAGTGTCCAGGCTTGTTATGAGTGTCCAGGCTTGTTCTGACTGTCCAGGCTTGTTATGAGTGTCCAGGCTTGTTATGAGTGTCCAGGCTTGTTATGACTGCCCAGGCTTGTTATGACTGTCCATGCTTGTTATGACTGTCCAGGCTTGTTCTGACTGTCCAGGCTTGTTATGAGTGTCCAGGCTTGTTATGAGTGTCCAGGCTTGTTATGAGTGTCCAGGCTTGTTATGAGTGTCCAGGCTTGTTATGACTGTCCAGGCTTGTTATGACTGTCCAGGCTTGTTATGAGTGTCCAGGCTTGTTATGAGTGTCCAGGCTTGTTATGAGTGTCCAGGCTTGTTATGACTGTCCAGGCTTGTTATGACTGCCCAGGCTTGTTATGACTGTCCAGGCTTGTTATGACTGTCCAGGCTTGTTATGACTGTCCAGGCTTGTTATGACTGTCCAGGCTTGTTATGAGTGTCCAGGCTTGTCATGACTGTCCAGGCTTGTTATGACTGTCCAGGCTTGTTATGACTGTCCATGCTTGTTATGACTGTCCATGCTTGTTATGACTGTCCAGGCTTGTTATGACTGTCCAGGCTTGTTATGACTGTCCAGGCTTGTTATGACTGTCCAGGCTTGTTATGACTGCCCAGGCTTGTTACGACTGTCCAGGCTTTTTCTGACTGCACAGGCTTGTTCTGGCTGCCGCGACCTTTTCTTCCAGGCCACATCCGAAACAACCCCCCCCCCCCCAAACCCCCATGTCAGAAAAGCTGTTTTTCCACACAGTAGACAGAATGGTTGCTGCTAGTTGTTTGGTACTGTTATAGATCTATATTTTCACTATATTGTCTACTTTTCTTTTCTGCTTGTGGCGCTATAGAAAATGTTTAAAGTTGTGCACTCTCAGAAACGCTGTTCCGCTAGCGGTAGATACTTTGTAGTTCTTGGCCTGCCCACGCATCCCCTGCCGGCACTTAATAAAAGGATCTTTACATCCCCTGCCGGCACTTAATAAAAGGATCTTTACATCCCCTGCCGGCACTTAATAAAAGGATCTTTACATCCACTGGCGGCACGTAATAAAAGGATCTTGACATCCCCTGCCGGCACTTAATAAAAGGATCTTTACATCCCCTGCCGGCACTTAATAAAAGGATCTTGGCATCTTCTTGCGGCAGTTAATAAATGGATCTTGGCATCTTCCACTGCCCCCGTTTGTTTCACCGCCCCCTGGTCCTGTCCAACGCTTCCGGGGGGGGGGGGGGGCGTTATCGCCCACTGAAACACTGGTTTAACTGAATTAGTATTCGGTCAGTGTAAAACTCAGTAATCTATCTTAACTAGTCCAGACATGCCCCATGAAAAGTTCTTTCACTATTGTAATAAGCTGGTATTCCGTACATCTTTCTAATACCTGGTACTGAGTACATCTGTAGCAACTGTAACATCTGTTATTCTGTACAACTTTCCGACTGTTGCTTGCTCTCATCAATATCATAGTGATGAATCGAACTGTCGTCCTTGGTGTTAATGAAAGTAGATGGAGGTGCGTGCTTCAGTTTAAAAAAAAAAGACAGAAGGAGTGAGAAAAGTGGGCACAAACAAGAATGGTAACATTTTAAAAGAAAAAGAGGCTGTCTTTCTTACAAAGAGGGTACAAGAAAAGCTAAGTATTTAATTTTTCATCTATGTTATGGCGTTTTTCATCTGTTATGTCGTTTTTGTAGGTGATTCTTGACGAAGGCTTTTTTTCCCAAAATATTGTATAGTCTTCATTTATACCTGCTCATTTTATTTGTTGCCATTCATTTTCTGCTCACTTTCCCCATTAAATCTGTCTTTTTGTTTTTGTTTTGTTTTTTGTTAGTTTTGGAAAACAACCATATGTAACAGAATTCTTTAATTCCGTACTTTTTAAACAGTATAAGGGATATAATCAAAGATAAATTTACTTGGATTATATGGTTAACTCCCTTATAACATTGTCATAGAATAGGTCAACGAGAGTTCAATTATGACACGTATGAAGACCATTTTTGACATGTCCAGTCCCCGAGAAATTGTACGTGTAACAGGGTTATTTAGGACATGTTTGTCGAATTTAGCTGCAGAAAAACTATAATATGAGATTTTTTTTTGAACTGGTCCAATGTCGTAAACAGTTAATATTTCACGGAGTTTAGACTGAGTGAACAGGCTTGTTATGACTGTCCAGGCTTGTTATGACTGTCCAGGCTTGTTATGACTGTCCAGGCTTGTTATGACTGCCCAGGCTTGTTATGACTGTCCAGGCTTGTTATGACTGTCCAGGCTTGTTATGACTGTCCAGACTTTTTCTGACTGCCCAGGCTTGTTATGACTGCCCAGGTTTGTTATGACTGTCCAGGTTTGTTCTGACTGCCCAGGTTTGTTATGACTGTCCAGGCTTTTTCTGACTGCCAAGGCTTGTTATGACTGTCCAGGCTTTTTCTGACTGCCAAGGCTTGTTATGACTGTCCAGGCTTTTTCTGACTGCCAAGGCTTGTTATGACTGTCCAGGCTTTTTCTGACTGCCAAGGCTTGTTATGACTGTCCAGGCTTTTTCTGACTGCCAAGGCTTGTTATGACTGTCCAGGTTTGTTCTGACTGCCCAGGCTTGTTATGACTGTCCAGGCTTTTTCTGACTGCCAAGGCTTGTTCTGGCTGCCGCGACCTTTTCTTCCAGGCCACATCCGAAACACCCCCCCCCCCCCAAACCCCCATGTCAGAAAAGCTGTTTTTCCACACAGTAGACAGAATGGTTGCTGCTAGTTGTTTGGTACTGTTATAGATCTATATTTTCACTATATTGTCTACTTTTCTTTTCTGCTTGTGGCGCTATAGAAAATGTTTAAAGTTGTGCACTCTCAGAAACGCTGTTCCGCTAGCGGTAGGTACTTTGTAGTTCTTGGCCTGCCCACGCATCCCCTGCCGGCACTTAATAAAAGGATCTAGACATCTCCAGGCGGCAGTTAATAAAAGGATCTAGACATCTTCTGGAGGCAGTTAATAAAAGGATCTAGACATCCACTGGCGGCACGTAATAAAAGGATCTTGACATCCCCTGCCGGCACTTAATAAAAGGATCTTTACATCCCCTGGCGGCAATTAATAAAAGGATCTTGGCATCTTCTTGCGGCAGTTAATAAATGGATCTTTGTATCTTCTTGTGGCAGTTAATAAATGGATCTTGGCATCTTCTTCCGGCAGTTAATACATGGATCTTGGCATCCCCTTGTGGCATTTAATAAAAGAATCTTGACATACCCTGCCGGCAATTAATAAAAGGATCTAGACGTCTCCAGGCGGCAGTTAATAAAAGGATCTAGACATCTCCTGGAGGCAGTTAATAAAAGGATCTAGACATCTCCTGGAGGCAGTTAATAAAAGGATCTAGACATCTCCTGGAGGCAGTTAATAAAAGGATCTAGACATCTCCTGGAGGCAGTTAATAAAAAGATCTAGACATCTCTTGGAGGCAGTTAATAAAAAGACCTAGACATCTCCTGGAGGCAGTTAATAAAAGGATCTAGACATCTCCTGGCGGCAGTTAATAAAAGGATCTAGACATCTCCTGGAGCCAGTTAATAAAACGATCTAGACATCTCCTGGCGGCAGTTAATAAAAGGATCTAAATATCTTCTGGTGGCAGTTAATAAAACGATCTAGACATCTCCTGGCGGCAGTTAATAAAAGGATCTTGACGTTAGATCGAGACCTCTGAAGCGCTTGCCGTCATCAAACTTTTGGACTGTTAAAGAAAGGTAATACTTGCCTTCGTCTGCTGCTCAGTTTTCCCTCAACTGCCTCCTTGTCTTCCACTGCCCCCGTTTGTTTCACCGCCCCCTGGTCCTGTCCAACGCTTCCTGGGGGGGGGGGGGGCGTTATCGCCCACTGAAACACTGGTTTAACTGAATTAGTATTCGGTCAGTGTAAAACTCAGTAATCTATCTTAACTAGTCCAGACATGCCCCATGAAAAGTTCTTTCACTATTGTAATAAGCTGGTATTCCGTACATCTTTCTAATACCTGGTAATGAGTACATCTGTAGCAGCTGTAACATCTGTTATTCTGTACAACTTTCCGACTGTTGCTTGCTCTCATCAATATCATAGTGATGAATCGAACTGTCGTCCTTGGTGTTAATGAAAGTAGATGTAGGTGCGTGCTTCAGTTTAAAAAAAAAAGACAGAAAGAGTGAGAAAAGTGGGCACAAACAAGAATGGTAACATTTTAAAAGAAAAAACTGCTCATTTTATTTGTTGCCATTCATTTTCTGCTCACTTTCCCCATTAAATCTGTGTCGTTTTGTTTTTGTTTTGTTTTTTGTTAGTTTTGGAAAACAACCATATGTAACAGAATTCTTTAATTCTGTACTTTTTAAACAGTATAAGGGATATAATCAAAGTTAAATTTACTTGGATTATATGGTTAACTCCCTTATAACATTGTCATAGAATAGGTCAACGAGAGTTCAATTATGACACGTATGAAGACCATTTTTGACATGTCCAGTCCCCGAGAAATTGTACGTGTAACAGAGTTATTTAGGACATGTTTGTCGAATTTAGCTGCAGAAAAACTATAATATGAGATTCTTTTTGGAACTGGTCCAATGTCGTAAACAGTTAATATTTCACGGAGTTTAGACTGAGTGAACAGAAGATTCTCGAACAGACTAGAAAATTAGAATATCAGGCTTTTTGGACTTGCACCAGGTAGAAACTTCTGGAAGATTTAGGATAGAAAATTTTTGGAGATATTTAAGGACTGGAAAGAAAGAATAAGGATATTATTATATATGATTTTTGTATTGATTGAGATACGAAGATGTGAGAATAGTTGATGATAGTTGTTGAAAGTAAAGAATGTGATAGAATTGTGTTCACTGAAGCGTGTAGTATTTGATAGAATTGTGTTCACTGAAGCGTGTAGTATTTAGAACTATGTGAACGTGAGCTTAGTTTTTCGCTTCTCCCATGGATCCAAGTAATGTTGATGTAACCTGAAGAATGTAAAAATTGTTTCATTTTTCTTGAGAATAATGTAGGGCATGAATAGTCCGATACTTATGATGTAGTGTTTCATTGTAGATCCACTGAGAACTTTTCATAGAGCTTGTCAGTTGGTGTAATTTTTCTTTCATGATGTATGGCTGCCATCTTATGTGAGAGCGAGTGTTACCTTCTCTCTTGTTACCCTCTCTCTTCCTTATATGGCGGACAGGAGTGGATTGTTCAGTTGTTATACTCACTATTTTCTACATCTTCACTGATCATCATCCATTTTCTTCATAATGAATATATATTTGTTTGATCTAAACTAAATTTGAGCGTCAGCGGTTCTCATACTGTTGTGATTCAATCAATCAAGTGCCGTGCCGCGTGGCGAAGGCGATCATTTCTCTCCACAATTCCCTGTCTTCAGGGTTGATTATGAGATCCGCCAGCGACTTTCTTCCTAGCCACACTGACAGCCCATCTAGTAACTTCTCTCTGTGTCTTCCTCTGTCTCTTCTTCCCTCAATTTTTCCATTTGCCACAGTGTGTTGCAGTTTTCCTCTTCTCATAAAGTGTCTTAAAATCTCGCTTGTCTGCCTCTGATCTTTGCTGTAATTTGCCTTTTAACTCCAGCCTCTCTCTGTTGTGATTGCCTTTTGCATTGTTCGTTCAATTAGTATTTTGTTAGATTAATACATTGAACAAATAAAGCAGATAGTACTAGTAATAACCATAAAGTGGGTACTAGTATACATACATCTCAATCTTACTTCATCACTAGAATCAGTTTTACCGAAATCTCATTTCTTTTATCTATGTTTTATTAAACACGACAAATGATAGACTCATGCCAAATGACAAACGCACCAACGTTTTATTTCTAACAAAGTAAACTTGAAACTTGACTCCAACAGCACTTTCGCGTACACGAATCAGTGGATGAACGTGGCCAATCTGAATTTCGTAGCCCTCAATGAGGTAGTCTCGGACTTCACACAAACTTCAGCCGAGTTCATTCTCTTCCAGCCTTCTCTCTACAAGAAGGGCCAATCAGAGCTAGGACCGCAAGGTGAACTTCAGTTTTCACAAAAGTTTGACGTGGTTTTTGGAATAGTGCGGTTTAGAAGATGGTGCTGGTGATAATTCAAAATAGTGGCAGGTGTGGTAGCGTGTGGCGTAAGGAGAGAAGACGGTAATAAAGATGGGAATTTTCTAAGATAGTGATATATGTGGTAATTGGTAGTGCTATGACATGATGATATATGTGATAATTGGTAGTGCTATGATATATGTGGTAATCGGTAGTGATATGACATGGTGATATATCTGGTAATCGGTAGTGCTATGGCATGGTGATATGTGTGGTAATTGGTAGTGCTATGACATGGTGATATATGTGGTAACATTTGGAGTCGTTAACGAATGAAGGAGTGACAGAACTTAGCCAGCCAGCACTGCCATGTGAAAGTAAACCTTGACATGTTTACTTAGTCTGTGACTGTTGACAGCTATGACGTATCCGGCCTATGTTGAGAGCTATGATGTATCTGGTCTATGACTGTTGACATCTATGACGTATCTAGTCTATGAGTGTGGACAACTACGACGTATCTGGTCTATGACAGTTGATGACTGTGATATGCCTAGTCTATGATAGTTTACGACTGTGACGTGCCTAGTCTATGACAGATGACGACTATGGCGCTGACTTCTCTATTCTGGCATTGACATACGTTGGTAATTAACTGTTTTACTTTCTTCTTTTTCTTTCAGATGTAAGTAGATGTACTTCTTCCGTGAAATCACCAGAACAGATAAGCTATGGCACCTGATAGAACTTGTAAAAACCTTACAAGTCAAATTTATTAGGGAAGTTCTGAAAAATGTAGCCAAGACTTGGGACAATGTTTGTGGAAACTGATGTCTGAAGAACGGTGATGTTGATATAGAAGTCTAACATCAGATTGTGAACGATGTTATGATTGTTGCTCAAACCTCATCTTGAATTGTGCTATGATTGTTGCATAAGTCTCATCTTGAATTGTTTTATGATTGTGACATATAAATCAAACCCTGAAATGTCAATGATTGTTGTATAAATTTAACCCTTTTTTTTACCAATATTATGATTGTTGTACAAATCTAATCCCGTTTTTTTAGCAAATTAATGATTGTTGTATACATTTTTGGTTAACGGGGTAGGGGTATCCCCTATCAAAGAAGAAGTAAAACGCCTCCTTATCTCCGTCAGTCTACGGGACACCCTTGGGTAAGGTGGAGTACCAGTATAGCCCCCTCTTTCAGGGTGATTTAAAGCATGGGAGCAGGTGGTGGATGGAATGAGAGAGCAGCCGACAGATAATATTGGTTATGGTCACCTTTCATAATGGTAGGCAGATGATCTAAATGTAGGGACAATGACTACGATCAATGACTTGTACAATCACTGCCTGGAAGGAAAGCAATGGTAAACTATCTTCTGGAAATATACCAAGAAACCCAAACAGCAACATGGAAAGTCGCATAGGAAAAAGATCTGGTGATGAGTCCCCTAGGCCAGATAGATCTAATTTTAACACTGGGGAAGAGTGCGAGACGGAGGTCAGTACTAGTAATTGTGATGACGGACAAAATCCTGACAGTGTTACCAAGGAAAACTCCTGCATCAAACTAACAAGAAAAATAAGAGTAGGAACATGGAATGTGAGAAGTATGTATGAGGGAAAGTATCAAATAATAAGTGACGAGATGAAAATAACGGGGATACAAATTTTGGGAATCTGAGAACTTCGATGCAGGACACTTCAAGAGCAAGAATGATAATATCTTTATATACTCTGGAGGAGAATTAGGAGGAAAGAATGGAGTGGCTTTTTATTTGGACAAATCAACATCAAAAGCATTATTAGGTCACTATCAGATTTAAGGGCACTCCTAGAAATGTAACAATCATCTAGATATATGCACCTACATCATCAGCAGAAGAAGAGGAAGTAAAATAATTTTATAACACACTGCAAACGACGATAGACCAGGTACGGAAAAACGATATTGTATTAATAATGAGGGATTTTAATGCAAAGATTGGTACAGAGAGAACAGAAGACGAAAAATATGTTGTGGGGGAAATTTAACATAGGACTTAGAAATGAGGCAGGTGACAATCTAATGGCGTTTTGCATGGAAAATGAGCTAATGATCGCTAACACACTCCAGTAAGACTTTACACATGGACATCACCTGATGGGATGACCAAGAATCTAATAGACTACATTTTAGTGCAAAGAAGGTGGAGGTCAAGTATAACATCAGCAAAAACTTTACCAGGTGCTGATTGTGACACGGACCATGTGTTATTAATAGCAAACATGAAGATAAAGATAAAAAAGACAGTTACAGGATCAAGACCACTCCGCTTTGATCTTACAAAAATACCAGAACAATACGGTAGAGAAGTGATGAACCGTTTCAAAATCCTGATGGCTGTACAGGAGGAGATGACACCAGATGAATTGGCTATGCAGGCCAAAGATATCTTAATAATAACAACAGCTAAAGACTATGTTCCAGTAAAGAAAACACAAAAGAATGGATGGATTACAGCAGGCACACTAGAACTGATAAAACAACGTAGAGAAATGAAGAAATAATGGAAAGTGACAAAGAGGAATATAAATCTTTAACAAAAGAAGTCAAAGAAACATAAGAAAAGACAAAAAAACAATACATACAAGATTGTTGTAAAAGAATAGAAGGACATCAGAAGTGTGGAAGAGATAGTGAAATGTTTAAAGAAATGAAGACATTGACGAGAAATGTCACACCTAAGCTAAATGTAATTTGTGATGAGATGGGGAATACCTTGACAGAGACAGAGGAAATTCTGGAAAGATGGAAGGAATATTGCAGAGGAATGTATGAAACAACCGACTGTGAAAGCAGAAATCAACAGTGTGAATTATTATTGGAGGAGAAAGAACCCGAACCGACAATAGAAGAAGTTTTATGGGCAATAAAGAATCTGAAAAATGTTAAATCACCAGGATGTGATGAGATAACAGCTGAACTCATTAAAGCAGTAGGAAAGGAATGTGCAACAATCTATCATGCAGTGTGTAAAAAGAAACGTTGTATAGTTGTTTGGTATATTTTCAGGTATTTGGCCAAAAGAATGAAAAAGAACTGTATTCATACCACTACCAAAAAAGGGTAACCTGAAATTATGCACAAACTACAGAACTGTTGCCCTGATTAGTCATGCCAGTAAAATTCTGTTAAAAATCATAATGAGTAGACTTCGTAAGAAAATATAAGAAGTCAATATGGTCCAAGATGGTTTCAGGCAAGGAAGAGGATCAAGAGATCATATATTCAATATAAGATTAATAATAGAGAAATGCAGAGAGTTTAATGTGAATCTATATTTATCTTTTATAGACTCTCTCTCTCTCTGAACCTTAAGTGCCCAGGGCACATGGGGCTTCTGCAAGGGTTTTCCACAAATGCCTGTCTTTCGCCTTTTTTTCTGCTCTTGCCCAGGTGAGCCCTCTATTGCTCAACATCCTTTCTGTTGTTCTTCTCCATGTCTCTTTTGGTCTACCCTTACTTCTGCTCCCCTGTGGTGTCCATCTTAGTGCTATTTTTGGTAGTGAGTTGTCAGTCATTCGGAGCACATGTCCCAACCATCGCCAGCGTCTTTCCTCAATAACTGTTGTCAGTGGTTTCATCTGCATTTCTGCCAATAAGATGTTATTTCTTATGGTGTTTGGCCAAAATATTTTTTTAATTCTACGTAAACATTTAGTCTGGAAAGAATTCAACTTGTTTTCTATGGTTTTGGTGATTTTCCAGCATTCACTTCCATAGAGTAGTACACTTAGAACATTACTCTTAAATATCCTGATTTTCATATTTATGCTTAGTTTATTTGATTTCCATATATTCTGTAGCATTGCAAAAGCCTGGTTTGCTCTAGTAAGTCTGCTGTTGATGTCCTCTGTGCTGTCTCCATTTTCTACTACTCTGCTGCCAAGGTATACAAATTCGTTTACCTCCTCCACTAACTTGTTATCTACTCTGAGTACATTTCTGTTGTTCACATTTTGCTTCATTAACTTTGTCTTTCCTACGTTGATCTTTAGTCCTATGTTGTTTGCATTCTGGGTTTTTATAGACTACTCAAATGCATTTGATTGTGTAGAACACCAGAAACTTTGGGAAATAATGGAAAAAATGGGTTTCCAACACATTTGATACAATTAACATCACTGCTGTATCTAGACAAATAGGCAGCAGTGAGAATAAATGGTGAAACAACAACTTGGTCTGACATAAAACAAGGGGTGCATATTATCGCCTTATTTATTTAACTTGTGTACTAAAAATATAATGAGGAATGTTAGAGAAGATGTAGACAAAGAATATTACGATGTCATAACAATTGGAGGTTATGAAATACCACAGATTAGATATGCTGATGACAGTATTACTGTCAACAACACAAAAATGAATGTAAAACTAATTAGGTCAGTCCGTAAGAACAGCGAAGAGCAGAACTTCTATCTTAACGCGAAGAAAACTAAATTGATGGCAACTGACAAAAAAAAAACAAGGCAGCTGAAATATGTATCAATGAGGAAAAATTGGAAGAAGCCGAGCGTTTTGAATATCTTGGATCACTGCTAACTAATAATGGAGATACAATGAGGGAAATTAAAAGGAGGACATCTATCTCTCTTCAGAAAGTAAAACAACTTAAGAATCTGTGGAGTGGAAAAGACAGAACTACAAAAATAGGATTTTTAAGGGTATGCATCTTTCTCATCACAACATATGCTTGTGAGACCTGGATACTTAACAAAACAGCTGAGAAACACATAAATGCCTTTGAATGTAAATGCTACAGAAGAGTTCTTCAAATATCATGGACACAAAAAAGAATAAATGTGTTAAACTTAAATATATTTGACACATTAAACGTCATGATCATCTAGAGAATACCGTCTTGGAAGGATACATAATGCCAAAAAGAAAGAGAGGAAGACCAAGGCGAAGATGGCTGCAAGACATCGTTATGATCTGCAAATGGATGCATCAGCTGCAAGCCATCTTGCTCACAACCGAGAGGCCTACAGGAGTGCTGTTAGGGAGGCAAAGTTCCGCAAGGGACATGCAAATGAATGAATGAAAGAGTGTGTAAATTTAATCGCCATTTTGAGCAATATTATGGGTGCTGTGTAGATCTAATCTTGTTTTGTGGGCGAGGTTATGATTGTTATATACATTTAATTTTGATTTGTGAGTAATGTTATATCTGAAAAAATTACACCTTGAATCAACATATATGTGTATATACATATAATAATATCAAGGACATTTTAGAAACAGTTACACGAGACTGAGTATAAATGTTGATATAGAACACTGAACATAAAACCACCAGCATCACAAAAATAACTAAAGAAAAAAAAAAAAAGGTATGTTTCCAGGTCTGTGCTCTGACAGTGACCTGATTCTGTTTCTCACTTCAGGCAGATAAGAGAGTTGACCTTCTGGACGTGCCCCTCGACGAGGACGGGAACCCTGTAGGGAAGAGAACAGGCTGTTGTGACTGGTGCGGTACGTCCAAACACACAACACACAAACGGCAAAAAACATAATAAAAACATAACACACAAACAGCAAAAATACAAGCAAAAACATAACACACAAATAACGCTTAGTCAACTGTAAAAATGGGTACCATATACACTTTTTTAAGCTTCAGAAGAGGACAACATGTGCCTGCATGGCGGAGCACACCGGACTGCACTGTGCACAAGAATGTTAGTGAATGAAGGAAAAGTTGGATGTCACAGTCCCAATCTTAACATGGCGAATGGACTGAAGTCGGTCGGGTAAGCCTCTCACAGTATGACGTGTGTTTGGCCAGTTCCCCAGCTCTGACGATTGTGACATCTCTAGAAATGTAACAAGGATTTGACATAGATTGTGCTATGTTTTGCGAGTCACATTCTTGCTGAGCGTGTGTTCTAAATTGAGGGCGACATATTTGGGTGGGGTAGTAGTTTGTGAAGCAGGTAGGTCCCGTACCTGAGCAACATGCTTCTGTCGGTAATGAGTGTTCGAAATTGTAGACCCGAAATGACGTTTGGTTTTGAAGTGAACTTTAAAATAGTCACAGTGTACAAAAAGTGACGTCAAATTTTTACCTAAACTCTAAAACAGTGACAGTGTACAAAAAAGTGACGTCAAATTTTGAAGTAAACTCTAAAACAATGACAGTGTACAAAAACAAAATGACGTCAAATTTTGAAGTAAACTCTAAAACAGTGACAGCGTTCAAGAGAATTACGTCAGGTTTTGAGGTGAATTCTAAAATAAAACAAAGACTGTTTACAAGTAAGAGACGGCGCCAAATGCTGAAGTGAAAGTTAAATCTACAACTCACAGGAGATAGTTCACCGTTGTGACGTCGACAAGTAGAAACTCTACTAGCACAGGTAGTCCCCGCTTTACGACGTTCCATTTTTTCGGTCATCGACCCGGGACTTCTTATTGTAAATTTACATATGTCTCTCAAAATGTGCATTACTTATTTAACATAAAACTTGTGATTGTAAAGTCTATATATAAATTATAATGTCGTCATAGTTTGTTTTTGTGTTTTAAAACACACCTGTCTAGTAACAGTAAAGTACTGAACTGTATCTCTGTGAAGTTCGCTTTACATCCACTTCCTGGTCTGAAGTTAGAAAACAGGGATTGCCCCTATAACACTCAACAATGAGACATATTTAAGTGCTAATATAAACGTGACCGCTTTCTTAGCGAATTTTCCATTCCAGACAAATAGCCAAATATAGAAAGTTAGTGATTAATTCCACTGCAGACAAATAGCCAAATATATAAAGTTAGTTATCAATTCCACTGCAGACAAACAGCCAAATATATAAAATTAATGATTAATTCCACTGCAGACATATAGCCAAATAAAGAAAGTTAGTGATTAATTCCATTGCAGACAAATAGCCAAATATAGAAAGTTAATGATTAATACCACTGCAGACAAATAGCCAAATATAGAAGGTTGGTGATTAATTCCACTGCAGACATATAGCCAAATATAGAAAGTTAGTGATTAATTCCACTGCAGACAAATAGCCAAATATAGAAAGTTTGTGGTTAATTCCAGGATTCTCTTTCTGCTACTCTGTCTTGTGTGTACAGGAAAGGAGATTTTGCCGATTCCAACTCCGTTCGTGCTGGCCCATACTTGGGACAAAAGCACTCTTTTCTGCTGTCAGAAGTACCAAGATCTCATACAGGAAGTCGGACGTTTTGAGCAAAGCCTTTTGGTAAATGGTCATACACACAAAAAGTCCACACTTATCTACACAGCTACACCCACCGACGAGAATAGTTTCACCTACTTACACAGCCACACACAGACGCCTATAGTCTCACCTACTTACACATCCACACACGGACGCGTAGTCTCACCTACTTACACAGCCACACACAGACGCGTAGTCTCACCTACTTACACAGCCACACACAGACGCCTATAGTCTCACCTTCTTACACAGCCACACACGGACGCGTAGTCTCACCTACTTACACATCCACACACGGACGCGTAGTCTCACCTACTTACACAGCCACACACGGATGCGTACAGTCTCACCTACTTACACAGCCACACACACACGCGTACAGTCTCACCTACTTACACAGCCACGCACACACGCGTACAGTCTCACCTACTTACACAGCCACGCACGGACGCGTACAATCTCACCTACTTACACAGGCACACACAGATGCATTTAGTCTCATCTACTTACACAGCCAAACAGAGACGCGTACAGCCTCACCTACTTACACAGCCACACACACCGACGAATATACTCTCACCTACTTACTCACTGATTTGTATAGCACCACCAGCTTACATAGCCACGCCTACACCATTAAATAATCACACAGCTCTTGCTCAGTACCATTCTGTGTATTATACTGCTCTGCCACATTTTTCATTACCGACTGATGACTCTTCCCTAGGGAAGTAATTTTTAAATTTCAACAATCATTTTTTTATACATCAGTTCCAATATTCTCGCATCCCCCACACAAAGAACTGCGTGGCTGTTGCATTAATTTCTTTTAGATAAACTAAATAACTAACCCTGGATCCCTTGTCCGTCTCAACTGACCTGTCACTGAGCACGCCGGGATGTCAGACCATCCATCTTTTCTCTCTGTCTGCCTTTGTCTCTTCTACCTTCCATCTTCCCTGTTGCTGTTAGATGCTCAATCCCTCCTCTCCCCCAAACATGCCCAATAAATTTAGATTGCCGTTTTCTGATCTTTGTTAGAATTTTCCTTGTTTCTTGTGCCTTTAAACTTCCTCAATAGATTTTCTCTCTGTCCATGGTACCTTCAGCATTTTTCTTAAGAATCACATTTCAGTTGATTTCAGCCTTGTTTATATCTCTTTACTGACTGCCCATGCTTCACATTCATAGAACAGGGTTCTTTCAATGTGATAAGGTAGCGCTCTCTTCCTGTTTCTCATAGATGGTGACTTAATGGCAAAGTATGGATTTCAACTTTTGAAAGGAGGTCTTGGCTTGTCTGATTCTCCTTTTTACTTCGGTGATACTCTTCCATCTGATGTTAGCAAGGTGGCTAAGTACTTATTAGCAAGGTGGCTAAGTACTTGTTAGCAAGTAAGTACTTGTTAGCAAGGTGACTAAGTACTTGTTAGCAAGGTGGCTAGTACTTGTTAGCAAGGTGGATAAGTACTTGTTTGCAAGGTGACCAGGTACTTGTTAGCAAGGTGGCTAAGTACTTGTTAGCAAGGTGGCTAAGTATTTAAGACTGTCAACTTTGTTTAATTTTGTGCTATTTGCTTGTTTAGGGCACTTTTGAGGGAGGGGGATCTTGCCTTTAAAGGTTACCAAATGAGAAATAACGCAGGATAAAATATTAGTTTCTTAACATTTTGTGAGTTTATTTATCTTCATATCTGATGTTTTTTGCGCATTCTTATGTATTTATAAATATTTACTGACGTATTAACAGAGGATGCAAACATTCATGAGCTACTGCTTGAGGAGGATTTTAAACATTGAATGGCAGGACAAGACCAGGAACGAGGAGGTCTGGGAAGGGGCAAAACAAGAACCTATGAATCTACAAATCATGTCTAGGAAATGGAGGTGGATTGGCCACACACTGAGGAAACCCGACACCAGCATAACAAGACAGACATTGGCATAGAATCCTCGAGGAAACAGAAAACGAAGAAGACCTAGACTTACTTGGAGAAGAGGAATTATGACAGTGCTCAGAGACAAGGGATACACATGTGGAAAGGAAGCAGAGAATAATTCCAAGAACAGGGATGACTGGGGAGCATTTATCCGTGGCCTATGCTCTCAAAGGAATGAAAGGCGATGATGATGATGATGATGATGATGATGATGATGTATTTGTGCATGAACTTATTTCTACACTGAAAGGCCTTGCACTATAACACAAGAAACTGACCGTCTTCTTTACACAAACATTTACGCTTTTGTAGACTTTCATATGTTACCTTCCACGCCCACCCTAACCCATCTCACAGGATGACAGATCAGAGCAGGAACTCTTACTTGACCTCAAGGTCCAGGTCAGGCCCAAGACCGAGAATGAAAGGTGAGTAAAGTGAAATGCTGTATTTACTGTGAGTAAAGTGAAATGCTGTATCTACTGTGAGTAAAGTGAAATGCTGTATCTACTGTGAGTAAAGTGAAATGCTGTATCTACTGTGAGTAAAGTGAAATGCTGTATCTACTGTGAGTAAAGTGAAATGCTGTATCTACTGTGAGTAAAGTGAAATGCTGTATGCACTGTGAGTAAAGTGAAATGCTGTATGCACTGTGAGTAAAGTGAAATGCTGTATGCACTGTGAGTAAAGTGAAATGCTGTATGCACTGTGAGTAAAGTGAAATGCTGTATGCACTGTGAGTAAAGTGAAATGCTGTACGCACTGTGAGTAAAGTGAAATGATGTATGCACTGTGAGTAAAGTGAAATGATGTACGCACTGTGAGTAAAGTGAAATGATGTATGCACTGTGAGTAAAGTGAAATGATGTATGCACTGTGAGTAAAGTGAAATGCTGTATCTACTGTGAGTAAAGTGAAATGCTGTATCTACTGTGAGTAAAGTGAAATGCTGTATCTACTGTGAGTAAAGTGAAATGCTGTATGCACTGTGAGTAAAGTGAAATGCTGTATGCACTGTGAGTAAAGTGAAATGCTGTATGCACTGTGAGTAAAGTGAAATGCTGTATGCACTGTGAGTAAAGTGAAATGCTGTATGCACTGTGAGTAAAGTGAAATGCTGTATGCACTGTGAGTAAAGTGAAATGCTGTATGCACTGTGAGTAAAGTGAAATGCTGTATGCACTGTGAGTAAAGTGAAATGCTGTATGCACTGTGAGTAAAGTGAAATGCTGTATGCACTGTGAGTAAAGTGAAATGCTGTATCTACTGTGAGTAAAGTGAAATGCTGTATCTACTGTGAGTAAAGTGAAATGCTGTATCTACTGTGAGTAAAGTGAAATGCTGTACGCACTGTGAGTAAAGTGAAATGCTGTACGCACTGTGAGTAAAGTGAAATGCTGTACGCACTGTGAGTAAAGTGAAATGCTGTACGCACTGTGAGTAAAGTGAAATGCTGTACGCACTGTGAGTAAAGTGAAATGCTGTACGCACTGTGAGTAAAGTGAAATGCTGTATGCACTGTGAGTAAAGTGTAATGCTGTATGCACTGTGAGTAAAGTGAAATGCTGTTTGCACTGAATCGTTACTTGATCATTACAGCTGAAGTATTAGCCCCATAAAGTGAAAACTTTACTTCTTTAAAATTGAATATATCTAAGAACTAAATCATTTGAGAACTTACTAATGTTAATGTTTCATTGTTTCCTTTGTTGCCACGTGTGAAGTCGTTTTTTTTCTTTGCATTTCATCATCTTTGCCTACAGGTGTAAGCTATACCGTGAAAGCTTCATTCGTGTTCTGACAGAGTATTGTGAGAGCTAAACTTCCAGTGAGAGAATACTGTGAGAGCTAAACTTCCAGTGACAGAATAGTGTGAGAGCTAAACTTCCAGTGACAGAATACTGTGAGAGCTAAACTTCCAGTTACAGAATAGTGTGAGAGCTAAATTTCCAGTGACAGAATAGTGTGAAAGTTAAACTCCTAGTGACAAGACTACTGTGAGAGCTAAACTTCCAGGGACAGAATAGTGTGAGAGCTAAACTTCTAGTGACAAGACTACTGTGAGAGCTAAACTTCCAGTGACAGAATAATGTGAGAGCTAAACTTCTAGTGACAAGACTACTGTGAGAGCTAAACTTCCAGGGACAGAATGTCTCAGTTCACGAGATCTTACGTCCTATCAAGAGTCACATGATAAGAAAGCTGGATGTAAGATTTAGTTGCGCGGTCCCGTTCTTCGAGATACTTGAAGGTTGAAAATATAGGGCACTGCCATGTCGTTGCTGCATGTTGCACAGTGACAGGTTCCAATCACTTTCAGGTTAAGTGAACATTTCTAAACTTTAAAAGAAAAAAGATGTGTTTATCTATGTTTAGATATGAGTTAAATGTATGTCTTTAGTTTATATTAATATAGATTATTTGTATATTTAAATGGGAATGGTTACTGGCTTCATTATTTATACTTTTTAACAAAAAGGTGATCGGTAATGAATGGTTACACTTCGCTTGTATACTGGATATAAGGGGGAGGAGGGGTCTTAGTTATTTATTTTGGTACTTTAATTTCTCTCTTTCTCTCTCAATCTCTTCCTCTGTCTATACCCAGTCAGGACCTTCATATAATACGATAAACCTTTATAATGGATATTTTTTCTCCCGAAGTTGTCTTTTACATTAGACACCTCTTCTCCTCTGTTACTGCAATTCCCCATCCCATACTTCCAGTCAACCCAGTTCGTCAATTAACCATTACCGCTCTCATTCTTTCCTTAGCAACCCAGGCAACTCCACTAAGCAGCTACGCACAAGTCAAATCATAGTTTAGTATGTGATGAATCTTGACATAATAACATCAAATCAGCGATTCAAATCAGTAAATACTATCAAACATGTAAACATTGATAAAAATGCATAATAACAACGCAATAATTATTCAATTTACAAAGGTATTTACGAATTTTAAATGTTGTAGCGTTTAACATATCTCCTTCTACTCTGGTTACACACCATTTTGTATGGTCGATTTTCCCACTTACTTGTCATATTTAGTTTCACACTCTTTAGCTAAGCCCAGCCCGGTGTATATATATCTGAACCTTACGTGCACAGGGCACATGGGGCTTCCGCAAGAGTTTTCCACAAATGCCTGTCCTTTGCCTTTTTTTTCCGCTCTTGTCTAGGTGAACACGCGTTGCTCAACATCCTTTCTGTTGTTCTTCTCCATGTCTCTTTTGGTCTACCCTTACTTCTGTTCCCCTGTGTCGTCTGTCTTAGTGCTATTTTTGGTAGTGAGTTGTCAGTCATTCGGAGCACATGTCTCAACCATCGCCAGCGTCTTTCCTCAATAATAATTATAATAAAATAATATACGAAAATAAAAAATAAACATAATTATATATATATATATATATAAAATTATGTTTATTTGTTTTATATAAAATCATCTTCCAGACTAAATGTTTACGAAGAATTAGAAAAATATTTTGGCCAAACAGCATAAGAAATAACATCTTATTGGCAGAAATGCAGATGAAGCCACTGACAACAATTATTGAGGAAAGACGCTGGCGATGGTTGGGACATGTGCTCCGAGTGACTGACAACTCACTACCAAAAGTAGCACTAAGATGGACACCAAAGGGGAACAGAAGTAAGGGTAGACCAAAAGAGAAGAACAACAGAAAGGATGTTGAGCAATAGAGGGCTCACCTGGGCAAGAGCAGAAAAAAAAGGCGAAGGACAGGCATTTGTGGAAAACCCTTGCGGAAGCCCCATGTGCCCTGGGCACTTAAAGTTCAGATATATATATATATATATATGTTCGTATATGTATATATATGTATATATATATATATTTCTCATGGTACTATGTACTAGGTTCAGACTGATCAATCTCAACGTCTTTTCATTTGCACACTCATCTATTTATTACTCCTGGAGTGTTCTGTCGACATTATGTCTTCTTTCTTCTGTCTGTCTGTACTATTGTACTTATTCTCTCGAGTTTATGTCTTCTTCAGTTTATATGTACTAAATATATTTTAACCTTACTGGGCTGTAAATTACATATGCATCCAAATATAATACAACTTAATTTGCTCTAAAACAACTAAACTATACGAACGTTACAGCACCTGCAAACATCTACTCACGTGAGTCAATAGGTCAGTGAGATCGCATTTCTTTGCACACAACATGTTGCTCACAACAGAATCACGAACTACTTAATATGTGTTCACTTCACAAGAGACTTCAATACTTTTCCACTAACGAAGACGATCTGTCATCCAAGAGCTCCCTCATTATCTACGCTAAACCGTCGCCCAGTTCAGTTCAGCGTTCGACCCAAGACTTTTAGAACTTAGCCGGCTTGAATCTTATAAACTATGCACCCAGGAATTTTCCATTCCTGCAAACGAGGCAAAACCCTGTTATTTCATGGACACTAAAATGTCCATTCTTACAAGAAAAGCCTCTAGTCATCCACGTGATATGACCACAGCCTTGACCTAAAATAACAAGTTCAGTCATCGTTGAAAGGTCTGCGTGAGGAAAATACCATTAGTTCTCTACAGATTACTCCGGTGCTTTGGCTGTTTGACACTGAAGTTTCATAACCAGTAAGGGATGTGACCCAGCACATAGTTAGATTGTACAAAAGTCACGTTCCCTGTCAAGCGCGGAGATTGAAAAAAATGACAGCTGTAGCCAAAGATCGAGCTGACTGACTATATGACTACTCTATTAAGCCCAGATGTTCTAAGATTAAAGTCCAGTTTATTATCATGCTCTCAGCAGCATGTCCTTTGCGGAACTTTGCCTCACTAACAGCTCTCTTGGAGGCCTCTCGGTTGTAGGCAAAATGCCTGCTGCAAATCATCCAAAATGTCTTCCAAAATCTTCGCCTTCGTCTTTCTTTCTTGATTTTTCCCATTTTTGTACCCTTCCAAGACTGTCTTCTCCAAACACTCATTTCGTTTAATATTTCTGAAATACTTCTTCTCTGTCTAATCTTCTTTACTGACCAGCTTTCTTTAGTATTAAATTCTTGTAGTTTGAATATCATCATCAGGTGCCGTGCCAACTGGCGTTGACTATTGTGCTTCTCCAGAGTACACGATCCTTCTTGCAGGCCATCAGCTCAGTTGGTGATCTCCTCTCACACCATCCCGTCAGACTGTCCAGTATCATTTCTCTTGGTCTTCCTCTTGATCTTCTTCCTTCTATTTTTCCTGTTGTTATAAATTTTCAATGCCCCCTCTTCTCAATGCATGTCCTATGAAATTACATTGTCTGTCTCTTATCTTTTTGACAAGATTTTTTTTGTGTCTCTCCAGCTCTTCTCATACATTCTTCATTAGTTATTTTTGATGTTCAGGGGATTCGCAACATTGTTCTAATAAACCACATTTCTGCTGCTTCCAATGATTTTTGTACAGATATGCCTATTGTCCATGAATCACTTCCATATAATAAGATAGGTTCAATACAGCATTTTAGGACTCTTTTCTAACATTCATTGATAAGGATGTGTTGCATTATATATTTCTCATTCTCTGAAATGCAGTCTTTGTTTGGCTTCTTCTGTTCCTAATTTCTATTCTGCATTTCCCATCTGAAGTTATTACTGCTCCAAGGTATTTGAATTTCTGCACCTGCTTTAGAATAGTTCCATTTAATTTTATACCACATGTTGGTGGATTCTGTTTCTTAGATATAACCATAGTCTCTGTCTTTTTGATGTTCAAAGTAAAGCCTTTCTGTGCACTTTATTTAGCGACTTTATCCAAGAGATTTTGCAGGTCTTGTTGGTTCTCAGCTATCAGTACTGTGTCGTCAGCATACCGAATGTTGTTAATATTGTATCCTCAAATTTTGATGCCTGTTTCTGTGATGATCGTTCTTAGAATAATTTCGCTGTTCAGAGACAAAAGGTCTGGAGATAGTACACATCCTTGTCGCACCCCTTGTTTTATAGGTTGATATTTTCCAGGTCTATTTTCAACTCGAATTGCTGCTTCTTTCTGCCAGTATAGATGTTTTAAAATCCTCAGGTCTTTACCGTCTATATTGATGTCTTCAGACATTTTAATAATTTCATTCTTGTCGAATGCATTGGTGTAATCAATGAAGCATAAGTAGAGATCTTTCTGTACTTCTAAAGCTCTTTCTGTTAGTGTTCGTAAAGCATAAATAGCATTGTGTGTTCCTTTTCCTTCAACTAATCCAAACTGTTTATCTGCTATTTCCATTTTTATCTTTCTCCTTGTTCTTCTCATAATGATTCTCAGAAGTAGCTTCGTTATGTGACATGAGAGGCTGATAGTCCTGTGGTCATCACATTCCTTTGCACCTGGTTTCTTTGGTAGTGCTATAAACGTGGATTTAAGCAAGTCACTGGGCATATAACCGCTACTGTAAATGTCATTCAGTAACTTGGTTATTATTTTTATTCCTGTCTCCTCTAGTGCCTCTATTTCTTCTAGTGTTATATTATCAGGCCCAGTTGCTTTTCCTTTCTTCATGTGTTCGATGGCATCTATGATTTCATCTTCAAGTATTGGTGGTCCATGTAATGGTATTGGCTATTTATCATTTATAGCAGCCACTATAATAGTATTGGCGCCAACTAAAATGGTTTTCTACTGGTTTGATCATTGTCTACTTGTGGAGTACAGTTTGAACTTATACATTTCTTCTTGTTGTTGGTGTTCTAACAATCACCTAATTTTCTATATTATACACTGAGAAAATACAACAAGACACCCAGGCTTCCAACTCCACAGAATAATACAGATACAAAAACTTAACATAACTTGGCAGTCTTCCAACCAAAAACAACTGGTCAACAATGAGAATTCCAACAAGCCAATTGGTGTAGTATATCATCAGACGACGCACATTTATTAATGGACAAAATGAGGGTGAAATCATGAATGATGGAAACATAGCCATCAGGCTGAACAAGAATTACATTAACAGTGCCCGGCGTGAGAGCGAACTCCACGCCATATGGGCGAAAACCTTAAAATGTACTATACACAAAAAAAATCAATACTTACAACATTATCAACATAACCTCAACCACACAGGAAAAAACTGATTCTTCCATCTCACTACCAACAAATTGCCAGTGGTAGAAACTCTTCCTAAACGAGATTCCAATCTGCAATAAAACTACTAAAATTCTTCCTACATCACAAACAAAATAAACTCCTACTACAACAAACAAGTAAGGCTCTCTCTACCACATACTAGAGTCAATCACACAACCTTTCTCTAACACATTCTGACCACAGACTCTTTTCTCAGCCCATGCATACCTCCCGCTCAACTCAACCACGTGACTTCGAATTTTCTCGAACCACGTGCTTGGCACACGGTGATGAGTTGTGGTCTACAAGACCACAACCACAGGGTTATACACAATACACTCTGTACAGAGTTGTTATTCTGTTACATCCATCGCAGTTTTCAGTATCTGGTGTTAATTCTAGTCTTTCTCCTCCATATAGCTCACCGATGTACTCTGTCTATATGTCCACAATGTCTTCTTTTCCCATTAACATTTTACTTCTTTTAATTTCAGGCATCCTGTGGTATATTTTGTCATTAGGAGTATCATTTTTTTGGTGTGTCCATGATATTTGTAGGTCTCTTCTATAGTATTTATATTTATTTATTATACTTTTACTTATTTACTTGTTACAGTTATAATATAGCTTACACAGTTCTTAATACTACAAATATGTGAGGGTTTAACATACTGAGCCACGAGATTTTTGATGTGCAGTCAAATCAGCATCGAGGCTGTCAGCAGAGAGGATACAGATATGGAGTGAGGAATGTTTACCTTGATAAAACAGACTTAATTTTTAACAACGGCAAACAAAAACGCTTCTGGGCATATAACAGTATGCTAGGTCGTATTTCGTGCTGGTAAATTATTTGGCAATGTTTCAACAATGGGCTTGAATCTGAACGTCAGGAACATGTTCATTTTAAGGAGATCTGTATTCTGAATCATCAGTTTTACAACAGAGTCGTATTTATTTCATTTTCCGGAATACTTTCCCAAAATTTCAGGGAAAAAAAATCAGGAAGGTGCATTTTTACAAGACAGGATCTACACTGACAGTTTTACAAGTTTTAATTTTAGCAGAAATACTTAAGTCTCATATATCCATAATACAAGAACTTAATATTGAAGAAGGCTGGCTAGTAAAGAGGATTAAAGATAGAAAACTTAAATATTTTGGACACATTCATGATAACCTAGAGAAGACAGTCTTGGAAGGGTACATAATGGCAAAAAGAATGAGAGGAAGACCAGGCAGTAATGGCTGCAAGACATCGTTGATGATCTGGAAATGGATCTATCAGCAGCAGGCCATCGTGCTCACAACCGAGAGGCCTACAGGAGTGCTGTTAGGTAGGCAAAGCTCCGAAAGGGACATGCAAATGAGTGAATGAACTTAAGTCTCTCATACAACAAATATACTAAGAGATAGAAGGCATACTACCGCATTAAAATATGCGATTAATCTATTGTTGATGAAGCTACACCTCAAAATCGATGCTTATACTGTCATATATATATATATATATTTCCCCCAGATTCTTGAAAGTCAATCTTGAAAAAAATATGGCAATCAAAGTTATAAGTAGGACAACATAGCTAAGACCTTTCAATTCAAATGTAAGACCAAAGAAAGATAAGTCGACCACCTGAAACTCTAAATAGGACATTGTTATGAGAGGTCAAATTAGTTGGCATAAAATCTTGATGAGGTTGAAAAGCTCGCCGAAAACAGGTAAACTTGGCGAACTACCATGCGAGCCATATCATTATTAATCCTGAGCTTCATAGACTTTAAAAAGGCATTTGATAGCATACACAGAGATGCATTGTGGAGAATTTTAAGAATATATAGAATACCATCCAAGATTGTCAACATCATTAGCGATCTCTACAACGGACACATTTGTGCAGTCAACACAGAAGAAGGAGTGAGTGAATGGTTCCAGATTGAAACAGGCATGGAACAACAATGTATGTGATCTCTCTTGCTTTTTGGAATGTTCATAGACTTCATAGTGAAAAAATGCTGTATAGTTAAAACGAGCATTGATTGGGTACATGAGACCCAACTGGAAGATCTTGATTTTGCAGATGACATAACTCTTATTAGTGACAATGTGAACTCGATGCAAAAAAAACCCAGATACCCTGTCTTTATATCTTATATCTTATATCCTTCCCGTGCCGTTAAACGTCACACAGGGCTCGCAAAGTAGTTCGCCAATTTTTCCTGTCTTCAGCGAGTCTTTCAACCTCATCAAAGGATTTTATGCCTGTTAATTTGACCTCTCTTAATAATGTCCTCTTCAGAGTTTCACGCGATCTGCCTCTTTTTCTTCGGCCTGTTGTGTTCCACTTGATAGCTTGTTTTGGGATTCTCTGATCATTTCTTCTCATGAAGTGACCAACATATGTCCATCTCCTTTTCCTGATCACCCATGAGACTGCTTGTTGTTCAGTCATCTGTCTTATCTCTGCATTGTTCTTGAATTCTTTCCACTTGATGCCGAGTATTTTCCTTAGGCATTTGTTTTCAAAAGAGTCTAATTTCTTTTCTATTTTTTTAGTTGTTTTTCAGCTTTCGCATGCATAAATGGGGTGGATATTACATTTGAATTCAATAGTCTTAACTTGGTTTTTGTGCTTATAACTTTTGGATTCCATATGTTCTCAAGATTCTTGAAGATTGATGCTGCTTTTGCAATTCTGATCCTAACTTACTTTCTAGTGTCACCATACTGGTCTATGTAGCTGCCAAGGTATGCAAATTGATTGACTTCTTCAATATCTGTCCCTTCTATGTGTATTTTTCCATTTTGATTGAGAGGAATTTTCATTATTTTTGTTTTGTCCTTGTTAATTTCAAGTCCTATTTTGCTAGCCAGTGAAGACAGGCTATCTGTTTTTTCTTGCATGGAATTCACATTATTACTGATAAGAGTTATGTCATCAGCAAAATCAAGATCTTCTAGTTGGGTCCCATGTACCCAGTCAGTACCTGTGTTACCTGTGCAGCATTTTTTCATTATGAAGTCTATTGTAATCCCAAAAAGTAAAGGAGATAGTATACATCCTTGTTTCACACCTGTTTCAATCTGGAACCATTCACTCATCCATTCTTCTGTCTTGACTGTACAAACATATCCATTGTATAAGTCCTTAATGATGTTGACAATTTTAGATGGTATTCCATATAGACATAAAATTCTCCATAATGAATCTCTGTGTATGCTATCAAATGCCTTTTTAAAATCTATGAAGTTCAGTACTAATGGTTTCTGCTTTTCAATATATTCTTCAAGTATTATTCTGAGAGTAAAGATCTGGTCGAGACAGTTTCTCCCTTTTCGAAATCCTGCTTGTTCTTCTCTCATTGCAGTATCCACTATATCTTTGAGTCTATTCAAAATGACCTTGCAAAATACTTTTGACACAACTGATATTAAGGTTACTCCTCTCCAGTTGTTACAGTCACTAAGGTTGCCCTTTTTGGTATTTTAACAATGATTCCTTTCTTCCAATTAGAAGGGACCTTTTCTTCTTTCCAAATCTTGTTAAACATTCTCTGTAGTTGTCTCATATTGTCACTATTGATAGCTTTTAGCATTTAGGCTGTTATTTCATCTTCACCTGCAGCTTTGTTGTTAGCCATTAAATTCACTGCTGTTTCAATTTCATGCAATTTAATTTAATCTAGGTTGACATTTCGTTGTGGGGCTGGTAAGTCAGTTTCAAGGTTTAACAATTCTTTTGGGTGTGGTCAATTGAGTCTTTACAGGGTAGTAAAATAGAACTTGAAAGTAACACAGAAAAAGGAAAAATAATGAAACTTCTCATTATTAACCATATAGTAAAAATACACGTAGAAGGAACAGGTGTTGAAAACGTAAACCATTTTACATTATCTCTGCAGCTACATAGACCAGTAAGGTGACACCACAAAGGAAGTTAGAATTCGAATTGCAAAAGCAGCACTGACCTTCAGGAATATTGAGAACCTGTGGCATTCAAAAGTTATAAGCACAAAAACTAAGTTAAGATTACTCAATTCAAATGTAATATCCACCCTCATTTATGCATGTGAAAGCTGGAAAAAAACTAAAGAAATAGACAAGAAATTAGACTCTTTTGAAAAGAAATGCCTAAGGAAAATACTCGGCATCAAGTGGAACGAATTCAAGAACAATGCAGAGATAAGACAGATGACTGAACAACAACCTGTCTCATGGGTGATCAGAAGATGGACATACGTCGGTCACGTGATAAGAAGAAATTATAAGAGAATCCCAAAACAAGCTATCAAGTGGGACATCACAGGCCCAATAAAAAGAAACGTGAAACTCTAAAGAGGACATTGTTAAGATAGGCCAGTTCAGAAGCCATAACATCCATTTATGAGTTTGAAAAGCTCGCCGAAAACAGGAAAACTTGGCAAACTAACATGCGAGCCATATGTGACGTTTAACGGCATGGGAAGGATGTTTTATGTTTCATACACACACACACACATTTTATAATATATAATGTGAAGTTTACAGGGTCTAGACAGAATTGTTGGTAGTGTGGGAAATGTGAAGTTTATAGGGTCTGGGTATAGTTGTTGGTGGTAGTGTGGGAAATGTGAAACAGCCTTGCTCTTTATTACCTCCAGAAAATGGGAAAAAAATTGGAATTTTTTTTTTTAAGTTGGAAAGATCCCAAAGTCAACATTTTCTTATTCTGTCATATTTAAGGGCTACAACAAGAACGTGTGTTTGTTTGTTTGTTTGTTTGTTTGTTTTTCTTTACATGTTTCAGTATTAAATGTACAATTTTGACAGCGATGAAGGCGCAGTATCTTCGGTAGGAAGTTTAGAGCCGAAAATGTTTGAGACACAGGTGTACACGCCAGGGAGGCTAATATTAGAGGCCCTGGAGAAGAGAAAAGGTAGGTCACATAAAACAGTTCCAGATAAGTTTTCAAGCCCTTGTTTGTGTTTTGGGCTTCATAATCATCGTCTTGTTTCAGACATCGAAATGAAGATGCTAGTCCGGACATTAACGTCAAGGAGATAGTATACATCCTTGTTTCACACCTGTTTCAATCTGGAACCATTCACTCATCCATTCTTCTGTCTTGACTGTACAAACATATCCATTGTATAAGTCCTTAATGATGTTGACAATTTTAGATGGTATTCCATATAGACATAAAATTCTCCATAATGAATCTCTGTGTATGCTATCAAATGCCTTTTTAAAATCTATGAAGTTCAGTACTAATGGTTTCTGCTTTTCAATATATTCTTCAAGTATTATTCTGAGAGTAAAGATCTGGTCGAGACAGTTTCTCCCTTTTCGAAATCCTGCTTGTTCTTCTCTCATTGCAGTATCCACTATATCTTTGAGTCTATTCAAAATGACCTTGCAAAATACTTTTGACACAACTGATATTAAGGTTACTCCTCTCCAGTTGTTACAGTCACTAAGGTTGCCCTTTTTGGTATTTTAACAATGATTCCTTTCTTCCAATTAGAAGGGACCTTTTCTTCTTTCCAAATCTTGTTAAACATTCTCTGTAGTTGTCTCATATTGTCACTATTGATAGCTTTTAGCATTTAGGCTGTTATTTCATCTTCACCTGCAGCTTTGTTGTTAGCCATTAAATTCACTGCTGTTTCAATTTCATGCAATTTAATTTAATCTAGGTTGACATTTCGTTGTGGGGCTGGTAAGTCAGTTTCAAGGTTTAACAATTCTTTTGGGTGTGGTCAATTGAGTCTTTACAGGGTAGTAAAATAGAACTTGAAAGTAACACAGAAAAAGGAAAAATAATGAAACTTCTCATTATTAACCATATAGTAAAAATACACGTAGAAGGAACAGGTGTTGAAAACGTAAACCATTTTACATTATCTCTGCAGCTACATAGACCAGTAAGGTGACACCACAAAGGAAGTTAGAATTCGAATTGCAAAAGCAGCACTGACCTTCAGGAATATTGAGAACCTGTGGCATTCAAAAGTTATAAGCACAAAAACTAAGTTAAGATTACTCAATTCAAATGTAATATCCACCCTCATTTATGCATGTGAAAGCTGGAAAAAAACTAAAGAAATAGACAAGAAATTAGACTCTTTTGAAAAGAAATGCCTAAGGAAAATACTCGGCATCAAGTGGAACGAATTCAAGAACAATGCAGAGATAAGACAGATGACTGAACAACAACCTGTCTCATGGGTGATCAGAAGATGGACATACGTCGGTCACGTGATAAGAAGAAATTATAAGAGAATCCCAAAACAAGCTATAAAATGGGACATCACAGGCCCAATAAAAAGAAACGTGAAACTCTAAACAGGACATTGTTAAGATAGGCCAGTTCAGAAGCCATAACATCCATTTATGAGTTTGAAAAGCTCGCCGAAAACAGGAAAACTTGGCAAACTAACATGCGAGCCATATGTGACGTTTAACGGCATGGGAAGGATGTTTTATGTTTCATACACACACACACACATTTTATAATATATAATGTGAAGTTTACAGGGTCTAGATAGAACTGTTGGTAGTGTGGGAAATGTGAAGTTTATAGGGTCTGGGTATAGTTGTTGGTGGTAGTGTGGGAAATGTGAAACAGCCTTGCTCTTTATTACCTCCAGAAAATGGGAAAAAAATTGGAATTTTTTTTTTTAAGTTGGAAAGGTCCCAAAGTCAACATTTTCTTATTCTGTCATATTTAAGGGCTACAACAAGAACGTGTGTTTGTTTGTTTGTTTGTTTGTTTTTCTTTACATGTTTCAGTATTAAATGTACAATTTTGACAGCGATGAAGGCGCAGTATCTTCGGTAGGAAGTTTAGAGCCGAAAATGTTTGAGACACAGGTGTACACGCCAGGGAGGCTAATATTAGAGGCCCTGGAGAAGAGAAAAGGTAGGTCACATAAAACAGTTCCAGATATGTTTTCAAGCCCTTGTTTGTGTTTTGGGCTTCATAATCATCGTCTTGTTTCAGACATCGAAATGAAGATGCTAGTCCGGACATTAACGTCAAGATGATAGTCCGGACATTGAGGTCGTTATCATGGCCCGGACATTAACATCAAGATGCTAGTTCGGACATTGAGATCATGATCATAGCCTGGACATTAACGTCAAGATGAATGTCCGGACACTGAGATCGTTATCATGGCCCGGACATTAACATCAAGATGCTAGATGCTAGTTTTGACATTGAGATTATGATCATAGCACGGACATTAACATCAAGATGATAGATGCTAGTTTTGACATTGAGATTATGATCATAGCACGGACATTAACATCAAGATGCTAGATGCTAGTTTTGACATTGAGATTATGATCATAGCACGGACATTAACATCAAGATGCTAGATGCTAGTTTTGACATTGAGATTATGATCATAGCACGGACATTAACATCAAGATGATAGTCTGGATACTGGGACCGTGCTGCTGATCCAAACTTCTTTCAGCTCAGAGAAAACACTATTTCACACTTTTATTATTGCTATATTCACCTGAGTACTCCAGCCCTTATCACTTTTATTATTGCTATATTCACCTGAGTACTCCAGCCCTTATCACTTTTATTATTGCTATATTCACCTGAGTACTCCAGCCCTTATCACTTTTATTATTGCTTTATTCACCTGGGTACTCCAGCCCTTATCACTTTTATTATTGCTTTATTCACCTAGGTACTCCAGCCCTTATCACTTTTATTATTGCTATATTCACCTGGGTACTCCAGCACTTATCACCGACTTTATCTCTCCAAACATTCTTATATAACCTGTCTACAAAACTGGAGCCAAGCCATTATGAGTCTTGTGCAAGACTACTTACTTAATTGTATGTGATACCTTGTTTTCCTTTCTTGCACTGGCATGCGTGTTTACAGTGTTATCTAGTGTGCCTCACCATACAGGCCGATATTCTCCGTCTTCGGGGGCAGTCTTCCTCAGCAAAGAGTGTCGAGTACCCTTATTTACAGCACAGCTGACTGGGGGGGGGGGGGCGACGGCAGTGGGGAGAGAACTCACAATGTCTTCTGTACCAGAATGAGATTGTTACTGGCCCTAACGTTTCCACTTTCACAAGGACCGGGGAGAGCAGGGCGGGAGGAAGACAACCGAGATCGTACCCCTCGGGCCAGGAGACTTGACAGACATTTTTTTTTTCTTATTAAAGACAAAATTAAGGAAAGTATAACGCTTTATCTACATTTCATAAGGGGCCCGATATTAACTGACCACGGAGCTCGACCTCTCTCTGCACGACCATGCTCTGACAACAAAACTTGTGTGTGTGTTTCAGAAGCTCGCGCGGTCCCGTTGAAGTCGTTGACCTTGGATGAGTGTGTAGACACACAGGACCTGCCATGGGACCCGTACATGACGCGGTTCAAGAAGCCCAGGCCGTTCAACGACAACGTCTTCGACGACCCACTAGACCACGAGTACAGGCACGCGGACATAGTGCTGCACCAGTCGGAAGTCTACGCTGAGGTCGACGTGGTGGAAGAGTCGAGGAGTCCAGAAGGTAGCCAGGGGACACCGACGACATAGTTAGCTCAGGCTTACACTTGGGACACAGAAGCAGTGCAGAGAAATATGGCGCTGCTAACAATGTTTCAGTCGTTGGTTATTGTTAAGCACCAATGTCTCGGTGTTTGTGAGAAGTGGAAGCAGCATCGTATACGCAAGAAAGACGATAATGTTTCATTAATGATATTAAGAATTTGTGAGTTTTTTTTTAAAACTACCAGCACTGTAGTTAAGCAGCATTAAGTTTGAAACTCTTCAGCAATAAATGAAGCATGTTATTACACATGAGACTGAGTCAGTCATTGATTTGTTGAGACCACAAGAAATCTTGATTGATACAGTTGCAATATTTTAAAAAATTAGGCCAGAATATGCATTATTATTATTATTATTATTATTATTATTATGTACTGTTCAAACAAAAAAAGAAAGAAACGCAACAGATACGATGTTGCGATTTAAACTGAAGTTTGCTGATCAGACAAGGTCAAACTGCCTGAAACTTGGACACCAACTTCACGTGCTGATCTGAATAGTACTCAGCAGATAATTCATGAGCACAGAAAAGCGACACTGATCAAAACAGCATCTTTGACAATACCTCATGACAGGTTCACGAGAATCCCCTGAAACTTACTGAACACAAAACTCACTGATCATGTTATTGAATGCCTATAAAAGATTGACGCTCCTCGAATCAATTCATTTGAAAATTAAATGCACAAGTATTGTTCATATCACTACAGAACAACAACTCATCTTCAGCGGACGTTTGCAGACTGGACAGTCAGAAAGTGTAGTGGATAGACAATATAATGTGGTTAGAAGCACCATTAGTCGCATTTGGAGGCGATTTCAAGAAACTGGCTAAGTTGCAGACCAGCCTCGCAATGGAAGACCCATAATCACAACTCCTACCGAAGACCGCTTCATACGGCTGCGTCACCTCAGGAATCGATGATTTTCATCTGCGTCCTCAACAGTCTAATCAATGACAACAGCTCGTTGAATTTCAGATCAAAGGGTCAGGAACCGGCTGCACGACGCTGGTCTTTGGGCTAGAAGACCTTACAGAGGTCCTGTTCTTACGGACCAGCATCGCCAGAACCGACTGCAGTGGGCGAACCAGCATCGTCAGTGGACCGTTGCAAATGATTGGAGAAGGGTTTGGTTTAGTGATGAATCATTCTTTCTGCTCCAGGGACATGATAGACGGAGAAGAGTTTATCGCAGAGTCCGTGAGCGCTACACCCAGAACTGCGTGGATGAGGCTCCTCCACAGGATGGTGGATGTGTACTGGTGTAGGGGACGATCAACTTCTTGGGAAGAAGAGACTTGGTGCAAATTGAAGGACGCCTGAATGCCCAACGATACGTCGCTGAAATTGTTCGTCCTCACGTCCTTCCACTTCTGGCTGCACCAGGGTCGATTTTTCTGCAGGATAACGCTCGACTTCATGTGGCACAACTCACCACCCAGTTCTTCTCTGAAAACAACGTCCAGACCTTTCTGTGATCATCCATGTCATTAGATATGAACCCAACATAACACTTTTGGGATGAACTCAACAGACAAGTCCGCCAGCGAGACGTGGCGCCAACCAATTTCCGACGTTGTCTCTTGCACTGCGAGAAGAGTGGGCAGCCATCCCACAACAACATATTCAACGGCTAATTGGATCAGTGTCAAGGAGATGTTCTCTGGTAGAGGCCAGAGGAGGCCATACACCTTACTGAAACGGCAGCCTCAGTCGCAAAGAATAAAAGTCCAAACCAAATGTAATTAACATCATTTCATTGTTAAATTCTTAAAGTTTCTTAATGCCAAGATTGAAACATTAACTGCGTAAAATAAAATTTTGATACAAGTTTGAAATTTGGTGTCCATTACGACTACAGTAGTGTTGCGTTTCTTTTTTTTTTGAACAGTATATTATATAATCGGAGTATACAATATTAACAACCTTCAGTATGTTGACGACACAGTACTGTTAGCTGACAACCAACAAGACCTACAAAATGTCTTGGATAAAGTCGATGAATAAAGTGACCAGAAAGGCTTTACTTTGAACATCAAAAAGACAGAGACTATGGTTATATCTAAGAAATAGAATCCACCAACATACGGTATCAAATTAAATGGAACTATTCTAAAGCAGGTGCAGAAATTCAAATTCCTTGGAGTAGTAATAACTTCAGATGGGAAATGCAAAACAGAAATTAGGAACAGAATAGGCCAAGCAAAGACTGCATTTAAGAGAATGAGAAACATATTAGCCAACACATCCTTATCAATGAATGTGAGAAAACGAGTCCTAAAATGCTATATTGAACCTATCTTGTTATATGGAAGTGAATCATGGACAATAGGCAAGTCTGCACAAAAATCATTGGAAGCAGCAGAAATGTGGTTTATTAGAAGAATGTTGCAAATCCCCTGGACACCAAAAATAACTAATGAAGAATGTATGAGAAGAGCTGGAGAGACAAAAAATCTTGTAAAAAATGTAAGAGAGGGACAATGTACTTTCATAGGACATGCAATGAGAAGGGTGGGCATTGAAAATATTATAACACCAGGAGAAATAGAAGGAAGAAGAGCCAAGGGAAGACCAAGAGAAATGATACTGGACAATCTGATGGGATGGTGTGAGAGGAGATCACCAACTGAACTGATGGCCTGCATGAAGGATTGTGTACTCTGGAGAAGCATAATAGCCAACGCCAGTCGCCACGGCACCTGACGATGATGATTCTTCTTCTTCTTGTTATTATTATTATTATTATTATTGTTACATGTGTCCATACTGTGTCAAGAACAAACTATCAAATGATATATTACTTTTGCTTTGTTAGACTCGTTTTCCTTTTTTAAATTTCTCTCTGAAATGTTTCACATCTGGTTCGAGGCTGCATGTAATTTATGTGAGAGCTTTTGTGTGAATGTGTGTGATAGTGTGTGAATGTGTGTGATAGTGTTTGAATGTGTGTGATAGTGTGTTAATGTATGTGATAATATTTGAATGTGTGTGATAGTGTGTGAATGTATGTGATAGTGTTTGAATGTGTGTGATAGTGTGTGAATGTGTGTGATAGTGTGTGAATGTGTGTGATAGTGTTTGAATGTGTGTGATAGTGTATGAATGTGTGTGGTAGTGTTTGAATGTGTGTGATAGTGTTTGAATGTGTTTGAATGTGTGTGATAGTGTGTGAATGTGTGTGATAGTGTTTGAATGTTTGTGATAATGTGTGAATGTGTGTGATAGTGTGTGAATGTGTATGATAGTGTTTGAATGTGTGTGATAGTGTTTGAATGTGTGTGATAGTGTTTTAATATGTGTGAAAGTGTCTGAATGTTTGGGACAGTGTGTGAATGTCTGTGATAGTGTGTAAATATCTGTGATAGTATTTGAATGTTTGTGATAATGTGTGAATGTGTGTGACAGTGTGCTGATGTTTGTGACAATGTGCTGATGTTTGTGACAATATGTGATATTGTGTGTATGTTTGTGAGCTAGTGAATTTACGTGCGATCGAATGAATGTTGATGTGTGAAGGCCGGAGTGTGAATAGGTGAATGCGTGTATGAGCGAATGAATGTGTGTGTGTGAAAGTGTGAGTTAGTGAATGCATATATTGAGCGAATAAATGTGTGTGTGAAAGTGTGAATTAGTGAATGCATATGCTGAGCGAATGAACGTTTGTCTGCTTTTGAATATATGTATGTAGTGAGCATAAAATTGTGTGTTAGCGGGCAGGGAATGGGGGTGGGGTGGGGGGGGGGAAACGGGAAAGTCATTAACGAAGGTGTGAGAGAGAGCTGGGGTATCGGTCAAATCAGAAATGGAGAAATCCCAGCGCCGTCACGTGATCGCGTACTACTTCGATGCACAGAGAGTCGCCGGAAGAGTGTGATTCTCTTTGGCAGTGAAAAAAAAATGTAAACAGATATAAGCAGGGACCAAGTTTCAGGTAAGTAAAACTCATATACACCTGTGGTCCATTTGAGTGTCTGTATGTCTGTCTACATTTGTCAAGACGTGGCCCTTTGTAAGTACAGACAGAGACTGACTTTTGATGATCCACTTCATGGCAGCTAGAGGCAAACTGGATTATGACAAATTGGTTCATCCAGTCTTCCATCTTTCTGTAAAACGAGTCAAGGTCTGTATCTAGGTCATCGGTGGTGAGGTATGTCTTGTGAGAAATCTAGAGACATTTTTTTTAAAGTTTAGAATTAGCGAAGTAACAATAAATGAGAAATGTGCAGGATTTTATCTGCGTTACAACAAACTGTAGACTTTATAATTTTTTACCATAACATATTCTGGATGTTATTATAATTCTTTTATACAACAAGTATAGAAAGTTATCGTATGTTTTACAACAAAGTGTAGAAATTATAATTGTGTCATATAACAAGATGCAGAAGGTTTAAATTTGTATTACAAAAGACAGCTTCGTCATGAAAGTCTGAGCATGTTAATATTCTTCTTATCTTATATCTTATATCCTTCCCGTGCCGTTAAACGTCACATAGGGCTCGCAAAGTAGTTCGCCAATATTAATATTAATATTAATGTTAATATTATTTTACTGTTAAAGATTTTACATGTTATTGATGACTGGAAGTTTAATTGTTTGATGATTGCCTCTTCACGGTCAGACTGCACTCAAAACTTCTTTACTAGTTTACTTGATTCCGATTTTGTTTTCAGTTGCTTAATCCAAGCACCGCCATTGGAATTCTGGGATTCATGAGCTTGAATAGAATATTTTGTGACATATGGTTATCATGGCATCAGTGACTGAACAAATTTCAGATAACTCTGATATTTTTCTGGCCAAGTTTGTTACCAGATTCCCTAATGTATCATTGGGCGACTTTTATGACCTCTTAGCCCTTAACCTTTCAACTGAGCACAAGGTTGAAAGCACACCATTTGCACATAGTGAACAATGGATAACTTTCACAGACAGTCAACCAGGGATGTCAACAGAAAATTTCAGTAACGTGAACAACACGAGCTCGTATCTTCACGCTGAAAGACTGTCTTCATCCGTGCCGAGCGTTGTCGTTTTATCTGTCATCTTTTTTACTATCTTTCTGGCTGGCTTCGTCGGTAACTGTCTGGTGGTGGCAGTGGTTGTGCTGGACGTTAAGATGCGCCAGTCAGCCACCAACATCCTGATCACCAACCTGGCTGTCGCCGATCTCCTGATCATGATCCTTGGCATTCCAGAGATCGTCATGTTTATCCTCAACCAGGGCTGGTTGCTTGGTTCTCTCGCTTGCCGCATCAACAGGTTCACCATGGTTACAGCCCTCTATTCGTCCGTGGCTTCCCTGGTTACCCTCTGTGTGGAAAGGTGAGTTCTTGTCTGTAATATGAGTTTTTGCCTATCATGTAGGTGAGTTGTGTTCGTGATACAGGCGAGTTCTTGTTTGTGATATAGGTGATTTATTTTGTCTGTGATGTGGGTAAGTTTTTATTTTTGTCATAGCTGAGTTCTTGTTTGTGATATAGTTGGGATTTTTTTTAGTTTAGTGATGTAGGCAAGTTTTTGTCTATGATGTTTGTGATTTTTCATTTTTCCATGATGTAGGTGAGTTCTTTTTTGTGATATAGGTGATATATTATCCAATTCTGTTTGTCGTATAGGTGATTTCATATTTGTGATACTGGTAATTTCTTGGCATGATTTGAAGTGTTTTAGGTGAGTTTTTGTTTTGTGTGGTTTTTGTCCAGTCTTTAAAGTTTTCTTTCAGGTGGTTTTATATGTGGCCAGGTAAATTCTTGTTTTACCCCCAGCTACATTCTTTGTTTATGCTTTCATATTCTCCGTTTATTCTCCTAAGAAAAAAATAATAACAAAAGAGACAAAAATGAAGGGGAAGTGATAGAATTTAAGGTTATCCAAGTGACAATAAACAAGTGGTGCACATACACAACCTCTGTCTCAGACTTTCGAGGCTGCCAAATATTTCCTTTCCTTGCAGGATGAGCGACCTTCTAAATAACTCAGGTTTCGTGTTTTATAAGTTTCAGTGCTGGACGAAGAGAGAGAGGGAGAGGGAGAGAGAGAGGGAGGGAGGGAGAGGATTTTATCCTCCCATTTTAGGCATGCAAGTAAATGCTTATGAATAAACAGAGTGATAGAGTAGCTAACGCGTGGTACAGATTAATGCGCTTGTTTCCTTCGTGGGCAGATCTGAAGAATAAGAAAACTTTTACACCAACAAACAGACCAAAATAAAACATCAGGCGATAAGCATGCCCTTGTTATTGTTTCTATGGTTTGTGGTGGCTTCATGCGAGAGCTCATGCTTTTCTTTTCTGTTCCTTTTGTGCCAGAGAGTTTCCTGCCGGTGTTTTGTACCCTCTGGTATATCACATTATTTGTTGCTGAAGCTTTATGTTTGGCTACATTAAACAAAGTATTACTGATGTTTTTTTAAAATGGTTTGTTATATTAGAGAACTTATTACTGATGTTTTGTATGTTTTACTACATTGCAGAATTTGTTAGCGATGGTTTGTATAATATTACAGAAAGTGGTACTGATGTTTCTTATGTTCTGTAACATCGCAGAATTTGTTACCGATGTTTTGTGTTTTTTGCACCATTAGAGAAATTGCTACAGATGTGTTGCATGTTTTTGAACTAACATCTTGTATGTTTTGCTAAACTAGAGAATACTCTGTTGACATTTTTTGTATGTTGTGTTTATGGACCTTGTTACAGATGTTTTTATAAACAAGAGAACTTGTCGCGGATGTTCTATATGCCATGTTCATCATCATCATCATCATCATCATCATCATCAGGTTCCGTGCCGACTGGCGTTGGCTATTATGCTTCTCCAGGGAACACGATTCTTCATGCAGGCCATCAGTTCAGTTGGTGATCTCCTCTCACACCATCCCGTCAGACTGTCCAGTATCATTTCTCTTGGTCTTCCTCTTGATTCTCCTTCTATTTTTCCTGTTGTTATAATATTTTCAGTGCCCCCTCTTCTCATTGCATGTCCTATGAAAGTACATTGTCTCTCTCTTATCTTTCTGACAAGGTTTTTTGTCTCTCCAGCTCTTCTCCTACATTCTTCATTAGTTATTTTTGCTGTCTAGGGGATTCGCAACATTCTTCTAATAAACCACATTTCTGCTGCTTCCAATGATTTTTGTGCAGACCTGCCTATTGTCCATGATTCACTTCCATATAACAAGATAGGTACATTATAGCATTTTAGGACTCGTTTTCTCACATTCATTGATAAGGATGTGTTGGCTAATATGTTTCTCATTCCCTGAAATGCAGTCTTTGCTCGGCCTATTCTGCTCCTAATTTCTGTTCTGCATTTCCCATCTGAAGTTATTACTGCTCCAAGGTATTTGAATTTCTGCACCTGCTTTAGAATAGTTCCGTTTAATTTAATACTGCATGCTGGTGGATTCTGTTTCTTGGATATAACCATAGTCTCTGTCTTTGCCAAGTTATCTCAATAATTTAATGAATTATTTTCTTACAAATTGAGACGTACACACAAGTATTCTAATACAAAATATAAAAACGTTGTTTTTTATTTTAATCATACATTTATATGCGTCTGTTGTGATATATCACTGAAGTGTCTTGCTAACTAAACACTTGCTGAGTACGTACGCTACCAGGTGCAACTATCTGGGTTGTCAGGTGCCAACACAACCAGGGTTTCCACGGTTAGATAATTGCTGGTGTTGTTTCCAGTTAGTAATCCTAAATACTTGTACTCGGAATTTGTTTGGTATCGATTTATCAAAGTAAGTTGAAAATGAATGCACATATAAACATCAGAGAAAATCGACATAGTCCCTGGTACGTGATTCGATCCGGAAGTAATTTCACTTTGTGAAAGTCACAGCCATGTTATGTTTGCAATAGCGATAATGACATCCTCGTTTGTGTTTTGTTTTGTTTTGCTTTGTTTGTTTTGTTTTGTTTATGTTTTTTGTGTGTGTTGTGTGTTGTGTTTTGCTTTTTTGCTTCTCTTTGTTTTGTTTTATTTTGCTTGTGTCTGTTTTGTTTTGCTTAGTAATAGAAAATAAGAAGGTCAAGGTAAGATCTGTTGTCAGTGAGATGTAAGTAGGAACTGTTTTCTCTTCCCAGCAACTATTATGTCTAGCGAAACAACCTGACAAGGAATTTTTCTCTGCTGAAACATTCTAACAGGCAGCTCTTAACAGTTAAATCTTTTGTAACAGAAACATTATAACAGATGATTTCTTCTTGCAGGACTCTCTAACAAGCGATTCTTTCATAGCGGAGCACACAAACAGAGCTATTAGTAATTATGTTTTAAATAGTCTTAACATTCTAACAGAAAACTCTTCTTAACAAAACAGATATTTTTTTTTACCCGAATGCTCTAACATGAGAACTTTTGAGAAACGCTGTTTCAGAATAATGTTGCAGTATTTTTCTTTTCCTTCTTTTTTTTCTTTTTGTTTTTGAAGTGCTAGCAGTTAGCCTTGCCTGTATGGGAAACCATGGTGGCGCCAATTCTGTATGCGACATAGATTTCTGTAGATGATGTAGGCGCTTTTAAAGTCCAGTTATATAAGACGTCACAACAATCCTATGTTGAGATTTACAAAGTGTAGAGTTGTTATATAAGACGTCACAACAATCCTATGTTGAGATTTACAAAGTTTAGAGCTGTTATATAAGACGTCACAACAATCCTATGTTGAGATTTACAAAGTTTAGGGTTGTTAATGTTCAAGTGTAGGAAACTTCAAGAAGACATAGGATAATTTTGTGGTGGAGCAGGCACTTCAGCATAGAGTGGACTTGGAATTAACGGATTTTGAATTTGGCAGACCGAGTAACGTCTGGAGAGACGCTAAGATATTTACCCTATCGTTCCTATGTATGTCATCGTGTTGTGGCCTAACGTGGACTCGCACTCACCCTCTCCACCACAAAAATAACAGTAATAAATATTCCAACGTCCGGATCATTGCTATGATCAACGGGCTTTATTCGGAAGACACCTTGCTCCCTATTAGCCAGACACTTGATTAGTACTGTGTGAACAGGCAGGCCATATAAAACATATAATTGTCCAGAATTCCTGGAACTCCGCGGTAGACTCATGTGTTTTTCAATTTGCCCAGTTGGCAAATTAACAAATTAGCATAGTTGCCAAAGATGGCAGCCACGTTGTCATGACAATTAAAATTTGGACCAATCGGTGTAGGTGTTGCAGAGTGCGCTTACACAGCTGTTTCGACACAAATGCGACAGTTCAGTATTTCTCTTCAGAGACAGAATTCCTCTAACTGGTCTCAGTAACACAAGAAATGTAAGCACATCGTGGCTGGTGCAACGAAAACCTGTCAGTCTGGAGTGGACACGGTTACAAAAACTTTTGGTATGATTGTGGCTGGTAGCGACAAGCTAAAGATTGTAGTTATTTCTATTCTGAGAAGTGAGTATTCAGAATAATGAGACACTCAGGCACAAGAATAATGAGACACACGGTCACTAGAACAATGAGACACACAGACACTGGAGCAGTGGTTCTTAACCTGGAGTCCATGGACCTTCAAAGGTTCACGGAAGAATTTTTTTTTTTTTGGGGGGGGGGGGGTTGGGGCACAGATCAACAAATGATTTGGCTTCACTTAAAAAAAAATCTTAGTATCATCTGGTTTCTATTTATCACTTTATTTTTAATGAGGGGTCCACGACTGTTCTCAGACCAGAAAGGTGTCCACAGCAGTTCTCAGACCAGAAAGAAGGTCCATAGCTGTTCTCAGACCGGAAAGAAGGTTCATGGCCAACAAAAGATTACGAACTGCTGCATTAGAGGAGAGAGACGCAGACAATACAATAAAGAGACAGTAGAATAAAGAGACATTAAAGTAAAGAGATAACAGAATAAAGAGACAGTAGAGAAAGGAGACAATAGAATAAAGAGACATTAAAGTAAAGAGACAATAGAATAAAGAGACATTAAAGTAAATAGATAGTAGAGTAAAGAGACATTAAAGTAAAGAGACAATAGAATAAAGAAACACTGAAGTAAAGAGATAATAGAATAAAGAAACATTAAAGTTAAGAGATAATAGAATAAAGATACGTTAAAGTAAAGGGATAATAGAATAAAGAGACATTAAAATAAAGATATAATAGAATAAAGAGACATTAAAGTAAAGAGACAATAGAATAAAATGACATTAAAGTAAAGAGATAATGGAATAAAGAAACATTAAAGTAAAGAGTTAATGGAATAAAGAGACATTCGAATAAAGAGAACAGAATAAAGAAAAACTAAAGAAGAGACACGTAAACACCGGAATAAAGAAACTAAAATAAAGAGACACGAAAATAACAGAATAAAGAGACATTTAAATAAAGAGAGAACGGAATAAAGAAAAACTAAAGTAGAGACTCGTTAACACCAGAATAAAGAGACACTAAAATAAAGAGACATATAGATAACAGAATAAAGAGACACTAAAATAAAGAGACATATAGATAACAGAATAAAGAGACACTAAAATAAAGAGACATATAGATAACAGAATAAAGAGACACTAAAATAAAGAGACATATAGATAACAGAATAAAGAGGCACTAAAATAAAGAGACATATAGATAACAGAATAAATAGGCACTAAAATAAAGAGACATATAGATAACAGAATAAAGAGACACTAAAATAAAGAGACATATAGATAACAGAATAAAGAGACATGTGAATAAATAGACGACAATAAATAAAGAGCTGCAGACATTAGATTTAAGAGACAGACACTAGAATAAAAAGAACACTGGAATAAAGGTGATAGAATAAATAGACAGCAGAAGAAATAGACACTAGAGTAAAGAAACAATAAAGGACTGAAATAATCACATCTGCATTTATTATTCTTCTGTGTTGCAGGTTTATCGGGATTGTCTTCCCTTTCAAAGTTCATGACCTTTGTACCAGAAAGACGATTCTGCTCGCGATCGTCACAATTTGGGTTATATCGAGTTTATGTGGACTTCCGGTGATCATATTTAATCAGACGATTACTTTTGACCAGAAAGTAGAGCACTGCCAGATTCGTTTTCCAGGACATGAAAGTGAAAAACTCTATCTTGCGTACAAGTACTCCGAATTCGCCATCTTTTACTTTCTGCCTATGGTAGTACAGACTGTGCTGTACTCGATTACAGTAAGGAATCTTCGTCTTAGTATTCGTGAACTCGCTACACAGTTTAATCTGGAGCTCACAAGTAATCGGCGTCACGATACCCTGAAGAAAGTTGTGAGAGTTCGTCTTGGTGTGGTCAAGATGCTTATGGTTAGCGTGGTGTTATACCTGGTCAGCTACTCGCCCGTACAGGTACATCTCATCCACAACACGTTCTCCCATTCGTCGATCTTCGAGAGCTGGATCTTTTTTGCCATTGTCATGGTGGCAACCTACTTAAACTCGGCTGCTAATCCCGTTGTATACGCCATCTTTAACCAGAGCTTTCGGAGATGCTTTAGGCGTCTTCTCTGCCAAATTTTCGGAGCTGCCAGATATAGGAGAGAACGACAAGACTCTCCAACTTTCCAGAGGTTGTCCACACGCTCTTCCAGCACCAGCAAAACTTATCTGTCCAACTTTTAATTCACAAGATGGCTCATGGCTAAATGAAGGTTAACGAAGACTGACTGTAAAGGGGGGGGGGGGGGCAGTTTATGCACGAGATGTGCGCCGTGCACAGGGGAGCTCATTATAACAAAACCATCTGTCGGAATAGATCAGTCGACATTGCTACCATCTGTTCTAATGAACAAACTACTGGGCATACCAAACGTACTGTAGAAGGAAAACCATTCAATCTAGCGTTAGAAACAAGAGAGAGAGAGCTTGTCTGAGTGTTAAATCTAGCTTTAGAAATAAGAGAGATAGCTTGTCTGAGTGTTAAATCTAGCTTTAGAAACAAGAGAGATAGCTTGTCTGAGTGTTAAATCTAGCTTTAGAAACAAGAGAGATAGCTTGTCTCAATGTTAAATCTAGCTTTAGAAACAAGAGAGATAGCTTGTCTCAATGTTAAATCTAGCTTTAGAAACAAGAGAGATAGCTTGTCTGAGTGTTAAATCTAGCTTTAGAAACAAACGAGATTGCTTGTCTCAATGTCAAATCTAGCTTCAGAAACAAGAGAGATAGCTTGTCTGAGTGTTAAATCTAGCTTTAGAAACAAACGAGATTGCTTGTCTCAATGTTAAATAGAGCAATATGATGATTAGCGTTTGCGTGGACAATTTATAATGTGACAAAATTATGATAAACGTTTATGTGAACAATTTATAATGTGACCAAATTATGACGGACGTTTGTATGAACAATGTATAATGTGGCCAAGGTGTGGTAAATGTTTTTGTGAACAATTTATAATGTGACTAAGATGTGATAAACGTTTGTGTGAACAATTTATAATGTGACTAAGATGTGATAAACGTCTGTGTGAACAATTTATAATGTGACTGAAATGTGCTAAACGTTTATGTGAACAATTTATAATGTGACTAAGATGTGATAAACGTTTGTGTCAACAATTTAAAACATGATTAAGATGTGATAAACGTTTGTATGAACATTTTTCTGTTTTATGGATGTGAAGCGTGGTCTTTGAATAAGAGAGAACACCGAGAAATGGAGGCCATGGGGATGTGGTTTATAATAAGGATGTTGAAGGTACCATGGACAGCCAAGAAAAGCAATGAAGAGAGGCTGAAGTTAAAAAGCAAATTACAGCAAAGATCAGAGGCAGACAAGCGAGATTTGTAGGACATTTCCTGAGAAGAGGAAAATTGGAATACACTGTGTTGAGAGAAGAAGAGACAGAGGAAGACACACAGAGAGAGAGAGAGAGTGAGAGAGAGAGAGAAGTAAGTTACTGGATGGGCTGTCAGTGTGGCTAGGAAGAAAGTCACCGGCGGATCTCATAATCAAGTCTAAAGACAGGGAATTGTAGAGAGAAATGATCGCCTACGCCACTCGGCATGACGCGTATGAATGAACAGTTTATAATGTGACTAAGATATGATATATGTTTGCATGAACAATTTATACTGTTACTAAGATGTGATAAACGTTTGCATAAATATCTCTTCGCCTACAAAAGATCGACTTGCGTAAACAAATATTCCTCTGTGTTATGGGAGATATTCCTAACCTTATCAGGGAATTCACATTTCAGCCCGCCCCCCCCCTCCCCCTCTCCTTGTATTTTGAATTGCTTTGTTGATCTTGCCTTGTTCTATCTCCTTGTAACTGCGAGCTGGTGATCTTTGCAGCCGATGCTGTGAAGGTGTTGAGCCACAGCGTCGTATAATGTGAGAGAGGGTTGTGGCAGCTATTTTTCCAGTCCCGGAGTACAGCTAAAAAGCAGGGGGTGCGCAATGCTTCTTTAGCAGACTCCACCACCATGGGGACTATGGCGATCCCTGCCCCGTTGGCCAGGCTAGACCCGTTATTGGGGGTAGCAACGGAGAGGTGGGACAGGGTCTTGGTCAGCTATGGTTTGCTAACCCTGATGCTAGCATATCAGCTATGGACAGCGTCTTTGCCCCCTGCTTTGTTAATATCGACGACTTATTTCCGAGAAAATGACAGAAAGTCCATTCTCACCCGCGAACTCGATGAGGTAGCAACACTAACAGACAATCATCAGCCGACCAGCCCAAGGGCAGACAACTGAAACAATTGACAGAACATTTAGTTGTAAGATTATCTTTTCTTGGCCAAAAATTACTCTAGAAAATGGGCCAGAAAATGATGACCTTCCGGTCATGTTTCACGAAATGGCAAATATAGAAATGTCCAAGTTCATACGACGTGACCTAAGTTCTTGCCAATAATAACTTGATTCACGTTCCAGCCGACACGCTTAACCTACGATGTACAATCTTGGAGAGCCCTTGAACAGTGACTTATTTTCCAGGCGTGCTGTCTCCACCCAGAGCTGGAATTAACAATGTCCTCAGCTTTCTTTACACTTCTTTAGATTTCCACTATTTTCTGCGATCCATACTTATCTTCCTTCTGCAGTTCTTCATTCTTCAGTTTCTCGTTCTCCCAGCTTCCCTAACCCTCCCAGCCACCATCTACTTCTCTGGCGACCTACAGGTGTTTATGGCTCCTCCTGGTCTTGTTTCATCATTCATCAGTTTCACGTTATCTCCTAGCTTCCCTCCCCCTCTCCACCACCAAATGCTTCTCTCGCGGCCTACAGGTGTTTATTGCCTCTCATGGTCTCGTTCCTGCGCCTTTCCCCTCTCCACCGGATCTCTCCCTTCCCCCGCCTCTGATATCGATTGGTTGTATCCGCTTTCCTTTGTGGAAAATTTTCCTCGCCTCTAGGACGCGTCCGAGTGTTTTCTCTCTCGGAGGATGCCACAAAGCTGTTTTTCATTTTCATTTTTTAGTTAAATGTTGTGTTATGTTTGTCTATGTAATCCCTGAGAAAGGCACACGCCGAAATATTGGATGTTGTATGTTTTTCATTTATACATTATCATCTTACTCTCATACTTTCTGCCTTTTGTTTTTCCTCACTCCCTCTGCCGCCGTGTAAAACTGCACCATACGCCTCTGTTTACCTTTATTACTAGAATCAGTTTTACTGCAGTCGCTACTCTTATTTATCGCTCAACCTAGAGCCGCTCAGTGCTTCTGAACAGTTAGAAAAAATGTTTTGTCCCCACTCACCTCCAAGATAAACCAACAAAATCTAGGCAAGCCAGACCAAACAAACAAACAAACATATAAACTCAAATTATGAGACATCTCATGACATTGACATAAGGAGATGAGTACCGTTCTGCAAGACAAGATTAGCCGATTAGTTGTCGCACATGATTCTGCTCTTCAGTGCCTTCAGGACTGAAAATAGACGGGTTTTACAAGATAGAAAGATTGAGGAAAGTGGGCAGAAACATGAATGGCAGAAAGCACGATGAGTACATATAAATGAAAAACGCACAACAAATCAATATTTCAGCAGAAACCTTTTTTTTCAATGATCACGTACAAAAACAACACAACAGATAAAAACACGAAAAGTGGATGAAAAATATAGACTTAGCTTTTTGAGCTTTTCATTGTAAAAAAGTCCTGCACAAAATGCGTCAAGATAGACGAAGTAGAGCACAAAATGAGAGCCGTCGATTGGCTGAGAAATGTTATAAAGGGGTTATTACAAAAGGTACTATAAGGTAAACAACATTGGCTTTATGCCACTAAAAGCCATAGCTTGCTGCCATCGATACCCATAACTCAAACAAAGCTGCCCAGATGGCATAGATGATAAAAGAGTGAGAAGGCAGTATGTTAGTGACATGTAAAAGTCTCAGAATTTGTGATAACCCCTTTATAACGTTTCTCAGCCAATTGTGGGCGAGCCGCGCGCTCAGTAGTTGGAGCAAGTCTGCTTCGCGCGACTCGTCACATGACAAATGCGAAGACGGGACAATATAACAGTTGGACACAGAAGGGAATTATTATTCATTATGATTAGAGTCAATGGCGGCTGAGTACAAGTCCAGCCGACTATATTGTTGATGCATATTTGTGTGATGAAGTTTGTAATTTATATGTGTTGTGAAGTATGTCTTCCTCGTAATAAGAGGAGAAATTCTGTCAGATGCATGGTTATCATCACCAGCTGGATGGGCATATATCTAGTTTCATCAAGGCCTTCATCCGCATGGCTGGTAGATATGTATGTGTCGAGATGGTAGCATGGCTGGTAGATATGTATGTGTCGAGATGTTAGCATGGCTGGTACATACGTATGTGTTGAGATGGTAGCATGGCTGGTAGATGTGTATGTGTCGAGATGTTAGCATGGCTGGTAGATATGTATGTGTCAAGATGGTAGCATGGCTGGCAGATGTGTATGTGTCGAGATGGTAGCACGGCTGGTAGATGTGTATGTGTTGAGATGGTAGCATGGCTGGTAGATATTTATGTGTCAAGATGTTAGCACGGCTGGTAGATGTGTATGTGTCAAGATGTTAGCATGGCTAGTAGATATGTATGTGTCGAGATGTTAGCATGGCTAGTAGATATGTATGTGTCGAGATGTTAGCATGGCTAGTAGATATGTATGTGTCGAGATGTTAGCATGGCTGGTAGATGTGTGTGTGTGTGTAATATAAACACATATAATAATAATGAGATAAATTTAGTTGATAATTCAAACTGAGATAAAAGCATCAAGACAATAGTATGTGAGTTTACAATTATGCTAAAAAACACTAGTTCTTGCATCCAGTGTCTCCTCTAACGTTTTCCTGTTCGTGCACATAATTTTGAACCATGTGCAAATATTTTCACAAAGAGAAATTATGTGCACAAATGTGCCTCTAAATGTCAAATTAAAATGTATAACCAGGAGTATCACCAGGAAAATACATGTTTTAAAAAAAAAGTACCGTTTATTTATAAAATTTAGCCCGCGATATGATTCTTTTGTGTGCACAGCCTTGCTGCCCCGCAGCTTAGAGAGAACATTGCTCGCATGTATTATTTGAAGCATACTGAATTTAAAGATTCAATAATTTACCACAAAAGATAGTCTGAAAGAACGTTTCATCTACTACGCAGACAATAGTTTATATTTCAGCGACTACACAGTGGATACATCAGTCAAGTATCTTCAAACGTTTCAATGAAAACAAAAACTTTCCCGAATAAAGAAAAAGTTCTTCATATTTTCGCTAAATTTTTTAAAAATAATTTTTTATTATGGATGTTCTAAAACTTCATCATCTGTTGCCTGAATTTCCTGTTTTGTGATTCACTGATTAAAGATCGGTGATTAATATACTGGACGTGTTATGTTTACAGACTTTTTCCATGCGATTTTTATCCTGTAGACTTTTCACATGTGATTTTTATTCTCTCATTAATCATGTGAAAAAAATACGGTAGATAGAGGTGTATGGTGCAGTTTTACAAAGTAAGGGAGGAAGTGAGCAAGGTGAGAAAAAAAACGAATATAAAGTATGATAATGTATAAATTAAAAACATATTTTGGCGTGAGCCTTATTCGAGGATACATACACAACGAAATACAAACACATAGAACTTATCTGAAGTGTCTTGCTCCCAGTGAAGCAGAAATGTGTGTGGAAGAAGGAGGAGGAGGAAAAAAAACCACGCTGCATACAGACAAAAGATTCCCGATAGAGCCAATCATAGCGAAGAAGCGGAGAGAGATGAGGAGAACAAGTTGGATAAAGGGGTTGGGGGAAGGCAATAGAAACATGATAGCAACTAGAGGTGTCGGGGGAGGGGGGGGGAAGGGAGAGAGGGGAGAGAAAAGGGGACGCGGAGAGATAATGAATGAAGAACTTAAACACTTACAGGGAGAAAATGTGAAACTGGTGAATAGGACAAGACCAATATGTTGGCAGAGAAGGAAATAGGATGGTGGTAGGGAGGGGTAGCATATAGAAAGAAAGTAGAGTATAAAAAAGGCCAGTGGAAAAATAAAGAAGTTACAAAAAGCTGAAGACATTGTTAATTCCAGCTGGGTGGGGACAGCCAGTCTGGAAAATAAGGCGCTGTTCTAGGACACTCCGAGATCGTACATCTGCGGAACAAGAGCGGATCGCACTAACAGAAATGTCCTGTTTGCCCCTGTGGTTACCAAGGCAAACATGTTTAGCCACAGGTGTCCAGGCCCTCTTAGAAATATCACTGAGATGCTGGCAAAATCGATCTCCTAACCGTAAGCCAGTTTCTCCTATGTACTTCAAACCGCAACGTTTGCACATGATAACATAAATGACATTTCGTGAAGTACAGGTGAAACCCTCCTGTACTGATAACGTGGACTTAGGGAAGGAGATCTGGCTATCCTCGACAACAAACGGACAAGTGTTACATCTACGGCGTCCGCAACGTCTGGTACCATAAAAAGTGTCATCTGTCTTAAGATGACTACGAATTAAAAGGTCCCTGAGGTTCTTGTCCCGTCTGTAGGCCACCAATGGGGGTTCCCCAAAAAGTTCACGTGTCTCAGGCTCGGTCTGGAGGAGGTGGAGATGGCGAAACAGTATGTTTTTAACTGCCAAGCTATGAGGGTGGTACGTGAGTATTAGTTTCACTCTGTCCGAGCTACAGTGCGGTTTAGGGGTGAGGGCTTGTTGCCGCGATATATGGCTAATGCGGTTCCAAGATGACGAGAGAACGTGGTCTGGATAGCCGCGTTGACGGAAGAAATCTAGCAATTTGTGGCCTTGATCCTGGAAATCCAAATCCTCCTTACACAAACGTCGCAACCTAAGAAGCTGGGAAAAAGGAATAGAGTCCTTACACGATCTGGGATGGGAGGAAGAGTACAGGAGGTAGCTGTGAGAGTCTGTAGGTTTATAGTGGATAGAAGTAATAAGCCCGGAAGGGCCGATAGTGACGGCAATGTCAAGAAAGTTAGCGGAAGTAGCAGAGACATGGGAGGTGAAAGAAATGACAGGATTGTATTCTTTAACGAAACTGATAAAGTTGTTAAGGTCTTCCTCTGGCACTGACGTGATCCCAATGCCTTCTATAGACGCTACATAGACGATGGCAGCGCCTTATTTTCCAGACTGGCTGTCTCCACCCAGCTGGAATTAACAATGTCTTCAGCTTTTTGTAACTTCTTTATTTTTCCACTGGCCTTTTTTATACTTTACTTTCTTTCTCTATGCTACCCCTCCCTACCACCATCCTATTTCCTTCTCTGCCAACATACTGGTCTTGTCCTATTCACCAGTTTCATATTTTCTCCCTGTAGGTGTTTAAGTTCTTCATTCATTATCTCTCCATGTCCCCTTTTCTCTCCCCTCTCTCCCTTCCCCCCCCCCCCCCCCGACACCTCTAGTTGCTATCATGTTTCTATTGCCTTCCCCAAACCCCTTTCTCCCACTTGTTCTCCTCATCTCTCTCCGCTTCTTCGTTATGATTGGCTCTATCGGGAATCTTTTGTCTGTATGCAGCGTGGTTTTTTTTTCCTCCTCCTCCTTCTTCCACACACATTTCTGCTTCACTGGGAGCAAGACACTTCAGATAAGTTCTATGTGTTTGTATTTCGTTGTGTATGTATCCTCGAATAAGGCTCACGCCAAAATATCGGATGTTGTATGTTTTTAATTTATACATTCTCATACTTTATATTCGTTTTTTTTCTCACCTTGCTCACTTCCTCCCTCACTTTGTAAAACTGCACCATACACCTCTATCTACCTTATTTATTTAAACCAGTTTTACTGCAGTTTCCATCCCTTTTATCTGAAAAAAAATACATATTTGCTCTCACTTCTCTGATACATATTAACTGCCTTTTCATCCACCCCCCATATATAACATATATATATAACACCATATGCAAATACATATACATTGTGCAGTCATAATAATGTTGGCATAATCTATTTCAGTACACACACACACACACACACACACACACCACACCACACACACACACACCACACACACACACACACACACACCACACACACCACACACACACACACACACACACACACACACACCACACACACACACCACACACACACACACACCACACACACACCACACACACACACACACACACCACACACACACACACACACACACCACACACACACCACACACACACACACACACACACACACACACCACCACACACACACACACACACCACACACACACACACACACACACACACACACACCACACCACACACACCACACACACACCACACACACACACACACACACACACCACACACACACACACACACACACACACACCACACACACACACACACACACACAAAATTTAATACACACAATCAGTCATCACACACACAACTCTTCACGTTAAACTTGTGTCCACACACCATCCCTCACACATAACCCTTACCCACACATACAACTCTTCACATTAAACTTGTGTCCACACACCATCCCACACACATAACCCTTACCCACACACTACTCTTCACATTAAACTTGTGTCCACACACCATCCCTCACATATAACCCTTATCCACACACACTTCAGAAGAGTACATCATCTTGTACTTAATAAAATGTGAAGATGTCATCTTATTATTCTTTAAACTTTATGTTGTCTGCAAAAAAAAAATTGAAAGCTCCGCTTCATTAGCAAAATGTCTGTGCGTTTACATACAGCTGAAGTGTTCACAGAACTTTTGGTTATATAGATATTCTTATGTGTCTTCACTTCAAAATTACTCAAAGATTTGTGATGATTATCAAAAAATAAATAAATAAATAAAAACAATGTTTTGATTTTCTTCCTTTTTCTTTTTCTTTGGTGTGTAAATGTTTGCACAGGGGCATCAACTCTTGAACCAAGATATACAGTTGTGGTGCAGTACACTGAGTTGGTTTTAACTCATATCCTTCAACAGTGATTTCAAACAGCTTGAAAAACACACACAAAAAAAAACTAACAGCACTCACATGGTTGTGTTTGGAATTTCATATCCTTTAACTGCTGTAAATGTGAGAAATAAAGTCACATGTTCACTCAGTGAATTCTGCCTAAGGTCCTTCTATGAATGTTTGCTCCATATCTTTCAGGCTCAGCAATCTTGTCTTCCCCATGACTCAGTCATAGGACTTCAGTGTAGGAAAATGATTTTGCAATACAAGTCTTGTAAGGAATCTAAACTCTGGGGCTCCTATGATGACCTCCTGCTGACAGCAGGAATCATGGGGGCAACCCAGCTAACTGTTTAGAAAGCTGAACATACAAAATTGAACACAGAAGAAGAAAAAAAGAAGATGAAAGAAGTCTCAAACATACATCTTCAATACATTATGAGTCAACTTCCTTTTTTGGGATGACTGAGATTCTCATAACAAGTCAACAACTATCACAAAACTAACAATCACATAACAGATCAATACCTATCACAAAACTAGCAATCACATAACAGATCAACACTGATCACAAAACTAGCAATCACGTAACAGATCAATACCTATCACAAAACTAGCAATCACGTAACAGATCAACACTGATCACAAAACTAGCAATCACGTAACAGATCAATACCTATCACAAAACTAGCAATCACATAACAGATCAACACTGATCACAAAACTAGCAATCACGTAACAGATCAATACCTATCACAAAACTAGCAATCACATAACAGATCAACACTGATCACAAAACTAGCAATCACGTAACAGATCAATACCTATCACAAAACTAGCAATCACATAACAGATCAATAAGTATCGCAAAACTAACACTCACATAACAAGTCAGCAACTATCACAAAGCTAAATAAATGCACAAGTCATCTTCTTTCGGAAAGGCTGAGGTTATGAGAAGTGAAATGAAAAAACGAAAAAAAAAAAGTCAGCATTAAAATCTTTATTAAAATGTTAGTACCTACAGATTGTGCATACATCAGTCATTGCAGCAGTTCAGCAGAAAATGTGTTTTTTAAAGTGTGCAACACATACATGAAATTTCCAAATGTAGATATATACAGGCATGAATGAATGCCAATGTCTGTTAGCATGACATGATGAAGTCAAAAGTTTCCATTTTTTTTTATTATGAATAAATGTCTCATTTTTACACATCGTAACAAAAACATGTACATTTTGTGTTACAGTATCTCCTAATACTGAATTACTTCCTTGTGTGATAAGGAGTAGAGCAGCCACTTTGAACAATAGCTTCACACCCAGAATACTTGGGCTCAAATCTAATGAAGGTCTAGGGCTTTACTTATTAGAGACAAAGTTAAAAACTCAGCCAGTACACACTGAAGTGGCTGCTTCATCTAAGAGGTCTTCATTCATCAACCTCAGGTTGCCTGATGTGAGAAAACTGGCTTATTTCCTGTAGGTGAAGCTTATGTGCAGTGTGCAACCATGTAATCATGAAAACAAAATGGGTTTTTTTCTTTATCTCACACAAACGGTAATATTTATTTTACATTTCTCAACTACAAGTCATGGGTTATCTACTCCTGCTACACTTTTCAACATCATCATGATAAAGGTTATCTACCCCTGCTGGACTCCTCAATATCATCAAGATGTAGGTTATCTATCTACACCTGCAAGTTTTGCCAAGATTAAATGTTGACATATTTATTTTCACATAAAATGTACACATATTTCATCAATTAACAGAGTTACATATAAAATATCCAAACACTAATATTCGTTCTGTTGCAGAATGTCAACATATTTAAGACATGCCCAAATATTCATACTGCATTTACACTACATTTAATTCCAGTTAATACTATAAGATGAGGTGACAGTTATAAGATGAGATGTTATAAGATGAGATGAGATGTTATAAGATGAGATGACAGTTATAAGATGAGATGACAGTTATAAGATGAGATGAGATGTTATAAGATGAGATGACAGTTATAAGATGAGATGACAGTTATAAGATGAGATGAGATGTTATAAGATGAGATGACAGTATGCATGCTTTCCTATAGAGACCACATTGTAGATGTGGCATGTGAAATGCTGTTTTTCCAAGATTGCTTTAAGGCCATGACAGAGGACAATGATTTCATGGACAAACGACTCTTACTATCCTGTGACCTCACTCAGATGTGTGCAGGATGACCTCATTCATGATGTTCAAATCTTATTCAAATCTTCCCAGGGTGCTCTGATCTGGATCAGTTATCCTCTCAGCTAGATGACCAATACGGTGCATTCAGAAGCACCCCAAGTGTTCCACTCAGAGAGACAAGAACAAAGATGATCAACAGAAGTCGGTCAAGGACAGCACCCACAAACTTCCAGTCATCGAGTACCTAGCACAGGCAAGGAAAGAAGAGATCATATAAAATCAGTGCCTAACAGATAAATGAGTTTTTGTGCATGGATGACTGATGACAGCAACACAAATGATCTTTTTTGTCATTTTGTGTAATTGGCTGAATTTGTAGTCTGGTCTCAATATTCTTGATATAAACATTAAAACTATTTTAAGGCTATAAAAGACATCAACCTGACATTTAACATTACCTGGTCACAAGAGACATTACCTTGATATTTAACATTACCTGGCCAAAAGAGACATTACCCTGATATTTAACATTACCTGGCCATAAGAGACACTGACCTGATGTTTAACATTACCTGGCTATAAGAGGCATTGGCCTGATGTTTAACATTACTTGGCTATAAGTGACATTGGCCTGATGTTTAACATTACTTGGCCATAAGAGACATTGACCTGATGTTTAACATTACTTGGCTATAAGAGACATCAGCCTGATGTTTAACATTACCTGGATATAAGAGACATTAACCTGATGTTTAACATTACCTGGATATAAGAGACATCAGCCTGATGTTTAACATTACTTAGCTATAAGAGACATTGGTCTGATGTTTAACATTACGTGGCTATAAGAGACATCAGCCTGATGTTTAACATTACCTGGCTATATGAGACATTGGCCTGATGTTTAACACTACCTGGATATAAGAGACATCAGCCTGATGTTTAACATTACTTGGCTATAAGAAACATGAGTCGTTATATTTAACTTACATTACCTGGCCATAACACAATCAGGTTATGAAAAAACAAAGAAAATGACATCCAATATGACCAAAAATTCAAGAAACAAGTGACATTACATTCAGCATGATATGAATATGAGAAAAACAGACATAACATCCAACACAAGTGTTCATGTTTTCATGGATAAGTGTATCAATGCTTTCATCTAATCCCAAAATGTTAAAAATAGTTTAAAAAGTAAAAAAAAGGTAAAGGTAATCCTGCCATGCCTTGGAGGCATATAGAGATATAGTGTTAGTGCCCATATTTTCCTTGACCTGTCAGCACACTAGAGGGTGATATGGTCAGTATCACGCCTGGCCGCCTTTCTTCCCCAACTCCAGAAGAAGTCGGGTACCCATTTCTACAGCTGGGTGACTGGGGCGCCTCCGGCCAGATTCGAACCCTCTACCTTTTCCATGAAACCACTTCACCACTCAGACACCCAGTGAAAAAAGTAGGATCAGCTTTATTAATTAACGAGCACACAGTTGTGACGTTTTGGTTTGCACCTTAATCATACAATTTCACACAGGATGAAGAAATAGGGAACGAAAACAAAATCTAAATTCACATAAACGCTGTGTAAAAAATAGGAATGGAAAGAAAATAGAATGAATGGAGCACTTAGCTATGACTTGTAAGAAGCTGTGACAAAGACTGTGTCTAGGAGTGTTTGTGATGAAGTACAGAGGATGTTTAAATGGAGACTTGTGATGTGTGACATGTGGGTAGTAAAGGGGGGGGGGGGGGGGGGAACCACAAAAAGGAGAGAAATTGATAAAATGGTAATCTAGCCAGGAGAAGGTGAAATAGGTGATTGTGGTTATGCCATGAGGAGGTTCTGAACTATGTATTGCAGGTGAGGAAGGCGTAGAACTTAGTGCAGAGGGAATATGATTGTGGAAGTGGGAAGCATTAAGTGTATCTGAATAGTGTGTACAAACCATGTGGTTCCAGTATCCCATATTCCTGAATGTAGCAGTTCGCAAGTGCCAGGAAGCTTTTGTCATCACCTTCATCTAATCCCAGTAGGATTCTACCTGAGAAAGGTCAGTACTGTGATGACGTAAGCTGTGCTTACCTTATTGTAGTCATCTTTATTTCTTGTCTGGTGACAGATGAACTTGATGGCATTACAGGCACTGTAAATCTCCTTGGTGAGGATCAAAGGGATGGGCCTAACATCTCTCACGTGTACTATGTCCAAATTTCTTCTTTCCATGTTCTTCTCCTCATCCAAGCTTCCATCTGATTGGTTCATCCCAGAATCTCCCAGCAAGCAACAGTGAGTATTGCTTGGAAGGCTGGACGGATCAAACTCACGCATCTCAATAGTTGGACTCTCTGTAATATACAACAACTAGCTTGTATTTCTTTAATATACAACAACCAGTTTGTATTATTTTATATTATCTTACAAACATTGAAATTATTGGGGCCCTCTCTGCTGATGCACAGTATTAGATATTGGCATGCTTTAAAACTTGCTTTCTGTGAACAAATACATCCCATATGTTAAGAGAGAGAAAAAGGAGTCAATGACAGACATACAACAGACAGACAGACACATGTAAACAAGGACAGAGAGAGACAAGCATATGCACACAAAATGCTACAGATAGAGTCAAGTCCTTTAAGGCAAGTCTCAAATCACGTTTCAAGTCACTACCTTCAAGTCTGAAGTTGATGCAAGCAGCTTCAAGTCACTACCTTCAAGTCTGAAGTTGATGCAAGCAGCTTCAAGTTACTACCTTCAAGTCTAAAGTTGATGCAAGAAGCTTCAAATCATTACCTCCATGTCTAAAGTTGATGCAAGCAGGTTCAAGTTACTACCTTCAAGTCTGAAGTTGATGCAAGCAGCTTCAAGTTATTACTTTCAAGTCTGAAGTTGATGCAAGCAGCTTCAAGTTACAACCTTCAAGTCTGAAGCTGATGCATGCAGCTTCAAATCACTACCTTCAAGTCACAACCTTCAAGTCTGAAATTGATGCAAGCAGGTTCAAGTTACTACCTTCAAGTCTGAAGTTGATGCAAGCAGCTTCAAGTTACTACCTTCAAGTCTGAAGTTGATGCAAGCAGCTTCAAATCACTATCTTCAAGTCACTACCTTCAAGTCTGAAGTTGGTGCAGTTTCAAGTCAAGTTCAAGTCATCTCATGTTGGCTTCAATGCTGATTTCAATTACCAGATCAACATTACTAAAGGTGATTTAATACAGTCTGTACAAAGGTTAAGAGTTGCAAAGAAAGTAAAGTAGAATAAATAAAACACAATATTGTATATTTTATTTACCACCTCATCAAGCACCCAGAAGCAGTTATTTACTCATTTTGATTTTACACATTGTGTTAAAACCTGCTGTGAATACATACCTGGAAATGTGGACAACAAAGGCTGATAGCACCTAACAAGTACCACAGAATGATTTACAAAACTTGAAATGCCTAGCTATAGCTTTGAATTAGGATGAAAAACTTCTGGGAAAAGATAGCAGTCCACTGTAAGTGGAAACTAGTACAAGAAGAACTAAAGGAAGCTGGGAAGACATGGTTTGAGGTATCCTGGCTTGCTCAGGACGGGACTGGCTGGAGAACCTTTGTTGCTCAATCAGGAGTACAGGGGACTGATGATGATAAGTGGAAATGTATAACACATATAGCTACTACCTCTGTAAGCAACTGAGCCTTGCAATGAAAAATTATTTATGTTTCAGTGGCAAGTAATAAATATACAAATAAATATATAAAAACTGAAAATGACATGAATAGGCTAAAGACCAGACTGAAATATCTCTGGTTAAAAATAAGGATAAAGCATTCTTGAACAAAACACATAGCAGACAATAAAAATGAGATTCACAACTTACTTATATATAGCTAATTCCAGTATGGAAAAAAAAAAAAAGATCTTGTCAATGGCAACTTCTAGACCAGTGTTTCCCAGGCTTGTTCTGGCTGCTGGCCCCTTTTTCTCCCAGGCCACATACTCAGTGACCCCCCCCCCCCCGGTACTATTTGTACAACAGCCTATTAAACTACAGTATGCATTATATAATTGAAAACTTCGGCTAGCAAACAAGTTATTTAACAATATGAAGGAGTAAACTCACCTACTGCATTATTTTCTCAACTTTTAATGTGATGGATGAGTTTCATGTAGGGACATAAGTCAGGTTGAAAAGTTCTAAGAAGGAAGGTATTACTGTCCCCATTTGCTGCTTCATTAATGCTTCCTCCCCTCCTCCCCACCGCTTCCTTTTCCTTAACCACCCCTGGTCCTTTCCATCATCCATAGGGAGGCATTAACACCCAGTTTGGGAAACACTGTTCCAGACAATGAACCTTACACTTAGTTCAAGATTTTAATGGTGAATATGCACAACTATCTTATATTCTGACATTTTTTGCACAAATCCAGACCTGAATGATCTCTCTTGAACCTGACAACTCTCTCTACAAAACAAATTATGATAAATGTGTAGGACAAGTGATCTAAGTCCTTTCCTTGTATGATGCCTGAAGGTCTTACATTTCCTGAAGGACAGTGGTTATCATTAAAGCATGAGAATTATTACATAATGTTTAGTCATTCACCAGGTGAAACTAAACAAACCATAGATTCAATTTTGATATGTCTGACAGCGCACAGAGGAATGACATCATTGAAGCATGCACTGTCTTACTAATAAAGGAGCCGCAATAAAATTGTCAGGCTGAGTGAGTAAAATATGTCAAATCGTTAGTTATTATTCCGCATCTTCAAGTCGAGCCCAAGTTGTGTTCAAGTCTAGTCATCATAGCAACTCAAGTTGTACTAAAGTACAAATCAGTCAATCTCAGTCTGCATCTTTGACAAATAGAGAGACAGAAAGACTCATGGATATTTCATCACACAACCTCCTTGCAAGCATCAAAGAGAAGCTTCAACTATACAATTTTAGTTCAAAATGCTGCATGGCTGGTGGCACTCATTCACTGTAACTGTAACTGTCAAAAAGGGGCCCAGCTCTGTTGCTGGTCCAGGGGACCAGATGCTGCATCACACCTGGGGCCCGGGGCCCATGTGTGTTTGGTCTTTGACACCAGATTTTCCTTCAGTTTTTTTAGGGGGATTAAATAATAACATTATAACAAAAAACTGTGTCATTTAGCCACAGGGTTAAAAAGACTTGTTTAACTTGCAGAAATAAAAGTCATGATGTGATATACATGCATGATACTCGCATGATACTCTATCTTGTAAACTGCTTTTAACTGACATCTGCACCAAGTTGTCAGCAGACATTAAATAATCCTCTGTGGAAGCTAGCAAACTTCAGCAGACATTAAATAATCCTCTGTGGAAGCTAGCAAACTTCAGCAGACATTAAATAATCCTCTGTGGAAGCTAGCAAACTTCAGCAGACATTAAATAATCCTCTGTGGAAGCTAGCAAACTTCAGCAGACATTAAATAATCCTCTGTGGAAGCTAGCAAACTTCAGCAGACATTAAATAATCCTCTGTGGAAGCTAGCAAACTTCAGCAGACATTAAATAATCCTCTGTGGAAGCTAGCAAACTTCAGCAGACATTAAATAATCCTCTGTGGAAGCTAGCAAACTTCAGCAGACATTAAATAATCCTCTGTGGAAGCTAGCAAACTTCAGCAGACATTAACAACCCCTCTTAGAGACTTGCTATTTATGACCAATCAATAACTTACCACATGTTAAAACTTGCTGATTGCAAGTAGACAATAACTTACCATCTGTAGAAACTTACTAACTGTGAGTAGACAGTAACTTACCATCTGCAGAGACCAGCAAAATGTATGCAGATATTAACTTTCCATTGGTACGGACTAACAAGCTGTCAGCAGACTGTAACTATAAAGTCAGTAGTGACTTGTCACCATTAGCAGACAGTAACTTACCATCCATAGAGAACATGCTTCCAGAATTAGACGAGGAGGCCGTTACTCCACTTAGACCAGGTGAGCGACTCTGACTGAATTTATGTCTCCAATCTAGAACTCTGTCAGCATCTCTAACAAAGCAGGAAAAAGCTGTCATAATTACACTCAGCTCTAGACAAAACACCAGTTTTACATCTGTCATAATTACACTCAGCTTTAGACAAAACACCAGTTTTACAGCTGTCATAATTACTCTCAGCTTTAGACAAAACACCAGTTTTACATTTGTCATAATTACACTCAGCTTTAGACAAAACACCAGTTTTACATTTGTCATAATTACACTCAGCTCTAGACAAAACACCAGTTTTACATCTGTCATAATTACACTCAGCTCTAGACAAAACACCAGTTTTACATCTGTCATAATTACACTCAGCTCTAGACAAAACACCAGTTTTACATCTGTCATAATTACACTCAGCTCTAGACAAAACACCAGTTTTACATCTGTCATAATTACACTCAGCTCTAGACAAAACACCAGTTTTACATCTGTCATAATTACACTCAGCTCTTGAAAATACAATGATATCTCAAACATGTAAAGATACTCTAAACAGGAGCTAATATTGATAATCTAAACATGAACTGATATCTGGAATATAAAAGCAATAACAATAATATTATTTCAAACCTAAAATATTAATTTATAATCAGATCGTAAACTGATACCTTGAGTCTACTCCTCTAAGCTGGAGCTTTCTCCTCTTGCTCTCAGCTGCTGCTTGTCGCATCAAAATGTTGGCTCTAGGAACCTGAAAATGAAGCAAATGTTTTGCTCAGATTATTAACTACATTCAGAATGCACTGGTACATGTATTTATCAATGTTTTTCAGCATCTCTACAGTGGATGTTGCTGCTATGGATGTGTCCTTGGGCATGAAAGCTAAAATATGCGGAAGGATGATACAGCTAAGATTATGTGGCACGATCTTGTGCACTTCATGTTCTGATGGGGAAAAAAAAAACCAATGTGCAAACCAGAGCAAATCATAGTTGAATTCAATGTCTAAAAAATGATGTTAAAAACAAAATTCAGATATTCATAGCGACTGATATGTGCTGGGCTAGCACTTAGAGGGAAGGGGAGAGAAAGAGAGATTCACTATGACTACTCACTATGACTTACTCTCTATAACTTACTCTCTATGACTTACTCTCTATGACTTACTCTCTATGACTACTCACTATGACTACTCACTATGACTACTCACTATGACTACTCTCTATGACTACTCACTATGACTACTCACTATGACTACTCACTATGACTACTCACTATGACTACTCACTATGACTACTCTCTATGACTTACTCACTATGACTACTCACTATGACTACTCACTATGACTACTCACTATAACTACTCTCTATGACTTACTCTCTATGACTACTCACTATGACTACTCACTATAACTACTCACTATAACTACTCTCTATGACTTACTCTCTATGACTACTCACTATAACTACTCACTATAACTACTCACTATGACTACTCTCTATGACTTACTCTCTATGACTACTCACTATAACTACTCACTATAACTACTCACTATGACTACTCACTATAACTACTCTCTATGACTTACTCACTATGACTACTCACTATGACTACTCACTATAACTACTCTCTATGACTTACTCTCTATGACTACTCACTATGACTTACTCTCTATGACTACTCACTATGACTACTCACTGTAACTACTCTCTATGACTTACTCTCTATGACTACTCTCTATGACTACTCTCTATGACTACTCTCTATGACTACTCTCTATGACTACTCACTATGACTACTCACTATGACTACTCACTATAACTACTCTCTATGACTACTCTCTATGACTACTCACTATGACTACTCTCTATGACTACTCACTATGACTTACTCTCTATGACTACTCACTGATTTAATGAAATATAACTTGTAATGAAAAAAAGCTATCCAAGAAAAGAGAAAGAAAGAGTGATAATGAAAATGTAATATTTTTACTACCTAAAGCCCCCTAGTACTTCTCATGGAATCATAACAGTATGTGGAGGAGGATATAGAGTGAAATATGTGGAGGAGGGATATAGACTGAGATATGTAGAGGAATGATGTAGACTGAGATATGTAGAGGAGGGATATGGACTGAGATATGTAGATGAGCGATATAGACTGAGATATGTAGAGGAGGGATATAGACTGAGATATGCAGAGGAGGGATATAGACTGAGATATGTGGAGGAGGGATATAGACTAAGATATGTGGAGGAGGGATATGGACTAAGATATGTAGATGAGGAATAAAGACTGAGATAAGTAGAGAAAGAATACAGACTGAGATAAGAATGAGTGTGTAGGTAAACTCATTTATGAATTCAGTGAAGCAGAACCACGAATCTGTAAGCAAATAACTCTGGTACACTTACCTGGGGTGTGTCAGGATAGGAAGGTGGAGGGGTACAACTTTTCTGTTGCCAACGATTGTCATGATCTGGACGTTTCATGAATAAATATTTTGGCAGTCTGGAGGGAAAATAGAAAAATTGTTTTTATTTTTAAATATAGGATAATCCAGCACTTGTAAAATGAGATTCACAGACTGCTGCTGTAATCTGATCAATATATCATGCAGTGTTAAACAAACTGTTTAGTATGTGGTAAACCTATCAGGTAGGATTTACAAGATGGTGTCTTAGTGCTCAGTTAATTTATTGAACAAGGTTAAACAAACTGCTGTCTTAGTGCTTAGTTAACATATCAAACAAGGTTAAACAAACTGCTGTCTTAGTGCTTAGTTAATATATCAAACAAAGTTAAACAAACTGGTGTCTTAGTGTTTAGTTAATATATCAAACAAAGTTAAACAAACTGCTGTCTTAGTGCTTAGTTAATATATCAAACAAAGTTAAACAAACTGCTGTCTTAGTGCTTAGTTAATATATCAAACAAAGTTAAACAAACTGTTGTCTTAGTGCTTAGTTAATATATCAAACAAAGTTAACAAACTGCTGTCTTAGTGCTTAGTTAATATATCAAACAAAGTTAAACAAACTGCTGTCTTAGTGCTTAGTTAATATATCAAACAAAGTTAAACAAACTGTTGTCTTAGTGCTTAGTTAATATATCAAACAAAGTTAAACAAACTGCTGTCTTAGTGCTTAGTTAATATATCAAACAAAGTTAAACAAACTGCTGTCTTAGTGCTTAGTTAATATATCAAACAAAGTTAAACAAACTGCTGTCTTAGTGCTTAGTTAATATATCAAACAAAGTTAAACAAACTGCTGTCTTAGTGCTTAGTTAATATATCAAACAAAGTTAAACAAACTGCTGTCTTAGTGCTTAGTTAATATATCAACAAAGTTAAACAAACTGCTGTCTTAGTGCTTAGTTAATATATCAAACAAAGTTAAACAAACTGCTGTCTTAGTGCTTAGTTAATATATCAAACAAAGTTAAACAAACTGCTGTCTTAGTGCTTAGTTAATATATCAAACAAAGTTAAACAAACTGCTGTCTTAGTGCTTAGTTAATATATCAAACAAAGTTAAACAAACTGTTGTCTTAGTGCTTAGTTAATATATCAAACAAAGTTAAACAAACTGCTGTCTTAGTACCTAGAAAGCACAGCTGACAGTTTCATGAATGGCTCACAGTCAAAGAAAAATAAGTCCTTAAACTTTGACAGAAAAAACATATAATTACAAATCTAGGTCACAGGTAATTTGTTGTCATTTTCTGTTTTAAAAAAAAGTAACTAATCACATATACAGATTTGCCACACATAAGAAATACTTTCCATCATATATCATAAAGATCTGTCACACATAAGAAACACAAACACATATATCACAAAGATTTGGCACATGTAACACAGACTTATCACTGTATTTCAGAAAGATTTATCAAATATAACAAAGAATGTTAAATGATTATGAAAATTTCTGGAAGTCTCAGAAATTCACTGCACATGATACAAAACACTGGGAGAATATTTGAAATTAAAACAGAACATTTCAATTACTGTTAATTATCAAAATTATAGACATTAACTAAAATGTCACAGTCAGATGACATTGTTAAAAACACAAATTTTTAAAATAATGTAATACAGATAGTCCCTGCTTATTGATACTTTGTTTCTCTGACCACTGGTCTATTGAGTTCTCATAGTAAATTTCCAAAAGCATACTGAAATGAGTATACAATACTTATTTATGTAAAACTACTTATTTTAAAGTTTGGGCACAAATTATAAAGTCACTGCAGTTCATTTTTATGATAAACATGCCTATAAAGTATTGTATACGCACTCACATGAAATTCATTTTACATTCATTCTGCTTTCCACCCGAGCCATCAGAAAGCCAGGATTATCTGAACCTCACAATCATTTTTTAGTTCTATTGAAATAACAAATCTAGAATTGTATTTTATTTGTTCTGATGTTTCTACTCATGGCACATTAACACCTTGTAATTCAGCGCTCAGAATTATAATGTTGTCATACTGCACTTCTTTATGGTGTATAACTACTAGTGGGCAATGCCTGGTTGTACTTACTTGTACAAAAAAAGCCAGCACATCCATCTTGGCATGGCTGCAGTCTGAGGAGTCTGGCTGTGAGCAAATATGACGGTGACTGTCACAAGGATCTCGAGAACATTCATGATGAAGGTAAAGATGAAATACTTAGCTATAAGTGGTATTGTCAACGATGGCGGCAGAATCTGTGTTGAAAATTATGTTCAGTAAAGTTTTATACAAATTTAGAGTGAAAGAGTAAAACATCATTTTTCACAAAAACTTGATTCAAACAAAACGTTTCAGTTTAAAACAGAACCAAGGTTATGGTGGTTGTGGAAGGAAAGAATTGTTTTTAAAATGGAATTACTTAGAACTAAAATATTTATTTACATCATACTACACGATCACCATTCCTTGTACATTTCTTCCTTAAAAAGCCAGTTGGTTGTTCTCCTTAAAGTTTTCTAATTTCAAAGCACCAGTCTCACCAGTCTAAAATCATCAGTTCTTTACTCTCTCTGGTTGATACAGCTTTATATACAGCAAAAGTCTGTTCCAAACTAAAATGATCAATTCTCTGCTCCCTCTGATTGGCATTATTTTGCCAAAATTAAAATTATCAGCTCTTTGTTCACTCTAATTGGTTTAAAAAGACTTTTTTTAAAAATAAAATGATGACAACTTTATAATCAATACACAATATGTAACAATCACAGGAGATACATCTTACATATGCCTCTAGATCTGTGGTTACTTGACGACGAATATGGATTTATAATAAAAAAAAAAACCAGTTATAATACTATAAATTTTAAACACTTCCCACATTACCCTAAGCACAGTATTATAACAACCAATCTCAGGGGCTTCTTCTCATTGTGACATACTGCCACTTTCTCATGACATACTGCCACTTTCTCATGACATACTGCCACTTTCTCATGACATACTGCCACTTTCTCATGACATACTGCCACTTTCTCGTGACATACTGCCACTTTCTCATGACATACTGCCACTTTCTCATGACTTTTGCTCTGGGTTTATAATCATAATTTCTTCTTCTGTTCTAGACAATTAATTTATGCACTATTTTCTGTTTATGCAATCTTTAACTGTTCCTTTAATGATTGTAGCATAAATTGACATGTATCAGTAAAATTATTGGGAGTCTGCTGATTTTTAGAAAGAGTGGACTGGAGAGATGGGAATACACTTACCTTCTGTAACATCAGAAGAAATACAACCAGTGAGACCATGACATTGGCCATCAGAGTTATCTTTTTGCCCATCCGTCCAGCGGGAATCACAAAAACACAGAGAGAAACCAGGGCATGAAGGAAGCACGGGATTATCAAGTTGATTGTGTAAAACAGAGTCTTTCTTCTCAGCTTCAGCACATAAACAATGATTTGTTTAGTCTGTGAGAGAAGAAAACTGCAAGTAAACATAAAACAGCTGAGACAGAAGTAGGACTAGGGCGAGCATAAATAGCTGAGACAGAAGTAGGACTAGGGCGAGCATAAACAGCTGAGACAGAAGTAGGACTAGAGTGAGCATAAACAGCTGAGACAGAAGTAGGACTAGGGCGAGCATAAATAGCTGAGACAGAAGTAGGACTAGGGCGAGCATAAACAGCTGAGACAGAAGTAGGACTATAGTGAGCATAAACAGCTGAGACAGAAGTAGGACTAGAGTGAGCATAAACAGCTGAGACAGAAGTAGGACTAGGGCGAGCATAAACAGCTGAGATGAAAGTACAGTGTGAGCACATATGACAGAAATAGATCTATGGTGAACATAAATAACTGGGACAGAAGTAGATCTACTATGACCACAAATGACTGGGATGAACAAAAACAGATCCATGATGAACACAAATGACTGGGACAGAAATAGACCTATGCTTAACACAAATAACTATGACAGAAATAGACCTATGCTTAACACAAATAACTATGACAGAAGTAGATCTAGGGTGAACACAAATAACTAGATCTAGGGTAAAGACAAATGACTGGGACAGAAGCAGATATAGGGAGAACACAAATGACTAGGACAGAAGTAGATCTAGGGTGAACACAGATGACTAGGACAGAAGCAGATCTAGGGTGAACACAGATGACTAAAACAGAAGCAGATCTAGGGTAAACGCAGATGTCTTGGACAGAAGCAGATCTAGAGTGAACACAGATGACTAGGACAAAAGTAGATCTAGGGTGACCACAAATGACTGGGATGAACAAAAACAGATCCATGATGAACACAAATGACTGGGATAGAAATAGATCTATGGTGAACACAAATGACTGGGACAGAAATAGATCTATGCTTAACACAAATGACCGTGACAGAAATAGTTCTATGGTGAACACAAATGACTATGACAGAAGCAGATCTAGGGTGAACACAAAATTAGAATTTAAAGCAGTAATCAGGTCTGAGAATTGTAACAATAATTGTTGCTGATGTGTGTACACTATGTTGCAGATGTTGTTATAAGACATTTTTTCAACCTTAGATTCCCTCACAGATTTAGTCTTGTCTATATAAAGAAAAATATCTGTCCACTTTAGAAGACAAAACCTGTGGAACAATCTCCATAAAAATTTTGCACATCTATTCTTTTTGACCTGAAAGAGACTTTAAGCAAAGCTCTGACCCTCACATGTGGCCCTGTGTGAGCACTGAAGACAGAAAATTTTTCTGATAAGAGAATGGGATTTCTTCCATCAACAAACCAGTGTCAGATATTCATTGTTAGGCATTATCATGTGAACCACGGCTTAGCAGATTCCTGTCAGCTTTTTCACCAGCTCAAAGCTGACACTGAACTTAGTAGCTTACTTATCAATAATCAGACACATATATACTTAGATGAGTGGGTATGAGTAAGTAAATAGTTGGGTTGACTGATTCTGGCAGTGTCACTGGACAGTGGTTAGTGTTATCCTGTATACCACATATCTGGCAACGGGTAGGTAAAGATAAATAGGTGTATGGTGCAGTTTCACAGAGCGGTAGAGGGATTGAGTAAAATGAGAAAAAAAAACGAACAGAAAGTAGGAGAGTAAGATGAGAATGTATAAATGAAAAACATACATCTGATATTTCGGCGTGAGCCTTTTTCGAGGATTACAAATACAAACAAGATGACATATAACTTATCTTAGTGGTGTCCTCATGAATAGGAACAAAACACAAGAATCAGCACAAAGTAACCTTGTTAGCATTTGATATAAATTTACCTCATTAGACGCAGGATTATGTACTTCAGTAATTTCTCCTTCAGTACTGATGATATCCCAAGCTCCATTAGTCATGGTGTCATTCAGAATGAGGTTGTTTTTATTCTCATAGAAACCATACACAAGTGTTTTCCCTTTAAATGTCCATGACCCAAATTTCATCTCACAGTTCTAGAAAAAGGTGATGCCAGGCCAGAAATAAGGTTATGAAATTAAACAAACAAGGAATTATATACCATCTAAATATTATTTAATATAATAATGCAGCCACAATAAATATTCTTGCTGTAACCAGTGATATTTTTCAGCCAGATGACCTGAACCAGTTGTTAATTTGTTTAAAGTACTTTACGGTTATTTTATTTTATTTGTTGTTAATATATTCTCTTTTTTTTTTAAAGAAAATCCCTAAGATGAACAATTGTCCATTATTTGTTATGGACTCTGATATGTATATTAGAATCAATTATATAATGTAACATTTTAATTATAATGTAGTTTGATTTGTCTTCTGTTTTAGGTAAAGTGACTCATTTACTAGCTGATCAACATGATAGCACTCTGCAATAATGTTTTTTTTTAATCTGTCTGTCAAGATAGATATAATTATGTTTGTCTTTTCATCTGTCAGTCAGATTTATCTGTTCATCGAAAAAATGTAACATCATATGCTTGATATCTGCTTGCTTATTTGTATTTAGGATAGTCTTTAAGATACTTTGTCTGTCAGCAAATTTATCTGTCTGCATGTTTCTCTGTATGTCTGTCAGTCAAACTCACTTGTTCATTAAAAGGAAAGCAAATCATATCAGTGATCTTAAAAGGAAAGCAAATCATATCAGTGATATCTGTCTATCTTTCTGTCTACCTGTCTATCTTTCTGTCTACCTGTCTATCTTTCTGTCTACCTGTCTATCTTTCTGTCTACCTGTCTATCTTTCTGTCTACCTGTCTATCTTTCTGTCTGCCTGCCTGCCTTTATGTCTGTCAGATGTACTTGCTCATCAAAAGCGGAAAAAAATCACTTTAACTGTATCCATTTGTCAGCATGTCTGTCTGTCTGTCTGTTTGCATATTTATCTGTCTGCATGTCTCCCTGTCAAATATACCTGCTCATCGAAAGGGAAATACATGACATCAATGGAACAAGAACTGGTGTAGATTGCTGGAGGTATAACATAGGCCAAACCGTCAGAGCTCAGAACACAGTTTGGGCTGTAGGAAGCTTCAAACTTGCCATCAGCACTGCAGAGTACTTTTGTCATTTTAGTTCACATTCCACTTTTATCATTTTTTCCAATACCATCATGAAAAAAAAATCACAATCACAGAATTACTTGTGACACAAAACTTACAGGACAAACTACCTTTCCTGGAAAATGAGGAAATCAGAAAAGGAGAGAAAGGGGAGCATATATATATATATATATATATATATACAAAGAGAGAGAGAGGGAACAAACGAACGAATGAACATACTTTATTTCAAAGGGTTAAGTTTTGAGCATGGAAGCCCATCTAACACTCTGCCCTTCATCATACAGCTTTCACTCAGTCACAGTCATTCAGCATTTGTTAATGAACATAATAATCATGAAGACACAATTAAATGATTCATTCATTCATTCATTTGCATGTCCCTTGCAGAACTTTGCCTCCCTAACAGCACTCCTGTAGGCCTCTTGGTTGTGAACAAGATGGCCTGCTGCTGATGCATCCATTTGCAGATCATCAACAATGTCTTGCAGCCATCTTTCCCTTGGTCTTCCTCTCTTTCTTTTTCCCATTATGTACCCTTCCAAGATGGTTTTCTCTAGATTATCATGACGTTTAATGTGTCCAAAATATTTAAGTTTTCTCTCTTTAATCCTCTTTACTAGCCAGCCCTCTTCATTATTAAGTTCTTGTAGTATGGATATATTTGTTCTTTTTTGTGTCCATGGTATCTGAAGAACTCTTCTGTAGCATTTACACTCAAAGGCATTTATGTGTTTCTCAGCTGTTTTGTTAAGTGTCCAGGTCTCACAGGCATATGTTGCGATGGGAAAGATGCATGCCCTTAAAAAATCTTATTTTTGTAGTTGTGTCTGTTCCTTTCCACAGATTCTTTAGTTGTTTTACTTTCTGAAGAGTGATAGATGTCCTAATTTTAATTTAATTAAATGATTACATAAATAAATAATAAACTTCTCTCATGTCCATACACTCTACACTCTGATTTATGCAACAAAATGAAATAAACTTGCATTCTTACATTCATTCAAAACTAACAAATTTATAGAAAAGCAGTATTAAAAAAAATTACAACACTCAAGCATTTTAAACTACTTTAAACTATGCTTAGGGGTGCATATATTCCATACCAAACAGATGTTGACAAAGTTTAAAGTTCTAAGAATGAATTTTACTGATAAGTTTTACATGAACTGGCAGGGTATTCCAAAGTTGAGAGAGATGGAGAGGTTTGTTTGGACCTGAAAGAAAAACTTAACTGACTATAAAAAGAATTTTCACTTCTTTATGTTCTACATTCCTCACAGATACAGGTAGGAACATATCATAATAAAGTTTTGTGTGTATGTATATTTCTCACTGCACTCACTTGTTGAAGAGAACAATATCAGGCACCCAGACATTTGAATAATTGACTTTGGTCTGGTTAATTCCACCATACTCGCTGGGGTCCCAGGTCAACTGGTAGTCAAACCAGTACTAGCAAGAAGAAGCACAGATTCACCATCATCATGTGTAAGTGAGAAAAGATTTAAGTTACATACTTTATCTCTCTCTATGTACAATAATTATTTCATATATAAATTCTTTCTGTTTTCCATATAACAAATATTTCACAAAGAATTTTTCTGTTTCAAGTCAATACTTCTACATCTGATTCAGAAACACTTGAAAATATTGTTACATGAAGGAGCTGAACACCGTACTGCAGCTATATCTGCTTTCTCTGTAGTCCTCTCAGGCAATAATACTAATTTAGCAAGGGCATATAAAAGCCGGATTCTGGAATGTGAGAACGATGGCAGCACCAACAAAAACTACTCAGGTCATCAAAGAAATGGAGAGATACCATCTAGACACACTGGGCATCAGCGAAATGCGATGGCCAGAAGCAGGTAAAAGATCGGCGGAAAACAGTAAGTTAATAATACATTCAGGCAGAAATGACGGTACAATCCGGGATGGAGTGGGCAGGTAAAATCCGGGACGGAGTGGGCATTATTATGTCAAATGTAGCTGCAGAGAGCCTTGTAGAATGGGAACTGGTGAACAGTCGTATAATAAGAGCACGATACAACCTACGACACGGAAGAATGACATTAATACAGTGTTATGCACCCACGAATGATGCAGATGATGATGTGAAAGACGACTTCTATCACCAACTACAACAAATCATCAACAAAGTCCCTAAACACGACATCCTAATTGCTATGGGGGACTTCAATGCTAAGGTAGGGAAAGATAATACCGATGTTGAAAAAATGATGGGGAAAGAAGGAACTGACATGGTTAATCAGAATGGAGAAAGATTAATTGAAGTATGTCTAACAGAGGACATGGTCATTGGAGGCACAATATTCTCACACAAAGAGATACATAAAACAACGTGGATATCTCCAGATGATAGAACTAGAAACCAGATAGACCATTTTTGTATTAGAAAGCAATACAGAACATCTCTCATGGATGTAAGGGCTTATAGGGGTGCAGATGTCAACAGTGATCACAACCTGTGCATAGGGAAAATAAAACTAAAATTGAAAAATCAACATAAGAAATCAGTACACATAAAGATAAACAGCCACAGCCTACAAGAAGAAAATACTAACATTAATTTCAATCAGGAACTTGCCAATCATTCCAAAACACCCAGTGAAGTTGAGGAGATAGGTATAGATGAGTTATGGAATTCTTACAGCACAGCCATAATCACAGCAGCAAAAGTAAGCGCTGGACTGGAAAAACCAAATAGAAAAGCATGAATATCAGATAAAACATGGAAGTATATACATGAAAGACGAGCAGTCAAATTAGACATGTTGAATGCAAAAACAGATCATGAAAGAGATTTGGCAAAAGCAAAATACAAAGAAATAGACAAGAAAGTAAAAAGTTCAGCTAGAAGGGATAAAAGAGAATACATAGACAATATGGCGAAAGAGGCAGAAAAAGCAGCAAAAACAGGAGACAGCAAAACTTTATATAACATACAAAAGAGGCTAACAGGTACTATTACATATAAAGAAAGACCAATCCTTAGCAAAACTGGAACACTATTAACATAGTGACCAAAAGCAAAGATGGGCTGAACACTTCCAAGAAATACTCAATCGACCACACCCAAAAGAATTGTTAAACCTTGAAACTGACTTACCAGCCCCACAACTAAATGTCAACCTAGATTAAATTAAATTGCATGAAATTGAAACAGCAGTGAATTTAATGGCTAACAACAAAGCTGCAGGTGAAGACGAAATAACACCCGAAATGCTAAAAGCTATCAATAGTGACAACATGAGACAACTATAGAGAATGATTAACAAGATTTGGAAAGAAGAAAAGGTCCCTTCTAATTGGAAGAAAGGAATCATTGTTAAAATACCAAAAAAGGGTAACCTTAGTGACTGTAACAACTGGAGAGGAGTAACCTTAATATCAGTTGTGTCAAAAGTATTTTGCAAGGTCATTTTGAATAGACTCAAAGATATAGTGGATACTGCAATGAGAGAAGAACAAGCAGGATTTCGAAAAGGGAGAAGCTGTCTCGACCAGATCTTTACTCTCAGAATAATACTTGAAGAACATACTGAAAAGCAGAAACCATTAATACTGAACTTCATAGATTTTAAAAAGGCATTTGATAGCATACACAGAGACTCATTATGGAGAATTTTATGTCTATATGGAATACCATCTAAAATTGTCAACATCATTAAGGACTTATACAATGGATATGTTTGTGCAGTCAAGACAGAAGAAGGGATGAGTGAATGGTTCCAGATTGAAGCAGGCGTGAAACAAGGATGTATACTGTCTCCTTTACTTTTTGGGATTACAATAGACTTCATAATGAAAAAATGCTGCACAGGTAACACAGGTATTGACTGGGTACATGGGACCCAACTAGAAGATCTTGATTTTGCTGATGACATAACTCTTATCAGTAATAATGTGAATTTCATGCAAGAAAAAACAGATAGTCTGTCTTCACTGGCTAGCAAAATAGGACTTGAAATTAACAATGACAAAACAAAAATAATGAAAATTCCTCTCAATCAAAATGGAAAAATACACATAGAAGGGACAGGTACTGAAGAAGTCAATCAATTTGCATTCCTTGGCAGCTACATAGACCAGGATGGTGACACTAGAAAGGAAGTTAGGATCAGAATTGCAAAAGCAGCATCAATCTTCAAGAATCTTGAGAACATATGGAATTCAAAAGTTATAAGCACAAAAACCAAGTTAAGACTATTCAATTCAAATGTAATATCCACCCTCATTTATGCATGTAAAAGCTGGAAAACAACTAAAGAAATAGAAAAGAAATTAGACTCTTTTGAAAACAAATGCCTAAGGAAAATACTCGGCATCAAGTGGAATGAATTCAAGAACAATGCAGAGATAAGACAGATGACTGAACAACAAGCAGTCTCATGGGTGATCAGGAAAAGGAGATGGACATATGTTGGTCACTTGATGAGAAGAAATGATCAGAGAATCCCAAAACAAGCTATCAAGTGGAACACAACAGGCCGAAGAAAAAGAGGCAGACCGCGTGAAACTCTGAAGAGGACATTATTAAGAGAGGCCAAATTAACAGGCATAAAATCCTTTGATGAAGCTGAAAGACTCGCTGAAGACAGGAAAAACTGGTGAACTACTTTGCGAGCCCTATGTGACGTTTAACGGCACGGGAAGGATATAACATATAAGATATAAGATATAAAAGCCACAACATGAAGATCAAGTGCTGAAAAAACAGAAGTCATGACCATAGCGAGAGAAGAAATCCAAACAAAGATCTTCCTAGATAACCAGCCCTTGAAACAGGTGAAACATTTCAAATACCTGGGTAGCGTAATATCATCCCCAGGGACAGATGACGCTGAGACTGAGAGCAGATGCAATAAAGAAAATCAGGTAATTGGACAAATGACTCCTTTACTGAAAAACAAACACATCACAACTGAAACAAAAAAGGCACTGTACAACACAATTTTCCTCCCAACTCCATGTTATCAATGTCAAAAATGGACACTAACAGCCAAGAATAAAAGAAAAATCATCACAACAGAAATGAGATGTTTAAGGAGAGTACTAAATGTGACAAGAAGAGACCAATTAAGAAATGGCACCATCAGGGCAAAGGTTGGAGTAACACAAGTATTACACTATATCCAGAAACAGCAAGTCAAATGGTTTGGCCACGTTAGATGGTTACCACCAGACAGTATATCACAGACAACATTCACACTAAGATCTGTAGATAACAGAGGAAGAAGCATTAAATATCCCATTATATGAAGCAAATCATCGAGCACTATCAAGACGTCTATTTGTCCCCTCAACACTGAAAGGTATATGAGGAAGGAATACCAACGATTCACTGCAAATGAATCCAAGATCTCATTATTGTACTTGCATCTGTTGCTCCTTTTCTTTCTTAGACTCATCATCATCAGGTGCAGTGCTGGAAAGCTTTGGCAGTCATGATTCATCACAGGTCTTGATCCTTAATACTTTCCATTAATTCTGTGACTTTTTATTGTGTTGTGTCAGATTAGCTCTGATTTTTTTTTCTCCTGGTCTTCCCCTGCCTCTCTTTCCATTCATCTTTCCTCTTGTTATGATTTCAAGCCCTCCTCCTCTTCTATGTCCAGTGAATGATGACCATCATTTTTTTTATTAAGTTCCTTTTTTCATCTGCTTTCTTAGACATTCCCTAATTGTCATCATAGCTCACTGGGGGGGGGGGGGGGGGGAGATTTGTTTTAGTGTCTGTGTTAAACAAACTGTATGTTTACTGTATGTTATGAAACATTTAACTGTACAATACTGACATATTTATATCTGGTTGAAATCAACTGTTTATAGCTACATGAGGCTCAATCGTGATCTATGGTCATATATGTAGACTATTGTGATCTATGGTCATATATATATGTAGACTGTATTGTTATATATGGTCATATATAGACTGTACTGTCATCTATGGTCATATATATATACATACATATAGACTGTATTGTGATCTATGGTCATATATATATATACTGTATTGTAATCTATGGTCATATATATATATACTGTATTGTAATCTATGGTCATATATATATATACTGTATTGTAATCTATGGTCATATATATACTGTATTGTAATCTATGGTATATATATAGATTGTATTGTATCTATGGTCATATATATAGATTGTATTGTAATCTATGGTCATATATATATAGATTGTATTGTAATCTATGGTCATATATATATAGATTGTATTGTAATCTATGGTCATATATATATAGATTGTATTGTAATCTATGGTCATATATATATAGATTGTATTGTAATCTATGGTCATATATATATAGATTGTATTGTAATCTATGGTCATATATATATATAGATTGTATTGTAATCTATGGTCATATATATATATACTGTATTGTAATCTATGGTCATATATATATATACTGTATTGTAATCTATGGTCATATATATATAGATTGTATTGTAATCTATGGTCATATATATATAGATTGTATTGTAATCTATGGTCATATATATATAGATTGTATTGTAATCTATGGTCATATATATATAGATTGTATTGTAATCTATGGTCATATATATATAGATTGTATTGTAATCTATGGTCATATATATAGATTGTATTGTATCTATGGTCATATATAATATATATACTGTATTGTAATCTATGGTCATATATATATAGATGTATTGTAATCTATGGTCATATATATATAGATTGTATTGTAATCTATGGTCATATATATAGATTGTATTGTAATCTATGGTCATATATATATAGATTGTATTGTAATCTATGGTCATATATATAGACTGCATTGTCTGAACCTTAAGTGCCCAAGGCACATATGGCTTCCACAAGTGTTTTCCATAAATGCCTGTCCTTTGTTCTTTTTCCTCTCTTGCCCAAGTGAGCCCTCTATTGCTCAAAATCCTCTATGTTGTTCTTATCTATGTCTCTTTTGGTCTACCCTTACTTCTGTTCCCCTGTGGTGTACATTCCAGCTGCCTATTTGCATTTTGTGTTTAGGTTCCAAGAGGTCTGCAGTCAGGCTGCGGACTTCCAGTGGCTGGCTTTCAACCACAATCTTCATGGGTTCAGTTTCCTGATAAGTGTTTCTCCTTCAGCTAGACTGTATAGTGATCTGTGTTTATATACACAGACTGTGTAGTGATCTATGGTTATATACACAGACTGTGCAGTGATCTATGGTTATATACATATACTGACTATATAATTTCACATAATGAAGATACCCATGTTTGTGCAGTCAAAACAGAAGAAAGAATGTGTGACTAGTTCCAGATTAAAAAAGGCGTGAAACAAAAATGTATATTGTCTCCCTTGCTTTTTGGAATTGCCATAGACTTCATAATCAAAAAATGCTGCACAGGTAAAACAGGCATTGATTGGGTACATGAGACCCAGCTGGAAGATCTTGATTTTGCTGATGACATAACTCTTATCAGTGAAAATGTGAAATCAACGCAAGTAAAAACAGATACCCTGTTTTCAATGGCTAGTAAAATAGGACTTGAAATTAACAAGGATAAAATAAAAATAACGAAACTTCTTATTAACCATGAAGGACAAATATACGTAGGAGGAACAGATGTTGAAGAAGTAAACCATTCTGCATATCTCGGCAACTACACAGACCAGGATAGTGACACCAGAAAAGAAGTTAGATGTAGCATGGCCCTGTAAGTAATGATTATTGTTATAATTATTATTAATGAATATGATTATGAAAATATACTGTAAACAAAATAGTAACATCGAATAGCGACAGAGAAAAGTTGGTAGCAAAAGGAAGAGAAATATTTAAAACTTCCATGACACTAGAACAAGACGCAGACAAAAGTAAACAGTGGAAACAGTGAATAGAAAAAAGACAAGACTCAGTGACGCTGAGATTTAGGTAATACAAAGGGAGGACGCCAGAAAGCAGGATGGTCCAGTTATAACAAAGCAGTGACCGGACGTTGACACATGTAAACAAAATAGAAAAGATGAATAGAAAAGGCAGACACAATGAAAAGAGAGGACACAATAAAACCTCCGACATGAAAGAGGAAGATAATGACTTAGGTAAATAACAAGTGTATAGACGAGACTGGCACGCGTTAGGACGCTGTTGCGCACGGTTTTTAAATAAAGGAGTGACCAACTCGGCCAGCTGACCAATTAAATATTTAGAGGTGTGGCCTATTGGACAACTGACTTAGAGAGATAAGTCTCGGGCCAGTTTGAATGACGGACAATCAGAACGCTCATGGGAACCAGTGGACATCTGAAGGGTGGAGCCAAAATACTTACTGGTTAATCCATCAAGCTGGACTTGAAGATAAAAAGGCGAGCGGATAGACAGGAGAGAACCAAGAGGTACGGAAGTAGAAGAGAGGAGACAGAGGAGGGAGTCTGAAAACTGAAGAACAGACAGACTATAACGAAGAGGTACACAAGTACAAGAGAGAGTGGAGACTGAGGAGGGGGCCGAAGACGGAAGAACAGACAATCTAGGACCAAGAACAACTAAGTATAGGAGAGACAAGAAGGAAGGAGAAGTACGGAAGTAGAGGAGAGAAGATAGAGAAGGGAGTCTGAAGACGGAAGAATAGACAATCTAGGACCAAGAAGTATGGAAGTAGAGGAGAGAAGACAGAGAAGGAAGTCTGAAGACGGAAGAATAGACAATCTAGGACCAAGAAGTATGGAAGTAGAGGAGAGAAGACAGAGAAGGAAGTCTGAAGACGGAAGAATAGACAATCTAGGACCAATAAGTATGGAAGTAGAGGAGAGAAGACAGAGAAGGGAGTCTGAAGACGGAAGAATAGACAATCTAGGACCAAGAAGTATGGAAGTAGAGGAAAGAAGACAGAGAAGGGAGTCTGAAGACGGAAGAACAGACAATCTAGGACCAAGAAGCATTAAGTATAGGAGAGACAAGAAGGAAGGAGAAGTATAGAAGTAGAGGAGAGAAGACAGAGGACGGAGCCCGAAGACGAGAGAACAGACAATCTAGGACCAAGAAGTACGGAAGTAGAGGAGAGAGGAGACAGAGTAAGGAAATCGTCAGAACACCGTCGGTCCGGCAAGTAGCGACTGACCAGAACTGCAAGAAGGATGGTCAATGTACGTGGACACTCAAGAATGAAGAAAGAAAGTCCGACCAGAACAGCCAAGAAACCATCAGATGAGAGATAAGAACAGAAGTCCAGAGAAGAGGCAAGTAGACTTTGCTCGTTGGTACACTGCAATTAGGAGACGGCAGAGGAAGACCGTCAGAAGAAATCAAAAGACAGACAAGAGAAGAAAGAGGACGAGACGATATAAAATCAGAAGTAATCTTAGACGGAAGATGATTTTCAAGTGATTCAAGTGATTAAGAAGAACTGACACTTTTGAAACTTTGAGTACAGTGATTTTAGACAAGAAACTAGTTGATCACGTGTTGCAGAGGTGATATAATACTGAGGCAGGAAATGTTCTCGTATCAAGTTGAGAAATGCTGCATGTAGAATATGATTGAGTTTGATACTGTGAACAAATGATTAAGTGATTCAATCCAAGTGATGTTATCGACTATACAACTTGAACTTATTTGTCGGAATTAAATAAATAATGTAGAGAACATTTTCATCGGACTTGCTCTAGATTTAGTGAAGTGGTAAAGTTTTGTGAAACCTGTGAGCTGTTAATCCTTCATTATTATATAGAATTTGAACTGCAAAAGCAGCATTGACCTTCAAGAATCTTGAGAACATACTGCATTTAAAAGTTATAAGCACAAAAACCAAGTTAAGATTATTCAATTCACATGTAATATCCACCCTCATTTATGCATGTGAAAGCTGGAAAACAACCAAAGAAATAGACAAGAAATTAGACTCTTTTGAAAACAAAAGCGGCAAGGGAAGGATATAAGTAAAGATACCTAAGTACTGCTATAAAGATGCAAATACACCAGACAAGAAACTCTGATGTAGGACAAAACAACAACTCAGATCATCCGAAAAGTTACCACCCCTCCCCCCCCCCCCCCCGCAAGAGTTTCGGCCCGTCGCTCTAAGGGAGGTGGGGCCCTCTGGATCACGACCCACGAGGTCAGTGAGTTGTTGGTTTATAACCACTTGACGAGGCTGAAGATACTGCTCGAATGTTCACGTTCTGTAATGCACCAAGTCGACAGAGCTTCGCTGCTGTCAGCGTAGATTTTTGTCCGTTTTCCTTGACTTGTCCCTCTATTTCTTTCCAGACTCTGTACCTCTATCTATCCCACTATTCCTTTTCAACATCTGTACCTTTCCCTGATATATATTTCATATCTCTCACCTGTTATCATCTCTTCTGTGCTTGTTCGGTTAGTTTCTACTCTCCCTCCACACCCCTGTTATTCGATACAAAGTTGTGACGTTTCGGCGTGAGCCTTAATCATACAAAAACATACAGGACGAAGAAATAGGGAGAGGCGATAAAGTATAGATTTACATGAATACTGTTAAAAAAAAAAAATTTTTTTTAAATTGCAATTTACAGCTAAGTACTCCTTTTTAAAATAAAAAAAATTTTTTTTAAACAGTATTCATGTAAATCTATACTTTATCGCCTCTCCCTATTTCTTCGTCCTGTATGTTTTTGTATGATTAAGGCTCACGCTGAAACGTCACAACTTTGTAATCGTTAAGTAATAAAGCTGCTCCTACTTTTTTCCAATTTTATACATTCTAGTATCACAGCTTTACTGCAGTGTTTAGTGTATAGTTGTATACTTATACATGATTTATTGTGTTACTGTTATTCGATATCTCTTCTCGTCACCATGGCTTCTTTAAATCCTATCAGCAAATCTCTCTCGTCTTTTATTACCGTCTCTTTCAGTCTTTTGTCAGCTCTCCTCTCCCGCACCGCCACTGAACTCGCTTTTGCCACGTACAAGAAGACGCCGTTCACTTCTCACGTTAATTTTCGTAACAACTGTCTTCACCTCTCACGTTAATTTTCTTAACAACTGTCTTCACCTCTCACGTTAATTTTCGTAACAACTGTCTTCACCTCTCACGTTAATTTTCGTAACAACTGTCTTCACCTCTCACGTTAATTTTCTCAACAACTGTCTTCACCTCTCACGTTAATTTTCTCAACTTCTGTCTTCACCTCTCACGTTAATTTTCTCAACAACTGTCTTCACCTCTCACGTTAATTTTCTCAACAACTGTCTTCACCTCTCACGTTAATTTTCTCAACAACTGTCTTCACCTCTCACGTTAATTTTCTCAACAACTGTCTTCACCTCTCACGTTAATTTTCTCAACAACTGTCTTCACCTCTCACGTTAATTTTCTCAACAACTGTCTTCACCTCTCACGTTAATTTTCTCAACAACTGTCTTCACCTCTCACGTTAATTTTCTCAACAACTGTCTTCACCTCTCACGTTAATTTTCTCAACAACTGTCTTCGCCTGAAGGTTGTTCCTAAAGTTTTCACCTGCTATGAGAGCTCCCTACCCCAGGATCCGTCAGCGTCTTTGTGCTATCGAAACCAAATCCGCTTTCCAAAGAATGCGCTGTGTTGTTGAGGGGCACACTAAACTCCTCTCGGATCTTGACAGTCAGATCGCTCAACTTTCTGTCCGTCTCCACCAAGTTACACACGATAATTACCTCATTTATCGCCTGATCCGAGAGATTATTAACCCCACCAACAGACAGTTCTACCTTCTCTCAAAAAAGCAGAAACTTTCTGCTCTCCGTCCTTCTACAGCCTCTCCCCGACCCACCACTGCTTGTGCTCCCACTAAGGTGGTTTGTATCCCTCCTGATATTCCTCTTTCGGCTGGTGATTGTCTGTCCTGGGGAAAGGTTTACAGTTTGTTCCCCTCCGTCCCTCTGCTGACCGGTTCTCACGCCTTCAAGATGTCCACCGTTTCCATCGCAGACTGCGTTTAAAGTTCCATTTCCAAGACGCGCCCCAACCTTCATCATCCCAATCTACTTCTGATGATGACCCTTTCTCTCGCTTCTCTAAACAACCATCCACCTGGACACCTTCAGCAGGAGCGTCTCGTTCCCTGGACCTCTACAGTGATCACACTCTCCATGAAATCCGCAAGCTTCGCCTTCCCCGTGTACGACACTCTAACCTGACCCCCGGGGAGCAGCGCGCACTTTCACAACTCCAGCGCAGGCGAGATACCGTGATCAAGAGTGCAGGCAAGGGCGGGGCCATTGTTTGTTGGAAGAAAGAACTGTACATCCAAGAGGCCATGGGCCAGCTTAGCAACACTGAATTTTATGCTTCCCACCCTCTAGATCAGACTCTGGCCAACAACCACCATGTTCGTGACACGATCAACGAACTCATCCACAAGACTGGTCTTTCTCCCTCGGCTACTCATCTTCACACACGTGACAGCTGCTTAGGGAAGCCATCCCTTTATCTACTCCCTAAGATACACAAACCAGGCAACCTGGGAGGGCCCATAGTGTCCGCTTGTTCCTGCCCTACAGAACTCTGACTTTCTGGACAGTATCTCCCAACCTCTTGTAACTAGTCTGCCCACTTATCTTAAGGACACGAATCATGCTCTCATTGTTTTTGAGACCCTTACACTCCTGCATGTTCACACCTACCGTATCTTCACTCTTGATGTAGTGTCCTTACACACATCCATTCTACATGATCAGGGACTTCAGGCCGTCAAGTTCTTTCTGAACAAAAGACGCCATCCCTGCATTCCTACATCTACTATTCTACGCCGTACACAACGTGTCTCCAACTCAATTCGTTCGAATTCAATGACCTGTTCTTCGACCAGATTAGTGGTGTGGCCATGGGTACCAAAATGGGCGCCAGCTACGCGTGTCTGTTCATGGGACACTTCGAACACAAGGTTCTGAGAGCCTATAGAGGCCCCTTTCCTACCTTCTATAGACACTACGTAGACGACGGCACTGGGGTCACATCAATGCTAGAGGAGGATCTTGACAACTTTGTCAGTTTTATTAAGGAGCACAATCCTGTCATTTCTTTCACCTCCCATGTCTCTACTACTTCCGCTAACTTTCTCGACATTGGCGTTACTATTGACCCTACTGGGCTTACTACGTCTGTTCACTATAAACCTACAGACTCTCACAGCTATCTCTTGTACTCTTCCTCCCATCCCAGATCGTGTAAGGACTCTATTCCTTTTTCCCAGCTTCTTAGGCTGCGACGTTTGTGTAATGAGGATTTGGATTTCCAGGATCAAGGCCATAAAATGCTAGATTTCTTCCGTCAACGCGGCTATCCAGAACATGTTCTCTCATCATCTTGGAACGGCATCAGCCATATATCGCAGCAACAAGCCCTCACTCCTAAACCGCACTGTAGCTCGGACAGAGTCAAACTGGTACTCAAGCACCACCCTCATAGCTTGGCAGTTAAAAACATACTGTTTCGCCATCTCCATCTTCTCCAGACCGAATCTGATACACGTGAACGTTTTGGGGAACCACCATTGGTGGCCTACAGACGGGTCAAGAACCTCAGGGACCTTCTAGTTCGATGTCGCCTTAAGACAGATGACACTTTTTATGGTACCAGACGTTGCGGACGCCGTAGATGCAACACTTGTTCGTTTGTTGTCAAGGCTAGCCAGATATCCTTCCCTAAGTCCACGTTATCAGTTCAGGAGGATTTCACCTGCACCTCACGCAATGTTATTTATGCTATTATGTGCAAACGTTGTGGTATGCAGTATATAGGTGAGACCGGTTTACGCTTAGGAGACCGTTTTCGCCAACATCTTAACGACATTTCTAAGAAGGCTTGGACACCTGTGGCTAAACATTTTTGCATTAGCAACCATAGGAGAAAACAGGATATTTCTGTTAGTGCGATCCGCTCTTGTTCTGCTTATGTACGATCTCGGAGGGTCCTAGAATAGCGCCTTATTTTCCAGGCTGGCCGTCTCCACTCAGCTGGAATTAACAATGTCTTCAGCTTCCTTTAACATTTCTAGTTTTCCACCCCATTTTTTGTGATAGGGCCTTGTCCTATTCACCAGTTTCACATTTTCTCCCTGCAGGTATTTATGTTCTTCATTATCTCTCCGCTTCCCCTTCCCCCACCCCCTCCCCTGACACCTACTATAGCGGCTGTTTCTATTGCCCTTCCCCCACCTGTTTCCTCCCTCTTTCCGCCTCTTCTTTACGATTAGTTCTATCGGCTTATCCTTTGTGTGGCCCCGCGTGGTCTCTATGCCTCCTCCAGTGAACACACATTTCTGTGGTTCCCTACTTTTGGAGGATGTCACATTGAGATAAGTTTTTCGTTTAGTTTTTTTTTGTCTCGTTTGTGTATGCAATCCTCGAAAAAGGCTCACGCCGAAATATCGGATGTTGTATGTCTTTCATTTATATATTATCATCTCACTCTCATACTTTCTGTTTGTTTTTTCTCACTTGACTCACTCCCTCTGCCACCTTGTGAAACTGCACCATACATCTCGTATCTACCTGCTTATCCAGCGCGCCATGCTTGGCGACTTTGTGAGACACACCCGAAGGAAAGCGGAAATACAAGCCACTCTTGCAGCCCACTAGATGGACAGTCAGTCAGTCGTTTGCATGTCCCTTGTGGAACTCTGCCTCCCTAAATTTTTTCCCTGCAGGCCTCTCGGTTTTAAGCAAGATGCCCTGCTGCTGATGCATCAATCTTGCAGCCATCTTCGCCTTGGTTTTCCTCTCTTTCTTTTTCCCATTATGTACCCTCCCAAGACCGTCTTTTCTAAATTATCATGACGTTTAATGTGTCCAAAATATTTAAGTTTTCTCTGTTAAATCCTCTTTATTAGCCAGCCTTCTTCAATATAAGTTCTTTAAGTATGGATACATTTGTTCCTTTTCGTGTCCTTGATATTAGAAGAACTCTTCTGTAGCATTTACATTCAAAGGCAGTTCTGTGTTTCTCAGCTGTTTTGTGAAGTGTCCAGGTCTCACATGCATATGTTGCGATGGTACAAGATGTTATCTTCTGTTATATTGCCTTGATCATTGTTACTGGGTTGTATAGGGCCATCACGAATTTATAACAGTCTACACGAACCCGGTGTTCTGTTGTTCTCCAAGTCTGAGTCACATCCAGCACGAGGACCTCTCTGTTGTTTCTGAGAGCCTTTTCAGTGCGCGTATTCTTGCTTGACCTTGTTGTTTACACAGATCGTAGGCTGATGTCGCCACGAATCTTCTTTCCACCACCTCAACAGCAGTCACTTTAGATTTTGACTTACGCCATACCTGTTTGGCCAGATCATTGTATTTCGCACTTTTAATGTTCTTCTATTCTGTCCTCATATGGGATCGTAAGTTGGAATAAAATCGAGTCCTGTTTCGAGGGTGAGTACACTACGATGTCTGGTGGCATCCCTGTGTCCTTAACGAATGCTGGATATTCTATTCAACCTGGCAGGTCAGTGGCAACCCTCCAGTCCTTCGCTTCATCTAGAAGTGAGGTCAAGGGAATGTTAACAGCTTTCATGATGGATATTTCCCGAGATCGATGAAGTACTTGAGAAAGGTTTTGATTTCTTTCTTGTTGTTTGCCGCATCTGTCGCTCTATCCGCAACACCAATTAAAACACCATATAAGGACATGTGGTAAAGACTCACCTTATATGGTCATATCCATGAAACCATATAAGGTCAAGGTTATAACTTACCATCTGGAGCCACACGTTGGTGATGATGACTTGGTTTTTGGCATCAACATTGATGATGGCACTAAGAGCAACAGTAAAGTTGATCTGGAGGGAGTCGTCCGTGTTTTTAACCGGCCGTATCAGGTTGTTGTAGTCGGAGGCCACAAAAAGATCATTGTACAATCGCTGCTCGTGCTCTTGCAGGCTCAACGCATTCTCATTATTCTGATTTGTATCTGAAACACACATACAAATCTGTTCATGTATGAAACACAGGTATAAATCTGTTCTTGTGTGAAACACAGGTATAAACTTGTTCATGCATGAAACATAGTATAAATGTTTTCATATATGAAACACAGGTATAAATGTGTTCATATATGAAATGTATAGATTTGTCCATATAAGAAACATAAGTGTACATTTTGTTTATATAAACACATGTTTAAATGTGTTCACATACGAAACACAAGCGTAAATTTGTTCATATACGAAACACAAGTATAAATCTGTTCATACATGAAACATAGGTAAAAATTTGTTCACACGTGAAACCACAGGTATAAACTTGCTCATACGTGAAACACAGGTGTAAATTTGTTCATACATGAAACACGGGTGTAAATTTGTTCATATTGTAAACATAGGTATAAATTAGTTCATATTGTAAACATAGGTATACATTTGTTCATACTGTAAACATAGGTATAAATTTGTTCATATTGTAAACACAGGTATAAATTTGTTCATATTGTAATCACAGGTATAAATTTGTTCATACTGTAAACATAAGTATAAATTTGTTCATATTGTAAACATAGGTATAAATTTGTTCATATTGTAAACATAGGTATAAATTTGTTCATACTGTAAACATAGGTATAAATTTGTTCATATTGTAAACATAGGTATACATTTGTTCATATTGTAAACATAGGTATAAATTTGTTCATATTGTAATCGCAGGTATAAATTTGTTCATATTGTAAAAATAGGTATAAATTTGTTCATATTGTAAACATAGGTATAAATTTGTTCATATTGTAATCGCAGGTATACATTTGTTCATAAGTGAAACACGGGTGTAATTTTTGTTTCATACTGTAAACATAGGTATAAATTTGTTCATACTGTAAACATAGGTATAAATTTGTTCATACTGTAAACATAGGTATAAATTTGTTCATACTGTAAACATAGGTATAAATTTGTTCATACTGTAAACATAGGTATAAATTTGTTCATACTGTAAACATAGGTATAAATCTGTTTATATTGTAAACATAGGTATAAATTTGTTCATATTGTAAACATAGGTATAAATTTGTTCATATTGTAAACATAGGTATAAATCTGTTTATATTGTAAACATAGGTATAAATTTGTTCATATTGTAAACATAGGTATAAATCTGTTTATATTGTAAACATAGGTATAAATTTGTTCATACTGTAAACATAGGTATAAATCTGTTTATATTGTAAACATAGGTATAAATTTGTTCATATTGTAAACATAGGTATAAATTTGTTCATATTGTAAACATAGGTATAAATCTGTTTATATTGTAAACATAGGTATAAATTTGTTCATATTGTAAACATAGGTATAAATCTGTTTATACATGAAACACGGACATAATTTTTTCATATATGAAACTATAAATTTATTCATACGTGAAACAGGTATTGTATTTGTACTTGTACGAGCTCTATGTACCTGCGAGCTGTTGTTCTTTGCAGCCGATGATGTAGAGATGTTGAGGCACAGCATAGTATCGACATGGGAGGGGGGTTATGGCAGCTACTTTTTTCAGTCCCGGAGTACAGCTAAAACGCGGGCGGTGTGCAATGCTTCTTTAGCAGACTCCACCACCATGGGGACTATGGTGTCCCTGCCCCGTTAGCCAGGTTATGCCTGTTACTGGGGGTACCACAGAGAAGGGGGACAGGGTCTTGGCCAGCTATGGTTCGTTAACCCTGGCGCTAGCATATCAGCTATGGGTCGCTGATTACATCATTGGACAACCGTCTTTGTTCATACGTGAAACATATGTATAAATCTGTTCATACATGAAACACATGTATAAATTTGCCCACATATGAAACGCTGATATAAACTGTACACATCAGAAACACAGGGATGGAGATATACGGAGAAGCTTTCCATTTCACTTCTACAATGTTTCTCTGCTTTGGAGCAAGCATTATATTACAACTGCTGAGATAGGATACACAGATTACACAGCCAAACAAAATTTTAAAAAAACATTTTCTTGGTGCCTTGATTTTTAGGCCCGTTCCTGGGGCTATTTGGGGCGCTGATTCAGAAAATTGCATTAGCTAGACCACATCAGCTCTAGTTTCTTAGATATGCTTGGCATCAGCTCTAGTTTCTTAGATGTGGTTGGCATCAGTTCTAGTTTCTTAGATATGCTTGGCATCAGCTCTAGTTTCTTAGATATGGTTGGCATCAGCTCTAGTTTCTTAGATATGGTTGGCATCAGCTCTAGTTTCTTAGATATGGTTGGCATCAGCTCTAGTTTCTTAGATATGCTTGGCATCAGCTCTAGTTTCTTAGATATGCTTGGCATCAGCTCTAGTTTCTTAGATATGCTTGGCATCAGCTCTAGTTTCTTAGATAGGGTTGAATTTATAAATATTTAATCCGCTTTTGACAAATCTCTTCTGCAGAATCGGGATGTCGTAACAAGCTGTCTTATTTGACAGCGTACTATCGACTTAGCCAACTGTACTTAGCGATAGTACGCTGTTCTCTCGTGGCTAGACGGCTGCTCGTCCTACCGGAGTCGGTGTTCGAATCCCAGGTAATTCTCTTGTGATTTTTCTTTCTCTCACGTCTCACTAAATCGCTTTGTCTATTTTTTTTCGAGGTTTAATCCTACAATATTTGTTCTCTTACATTTCAAACTACTACATTTTGAACTGTCGATGAAAAGATGAACTCACTTGGGTTATATTCTGAAAGACCAATTTTCTTCACAAGGTTTCCGATGTCATTGCAGAATACGAAGTTGTTATCTTCCATAAAGAATGGCAGCGAATCCTTTTCTCTCCTTCGATAAAATGTAATTTTCATTCCAGGCTGACGTACATTCTTCTCCTTTAGTCTGGAGGCAAGCAATTCAGAAGACACATTGCAAAGATTTAAGTCCCTGATCAGATCACTCAATTCATTCTGATCAAAACGACCACTATGTGAAGTTGTTTGGAATTCACTGTCACTGCTCCCACTTTCTTTACCTTGTGCGATTATCAGACATGCAAGACCCATCCTCTGGGAGCTGTGGTAGTTCAATGTGGAACGGGTACAAGATCTGAGTGCGGAACAAGTCTCCAGGCTGAAGGTAGATCAGGGTAAGATCATGTGTCACAACTATTTTGATTGATACCTATGATATTAACAACACAAAAATAACAATCATCGAAGTGGTTTTTCTGTTCCCTCTACACCACTGACACTTTCCATTTGTCCACTGGCGCAAATGCTCCTTACAAGTTTGTATAAAATAAGAGGAGCCCATGGCTTATCTTGATCTCCAAGCTTGACAGCAAAATAACCTACATATGCTCTTTTTACAAGCTCAGAAACAGGTCTCCTACCAGCTTTCATTGTCAGTCAGTCAGTCAGTCATTTCCATGTCCCTTGCGGAACTTTGCCTCCCTGACAGCTCTCCTGTAGGCCTCTCGGTTGTGAGCAAGATGGCCTGCTGCTGTTGCATCCATTTGCAGATTATCAACGATATCTTGCAGCCATCTTCACCTTGGTTTCCTCTCTTTCTTTTTCCCATTATATAACCTTCCAAGACGGTGTTCTCTAAATTATCATGACGTTTAATGTGTCCAGAATATTTTTTTTTGTTTAATCATCTTTACTAGCTAGCCTTCTTCAATATTAAGTTATTTCAGCATGGATATATTTGTTCTTTTTGTGCCCATGACATTTGAAGAACTCTTCTGTAGCATTTACATTCAAAGGCATATATGTGTTTCTCAGCTGTTTTGTTAAGTGTTCAGGTCTCACAGGCATATGTTGTGATGGGAAAGATGCATGCCCTTAAAAAATCTTAATTTTGTAGTTCTGTCTGTTCATCTCCACAGCTTCTTTAGTTGTTTTTACTTTTTGAAGAGCGATAGATGTCCTCTTTTTAATTTCAATCATTGCATCTCCATTATTAGTTAGTAATGATCCAAGATATTCAAAACTCTCCACCTCTTCCAATTTTTCCTCATTGATATACATTTCAGCTGCCTTGTTTGTTTTGTCAGTTGTCATCAATTTAGTTTTCTTTGCATTAAGATAGAGGTTTTGCTCTTCGCTGTTCTTACGGACTGACATAATTAGTTTTTCCATTCCTTTTTGTGTTGTGTATAGTAATACTGTATCATTACCATATCTAATCTCTGGTATTTCATAACCTCACATTAGGGGTGCTAGTTGGCTAAGTCGATAGTGCGCTGTTCTCTCGTGGCTAGACGGCTGCTCGTCCTACCGGAGTCCGTGTTCGAATTCCAGGTAATTCTCTTGTGATTTTTCTTTCTCTCACGTCTCACTAAAGTGCTTTGTCTACGATTTTTTCGAGGTTTAATCCTACAATATTTGTTCTCTTACTTTACCGTACCAAAACCTCGTAGTTTCCTATTTATAAAAAATAGTTTGAAATGTGTTCTTTTAAATAACAGCAAGAAATATGGTTCTATTCCAATCGGTCATTCCACCAGGATGAAAGAAGAGTACAAGGCCATCTCTTTAGTCTTGGAAAATATAAATTACCAAGAACATCGATGAGTGATTTGTATAGACTTGAAGATGGTTAATTTTCTTCTTGGTCAACAAAGTGGTTACACAAAGTATCCTTGCTTTTAATGCCTTTGGGATAGTAGAGCCAAACGCGAACACTGGGCAAGAAAAGAGTGACCTGCGAGGGAATATGGTTGGAGGACAAAATATAATCAATGAACCGTTGGTAGCACGAGAGAGAATCATACTGCAACCACTACATGTAAAGCTAGGTCTGATTAAACAATTTGTAAAGGCTTTGAATAAAAACAGTTCGTGCAATGAATACACAATGCATAAGTTACCTGGACTTACCATGGAAAAACTGAAGGCAGGAATTTTCAATGGCCCACAGATCAGACAACTTATAAATAACCCACATTTCATAGCATCGATGAATGAAGTGGAATCATAAGGTCTTCATTTGTTCTTATTGTGAAAAGCTTTCTTGAGAAGGCAGACAACTACAAACAATTAGTAGAGGATATGCTCTTTCATTTCAACAGGCTTGGCTGTAACATGAGTGTTAAAATCCATTATCTGTACAGTCACTCAGATCGCTTTCCAGATAACTTTGGTGACTTAAGCGAAGAGCAAAGTGAAAGATTTCACCAAGACATAAAAACAATGGAAGCCAGATACCAAAGAAGATGGAATGCACACATGATGGCAGACTATTGTTGGAATCTTATACGGGATTGTCCTGGCAGATCCCACTCTCGGAAGTCTTACACAAAGAGCTTCTTGTGTGTGGAATAAGTGGAAAGTTTTATCGTAGACTTGTGCTTTTGGTATGAAATAAGTAGATTTTCATGTAGTACACTTTTCCTTTAGTTTTAACATGTTTACTTAATGTTTAAAAGATATTAATTTAAACACTACATTAAAGTATTCTGATTTGTTATGGGCGAGCAGAGTGAAGCGTGGTATATGGCATATGTTCTGTATCTCAAAAACTAGAGCTGATAGGGGAAAACTTGTGCCATTTTTGGAAACTGCAGGTCTGCATACACAGAAACAGGTCTAACATTTGAGGCACCGAAATGTGTCTTGGCCAGTGATTATTTATCTTGCTCCTGCTACGGTGACCCAAAATCCCGATTTTTTCGGGACAGTCCAGTATTCACCCTATCCAGGATTTTTTGAAGGTAATTTCTGGAGGCCGATTTGTCCCGGATGAGGTCAAGCCATAACGGTTGACAGAATGGTCAAATGTTGTGCATGTGGTCCACCGCACATAGCAGTGCCTCATCCCTGCACTGTGTCTTGGGATCACTGTGTCTTGGGATCACTGTGTCTTGGGATCACTGTGTAGTTAAGCAGGTTATGGCTGCTTCTCTTTCGGCGGTTGAATTTCGATTCTACTAAAAATAAAAATAGAACCACAGCACATTTACCGAACATACACAAGACATGGCCACTCATCACAAAGGCCAGTGTCTCAATCAGGCACAAGGTGCAACACATGTGCGCCAAATGTTCATCAGTGTCTCAGTCAGGCACAAGGTGCAACACATGTGCGCCAAATGTTCATCAGTGTCTCAGTCAGGCACAAGGTGCAACACATGTGCGCCAAATGTTCATCAGTGTCTCAGTCAGACACAAGGTGCAACACATGTGCGCCAAATGTTCATCAGTGTCTCAGTCACGCACAAGGTGCAACACATGTGCGCCAAATGTTCATCAGTGTCTCAGTCACGCACAAGGTGCAACACATGTGCGCCAAATGTTCATCAGCCATAGCGGACGTGATTATAAAACTGACTTAAACAGTGATAATACAGAAGAGCAGTTTCTGTAGCTGTCTCTAACTTATCATTAACAGCTTGATTTGAGACAATGATAAGGAAGAGCACTTAGCCGCAACTGAATGTGCTTTCATATATCACGAAGGTTCATACAATCATAGTTTTAGCTCCATAGACTGAGCATGAAGGCGACCTCAGGTAACATCTGACCCCAGACTTTCAGGATCCCTTATCAAAACAGCAGCTGCTATTTTCAATGCATCTACAACTCACGCTTCAAGCGAGATACCCTGAGATATGGACAAGTTTTTATTTATCTTAATGTTGATTAAACACAACCATAAAACACGATCATATAAAATATATTTTAAAAAATCTCTTTCTGGTCAGATTATTTTTAGTTTATTTATAAAACTGGAATGAATGTTAAAGCACGGACAGCCCTAGATTTCTAACGATGTTCCCTTTCTACTGCCACTTCGAAAAGCGAAAATAACAAAAATAAAATAAAATTTCACAAGGGGGCGGTGAGTTATAGATGCTTTGCTGGCAATATGCAGGCAAGTTTCAAAACATAAAGTGAAGTGACTTTATAATTTAAACACAGACTTTAAAATAAGTTGTTTCAGATTAAATAAATACAGTAATCTAAACTGTTACAAATATTCATTGAGTTCATATTTTAAATTTTCTGGCTGACGTAGTTTATATTTGTACCTTTCTAGCTGGAAGAGTTAATATTTGCACTTTTCTAGCTGGTAGAGTTAATATTTGTACTTTTCTAGCAGGTAGAGTTAATATTTGTACTTTTCTAGTTGGCAGAGTTAATATTTGTACTTTTCTAGTTGTTAGAGTTAATATTTGTACTTTTCCAGCTGGTAGAGTTAATATTTGTACTTTTCTAGCTGGTAGAGTTAATATTTGTACTTTTCTAGCTGGTAGAGTTAATATTTGTACTTTTCTAGCTGTTAGAGTTAATATTTGTACTTTTCTAGCTGGTAGAGTTAATATTTGTACTTTTCTAGCTGGTAGAATTTATATTTGTACTTTTCTAACTGGTAGAGTTAATATTTGTACTTTTCTAGCTGGTAGAATTTATATTTGTACTTTTCTAGCTGGTAGAGTTAATATTTGTACTTTTCTAGCTGTTAGAGTTAATATTTGTACTTTCTATCTGGTAGAGTTAATATTTGTACTTTCTATTTGGTAGAGTTAACATGTGTACTTTTCTAGCTGGTAGAATTTATACTTGTACTTTCCTAACTGGTAAAGTTTATATTTGTATGTTTCTAGCTGTAGAGTTTACATCTGTACTCTTCTAACTGTAGAGTTTTTTTGTACTTTTCTAGATGTAGAGTTTCTAGTTGTATTTTTTAGCTGTAGAATTTATATTTTTACTCTTCTAACTGTATAGTTTATATTTGTGCTTTTCTAGCTGTAGCTTTTATATATATGAAATGTTCTAGCTGTAGAGTTTATAAATAAAATTTTCTAGCTGTAGAGTTTATATATGAAATTTTCTAGCTGTAGAGTTTACACATGAAATTTTCTAGCTGTAGAGTTTACACATGAAATTTTCTAGCTGTAGAGTTTATATATGAAACTTTCTATCTGTAGAGTTTATATATGAAATTTTCTAACTGGTAAAGCGCAAGTGTGCAGTTTCCAGCAAAATTCACCTGAACATGCGTGTCTCGAGCGTTTTCGTGTGAGTCTCTGTGTAGACAGGTAGCATTTCTCTTCTAACACAGTTTAAGGGAAAAAAATGGGGTGGGGGGGGGGGGGTTGTGGGATGGCGAAGATTGAGATCTCTCACATCACCTCATCTCTCCCAAGAATATCAGAAAATGGATGCGCAGGATGAAAGTTACAAGCACAATGTGTGCGCAAACGGTCATGTTTTCTAGATTACCCGAATCTCAAACTAGGAAACAGCTGAGTGTGGGACCGAGCACGGCCATCTTATTGCTGGCACACACCTCATTGTTCACCTGGCTCTTCAGGAAAGCACAGGAAGTGTAAGGTGGGATAGCCAAGTTGAGCGAGAAGACTTGCACGCACTGTTTGGCGTTTTATGTGCAGCAAGCTGAGTGTTATATGTGAGCTGTAGCTAGCTGAGTAATATCTGTAAGCTGTGGCTAGCTCAGTGCTATAAGTAAGCTGCAGCTAGCTGAGTGTTCTCTTTAAGCTATAGCTAGCTGAGTGGAGTCTGTAAGCTTTAGCTAGCTGAGTGTTCTCTTTAAGCTTTAGCTAGCTGAGTGTTCTCTTTAAGCTGTAGCTAGCTGAGTGTTCTCTTTAAGCTGTAGCTAGCTGAGTGTTCTTTTTAAGCTGTAGCTAGCTGAGTGGAGTCTGTAAGCTGTAGCTAGTTAAGTGGAGTCTGTAAGCTTTAGCTAGCTGAATGTTCTCTTTAAGCTGTAGCTAGCTGAGTGAAGTCTGTAAGCTGTAGCTAGATGAGTGGAGTCAGTAAGCTGTAGCTAGATGAGTGGAGTCAGTAAGCTGTAGCTAGATGAGTGTTCTTGTAAGCTGTATCTAGCTGAGTCAGTAAGCTGTAGCTAGATGAGTGGAGTCAGTAAGCTGTAGCTAGATGAGTGGAGTCAGTAAGCTGTAGCTAGATGAGTGGAGTCAGTAAGCTGTAGCTAGATGAGTGGAGTCAGTAAGCTGTAGCTAGATGAGTGGAGTCAGTAAGCTGTAGCTAGATGAGTGTTCTTGTAAGCTGTATCTAGCTGAATGCTGTCTGTAAACTGTAGCTAACTGAAGCTGTCACATGACTGTCGCTAACTTTGTCTCAGACTGAGTAACAAATTTTTAATTATCTAAGCTAACTGTAAAAATCCGATGAAAAAGCTTACAACTGAAACTGTCAGGTGGAGAATGCAAAGTTTAATAAACGGATCTAAACAGATGGAGTAAAATCTATACACTGGTGAACTTGACTTCTAAATATTTTTTTTCCAAATCTTCATTTCAGACGTTACCAAGTTAAACCTTCGCTTTATTGACAAGTTCTTGGATTAGCTGTAGAAATTGTGTGCTGAACAGATTGTGCTTGGTAATCGATTGCCCGCACTGTCTGTATGCCGACTGATTCGTCACGTGATTTTCTGAATATAAACAGATTAGCCATATGGTATTGTGTGGGTATGTGTGTGAGTGTGTCAGAGAGAGGGAGCGAGGGAGAGAGGTAGGGGAGAAGTGAAGGAGGGAAAGGAAGAGAAAGAGGGAGAGGAAGGCAGGCAGAGAGGGAGGGAGTGGCAGAGAGAGATGGAGAGAGTGTGGGAGGAAAGGAAACAGAGTGAGATGAAGAGAGAAAAAAAGGAAGTCAGAGAGAGAGGAAGAGAGAGAGACATAGAGGACAAGGAGAGTGAAGGAGAGAGGAAGGGACTGAGGAAGACAGAGAGCAAGGGGAAAGGGAGGGAGAGGTGGTGCTATAGTGAGGAAAGAAGAGAGGGAGAATGGTGAGGGAGAGTAGACTGAGAGAGATAGGGAGAAAAGAGTATGGGATGGAGAAACAGAGAGACGGAGGAAGAGAATAAGGAGGAGGAGAGGGAGAAACAATGACGTGAGAAAAAAATGAAGAAAGGAGAATTGGTGAAAGGAAGGGAGGAAAAGAGAGAGAGAGAGAGAGAGAGAGAGAGAGAGTAAGGGGGAGAGAAGGAAAGAGAGATGCATTAGTTGTTTCTTGAGACATACAAGGACAAGGAAATGAATGTTTGGACATTGGTTCTCAGCGAGACAGATCAATAATTCCCACTTGTCTTTATCTCTCTTCTACACTTTCTATTTCAACCATTTGCTTTTAAATTTCAGCCACCAGCCCAAAATATCCACTAGCAGAGCACACAGTGGTGTTCATTTCAGAAACAGGAGGATATGGAGGGGGGAGCATTGTATGTTTTCTTGTAGACTGTCATAAACCCAGGCATGTATGTTTTCCTGTAGACTGTCATAAACCCAGGCATGTATGTTTTCCTGTAGACTGTCATAAACCCAGGCATGTATGTTTTCCTGTAGACTGTCATAAACCCAGGCATGTATGTTTTCCTGTAGACTGTCATAAACCCAGGCATGTATGTTTTCCTGTAGACTGTCATAAACCCAGGCATGTATGTTTTTCTGTAGACTGTCATAAACACTGGCATGTATGTTTTCCTGTAGACTGTCATAAACCCTGGCATGTATGTTTTCCTGTAGACTGTCATAAACCCAGGCATGTATGTTTTCCTGTAGACTGTCATAAACCCAGGCATGTATGTTTTCCTGTAGACTGTCATAAACCCAGGCATGTATGTTTTTCTGTAGACTGTCATAAACCCTGGCATGTATGTTTTCCTGTAGACTGTCATAAACCCTGGCATGTATGTTTTCCTGTAGACTGTCATAAACCCAGGCATGTATGTTTTCCTGTAGACTGTCATAAACCCAGGCATGTATGTTTTCCTGTAGACTGTCATAAACATAGGCATGTATGTTTTCCTGTAGACTGTCATAAACCCTGGCATGTATGTTTTCCTGTAGACTGTCATAAACCCAGGCATGTATGTTTTCCTGTAGACTGTCATAAACCCAGGCATGTATGTTTTCCTGTAGACTGTCATAAACATAGGCATGTATGTTTTCCTGTAGACTGTCATAAAGGCATGTATGTTTTCATGTAGGCAGTCATAAATCCAGGCATGTATGTTTTCCTGTAGACTGTCATAAAGGCATATATGTTTTCATGTAGGCAGTCATAAATCCAGGTATGTATGTTTTCCTGTTGATTGTCATACACCCTGTCATGTATGCTTTCCTGTAGACTGTCATATACCCATGCATGTATGTTTTCCTGTAGACTGTCATACACCCAGGCATGTATGTTTTCCTGCAGACTGTCATACACCCAGGCATGTATGTTTTCCTGCAGACTGTCATACACCCAGGCATGTATGTTTTCCTGTAGACTGTCATACACCCAGATGAAACAGCCAGGAGAAACAAAAACAAGTTTCTAGTAGATGTCTGGTGCTGTACATCTTCTAGTAAATCTGTGCAGGAAACTCTAGCACTAGCCAGTAACTCAGCTTACAGAAAGCATCACACGAACGAGCCGAGTGTACGGCGGGACAAGTTCCTGGACGGCACATGCGAAAACAATGAAGTTATCTAGCAAATGTCTTCAAATGATTCATTTGAACAATTTTCAATGTGATCCGATTTATTTCATTACAGTATCACATATTTACACATCCTCTTCATATGAACTAACACACATACACGTATAGACGTCTTACCAAATACCAGTACTCATACACCTGGGCACGTGCATGCAACTAGCACACATCTATACACACATTCAAACACCCACCAAAACGCTCACTCAAGTACAAACAGCACACATCTATACACGTAGTCCATACCCACAAACCGTCTGTTCACACACGAACACTCAACACATACTCTCCGACTTACTTGTCATATCCCGGTCTGCCTGTATACAGGGCACCTGGAACACAAGAGAAACATGGGCTAGTACTAGCCCGACCCACGGCCATGAAGCCTGAGACGCTGTCCGACACATTTCCCTGGTCCTAGTAACAAATAACGGGGCGCATCACTCACCGACAACAATCACGTGACCTGAGAGAGTTGGCGAGTCTCGGTTTGTGCCAGGATCGGTTCCAGCTGTTTCGCACCTTTACTTCGGCGGGGGGGAGACAAGAGGTCAGAGGTCATGAAGTCCAGTCAGAACAATACAACAGCAGTGGCTGAAGAATCTTCTAACTCGCTTACTACTTACAGAAGCTGCCACAGGTGTGAAAACACTAGACATTCTCGGATAATGAAGTTTAGACCAGAGATCTTCAAATTCTGACATGTCAAGCAGTGTTTTGTTGCTCACGAAGCGTCAAACGCTGGAGAAAAGGAGGGGATTTGGGGGAGGGGGAAGACAAAACTTGGAACGGAAGGCAAATCTTCAAAAAGCACTCGTCCCACAATACTTTCTAGCTCTGCTCACCTTGCTGAGAGTACAGGCAGTCTCCAAACTCGGGGCGGAAAACCCAAGTCTAAGTATCGCAACCAAGAGGGAAAGCCTTTCACTAAATCGTTCCCCAAATACTGGTATCGATTGGATCCGTGTAAGGCATGCCAATTATCGGTTTTAAATTCTTGGTTCACGAGATGATTCCACAGAAGCCTCTTGAGAATTGCAAGAAAGACGGGCTAAGAGAGAAAGAAGCAGCTTCACAACATGAGGGAGGGGGTGTGTTTATTTGGGTTTTTTCACAGGATTAAATGTCAAAATAAACAAAACTGGCCAATTCATTCACGGAATCTATCTATCTATCTATCTATCTATCTATCTATCTATCTATCTATCTATCTATCTATCTATCTATCTAATAAAGAAAAGATCGCCAGCGATATTTTTAAAACTCTTTTAAAAACTATTTCTTGCAAGGTCACGTCATAATTTTGTATTCCCTTTGTCGAAACAGATCTGAGAAAATTCTAGGACTAAACGTGCAGAAACTATTCACCCTCACTACATCACTACATCGCTGACAGACGTCTGAAGACAAAACATGCCTCCTAATTTCCCAGACTGACAGCATCGACTCTGACTTTTAGAATACAAATATTTTATAATGGCAATCATCTCATTATAATGGATTTATCCATGTTTTCCTAATGGATTTATGTATAGTAAAATCCCTTTTCGAAGCTTGTGTGATGCGTTCCCTTGGGTCAGTAGTTGGACCCCGGTCCAGGAAAGTTGAAAACCTTCCAGCGGAAGAGTCACGAAGCAGACGAGAACCTTTCGTGGGAGAAAAAGGGGCGTAAATCAGGGCAGACATTTATTTACTACAGGATCGATCTGCAAATCATCTTCTAGGAAGAAACGAGTATAATAGAACACGACACAGGGGCTGTCTGTGTGGGAGTGTGTGTATATGTGAGTGTTTGTGTGTGTATGTGCGCGCGCGCGTGTATGTGTGTGTATGTGTGAATGAACGAGGGATATGTCTGTGAAGAGCTAGGGATGGAAAAAGAGCATGCAAAGAAAAAGATTTTGATGAGAATTGTAATGACGGGTTATGTTGTGTTGACAGTATGGTAGTCTGGGAGTAACCGTTTGATTTTAGTTCTGTTATTAGATGGTTAGCCGAGTGGTTAGGCACTCGGTTTACTAATCCAGCGGTGCCAGGTTCAGTTCCAGCATTGGAGTTTTTTGGGTTTTTTTTTTCTGATACACACCAAAAAGACCCCCAGGGTTCACCTTGCCTCTACAAATGGATACCAGAGAAGTCTGGGGAGGTAAAGCGGCCAGGCGTGATACTGACCACATCAGACTTTCATGTGCCGAAGGTCACGGAAAATACAGGCCTAACACGTGTTCCCCAGTGTGGATTAATGGCCTGGAAACCAGGATTGTGCTTTACTTGCTATTAGCGAGTGTGTTGTTGTGCTGATGGCTATGATGTTTGAAAAGCGAACCCTCTAGCCACACAAATATGAACCATTTAGCCACACAAATATGAACCATTTAGCCACACAAATATGAACCATTTAGCCACACAAATATGAACCATTTAGCCACACAAATATGAACCCTCTAGCCACACAAATATGAACCATTTAGCCACACAAATATGAACCATTTAGCCACACAAATATGAACCATTTAGCCACACAAATATGAACCATTTAGCCACACAAATATGAACCCTCTAGCAACAAAATATGAGTCCTCTAGCCACACAAATATGAACCTTCTAGCCAAACAAATATGAGTTCTGTAGCCACACAAATATGAACCCTCTAGCCACACAAATATGAACCATCTAGCCACACAAATATGAGTTCTGTAGCCACACAAATATGAGTCCTCTGCCCACAAAAAATGAGTCATCTAACCACACAAAAATGAGTCATCTAGCCACAAAATATGAACCTATTTAGGGGACCATATAGCCAAACAGTTAGGGAACCACATAGCCATACAGTTAGCTGGGCATATAGCCACATGGTTAGAGAACTACATAGCCACACTGTTTACGAGCAATACAGTCAGCGAGCTATATAACCACATATTTGGTGGACCATATAACCACATATTTAGAGGGGCTACATAGCCACGCGGTTAGAGGGCCATATAACCACACAATTAGGAGCCACACTAGCACACAGACTGAAACACTCACAGTGTTACACGTCGGAAAGAGGAGCCATGATTCTCTCTTTCTTCACTTCCTCGTAGCCTCACGAACCTCCAAACCCTCCCCTGTCCCAATGTACACACACAGACATAGACACATACACTACAAATACACACACATAACCACAAATATAGACATGTACACACATACACAAACAAACAGGGATGTATATTCCACATAATACAATACATACATTGATACATATTACATTTCCTCATTGATATATAATTCATAAGGAGCTGAAATATGTATCAATGAGGAAAAACTGGAAGAAGTGGAGAGTTTTGAATATCTTGGATCACTGCTAACTAATAATGGAGATACAATGAGGGAAATTAAAAGGAGGACATCTATCGCTCTTCAGAAAGTAAAACAAATAAAGAATCTATGGAGAGAAGCAGACAGAACTACAAAAATAAGATATTAAGGGCATGCATCTTTCCCATCGCAACATATGCCTGTGAGACCTGGACACTTAACAAAACAGCTGAGAAACACATACATGCCTTTGAATGTAAATGCTATAGAAGAGTTCTCCAAATATCGTGGACTCAAAAAAGAACAAATATATCTATACTACAAGAGCTTAATATTGAAGAAGGCTGGCTAGTAAAGAGGATTAAAGAGAGAAAACATAAATATTTTGGACACATTAAACGTCATGATAATTTAGAGAAGACCGTCTTGGAAGGATACATAATGGGGAAAAAGAAAGAGAGGAAGACCAAAACTAAGATGGCTGCAAGACATCGTTGACGATCTACAAATGAATGCATCAGCAGCAGGCCATCTTGCTCACAACCAAGAGGTCTACAGGAGTGCTGTTTGGGAGGCAAAGTTCCGCAAGGGACATGCAAATGAATGAATGAATGACAATACATACATACATACACACACTTCATAACATACACACATACATACACGTACACTGATACACACAGTCACGAATATAAAAATCTTGGCCTACTCTTGCAAGATATCAGACAGATCAGTGAGCTACAGATGAAACACCCATCTTCCGATCCCATGGGTTCCTAACCTGCCGGATTAACGGTCTTACCACATTAATAGTGTAATAGTAATAGCAGAAACAGACTATAGAAGCTTTGAGAAGATGAATGGTTAGGTACAATATGCACAGATGTGTGTTAAGTTGCTACAAAAATGCAATGAAATAAAAATGGCGCGGGTTTTAGCAGAAGTAATATAGTGACAGAAATGTCAGCGTGCACAGCGCCATCTTGTGGACGCACAGTAAAGTACAGAGTATGAACCTTTTAGCCACACAAATAGCCACACAGAGTGCCGTATTTTTTTTCGTTTTCACAAGAGCTGTTAGGTCATCCGTTTCCGGAATATCTGTGGTCAGATCTTCATTTCTAGAGCACATCCTTGTATCTAACCTCACAGTCGCCCAGATCAGACATCTTCAGAACGGAGATTCCTCCAGATAGTTTACCCTCTGTGTTGTTACCTGTATATTGTACCATTATAATGATTCTTTTCACCTTAGTGTGTTGAATGTTTCCTGTATGTTGTATGTTACCTGTTGTGGGAATGGTCAAGTCTCATCTTGATAAGCTGATTCTACTAACACAGGATTTACATGAACAGTAACAGAAATAGTAAGCAGTTCATGCCTTCAGATTTTAGTCCTTGGTTGTGATTGATCACCTACATGCATATACACAAACTTATATGTAATATCACTACAAAAAACTGGGGACTAGACCAGTGGTGACTTCAACCTTTGATACACTGTAGAGTCAGGAACGCTTGCTACTCGTTCACGTAACTCTCAAAGGGAACAAACGCACTAATTGCTTTTTTTGTACAAAAGTTTGCAAGAGTTACTTTTCTTATGTGACATGTTTACAGTGAACTAAATTATTTTGTATCAATTTCCTCTTACCCCCCCCCCCCCCCCCCCCCAATACAAACAGCAAAACCTTAACCACACGGACAGCAAACCATACAGTCACACAGCCACATAGGCTATAGAACCATGGGTTCCCTCCCCTCTCCCAACTATCATAAAAAAGAACCTCTGCTCTATTTTTAACTTTGCTTTATCTGTTGTATCATCCTCTATATACCTGTCAATGTATTTCCCTTCACAAATCTATCATTCAGAGTTATTCTTTCTTTCTGTGTGTCCTTTTTTTATATCATTATTGTTTGTTCAACATCGCACGTCCATAGTTTCTGAAGAGAAAGAGAGAGAGAGAGAGAGAATCAAAGTATCATGGATGCGCAGAAAGTATTTCAAGAAGGAGACAGTTGGCAGCAGTCTGTTTATATTTTCTCATCCATTGTCCTTCTCTTTTCTCTCAGTTGCCTCTTATGTAGTTCATTATCCTGTATTTGTGAATGTAATGTTTTCATCGTGCATTCTTATATTTTTTTATATAATATGTATACTGTGTGTGTGTGTGTGTATTCATGTAATTTTGTATACCTTATTAAATCGAGCGTGTGGGAAGAATGAAAGATGGAGTGATAACGGGCAGAGTCTAAGACGGGCCTGCGTGCCCAATTCTTCACACTTTTAAAATAAAGATCATTCATTCATTCTCCCTCTCTCTCTCTCTCTCTCTCTCTCTCTCTCTCTCTCTCTCTCTCTCTCTCTCTCCTCTCTCTCTCTCTCTCTTCACTTTATTTCTACGTAAGTTTTGAGAGTGCGTATATGCAAATTTTATCTTTACGTATTTGTCGATGTCTTCAAGAACTTTACGTGTGTGTGTGTGTGTCTTTCTCTCTGTCTGCCTGCTTGTCTGTCTGTCCGTCTGTCTCTCTCTCTCTCTCTGTGCCTGCCTGCTTGTCTGTCTGTCTGTCTCTCTCTATGTCTGTTTGTCCGTCTACCTCTGTCTATCTGTCTGTCTGTCTACCTGCCACAAGTGGGCTGTAAGTAGGGAAGACGGACAGTAAGATGAAACTTAAGACAACAGACTCGCCCTCTGATTCTCCTCTGAAAACATTCCGCCTGTGAAACGTTATTTCTTTTTAAAAAATTCATCTATGTCATGTCAAGCAGCTGTGCCCTCCCCTCCCCCCACTGCTGGTTCACTTCTTGGCTATCTTTCCAACAGAGTTGGCTATCTTTCCAACAGAGCTGGCTATCTTTCCAACAGAGCTGGCTATCTTTCCAACAGAGCTGGCTATCTTTCCAGCAGAGCTGGCTATCTTTCCAACAGTGCTGGCTATCTTTCCAACAGAGCTGGCTATCTTTCCAACAGAGCTGGCTATCTTTCCCACAGAGTTGGCTATCTTTACCACAGAGTTGGCTATCTTTCCACAGTGCTGGCTATCTTGGTTGTGTTTAATTTTATGGCGACTATCTTTCTCGCCTTGGTGGCTTATTTTTTACCACGACTATTTTTTTTATCTTTTCTAAGGTCTTTATTTCTTACCATGGTATTTATCTTACTACAGTACCTATCTTACCACGGTACCTATCTTATCACGATACCTATCTTATCACGGTACCTATCTTACCACGGTGCCTATCTTATCACGGTGCCTATCTTACTACGGTGCCTATCTTATCACGGTACCTATCTTACTACAGTGCCTATCTTATCACGGTGCCTATCTTACTACAGTGCCTATCTTACCACGGTACCTATCTTATCACGGTACCTATCTTAACACGGTACCTATCTTATCACGGTACCTATCTTACTACAGTGCCTATCTTACCACGGTACCTATCTTACCACGGTACCTATCTTACTACGGTGCCTATCTTATCACGGTACCTATCTTACTACAGTGCCAACCTTACCATGGTGCCTATCTTACCACGGTGCCTATCTTACTACAGTTCCAACTTTACCCTAGTGCCTATTTTACTACAACCTTACCACGGTGCCTATCTTACTACAGTGCCAACCTTACCATGGTGCCTATCTTACTACCCATAGTGCCTATCTTACTATCCATAGTGCCTATCTTACTACCCATAGTGCCTATTTTACTACCCATAGTGCCTATCTTACTACAGTGCCAACCTTACCATAGTGCCTATCTTACTATCCATAGTGCCTATCTTACTATCCATAGTGCCTATCTTACTACCCATAGTGCCTATTTTACTACCCATAGTGCCTATCTTACTACAGTGCCAACCTTACCATGATGCCTATCTTACTATCCATAGTGCCTATCTTACTACAGTGCCAACCTTACCATGGTGCCTATCTTACTACAGTGCCAACCTTACCATGGTGCCTATCTTACTATCCATAGTGCCTGTCTTACTACAGTTCCAACCTTACCATGGTGCCTGTCTTACTACAGTGCCAACCTTACCATGGTGCCTATCTTACTACCCATAGTGCCTATCTTACTACAGTGCCAACCTTACCATAGTGCCTATCTTACTACCCATAGTGGCTGTCTTACTACAGTGCCAACCTTACCATGGTGCCTATCTTACTACCCATAGTGCCTATCTTACTACAGTGCCAACCTTACCATGGTGCCTATCTTACTACCCATAGTGGCTGTCTTACTACAGTGCCAACCTTACCATGGTGCCTATCTTACTATCCATAGTGCCTGTCTTACTACAGTGCCAACCTTACCATGGTGCCTATCTTACTACCCATAGTGCCTATCTTACTACAGTGCCAACCTTACCATGGTGCCTATCTTTATACCATTGCTGCTGTTTTTCTTACATTTATGGCTGCATTCACAACTATTGTCGGAATATTTCTTGTCTGCTTCGCTGTTGGATATATATTTTTACGTTGGATATATATTTTATATCTTCCGTGCTGTCTTTACTACCAGATAGGCAAACAGCAACCCATAGCTTATATGCTAGCGTCAGGGTTAGCGACCCATAGCTGACCAAGACCCTATCCCACCTTTCCGTTGGTACCCTCAGTAACAGGCCTATCCTGGCTAACGGGGCAGGGGTCGCCATAGTTCCCATGGTGGTGGAGTCTGCTAAAGAAACATTGCACACTTCCTGCTTTTTAGTTGCACTCCAGGACTAAAAAAAATAGCTGCGGTCCCACGCCGATACGATGTTATGCCTCAACACCTCTACATCATCAGCTGCAAAGAACATCAGCTCGCAGTTACATGGAGATAGCACAAGACAAGACAAGATTACCATTTAGATAGACGAAGGTAAGCATAAAGTGGAAGCGGGCGAGTGGCTGAGAAATGAGGTAAAGGGAGGATGACAAAAGGTATCATATGATAAACAACATGACGTTATACCCACATGTTCCCAGCTTGAACTCATCAGATAACTATCACCTAAACAGAAGCCGCCCCGACAGATGGCGCAGATAATGGAAGTGAGAAAGCAATATGGGGGGATGTGGAAAAAAGGAAGGTTCGGAAAGAATAGAGAAACACTGAGATGACAAGAATGCTTGCTTAGGGTGCCTAGACAAGGGAGCTAACAAAGCCTGCTAGGGGCTAGAGAAGAAGGATAGAAAGAGCATGAAGATAAAGCTTAAATCACATGCGGCGAGAATGAGAAATCACAAGGAAATGTCCAGGACTAAGACAAGGAAGTTGCCCACGAATAGCACAAACAGAAAGAGGTAGCAACCAGGTGGGAATGTCAAGTAGTTTAAAGAAAGCTGAACTTATCGTTCGTTGCACCAGGGTAGAGACAGCCGGTCTGGAAATAAGTCGCTGCTCCAGAGTTTTCCGAGGTCGTTCATCAAAAGAACAAGAGCGCAGTGCCTGACAGAAATGTCCAGTTTTCCCTGGTTGTCTCCCTGACAGACATGTCCAGTTTTCCCTGGTTGTCTCCCTGTCCAGTTTTCCCTGGTTGTCTCCCTGACAGACATGTCCAGTTTTCCCTGGTTGTCTGCCCCATAGAATTGCCTGCGTCCGTGGATGTGACATATAGGTATGTCGTTCAGATGTTGGGGAAACCAATCTTCTAAGCGTAAACCAGTGTCTCATATATACTTTATATCACAACACTTGAACATAGTGCCTATCTTACTACCCATAGTGGCTGTCTTACTACAGTGCCAACCTTACCATGGTGCCTATCTTACTATCCATAGTGCCTATCTTACTACAGTTCCAACCTTACCATGGTGCCTATCTTACTACCCATAGTGCCTGTCTTACTACAGTTCCAACCTTACCATGGTGCCTATCTTACTACCCATAGTGCCTGTCTTAGTACAGTGCCAACCTTATCATGGTGCCTATCTTACTACCCATAGTGCCTGTCTTACTACAGTGCCAACCTTACCATGGTGCCTATCTTTATACCATTGCTGCTGTTTTTCTTACATTTATGGCTGCATTCACAACTATTGTCGGAATATTTCTTGTCTGCTTCGCTGTTGGATATATATTTTTACGTTGGATATATATTTTATATCTTCCGTGCTGTCTTTACTACCAGATAGGCAAACAGCAACCCATAGCTTATATGCTAGCGTCAGGGTTAGCGACCCATAGCTGACCAAGACCCTATCCCACCTTTCCGTTGGTACCCTCAGTAACAGGCCTATCCTGGCTAACGGGGCAGGGGTCGCCATAGTTCCCATGGTGGTGGAGTCTGCTAAAGAAACATTGCACACTTCCTGCTTTTTAGTTGCACTCCAGGACTAAAAAAAATAGCTGCGGTCCCACGCCGATACGATGTTATGCCTCAACACCTCTACATCATCAGCTGCAAAGAACATCAGCTCGCAGTTACATGGAGATAGCACAAGACAAGACAAGATTACCATTTAGATAGACGAAGGTAAGCATAAAGTGGAAGCGGGCGAGTGGCTGAGAATGAGGTAAAGGGAGGATGACAAAAGGTATCATATGATAAACAACATGACGTTATACCCACATGTTCCCAGCTTGAACTCATCAGATAACTATCACCTAAACAGAAGCCGCCCCGACAGATGGCGCAGATAATGAAAGTGAGAAAGCAATATGGGGGGATGTGGAAAAAAGGAAGGTTCGGAAAGAATAGAGAAACACTGAGATGACAAGAATGCTTGCTTAGGGTGCCTAGACAAGGGAGCTAACAAAGCCTGCTAGGGGCTAGAGAAGAAGGATAGAAAGAGCATGAAGATAAAGCTTAAATCACATGCGGCGAGAATGAGAAATCACAAGGAAATGTCCAGGACTAAGACAAGGAAGTTGCCCACGAATAGCACAAACAGAAAGAGGTAGCAACCAGGTGGGAATGTCAAGTCGTTTAAAGAAAGCTGAACTTATCGTTCGTTGCACCAGGGTAGAGACAGCCGGTCTGGAAAATAAGTCGCTGCTCCAGAGTTTTCCGAGGTCGTTCATCAAAAGAACAAGAGCGCAGTGCCTGACAGAAATGTCCAGTTTTCCCTGGTTGTCCCCCTGACAGAAATGTCCAGTTTTCCCTGGTTGTCTCCCTGTCCAGTTTTCCCTGGTTGTCTCCCTGACAGACATGTCCAGTTTTCCCTGGTTGTCTGCCCCATAGAATTGCCTGCGTCCGTGGATGTGACATATAGGATATGTCGTTCAGATGTTGGGGAAACCAATCTTCTAAGCGTAAACCAGTGTCTCATAATATACTTTATATCACAACACTTGAACATAGTGGTATAAATGATGCAAGAAGTGCAGGTAAAGCCCTCCTGAATTGATAACGTGGACTTTGGGGAAGAAAAGCTAGCTCATCTCAACAACAAACAGACAAGTATTGTATCTACGGCGACGCAACGTTTGTTACCACAAAAAAATCGTGTCCACTGACTTGAGGCGACCTCTATGAGGTACTTGAGGCTCTTGTCTCATCTGTACGCCACCAGTGGAGTTCACGTGTATCAGGCTCGTTCTGCAGGAGATGGAGATGATGAAACAAATGTCCTTTACTGCCACACTGTGGGGATGGTACTAAGTACCAGTTCTACTCTGTCCAAGCTGCAAGATGTTTAGAAGTGAGGCCTTGTTGGAGCGAGATATGGCTGATGCGGATCCAGAACGAAGCGAGAGCAAGTTCCGGACAGCCGTGTTGGTGAAAGAAATCCAGCATCCTGTGGGGTTGGTGAAAGAAATCCAGCATCCTGTGGGGTTGGTGAAAGAAATCCAGCATCCTGTGGGGTTGGTGAAAGAAATCCAGCATCCTGTGGGGTTGGTGAAAGAAATCCAGCATCCTGTGGGGTTGGTGAAAGAAATCCAGCATCCTGTGGGGTTGGTGAAAGAAATCCAGCATCCTGTGGGGTTGATGAAAGAAATCCAGCATCCTGTGGGGTTGATGAAAGAAATCAACCATCCTATGGGCTTTATCTTTTTCTAAAACTGAACCAAACACATATGTCTACTTTCATTACTAGGACTAGTTTTAACGCAGTCGGCATTTCTCTTTGTGCACTGTCAGGTCACCAGAAATGATCCTATTATCGCTTGATTAGCGCCCATGCTTCAGTCTATTTCTGCTTGTTGTCTCAGTCCACCTGGACATACCTCAGTCACTAAACACATTCATTCATTTGCATGTCCCTTGCGGAACTTTGCCTCCCGAACAGCACTCCCGTAGGCCTCTCAGTTGTGAGGAAGATGGCCTGCTGCTGCTGCATCCATTTGCAAATCTTACTACAGTGCCAACCTTACCATGGTGCCTATCTTACTACCCATAGTGGCTGTCTTACTACAGTGCCAACCTTACCATGGTGCCTATCTTACTATCCATAGTGCCTGTCTTACTACAGTGCCAACCTTACCATGGTGCCTATCTTACTACCCATAGTGCCTATCTTACTACAGTGCCAACCTTACCATGGTGCCTATCTTTATACCATTGCTGCTGTTTTTCTTACATTTATGGCTGCATTCACAACTATTGTCGGAATATTTCTTGTCTGCTTCGCTGTTGGATATATATTTTTACGTTGGATATATATTTTATATCTTCCGTGCTGTCTTTACTACCAGATGAGGCAAACAGCAACCCATAGCTTATATGCTAGCGTCAGGGTTAGCGACCCATAGCTGACCAAGACCCTATCCCACCTTTCCGTTGGTACCCTCAGTAACAGGCCTATCCTGGCTAACGGGGCAGGGGTCGCCATAGTTCCCATGGTGGTGGAGTCTGCTAAAGAAACATTGCACACTTCCTGCTTTTTAGTTGCACTCCAGGACTAAAAAAAATAGCTGCGGTCCCACGCCGATACGATGTTATGCCTCAACACCTCTACATCATCAGCTGCAAAGAACATCAGCTCGCAGTTACATGGAGATAGCACAAGACAAGACAAGATTACCATTTAGATAGACGAAGGTAAGCATAAAGTGGAAGCGGGCGAGTGGCTGAGAATGAGGTAAAGGGAGGATGACAAAAGGTATCATATGATAAACAACATGACGTTATACCCACATGTTCCCAGCTTGAACTCATCAGATAACTATCACCTAAACAGAAGCCGCCCCGACAGATGGCGCAGATAATGGAAGTGAGAAAGCAATATGGGGGGATGTGGAAAAAGGAAGGTTCGGAAAGAATAGAGAACACTGAGATGACAAGAATGCTTGCTTAGGGTGCCTAGACAAGGGAGCTAACAAAGCCTGCTAGGGGCTAGAGAAAAGGATAGAAAGAGCATGAAGATAAGCTTAAATCACATGCGGCGAGAATGAGAAATCACAAGGAAATGTCCAGGACTAAGACAAGGAAGTTGCCCACGAATAGCACAAACAGAAAGAGGTAGCAACCAGGTGGGAATGTCAAGTAGTTTAAAGAAAGCTGAACTTATCGTTCGTTGCACCAGGGTAGAGACAGCCGGTCTGGAAAATAAGTCGCTGCTCCAGAGTTTTCCGAGGTCGTTCATCAAAAGAACAAGAGCGCAGTGCCTGACAGAAATGTCCAGTTTTCCCTGGTTGTCCCCCTGACAGAAATGTCCAGTTTTCCCTGGTTGTCTCCCTGTCCAGTTTTCCCTGGTTGTCTCCCTGACAGACATGTCCAGTTTTCCCTGGTTGTCTGCCCCATAGAATTGCCTGCGTCCGTGGATGTGACATATAGGATATGTCGTTCAGATGTTGGGGAAACCAATCTTCTAAGCGTAAACCAGTGTCTCATATATACTTTATATCACAACACTTGAACATAGTGGTATAAATGATGCAAGAAGTGCAGGTAAAGCCCTCCTGAATTGATAACGTGGACTTTGGGGGAAGAAAAGCTAGCTCATCTCAACAACAAACAGACAAGTATTGTATCTACGGCGACGCAACGTTTGTTACCACAAAAAAATCGTGTCCACTGACTTGAGGCGACCTCTATGAGGTACTTGAGGCTCTTGTCTCATCTGTACGCCACCAGTGGGAGTTCACGTGTATCAGGCTCGTTCTGCAGGAGATGGAGATGATGAAACAAATGTCCTTTACTGCCACACTGTGGGGATGGTACTAAGTACCAGTTCTACTCTGTCCAAGCTGCAAGATGGTTTAGAAGTGAGGCCTTGTTGGAGCGAGATATGGCTGATGCGGATCCAGAACGAAGCGAGAGCAAGTTCCGGACAGCCGTGTTGGTGAAAGAAATCCAGCATCCTGTGGGGTTGGTGAAAGAAATCCAGCATCCTGTGGGGTTGGTGAAAGAAATCCAGCATCCTGTGGGGTTGGTGAAAGAAATCCAGCATCCTGTGGGGTTGGTGAAAGAAATCCAGCATCCTGTGGGGTTGGTGAAAGAAATCCAGCATCCTGTGGGGTTGGTGAAAGAAATCCAGCATCCTGTGGGGTTGATGAAAGAAATCCAGCATCCTGTGGGGTTGATGAAAGAAATCAACCATCCTATGGGCTTTATCTTTTTCTAAAACTGAACCAAACACATATGTCTACTTTCATTACTAGGACTAGTTTTAACGCAGTCGGCATTTCTCTTTGTGCACTGTCAGGTCACCAGAAATGATCCTATTATCGCTTGATTAGCGCCACATGCTTCAGTCTATTTCTGCTTGTTGTCTCAGTCCACCTGGACATACCTCAGTCACTAAACACATTCATTCATTTGCATGTCCCTTGCGGAACTTTGCCTCCCGAACAGCACTCCCGTAGGCCTCTCAGTTGTGAGGAAGATGGCCTGCTGCTGCTGCATCCATTTGCAAATCATTAACGATGTCTTGCAGCCATCTTCGCCTTGGTCATCCTCTCTTTCTTTTTTCTATTATTTACCTTTCCAAGACGGTCTTCTCTAGATTATCATGACGTTTGATGTGTCCAAAATATTTAAGTTTTCTCTCTTTAATCCTCTTTACTAGCCAGCCTTCTTTAATATTAAGTTCTTGTAGTATGGATACATTTGTTCTTTTTGTGTCCGTGCTATTGAAGAACTCTTCTGTAGCATTTACATTCAAAGGCATTTATGTGTTTCTCAGCTGTTTTGTTAAGTGTCCAGGTCTCACAGGCATATGTAGCGATGGGAAAGATGCACGCCCTTAAAAAATCTTATTTTTGTATTTCTGTCTGTTCCTCTCCACAGATTCTTTAGTTGTTTTACTTTCTGAAGAGCGATAACTGTCCTCTTTTTAATTTCCCTCATTGTATCTCCATTATTAGTTAGTAGTGATCCAAGATGAGGAATGTTAGAGCACTACTAACTTTGACGATCTGTAAATGGATGCAGCAGCAGCAGCAGGCCATCTTGCTCACAACCGATAGGCCTACAGAAGTGCTGTTTGGGAGGCAAAGTTCCGCAAGGGACATGCAAATGAATGAATGAATTATCCAAGATATTCAAAACTCTGCACTTCTTCCAATTTTTCCTCATTGATACATATTTCATCTGCCTTGTTTGTTTTGTCAGTTGTCATCAATTTAGTTTTCTTCGCAATTAAGATAGAGGTTTTGCTCTTCGCTGTTCTTACGGACTGACATAATTAGTTTTTCCATTCCTTTTTGTGTTGTGGACAGTAATACTGTGTCATCAGCATATCTAATCTCTGGTATTTCATAACCTCCAACTGTTATGGCATCGTAATATTCTTTGTCTACATGGTCTCTAACATTCCCCATTATGTTTTCATATACAAGTTAAACAAATAAGGCGACAATATGCACCCCTGAAGAACCCCTTGTTTTATATCAAACCAAGTTGTTGTTTCACCATTTATTCTTACTGCTGCTTGTTGGTCTAGATACAGCAGTGATGTTGATTGTGTCAGATGTGTTTTAAATCCCATTTTTTCCATTATTTCCCAAAGTTTCTCGTGTTGTACACAATCAGCGTATTAGGTTTACCTTATAGTCCAAACTCAAATTACATGGCCACATATCTTGGACACACTGCCAATACAAATATCATGGACCAACGACCAGGACAGATATTATGGACCAACTACAAAGACAAATATCATGGACCAACTACTAGGAGAAATATTATGGACCAACTATCAGGACAAATATCATGGACTAACTACAAGGCCAAATATCATAGAACTACCAGGACAAATATCATAGACCCAATACCAGGATATATATCATGTGCCTACTACCAGAACATACACCAACCACCAGTACACACGCCTCATACACCAACTATATATAACACACGCCTCATACACCAACTATATAGGACACACGCCTCATACACCAACTATATAGGACACACGCCTCATACATCAACTATATAGGACACACGCCTCATATACCTACTATATAGGACACACTCCTCATACACCAACTATATAGGACACACGCCATATACACCAACTATATAGGACACAAGCCTCATACATCAACTATATAGAACTCACGCCTCATACACCAACTATATAGGACACAAGCCTCATACACCAGCTATATAGAACACACGCCTCATACACCAGCTATATAGGACACACGCCTCATACATCAACTATATAGAACACACGCCTCATACACCAGCTATATAGAACACACACCTCATACACCAGCTATATAGGACACATGCCTCATACATCAACTATATAGACCACATGCCTCATACATCAACTATATTGACCACATGCCTCATACATCAACTATATACGACACACGCCTCATACATCAACTATATAGGACCGGTACAATTGTATTTGTCTTTCACCTTGCATGAAGAACGTTTCATAATACCGTTTTTGTCAATACAACATTTGGTACTTTCAGACTTTTTTTAAAATTTACAATTAAAAACGCATTTCAAATATCATAGGAAACTAAATGTTGTGGTAATCTTTTTTTCTTATTTTATCTGCGACAACATTTAATATAGAATATTCACATTTCTTATCTTACTTGCGGCAACATTTAATATAGAATATTCACATTTCTTATCTTATCTGCGACGACATTTAATATAGAATATTCACATTTCTTATCTTATCTGCGACGACATTTAATATAGAATATTCACATTTCTTATCTTATCTGCGACGACATTTAATACAGAAAATTCACATCGCGCTGAAACACAGTCCGAAGTGTCTGAATCTTCTCCAAGCATCATCATCCTGCAGGCCTGGCTATCCTCCCGCTGATTTCTCTGTTTGCTTTTTGCTAAGTTTTTTATAATAAAAACCGGTTCTAAGGACTGTTATTGTCGGAGATGGGGTGGAGAATTCGCTCTCCACTTCAACGGCGTGCGTCTCAAACAGCCTCTGGCAGTCAAGTCTAGCTCCTGGCCTTCTCGTGGCAGAACTGTTTAAACTGACAGGAGAAGGGGCGAAGGCGAACATCTGGCACCTGAAAACCAGACACTTCGGATAGATGAGAGGCACGTTTGGTAGCTCATCTACCGCTGCTGGTGAGATTCTTCAGCTGCCGTGTGTGGAGCGCTGCTACTCCCGGCCAATAAAGAAAGGTGCAAATGAGATTGCCGCGCGGCACCACTGCGGAAAAGGTGGTAGAAAGGATAAAGCGAAACAAACAGTAAAATCACGGCACTTCTGGTCTTGAGGTCGGCCACGTCCTAAGTGCACTCATATCGGGTGAAATGCCTGAACCGGCTTAACCCATTGGTTAAGACACTTCTGGCGAGACTCTTCGGATGCCGCGCGTGGAGTGAAGCTCCTCGCGGTCAAGGAAGAAACTGCGGAAAAGAAATAAAGGTTGCTGTGCGGCGCCGATGTGAAAAGGTGAAGGAAAGGATAAAGTGATGTTTAATCGGTATGTCCAGTAGTATCGCATCGAGAGCTACATATACCACGGCACCTCTGCTCTAGAGGCCGGCTACGTCCGAAATACACCTACACTGGTGAAATATGCCTAAACCGGCACACACCAGGGGTGAAACGTGATGGCTAGGCATGTCACGCCACCTACGCTCTAGAGGTCGGTCACGCCCGATATACACCTACACTGGTGAAATATGCCTAAACCGGCACACACCAGGGGTGAAACTTGAAGGATACGCATGTCACGGTACATCTGCTCTAGAGGTCGGTCACGTCCCAAACACGCCCATACTGGGATAATATGCCTAAACCGGCTCAACCCAGGGGTGGAAGTCAATAGTGGAGAGGATTCGTCCTCCTGGAGAAAAGCTTCATCCTGGTCACAGCTAGGAAGGGTAGCGGCCACGACCACAAAATGCTGAAGTCGGAGACACTGGGCCAGGGTAGTCTAGATGGCACCACCTCTTACCCGGCGGGGATGTAGCGTATCCTAATCACCTGAGGTTTTCCGGTGAGAAAATCCAACACTGGACTGGATGGGCAACCACCTCTCACCCGGCGGTGATACACGGGTATCTCAAAACAGGTCAAGGTTCTCCGGTACGAAAGTCCAACTCTGCCCTGGGTGGGCTACCACCTCTCACCCAGTGGGGATATACTGATATCCAAAACACGCTGAAGTTTTCCGGTGAGAAAGTCCAACTCTAGACTAAACTGGTGCAACGAAAACAACGGTGTCACACAATCCCGCTTCTGAGACCCACCAAGAATACAGGCTCAAGCCCTGCGATACTCTGAACCTCTTGTAGTCCTCTGGGGGATCTCGTGTGGTCCTTTCGGGGACCACGGGACTTAACGAGGACCACAGGAGTAAATTCAGTAGGATCACAGGGCGGTCTTGGTGGTAGAAGCGAACGAAAAAGAAGAAGATAATAAAAATCGATAACATCCACAAATTTCCGGTCTTCTTCTTCTTCTTCTTCTGCTTCTTCTATTTTTCTATCAGTAATTTACCTGTAATTGTCATTTACCGCGAACACTGGGCTTCGTCTATAGTTTACATTTCTCATTCTTTTTATCTTATGCACAGTTCATCATCATCATCATCATCATCATCATCAAAGTCATCATCAAAGTCATCGTCGTCGCTGTCGTCCTCACAATGTGGTCTGATAAATCTTCATCTGATCCCACAGACCACGAAGGTCACCATAAAATTGTATTCCTTCCCTGTAATCACAACACCACCTTTTCTTTACCACAACAAAATCCTTGTCACAACAACAAACAAATATAACTTTATCACAACACGATTCTTTTCACAACAACAAACAAATATAACTTTATCACAACACGATTCTTTTCACAACATACACAATATAACTTTATCACAACACGATTCTTTTCACAACAATAAACAATATAATTTTACCACAATCATAACAGCTTCAACTAGTGAGTTTTTGAGGACATACAACATATATGTATGACAACATATACCACCGTTAAACTAACATAATGTTATATATGTCCTCAAGTATGTACATGGACAAATACCACTTGGTGAAGCTGTGACAAATTAACTTTAAGTTTGCTTTCTTAATATTAAAATTAGACCACATGCAAACACATAAAAACTCAAAACTGCAATTCTTTTAATGCCAACAGATATACATCTACAGGCTGTTTGCTGCACAACCGCTTAAAAATGAATCACTACACAACAATATGTAACATATTCTTTGCTATCATTTAACAATATCCGTTGACAGTAACATACATTGTTCATATATTGAAGCTAAATAGCAATAATGTATCACTACTCAATGATGTAGAACATACTCGGTACATGCCACTACGTGACGTAACATAGAGATGGCCTACGACGCTTATAGATGAAACGTACGATAAGACTTGGAATAAAATGACAGACTTTTAGTGGACTGAAGCAGGCTTATCAGAGATCTGGACTGTATCTCTAACCCTTGAACCATGCTTATGACTCCCAGACCAAGACAAGGCTGGGAGGACCCACGATAACGGCAAGACTTTACTCCAAAACACACAGTCAGTTTAGAACTGGGGTTCCATTGCAATTTTTGTTATTCCCAAAACATGAGGAAGTATTTTTCTGATCTATGGGAACCTGGGGTAGGGGAGAGGGGTGGGAGAGCGGAAGAGTGCGTGTGTGTGAGAGAGAGAGGAGGGAGGGAAGGAGGGAGGGTGGGAGAGAGCGGGAGGAAGAAAGAGAGAGAGAGAGAAAGAGAGAGAGAAAGAGAAAGAGAGAGAAAGAGAAAGAGAGAAAGAAAGAGAAAGAGAGAGAGAAAGAGAAAGAGAGAGAGAAAGAGAAAGAGAGAAGAAAGAGAAAGAGAAAGAGAGAGAGAAAGAGGGAGAGAAAGAGAAAGAGAGAGAGAAAGAGAGAGAGAAAGAGAGAGAGAAAGAGAAAGAGAGAGAGAAAGAGAAAGAAGGAGAGAAAGAGAAAGAGAGAGAGAGAAAGAGAAAGAAGGAGAGAAAGAGAAAGAAGGAGAGAAAGAAAGAGAAAGAGAAAGAGAGAGAGAGAGAAAGAGAGAGAGAAAAAGAGAGAGAAAGAGAGAGAGAAAGAGAAAGAGAGAAGAAGAGAAAGAGAGAAAGAAAGAGAAAGAGAGAGAGAAAGAGAAAGAGAGAGAGAAAGAGAAAGAGAGAAAGAAAGAGAAAGAGAGAGAAAAAGAGAGAGAGAAAGAGAAAGAGAGAGAGAAAGAGGGAGAGAAAGAGAAAGAGAGAGAGAGAGAGAAAGAGCGAGAGAGAAAGAGAGAGAAAGAGAGAGAGAAAGAGAAAGAGAGAGAGAGAAAGAGAAAGAAGGAGAGAAAGAGAAAGAGAGAGAGAAAAAGAAAGAAGGAGAGAAAGAGAGAGAAAGAGAGAAGAGAAAGAGATTGATTGATTGATTGATCTTTATTTCAAAAGGGTTAAGAATTGGGCACGCAGGCCCGTCTGACATTCTGCCCTTTATCATACATCTTTCACTCTATTCCAGACATTCTACAAATATGCTGTTCATATAACAAACATAACTAACATTGAAGCTGAGAGACATAAAATAAAATATAACATTTACGTTTCGCTCTTAAACATTCACTCAGTACAGAAGTAACTACATACATTATAAATGACTATCTACTAAACAAAATTTTCGGGACTATTCAGAAAACAATTAATTGTATTCAGTGTCTGTAAGAGCAGTTTAAGATAACTTTTAAGTTTTATAATTCATGGAGCCATGTAGTCGACATCAAATAGATATTGGGAAAGCTTGTAGTTGTAGGAAGGAGTAGAGAGAGAGAAAGAGAAAGAGAGAAAGAGAAAGAGAGAGAGAGAGAGAAAGAGAAGGAGAGAGAGAGAAAGAGAAAGAGAAAGAGAGAGAGAGAAAGAGAGAGAGAAAGAGAGAGAGAGAAAGAGAGAGAGAAGAGAGAGAGAGAGAGAGAGGCGCAGCACAAACTATGTTGACTGGTTGCGTCATGATGGGGTAAAAAAATAGTTACTGGTTGCATCATTGTTGAGTTCGCAGGAGTTGACCAGGAGTGGATTCTACCTCCAAGTTGTGCCAGAATGTGTACTAGTGAAGACTGAATGGAAAGAATACTCAGTCCTAAAGATAACCCATGCCGAAGACAGATGTGTCTTGCCGAAAGGCGCAGACATCACATTCTGCCTGCAGGATGCGCTACACGACGCAACCGAAGTCCTTGTCGCGGTGAATGTAGAAGAAATACAAGAATTCTATATCTGAATGTCAAAGAATGAACTAGTGAACATTTCTGTTCAATATTTGCCATGTTCAGAGAACTGGAACAAATTTCATTAAATCTGTGACGGTACAAAACTTGCTGAACTCTAAATGTTTTACTGGATCGACCTGAGTCATTACGAAATGGAACTGATTGATTTTCAGGGCCGTTGAAGTGGGAGGCACAAAGTTATTGAAAAACGTGGGACGAGCGACTGGTCTAAGGAAACTGCTGAAAGATGATGTACAGAATCACCAGTTTGGAACTCTATTCCTGATACGTTTATCTGTTAGAAAAATCTCACAACATCGCTACTAACAGTTTTCTCATCTTCACAAGTTTGAGAGTCTCTGATTCAGTGACTATCTTCGTAATTTCTGCTCATGGGAGTAGTCTTAAGGATGGAACCAGTTCTCCATGAAAGTTAGAAAGTATAAACCTGATACAAGCTATCTAGGCTATCATACAGCAGCCGAGACTTTCTTTCTAAAATGGAAGTCCGACAACACAGTTTTGTCATTTGACATTACATCTGCTCTTTGGTTGCACTTTCTTTACCAAGAATATTTTCATGCAAATGCTTTTATTTAAGTATTTTTTTTGGAGAAAAAAATTATTATTTTATTCCATTTCATAGCGGTTTTAAAATACAAACTATATGAACAAATATTTTGCGGCGCACAATTGCTGCTGGCAAAGAAAGGACAATTTAAAATAGTATTTAGCAAGTTTTGGCATGGATCTTCAAAAAGACTGGTCACCTTGAACTAATATCTTTCGCATATATCACGTGATTGCGCATATGTTGTTTTAAATGTATGTGATTTTTATTTACAGATTATGTTTATGTTTGTTTTGTTTAGTTTGTGGGAACATGTTTATCAAACTGTGCAGTACCTGTGTTGGAAGGTGAGGGGGAAGCCTGTGGTTAAGAGAAATGGAAAGCTCTAGTCTAAAGAGGCTAGCGAGAACATGATGATGATGGATGTCTATTGAGCGGGAAACGGGCTTTAAAGTAAATGAGAAAAATAAGCACGCCAGTCTTAGACTAACAGAGATAACAAGCTACTTTGCTACAAAGCAAGTCAAACTGGTTTATGCTGAACTAATTTTGTTATCTTGTAAAAATCTGACCAGTGCAAGTTTCTGCTAGTGCATACAGCAATGTTCTGATGTTCAACAAACAGCTTATGATGGATAGTAACAGAAAAATCAAGTCAGATCATGTTAAAACCAGTTACATTTTCGTCTGGCTCTTTTTGGTAAAAACTTTGACAGGAATGAATTTGTTCTCACTGGTTTTGACTGGTTATTGCTGGACTCCACTCCTGCTGGGACTATGGAAGCAGCGCCTTGTCCACTAGGAGAGTGCATGAATGTGGTCAGTTGGTCAGTCGTTGTTGGGTGGATCTTCACAGACTGAGAGTGTCTGAAACTGTGAGACGGTGACTCGTTCTTCTTGGCGATGGAGACTGGAAGGCGCCCTTTGTGTTTGTGCAGAACTCTACTTTCTTCTGCTGCCGTATTTCTGTTCTCCTGGGCTGTCATGACTCTGTGCTTCAGTGATGTGCTTACACTTTCTACAGGCGCTCCACGCTTCAGTGATGTTGTCATACTTTCTATAGGCATTCCACGCTTCTGTGGTGTTGTTGTACATACTTCATGCTTTTGTGATTTTGACATTCTTTCTATAAGCACTCCATGTTTTTTTGATGTGGGCATTCCACCTTCCGGTGATGTGGGCACGCCACTTTCTTCTGATGTGGACACTCCACCTTCCTGTAACATGGACACTCTGTGGTTTTGTGATGTAGATATTCCTTCTTCTGTCACTCCATGGTCACGTGAAGTGCCCGCTCTGCACTTGTTGGATGCGGTAGTTCTGCATTCTATAGGTACAATAATCCCAAAGTTTTGCATGGTGGAGCTTGGACAGAAGTTCAGATCGTCGTTGTGTAAATTGGCACATGCTTCCCCATCCTCGACCAAGTAAGGAAATATTTCTGCTTCTTGGGTGATGGATGCTTCAGGCACTTTGCTGTCAGAGCATGAGGATAGTGCCAGTGAGTGTGCACTTGTTTCTGGCGTGGGCAAGGTTCGCGAGAAAGTACTTCGGTACCTGAATCCAGGAAAATGTGAGAAGATGGTTGTCGGAGTTAAGGGGCTTGACTCTGACCTGCTGCTGTGTGAAGAGGGTGACATGAGCGAGGACGGCAAGGATGGAGACGGCTGGATCGTGGCGGCATATGAAGAGCTGTGGTTATGGTTCGTGTGGTGCAGTCTGAGAATTCTGTCTCGGCACACCACACAACGGAGAGGCAGACATCTCTGGGATACAGCCACCTGAATTGTTTTGATGAGACATTTGCGACAGACAACCTTGTGTCCGCACGGGAAAGTCTGCATGGTGGCAGGAGCAGCCAAGCAGACAACACACTGGGGAGTAGACAAGAGTTCTATTTATGTAGCAGATATCCCATAATCTTATCGGAATCTTTTCATTGTTCATGCTAAAAAAACAAAATATAATTTGCGTTTTGCTCTTTCTTATACACAAAATATCAATAATTTCTGTTTTTCTGCTTACACACAAGAAGTTATATTTGTTTCTCCTTACAGCTCACATGTGTTATAACTCCTTTTTCATTTCTCACACTAAACTAACATCAAACATATTTTACGTAAAAATCTCTACATAAGATAAGATATAATTTGGTCATTTATGTCATCACTAGTTTCTAAAGCAGCATTATCATTTTAACTATCGTTGTAACCTGAATGAAATTATAATTTAACCAGTTAATCAAGAATCTGATCCATGTTTTAACGTATAGATCTGACATCATTTAAGTCACGCTTAAGTAAAAGACGAAGAAAAAGGGCAAGCAAGTTCACACAAAAGAAACAACCTCTTCGTCAGATGCAGACTTTCTCCGATTGCGTGTGTCCGTGTCATCCATTCTCAGTAGCAACTTGTCCTGGAAGAGACAACGAAATACTTCCTACATAGAAACATCACATCTATCAAATATCTCTTACAACATAACCACTGTAAAATGGTTCCGGATATAGTACTGTAGTGATTAGTTTGCATAAAATACTGGTAAAGATACTTTTCACAGTAGACATGTGGTTTACGTGTGATCAAACTTGCGTTTTCACCGGCAAACACGTGTTTCACTTTTGTTCAAGTTTATGTTTCAGCTGTTAACATCTCGTTGACTGACCTTAAAACGCGCTTTCAACCTCGAACAAATGTTCCACTTATAATCAAACGTATGTGTTCAACAGCGACTATGCATTTTACTAAGAATAAAACATACGCTCTGTACAGCAAAAAATATAGTTTCCTGACTAGCAAACATGCTGCCTACATCTTTCTTTATACACAGCATCTGCAGTCGCATCATAACTTTAACTCTTTCACAACACTGGCGGTGCTGATAGATCTTGCACATCGATGCAAATAAATACTCAGAGCGATATTTAAACAAAGTCAAAGTCTAAATAAAATGAAAAGTAGCATGTTTCTAACCTAGCTCATATTTTAAAACTATAAAGTAATTTTCTTTCTGCCAAAAGCTAGCAGAGCATGGAAGATGATATAGGAGTGAAAGAGATAAAGTTATAATTAGTCTTGCTCTCCTGCTTGGCTTAAAATACTCCCACATTTAACAGAATTCTCCTCTTTGGTTTAAAATACTCCCACATTTAACAGAATTCTCCTCTTTGGTTTAAAATACTCCCACATTTAACAACATTATATCAGCAACAACATAACTCAGTTATTTCAACAGTTGAGAATTGTGGTCATCATCCCCCCCCCCCTACCCATCGCTTCAGCATCTAAAATATTCTTTTACGTACTTTTTTTTGCACGAGTAATTTTGATTTTCATGCCATCCTATCTGCAGAATGTAACTAGCCTATGTCACCCTACTACAGAATTTAACTAGCCTATGTCTCCTTGGCTACAGAATTTAACTAGCCTATGTCACCCTACTACAGAGTTTAACTAGCATATGTCACCTTACTACAGAATTTAACTAGCCTATGCCACTTTAACACAGAATTTAACTAGCCTATATCATCCTACTACAGAATTTAACTAGCCTATCTCACCTTACTACAGAATGTAACTAGGCTATGTCACTCTAGCTACAGAATTTAACTAGGCTATGTCACCCTAGCTACAGAATTTAACTAGCCTATGTCACCTTACTACAGATTTTAACTGGTCTATGTCACCTTAGTAAAGATTTTAACTTGCCTATGTCACTCTACTACATAATTTCACTAGATTATGTCACCCTACTACAGAATTTAACTACTGATTATGTCACCTTACTAGAGAATTTAACTATAGATTATGTCACCTTACTACAGAATTTAACTATAGATTGTCACTTTACTACAGAATTTAACTATAGATTATGTCACCCTACTACAGAATTTAACTATAGATTATGTCACCCTACTATGTCGAAGTGGTTAGTGCACTGGTCTCTCACGGCGAAGGTCGGGGTTTCGAATCCGACCGGCGGCACCCCAGTCACCCAGCTGTAGAAATGGGTACCCGACTTCTTCTGGAGTTGGGGAAGGAAAGGCAGCCAGGCATGATACTGACCATATCACCCTCTAGTGTGCTGACAGGTCAAGGAAAATATGGCCACTAACACCATATCCCTATGTGCCTCTAAGGCATGACAGGGTTACCTTTACTTTTACTTACTTTTACTACAGAATTTAACTATAGATTATGTCACCCTACTACAGAATTTAACTATAGATTATGTCACCCTACTATAGAATTTAACTGGCCTGTCTTCAACGTGAATCGGTGTCAGAAACCGCCTGACATCATTTCTGCGGTGACTTTGTTTGCTAGACTCTGTTCTGTCTTTCAATGGCTAATGTTAGTAACTGTCTCAACATTTATGTTTCTGTTGTCAGCTTGTGTTCTATATTTGTTTCTTGTGTTGGACATTGTTCTATGTTTCTATTGCTACTGTTCTATGTTTCTGTTGCTATTCTCCGACTCTAGTATGTTTTAGTGTTGGGAATACCACAGATCTTAACTTACTGGAATGTGGAGAAATTAAAGAAGTTTGATATTTTGGGAACATTTTTGCGATGAAAGATCTGTTTTTTAAACTCTGCTTTTCGAATGTTCTGATAGAATGTTCTAGAGTTCAAGCTGCCTGTCTTGGCTGCAGCCTGCACCCAGAAACTGTCTAATTTTAGCCCTGTCAATTATCTCTTTAATTTCTGAAGATTTTCTGTCATCACAGCCTGGAGCTAACCGACGTACGGGACTTCAGCAGATTGGCATACGGGATCAATATGTAGAAATAAGGGACTTAATCTGTTTGGATAAGAGGAAGAGATCTGTCAAAGACCCTGTCACAGGTGCCCAGGTTACACGTTCATCCGGCACTTACTTAATTTCGTTCTGCCCAAACTGTGGACTAGTTACCAGCCAGAAACCAGAGTGGCAGAAAGTAAAATGAGCACGTATAAATGATTGGATTGTTGCATGTTTTTCTTCTTACTTTCTGCCACTCTCGTCTCTGCCCACTTTCCTTCACTCTTTCTATCTTTTTTTTTTAAAAACTGAACCTCTGTCTACCTTTATTACTAGAATCAGTTTTGCTGTAGTCGTCATCTCTCTCATCTTTCGCTGGTGAGATGAACGTGAGGTAAGTGAGGATTTAACTTTGTCGCTGCGTTCTGAAGTCCACTTCACGTACTGACTCTATTCCCAGGCAGTGCTTGATGGGAATTTCTATGACAAGATGATCTGTTGCCTAGATCTAGGTTTATAGAAACTTCTAGGGAAAAAACTGCTTGCGACAGTTCCCTGTCATCTAGAGAGTTCTGTCGTCTAGAATTCCTTGTCAACTAGAGTTCTGTCATCTAGAATTCCTTGTCATCTAGAGAGTTCTGTCATCTAGAATTCTCTGTCATCTAGAGAGTTCTGTCATCTAGAATTCTCTGTCGTCTAGAGAGGTCTGTCATCTAGAGAGTTCTGTCATCTAGAATTATCTGTCATCTAGAGAGGTCTGTCATCTAGAGAGTTCTGTCATCTAGAATTCTCTGTCATCTAGAGAGCTCTGTCATCTAGAGAGTTCTGTCATCTAGAATTCTCTGTCATCTAGAGAGTTCTGTCATCTAGAATTCTCTGTCATCTAGATAGTTCTGTCGTCTAACTTCTGACAGTTGGTACAAGCTTCTCCTGGAGATTTTCCAGACGTCCTTGCTGATGAAGTGCAAGTAGGCACGTGGCAGGTGCTGGGTCAGAGAAAGTCTGAATATTGTTTAAGAAAAATGTCTGTGGAGCAGAGACAATCAGACAAGCAAGCCATACTAGCAACAGCAGACCACGAGAGATGACCTAGAATAAGAGACAAATACCTGAGATGACCACTTTTCTCACACTAACAAGTCTTGGCAGCTGACAGCTATTTGGTACAGAAATTTACAATAGGATCAGTCTGTTTATATCACTTGCTTTAGCTCACATACATTCAGAATGTTCACTAAAAATGTGTGTATGTTCTACACTTTATGTTTTTACCTTGGTTTTGAGCGTTTTCATGATGTCTGGTGACTTTCTGCACATAAGAATCACCAGGATGTGATGAGATAACAGCTGAACTTATTAAAGCAGGAGGAAAGGAATGTGCAACAATCTCATGCACTATGTAAAAATATATGGCATTCAGGTATTTGGCCAAAAGAATGGAAAAGAACTGTATTCATACCACTACCACAAAAGAGTAACCTGAAATTATGCACAAACTAGAACTGTTGCCCTGATTAGATATGCCAGTAAAATTCTGTTAGAACTCATAATGGGTAGACTTCGTAAGAAAATAGAAGAAGTCAGTATGGTCTAATCTGGTTTCAGGCAAGGAAGAGGAACAAGAGATCATATATTCAATATAAGATTAGTAATAGAGAAATGCAGAGAGTTTAATGTGAATCTATATTTACCTTTTATAGACTACTCAAAGGCATTTGATTGTGTACAACACCAGACACTTTGGGAAATAATGGAAAAAATGGGATTTCCAACACATGTGATACAATTAATATCACTGCTGTATCTAGACCAACAGGCAGCAGTAAGAATAAATGGTGAAACAATAACTTGGTTTGACATAAAACAACGGGTCCATCAGGGATGCATATTGTCGCCTTACTTATTTAACTTGTATACTGAACATATAATGAGGAATGATAGAGAAGATGTAGACAAAGAATATTACGATGCCATAACAATTGGAGGTTATGAAATACCAGAGATTAGATATGTTGATGACACAGTGTTACTGTCCACAACACAAAAAGGAATGGAAAAACTAATTATGTCAGTTCGTAAGAAGTGAAGAGGAAAACCTCTACCTTAATGCGAAGAAAACTAAATTGATAACAACTGACAAAAAAGGCAGCTGAAATATGTATCAATGAGGAAAAATTGGAAGAAGTGGAGAGTTTTGAATATCTTGGATCATTACTAACTAATAACGGAGATACAATGATGGATGATAAAAGGAGGACATCTATCTCTCTTCAGAAAGTAAAAACAACTAAGGAAGCTGTGGAGAGGAGCAGACAGAAGTACAAAAATAAGATTTTTCAGGGCATGCATCTTTCCCATCGCAACATATGCCTGTGAGACCTGGACACTTAGCAAAACAGTTGAGAAACACATAAATGCCTTTGAATGTAAGTACTACAGAAGAGTTCTTCAAATATCATAGGCACGAAAAGGAACAAATGTATCCATACTTCAAGAACTTAATATTGAAGAAGGCTGGCTAGTAAAGAGGATTAAACAAATAAAACTTAAATATTTTGGACACATTAAACGTCATGATAATTTAGAGAAGACCGTCTTGAAAGGGTACATAATAGGGAAAAGAAAGAGAAGAAGACTAAGGCGAAGATGGCTCCAAGACATCGTTAATGATCTACGAATAGACGCATCAGCAACAGGGCATCTTGCTTACAACCGAGAGGCCTACAGGATAGCTGTTGGGGCGGCAAAGTTCCACAGGGGACATGCAAATGACTGCCTAAATGACTGAGTGACTGAATAACTGAGTGACATTATGTCTATTTCATAATTGTCCCTTGCGAGCCTGAAAACAAACATTTCAGCTGCCTACTCTATTTAATATTGCAATACTGGCATACATTTCACTCAGACATACATTTTGTTTAAGTTGTTTTCTGATCATCTCCATTCAATGACTGTTCAATGTTAAGTCTGCTCACTTTTATCTTATGACTGCTCACTTCATCATAAGACTGCTTTCTTTCCTTTCAGGACTGTTCCTTTATGACGTAACACCGCTAGGTGACCTTAATTCCCCAGTCTGTTTTCCCTTTCAACTATAGCAAAGTTGTTGGTCTTGCTTCAGCAGCTGTCGGTTAGAGTTGTGTAGTGAAGTTGTTGGTCTTGCTTCAGCAGCTGTCGGTTAGAGTTGTGTAGTGAAGTTGTTGGTCTTATTTCAGCAGCTGTCGGTTAGAGTTGTGCGCTCTCTTGGTCAGTGAAAGTGATACTATCTAAAACTGAAACATTCACAATGAGGACAGCCTCCGAATAATCACGTCTTGAAACCTGTAAACATTTACAGTAAAACTGCACATCAAAATTATTCCAGTACTCTACCACTAAAATTGTCCATTACGGAAGACTTTGTTTATTTTTGTATTATTTTACCTTACTATTCATTATTCTTTTAAACATTGAGGTTGTTATATATGTGTGTATATTCATCACTCATATTTTCACACAGCTAACACGTGGTGACCCCACCGCAGAAACTCGTAAGACACCATGAGCAAGTAATAAAATCTTCATAATGTTTATTTTTCTTCAGTCGGCCAGTCAGACGCCCGAGGTATATTGTTCAATGAAAAAAAAAGGAAGTATAATTATCTTTTCTTTCAAATATTGATCTCGAATCAAGATCAAAACAGCTGCAAGATGAACAGGAAACTGTGATAACACTAAACTAACCCTCTTACTCAGAGAGCTATTTAAGTAAATACTTTGACATAGATATGTTCTTCCAGAGCACTAACCTAATTTACTGAAACATTAGAAAAACCCAAGGACTTACCGAAATACACACAGCATGATATCAAGATGCACATACACACCATGATACCAAGATACACATACACACACCATGATACCAAGATACACATACACACACCATGATACCAAGATACACATACACACACCATGATATCAAGATACATATACACACACCATGATACCAAGAAACACATACACACACCATGATATCAAGATACACATAACACACACCATGATATCAAGATACACATACACACACCACGATATCAAGATACACATAACACACACCATGATATCAAGATACACATAACACACACCATGATATCAAGATACACATAACACACACCATGATATCAAGATACACATAACACACACCATGACATCAAGATACACATAACACACACCATGATATCAAGATACACATAACACACACCATGATACCAAGATACACATAACACACACCATGATATCAAGATACACATAACACACACCATGACATCAAGATACACATAACACACACCATGATATCAAGATACACATAACACACACCATGATACCAAGATACACATACACACACCATGATACCAAGATACACATACACACACACCATGATACCAAGATACACATACACACAACATGATACCAAGATACACATACACACACCATGATACCAAGATACACATACACACCATGATACCAAGATACACATACACACACCATGATACCAAGATACACATACACACCATGATACCAAGATACACATAACACACACCATGATACCAAGATACACACACCTATATAGACCTCCCTAAAGTAACTGTAAAGTTATTTCACAGCTGCTGTTGCTAGGACAAGATGACGGAGGTGGACAGTTTACTCGAGTCTCTTCTTTTAGCGGATACTGCTGGTATGTGTACATTTCCTCTTGTGGCATGTGGTGGCATGTGGTGGCATGTGGTGGCATATGGTGGCATGTGGTGGCATATGGTGGCATGTGGTGGCATATGGTGGCATGCGGTGGCATGTGGACGCAGTCTAGCACAGCACTCCCTGCAAACGTTCTTGTAAAACTGGAACTTGCCGGGCATGATCTTCAGCGACGAACTCAGTAACTCCTGTCTTAAGTCTTAGCACAAGATGGACGCTAGACTCTTCTTGGATGTTGTGGTCAGACAGACTACGTCGATCCTCCAGCCGTTTGCCAGGAAAATTACGCCTCTGTTGGTCCTTGTCTCGAATCTTTGCCTGCACGTTTCCTGTGCTGCTTGATAACTTAACTTCGGGGGTGGCTGTCGTGTCAGTCAGATTTTTTATGAAAATTTGCATCTTCCTTACTTCCTTGCCGTCTTACCTGGCTGCCTCGTAATGGGTTGAACTTGATTTCTTCAGGCTTGATTGCCGCTCAGAATTAAGCATCCGTTATAACCGTTGGCCGAGATCAAAGAAGTCCGCTGCCCAATCACCTGGGACGTAGTAGGTCGGCCTAGACGTAGTCAGGTACCTGATTCTGTGGCAGGTACGAGTATGTAGGTTAAATGATTGACTCCTGGAGCCTGTCCTACATTTCACCTTGCCCGTCCCACCTCGGGAAGTGGGACAGTGTTATACCACATATGCAAATTAGACCGTCTGCAGTCGAATTAATCAAAGTTAAAGAGAAGGACCCTGAACTGTGCACACGTGTCTCATGAATTATTCATACATTTTGACGAGTCACTGAGTACGTGTTATGTCAGAACGAGGCCCAGTGAGAGGGTGGAGGTTCCAGTCCAGGGTATTGTTCCAGGGGCCAGGAGAATTTCAAATGTTTTAAAAGGAGCGGGGGGGGGGGGGGGGGGAGCGCAGTGAATGAAAAGAAAATGGCTAAATCAGTTAACGATTTTGCTGCAGTTTACAAGCAAGACTCTGCAGCGTCATTGTAACACTAAGCTGTGGGGTCATATGTTAGAAAATCACGTATGGCAATCTGTCATGACTGAATAAATCAGAAAATTATGATTTTCCAACAATTTTTGTTTATTCGGAATGCATTTTTCTCGCAGCTTGCCACGACAGACTATAATGTCACAATAGGTTTTAAAAAACGCAATATGACACCTTGTGGTTGTATATAATGTGACACCTTGTGGTTGTATATAAATTGACACCTTGTGGTCGTATATAAATTGACACCTTGTGGTTGTATATAATGTGACACCTTGTGGTCGTATATAATTTGACACCTTGTAGTCAGGTGAATGTCTATGTTTCTCAGTCAGGTTGCTGTAGAGAAATTATTTGATTAGGTTCTCTTATCAAGTTTCTTCTTTGTACTTGTCTTGCTGATAGAGTTAGGTTCTCAGTCTATTCCCAGTACATAGTTAGGTTCTCAGTCTATTCCCAGTACATAGTTAGGTTCTCAGTCTATTCCCAGTACATAGTTAGGTTCTCAGTCTATTCCCAGTACATAGGTTCTAGTTTATTCCCAGTACATAGTTAGGTTCTCAGTCTATTCCCAGTACATAGTTAGGTTCTCAGTCTATTCCCAGTACATAGTTAGGTTCTCAATCTATTCCCAGTACATCTAGACTTCTTTGGGTTCTCATTCTATTTCCAGTAAAGCTAGACTTTCTTAGTCCTCAGTCTGTTTCCAGTGTCGGTAGATTTCCTTAGGCCTTAGTCTGTTTCAAGTGCCGCTAGATTTCCTAAGGTGTCAGTCTGTTTTCATTACTGCTAGATTTTCTTAGGCCTCAATCTGTTTCCAGTATCGCTAGATTTTCTTAGTCCTCAGTCTGTTTCCAGTATCGCTAGATTTTCTTAGTCCTCAGTCGGTTTCCAGTATCGTTATATCGCTAGACTACCTTAGATTTTTAGTCAGATCCTAGTACTGCTAGACTTCCTTAGATTTTTAGTCAGATCCTAGTACCGCTAGACTTCCTTAGATTTTTAGTCAGATCCTAGTACTGCTAGACTTCCTTAGATTTTTAGTCAGATCCTAGTACCGCTAGACTTCCTTGGGTTTTTAGTCTGACCCTAGTATCGCTAGACTTCCTTGGGTTTTTAGTCTGATCCTAGTACCGCTAGACTTCCTTGGGTTTTTAGTCTGACCCTAGTATCGCTAGACTACCTTAGATTTTTAGTCTGACCCTAGTATCGCTAGACTACCTTAGATTTTTAGTCTGATCCTAGTATCGCTAGACTACCTTAGATTTTTAGTCTGACCCTAGTATCGCTAGACTACCTTAGATTTTTAGTCTGACCCTAGTATCGCTAGACTACCTTAGATTTTTAGTCTGACCCTAGTATCGCTAGACTACCTTAGATTTTTAGTCTGACCCTAGTATCGCTAGACTACCTTAGATTTTTAGTCTGACCCTAGTATCGCTAGACTACCTTAGATTTTTAGTCAGATCCTAGTACTGCTAGACTACCTTAGATTTTTAGTCAGATCCTAGTACCGCTAGACTTCCTTGGGTTTTTAGTCTGATCCTAGTACCGCTAGACTTCCTTGGGTTTTTAGTCTGATCCTAGTACCGCTAGACTTCTTTGGGTTTTTAGTCAGATCCTAGTACCGCTAGACTTCCTTGGGTTTTTAGTCTGATCCTAGTACCGCTAGACTTCCTTGGGTTTTTAGTCTGATCCTAGTACCGCTAGACTTCCTTGGGTTTTTAGTCTGATCCTATGATCGCTAGACTTCCTTCGATTTTTAGTCTGATCCTAGTACCGCTAGACTTCCTTCGATTTTTAGTCTGATCCTAGTACCGCTAGACTTCCTTGGATTTTTAGTCTGATCCTAGTACCGCTAGACTTCTTTGGGTTTTTAGTCTGATCCTAGTACCGCTAGACTTCTTTGGGTTTTTAGTCTGATCCTAGTACCGCTAGACTTCCTTGGGTTTTTAGTCTGATCCTAGTACCGCTAGACTTCCTTGGGTTTTTAGTCTGACCCTAGTACCGCTAGACTTCCTTGGGTTTTTAGTCTGATCTTAGTACCGCTAGACTTCTTTGGGTTTTTAGTCTGATCCTAGTACCGCTAGACTTCCTTGGGTTTTTAGTCTGATCCTAGTACCGCTAGACTTCCTTGGGTTTTTAGTCTGACCCTAGTACCGCTAGACTTCCTTGGGTTTTTAGTCTGATCCTAGTACCGCTAGACTTCCTTGGGTTTTTAGTCTGATCTTAGTACCGCTAGACTTCTTTGGGTTTTTAGTCTGATCCTAGTACCGCTAGACTTCCTTGGGTTTTTAGTCTGATCCTAGTACCGCTAGACTTCCTTGGGTTTTTAGTCTGATCTTAGTACCGCTAGACTTCTTTGGGTTTTCAGACCATCCACAGTATTGCTAGATTTCTTTGGATTCTCAGATAACTGACAGTTCTAACCTCCATCTTCTGTTTCAAGTATGAGTAGATAGAAGAACGTTCGAAGTTGAATAAAGACAAAATAGCAAGAGGATGACTGAGATCACAACCCTGGTCTAAAGTAGGACGAGAAAGTGCCTGGCTGTCACAGCATAAAACACCAACCACTCGTTAGGGTGTGGCAAACATATTAAAGAATGTTCATTACACCTGGAACATAAGCCAGGCTACTTTCACACAGAAATTCTCACTAGAACTCACTCCCTCACAGAGAAGTTTTCACTAGAACTCACTCTCTCATAGAGAAGTTCTCACTAGAACTCACTCTCTCACAGAGAAATTCTCACTAGAACTCACTCTCTCACAGAGAAATTCTCACTAGAACTCACTCTCTCACAGAGAAATTCTCACTAGAACTCACTCTCTCACAGAGAAATTCTCACTAGAACTCACTCTCTCATAGAGAAATTCTCACTAGAACTCACTCCTTCACAGAGAAATTCTCACTAGAACACACTGTATCACAGAGAAATTCTCACTAGAACACACTCTATCACAGAGAAATTCTCACTAGAACTCACTCCCTCACAGAGAAATTCTCACTAGAACCCACTCGCTCACACGCGCCAAATTTTATACAAATGTTCACTTAAGTCTGCTGAGAGTGTCTGGTGGCTGACCTCTTTTTCCAAGGCAGCAGCTCTTCCGCTGATGTCCCAGGTTCTGCGCTTAATGTTTTTTTTTCTTTCTCTGGCCAACAAAAATACTTCTATAAATGTTAAGAAGGTGATAGTAATTACTGTGCTCAATGACTTTGATCTGCACAAGCCTCGTTGTTCCTAGCTATATTAACAATTGTATCTCATTCCCTTGTTGGCTGTGATCCATTCGTCACAAGTGGCACATCAGGCACTTACTTGATGCTTCCAATATTATTTTCTCAACAAAAACTGGGCCATTTCATTTCATAACTCTTCATCATCTGTTTTATTTGACACCGCAGACGATCAGCGGCGTTAGACAAAAACTACAAAAAGCATTTTTTTCCGGCAACTAACTCGACCTAAACTATAGCCATTCGAAGTATTTCAAATTTATAATAATCATAAATTTTAATAACGATCAATCAATTTTATAAATCTTTTATCCTTGGCTTCAATTCCTCGGCGCGGTTATTTATTACCGACCAATCGATAACGTCGGTACATAGCCACAATATTTCACGTGCAGTCATTTTTTTTTTCTAAATTCTCTTCTAATAATAAACCTTCTCTGCAGTTCTCAACTTCTGCGCGTCCACTTCCTTTTAGAACTTCTGCACAATCAATAGTGATGTTTTGTTGGGGTAGCGGTGAAAAGAGAAATTTCTTTTCTTGCAACAACAGCTTGAGGAGTAATCAGTCGCGTCCGGAAGTAATATACGAGGGCCTATCGGAAAGTTATCGTACAGTATTTGTTGTGACGTAAGCATTTGTCCTACTCGAGCGAAAATCTGTAGTTTCAGGTTCCAAGTGTGCTGACTCAGTGGGTCAAGTGACATAATGTTACCTACATGTCTTTGGCTTTTACAGGCGATTACGTGACCTTGAGTGAAGGCCGCTCTACTGTTCTGAAGATGACTGACAAGTTCGAGCAACGTGTTTATATCACATTTTACATGAAGATTGCCAAATCTGCTAGCGAGGCCCTAGGAATACTTCATCAGGCCTCTAGCGAGCACTGTTTATGTCGAACACAGGTCTTTGAGCGGTATGCAAAAAAAGAGCTCGCAGTCACCAAGACCAAAGAAGGCACGACAAGTCCTGACTGCAGCGAAATGCATGATGATCAGGTTTTTTTTTGGTTTGTTTTCAATATCAAAGACATTGTTCACCTAGAATTTGTTTTAACCGGCGCTACGGTGAATTCTAACTTGCTGAACTTTGACGCAGACGCACATAGCTGCCGCATCATGGCAACGCGACTGCTCATACATCCTCCAGAACGACACACTTTTTAATGGAAAACAGCATGGTGGTTATCCCATATCCTCCGCATTCGCCTGACTTAGCCCTCTCCGACTTCGCATTGTTCCACAAAAAATGAAACTGAAGCTGGGGTGCGCCGCCTCGACACTTTAGATGACATCCAGAAGGCATCGCAGGCGGCACTGGACAAAGACTTGTGATGAGATTTTTAGTCGTGGAAGAAGCGTACGTCCCCAAGGAGACCTTTCGAAGATGATGGTAACCTAATTTAAATATGGTTATTATTTATTTATGTATTTATGTACATGGTCTGGGAACTTTCCGATAAGCCCTCAAACCTATCGCCATCCTTGACGTGCAGGCTACAGTCAAGTTCTGAGCAGAAAAAAAATCTTGATGTATGTTCTATGGATCTAGCCGAACTAAACAGCTTTTAAAAAAAAACATTTCAAGACATCGTTTTTATGTCAGCTTGTCTTGTCTTGTCTCCTTTCTCATATACCTTTCGGTGTTGAGGAGACAAATAGACGTCTTGATAGAGCTCGCCAGTTTGCTTCATATATGTCAGCTTTAGAACAAAAATGTTGAAGTGTTAATGGGTTATCATACCTGCACGTCGGACAAATCCCCCAGTATAGAAGAATTGCAGCACAGAGCACGCACTCCCTAGCACCGGTGAGAACTCTAACCAGATGAAGGTGATGGGCAAAATTTATTCATACACCCAAGTACAGGATTGGCCAAGAGACCACGTGACTACCCATTCGGCCAATCCTGCTCTAGTAAAACCTTGTTACATCAAATCTTTCCTTTAGGTCTCAGGTCGCATCTTCTTATGAAATCATTGCCTGTCACTGGTCACATCACATACAAATAGCATACAGAATAATAACCATTGTTTTGTGGTTTAATGGTGTAATCATAGAACACTAGCAGTAACCATTGGTTTGTGATCTGAAGTGTAATCACATGACACTAGCAATAATCATTGCTATATGATCTGAAACGTAATCAGTAACCAATGGTTTGTGGTCTAGTGTTGTAGTATCTGCAATTTAAGATACACTTGCCACAGCTGTGATTAGGTTCATACTTGTCACAATTGTGATTAGGTTCATACTTGTCACAATTGTGATCAGGTTCATACTTGTCACAATTGTGATTAGGTTCATACTTGTCACAATTGTGATTAGGTTTACACGTGTCACAGCTGTGTAGCAAAACCTGTCATTACTGAACATATTTTTTTCTCTTCAGCACATTATTGACGTTCACGTCCTCCTGTGTGTAGAGGATCAGTTGAGATCTGGAACCTGGCATCCAACTTTCTTATCTGGGATTCAGCACATTCAACAAAATCTCCATGGAGGCAGAGATAGTTTAACAAAGCTGCCTCCACTTTCGATCAGATCATCACACCTGATTAGAATAATCTGAGACTTACACAGACAAACCGTCTACAATATCTGTGTCATGAACACGTCTCATAAGGCACTGAGACATGTATCAGCTATCAGAATACTCCTTGTATGTAAGTCAGACAAGGTCAACCTATAGAAAACATCACATGATTAAACATCTTTAATCCGATCTTGGCATTACAAAGAGGCAGAGTTTTAGCTGTGAACATTCTGAAACAGTTTAGTCTTTGCTGATTTAAACACGGACTGGGCGACTGACAAACTTTCAAAAGATATTCCATAAGAACCACTAGATATGAAAGAAGTTAGCGCCCTCTGCAGTGATCCAGTATGTACAGCAGTAAGATATGAAGCAGCAAAACCTAGACCCAAGAACTTGGCTGCGAGCAGCAGCAGGTAGAAAAAATTCTGAATCAACAGAAATTATCAAGAGAGGCGCTTGATTCAGACAGATTAAAGAGAGTCCTCTTACTTCAGGGAGCATATCTCAGCAATAATGGAAGAAAATATTAGAATGTTACCTTCTCTTTTGCTTATGTCGTCGTTAGTCAGAAGAGCGACCTAAATCATAACATATTGGTACCTGTGTTTCCATTATAAACAGACCACACACAGAGTTGTGACTGTTCTCATTTGATAAACATTATACAGTTAAGACAACTTCATCGCCTGATTCACCGTTTATCAGCCTCTCAACAGTCAAATCATCAATCTCGATTAATGAAAGTGATGAGAACTTACGATTTTCAAGTTGAGATTATCCAGTTCCCTCTCCGCCACCCTTCTTCTGTCCGTCTCGTATTTTCTGCGAGAGTTCTCCGAGAGCTTGTCCAGCATGTTCGCTGAGGAAATGCCGTGAACTTGCCTGCACGAGCCGCCGCTGCCGCTGCTGCCGCTGCTGCTGGTAATATCACGTGGTCGACTTGTGGTGTGTCCTGACGCTTGTCTGACAGCAAGACTGAAAGTGGACAGCGCTGCTGCAGCTGGTGGCGGTAGCTCATGTTGTGGTGACAACAAATGTGATGATGATGATGGTGATGTCGACGTGGGCGGAGACCGATGTTGTCGCTTCCAAAAATAGACCATATCTGCGTCACATTTTTTCCGTCTTCTGCTGTGGATATCCAGGTCCGAACTCTGCTATTTTGTGTACAGATCTAAAACACAAGAATGTTGTCCTGAGTGGAAGTCTAAAACATGAGGATGTTGTCCACGGTTGAAGTCTAAAACATGAGGATGTTGCTGAGTTCCTAGTAGTACGCAACTTTGAACTAGAAACCTGCGGACACAAAGAAAATTCTGACGTGCCGGAAACTACAGCAACAAAAGAAACGTGTGTGCGCATGCGCATGAGTTTATATTTTGTAAGGTTGGGAAGAGATTGAAAGTAGGAATGAATAAATAAACATCGAAAATAGGAAGGAATAAATAGACATTGAAAGTAGGAAGGAATAAAGAAACATTGAACGTAGGAAGGAGTAAATAAACAGTGAAAGTAGGAAGGAGTAAATAAACAGTGAAAGTAGGAAGGAGTAAATAAGCATTACTTTACGACATTCGCATTTTTTATTGGTAATACATGTAACCTGTCTTATCTAGGCACATCGGAACACTGAGAAACGGACATCATGCATGAGACCTGCTCTGACATGTAAGGACATGGAACACAAGCGCTCTCGTTGTGACAAGAAATAAGGAGCGTATTAGAATCGATTGCGGCAGAATCGAATAGAGTATTGCTAGCTAGTTGTGACAAAAAATCGAATACATCAGTGGTTTCCAAACTTTCTCAGGCCATGACCCATGAAGTCAACGAAACATCGCCATGGCCGCCTTGCTTCAACACTACCTGATAATAAAATAGAAACCTTCACATAATTTTATTATTCTACGCAGACCCTCACGTGACTTTCACAGACTCCACTTTGAGAACAACTGAAATACAGTATCGGAATTGATTATGACAGAAATCGTACAGAGTATAGGAATCTGTTGTGAAAGAACTCGAAAATAGTATTTAAATTGATTGTGACAGATCGAATATACTATTACAAATAGCTGTGAATCAGTGTTAGAGTTGGCTGTGACACAAATCGAATGGGCAGAGTATTGTAGATGTGAGAACTGAATAAAGGCCTGACACAGGAACAAATATATCTGACCTTTTTTTCAGTTTGTTGTCTTTTGCTATGCTCAGAAAATACAGATTAAAGTGATCAGCAAGTCTACAGATCTTCACAGAAACAAGCAGCAAAAATACAAGACAGCCATCAGGTTGTAGTTGAAATAGAAAATACGAGACAGCCATCAGGTTGTAGTTGAAATAGAAAATACGAGACAGCCATCAGGTTGTAGATGAAACAGAAAATTGCAATGTCACCGGCCCCCAGCAGTCAGCGCACGTATTTGTTTACAGGATACTGAACTGTCTCGTTTTCATGATACAGGAACCTTTGAACAAAACGACTAAACGACAAATACGTGAGAGATTGTCCAAAAAGATAGCACATGTAATGGCAGCTAACCGTGCACTAACTTAATCTGGCAATTTAAGGTCTGGGCGAAGAACGTGCAAAATAAGTCCACATGATAACAATAATAATAATAAGTCAATAACAATAAAAGTGACTATCTACATAGAGTTTGTCTCATTTATTATAGCATTTTATATGTCCATCTACACAATAAAGAAGAACAACTATATCCATACTACAAGAACTTAATATTGAATAAGGCTGGCTAGTAAAGAGAATTAAAGAGAGAAAACTTAAATATTTTGGACACATTAAACGTCATGATAATCTAGAGAAGACTATCTTGGAAGGGTACATAATGGGAAAAAGAAAGAGAGGAAGACCAAGGCGAAGATGGCTGCAAGACACCGTTGATGATCTGCAAATAGATGCATCAGCAGCAGGCCATCTTGCTCACAACCGGGAGGCCTACAGGAGTGCTGTTAGGGAGGCAAAGTTCTGCAAGGGACATCCAAATAAATGAACGAGTGAATCTGCACAATAGCTGTTACTTTTCCGTCACTTTTTATATGTACAGTGTTCTCGTGCTTAATGTAACACACAATAATTAGTGTATGAGTATATAACTATACACGGAGCCACTGCAGTAAAGCTGTGATACCAAAATGTACAAACTAGGAACAAAAAGTAGGAACAGCTTTATTACTTAACGAGTACACAGTTGTGACGTTTCGACATGAGCCTTAATCATACAAATACAAACAGGACGAAGAAATAGAGAGAGGAAATAAAATATAAATATACATGAATGCTATGTTAAACAATTGTTTTTAATGAATAGAGCACTTAGATCTAACTTGTAATAAAGCTGTGACTTTTCCGACGCTGTGTGTCAGAAATGCGCATGGTGGAATGTAGAGAGTATTTAACTGGAGATTTGAGATGTGTGATAGGTCATTCGTAACTGAGAGTGCTGGGTGGGGAACCGTGGAGGGGAGAGAGAGTGATACAATGGTAATCTAGCCGGGAGAAGGTGAAATATGTGAATATAGTTGGGGATAGGGGTTGTAATGTGATTCTGTAAAAAAGTTCTGAGTTATGTGTAACAAGTGAGAAGGGAGTGGAACTTAATGGGGAGGGATTCTGATTGTGGAAGACGAGAATGTTAGGTGTAGCTGAATAATGAGTTCAAACTATGTGGTTCCAGAGTCCCATATTCCTGAATGTATCGGTTCTCAAGCGCTAGACGGCTTGCGTCATCTGCGCGACATTTTTTGATGGCGGTTACCAGAAAGTCAGATTTTCTCTGTGGTTTGGGCCCTTTATATGATTCGGGACTGGTTTCGAAGCATGCTGAGTGATATCGTACAAATGTTTTTGCATGCGGTCCTCTAATCTGAGGCCAGTTTTACTGATGTAAGTTATTCTGCTTATTTTACATACAATGACATATATCACATTGCGAGACTCGTGTGAGAATCCCTCATGGAGAGTGAGGATAGTTTTGGGAAAGATGATTGTTTTCGTTTGCCAGACTACATGGCAGGTAACAGGGCGAGGGCGGTTACATTTTCTGGTGCCAGCATATTCTAGGTTTCGCTTCAAGTGGCTGTGGACGAGGACGTCCTTAAGATTTGGTTCCCGTTTGTATGCTAATAGGGGTGGATCAGAGAAGATGTCGCGTGTGGCGGGATCGAGTTGGATTAATGGCGGATGATGATAAAGAATTTTATTAACCATCTGACCATGTGGGTGAAAAGGAAGTACTAACTTAACTCTGTTAGATGGGGTAACAGGTTTTTTCCTGAATGTTTCTTTGCGTCTCATTGGTTGGATGCGGTTGAATGCTTTCCTAAGGACATTTTCTGAGTAGCGGCGATGACGGAAAAATTCTAATAAATTCTAACAGTGGTAGTTTCTTGATTAATGTATTATTCAAACCTATATTACTGCTTTGACTGTTGTTTTCTCTAGATGTCTCTCAGATAGACAGATAAAACGAGAAACACGAGAAACACTGTGCAAATAAAACGCTACAGCAAACACGAGAAACACTGTGCAGATAAGATGTTACGAAAACGTAACAGATATTGTGCAGACAGACGGATAAAACGCGACAGTAAACACTAAAATCTATAAACTAGGAAAAAAGCAGGAACAGCTTTATTATTTAACGAGTACACAGTTGTGACGTTTCGGCGTGAGTCTTAATCATACAACAACAAACAGGACAAAGAAATAGAGAGAGGAGATAAAGTATAAATTCACCTGAATGCTATGTTAAGCTGTAGCTTGTAAGAAGTTGTGATTTGTCCGACGCTGTCTGTCAGAAATGCGCATGGTGGAGTGTAGAGAGTATTTAATGTATTATTACATTAATCAAGAAACTAGCACTGAATATTACTATTAATCAAGAAACTAGCAAACATTTCAGTAAGACAAGTACTGATGTATTATAAAAGCCAACAAAAAAACCAGCGGTAGATATACTACAGTCAGCCATAAGACGATGTCACAAGAAAGTGACTGTTAAATCTGGTGAATTAAAAATTGTAACATATTTTCTATCATTAGAGAGTCCAATAATATTACAGTACTGAGAAGGTAGATCTATCAGGTGCAAGACGCATTCACGGCATCTGATGTTGATTGTCTTTGACCTTTCGGTCAGAGAGGAGTTCAAAATGGGGCCCTCTGAGACCTTCTCTTGCGTCCTGCAAGGATATTATGATGTAACTTATTTTTAAAAAATAATTCATGTTGCCAAAGTAAGAAATGATCATAGGCCCGGTTGATTGTGCGATCGATCGTAAAATTCCCTGCAGTGTCTTATACTACAAAGCCCGGCTGCTTTAGATGAGGCCCTAGCTCTACTCGTGGATACAGCTGTGGCCCTTCGCTCTTTGAAGTTGGACCCCTTGAACTAGAGTGTGATATGGTCAGAATCACACCTGCCCAACTCTGTAGAGGGTAGAGGGGAGGGGGAAGGGGCGCTGGGCTGTGATAGGACTTGAACGACAGTGAGGAACTAACGAACTAACCACATCACCACTCTGTACAGGCTGATTGGGGGCGCTGGGCTGTGATAGGAATTGAACGACAGTGAGGAACTAACGAACTAACTATATCATCTCCTTGGGCAAGGTGACAATAAAATTGGAAACTGGAAAATGTCGAAAATAAACTGGTAAAATAAGGCCAAAAAAGAGAGATATCTGATGCCAAGTTTAGCAGCAAATAATAGTAAAAAAATGCTTGGTAACTTTAAACTGCTGGAATCAACAGACATCTGAATGTCTGATGTGAGCTGCTGAAGCAGACTGATAACACGCAGAAAGCTCCTGTCACAAAATTCGTGAAAAAAAAGCAACAACTCACAAGACCTCCGGGAGTCATGACCCAGAGGGGCCCACCCCCCTTAGAGTGTCAGGAGTTTAATATGGCCGAAACACTTGTCTGAGGGGGGGTACTTCCTCTGATGATCTGAAGGGGTTTTGTTGTTGTTCCGTTCTCTAAGGTAGAGTGTTCCCTGCATACGTTACCTTTCATCGCTCAAGCTAAGTCTAACAGACACTCAATCTGTGTACAACAATTACTCCACCTGTGACTAACTATAAAACCAGCTGTGACAAACGATTACTAAATCTGTGACTAACAATCACTCAAGCTGTGATTAACAATCACTCAAGCTGTGACTAACAATCACTCAAGCTGTGACTAACAATCACTCAAGCTGTGACTAACAATTACTAAATCTGTGACTAACAATCACTCAAACTGTGACTGAGGCCAGAATCAGGTGAAACTGAATTCTTGAATGTTTCGCTCATGCTTATGTCCATGTAACACAACAACAACAACGACCTACCTTACAAGCCCCGATGTGAACTGACAGACCAGTGAGAATGTCACCCAGTGCTAAAACTGACGTGCTATAAATATCCTTTTACGGCCGAGATTTTGTCCAGCTCGTGAACTTTTGATGATTCTCGCTGCGCATCACAAGATATCCCCCCTAATTCCTCGCTCTTACACCGCGCCATCGATCACCCGCGAGGAAGGATAAGACGCAGCGCTTTATATTCTCTACCCACATATCGCTTCAGACCTTGCTGGCAACGTACTCTCGCCTCGGGTAGCAATGCTAGCCCGGGGATCCGTCACAGTTAGCAGAATTTGAGTTCCATTATTTTTTTTTCGACATCTCATAAAGAAACATTAATTTTCATACTACAGAGAAACAGACATACAGACCTTGCAGTCACTGAGACAGATATGCAGGAAGACAGAACGACAGAATAACTGGTAGCTATGCAGGCAGACAGGCAGACAGACATTCAGACAGAAAATTAAAGCAAATTTGTGTCATAAACTGTAACGGTGTAAATAAAAGAATTCTAAGTTTGTAGGTTTGTATCTCACTGTAGTTAGTTGGGTTTGCTAATATTACTAAAACTTTGAGACGTTTAGTAGGTTGTGTCTCACTGTAGTTAGTTGGGTTTGCTAATATTACTAAAACTTTGAGAAGTTTGTAGGTTTGTGTCTCACTGTAGTTAGTTGGGTTTGCTAATATTACTAAAACTTTGAGAAGTTTGTAGGTTTGTGTCTCACTGTAGTTAGTTGGGTTTGCTAATATTACTAAAACTTTGAGAAGTTTGTAGGTTTGTGTCTCACTGTAGTTAGCTGGGTTTGCTAATATTACTAAAACTTTGAGAAGTTTGTACATTGTGTCTCACTGTAGTTAGTTGGGTTTGCTAATATTACTAAAACTTTGAGAAGTTTGTAGGTTGTGTCTCATTGTAGTTAGTTGGGTTTGCTAATATTAAACTTTGAGAAGTTTGTACATTATGTCTCATTGTAGTTAGTTGGGTTTGCTAATATTACTAAAACTTTGAGAAGTTTGTAGGTTGTGTCTCACTGTAGTTAGTTGGGTTTGCTAATATTACTAAAACTTTGAGAAGTTTGTACATTGTGTCTCATTGTGATCAGTTCGGTTAATAGTACTAAAACTGTGAGAAACTGCGTAACTAAAGATATCCGACAACTTTCACAGAAGATGAGATCTACTTGCTTCGATAACACTTCTAAGAAGAGAAAGTCTTCGTTGTTAACCGTCATCATCGTCATTCTTCTTCTTATTATTATTATTACTACAGCATTATTATTTATGGTAAATGTTAGTCTTGTAAGTTGTATCATCAGCATGTATAAACAATTGCCTGTGCGTGGCTGAGAATTTCCTGTGTAGCAATTTTTTTTTTAATTGCGTTTTTTTTTTCTTGGCTATGGCAGAGAACGTCATCAGATCAAAATTATTATTTTTGTTTGTTTAGTCTGATGTTTCTAGCTTAGTTATAATTGCCCGCTGGTTTAGTCTGATGTTTCTAGCTTGGTGATAATTGCCAGCTGGTTTAGTCTGATGTTTCTAGCTTAGTGATAATTGCCCGCTGGTTTAGTCTGATGTTTCTAGCTTAATGATAATTGCCCGCTGGTTTAGTCTGATGTTTCTAGCTTGGTGATAATTATCCGATGATTTATAGTTTCTTACAACTATTCATCTACTGCTTCAGAGACCACGTGTCCTTCAAGTAGTGTAAACAAATGACTGCTGGGAAGCAGCAACCACAGTTCAACACTCAGCTAATTTTCTGATGACGTCGCTGATTAAACGAGCTTTATGCTGCCAGATCAAGAATTGCATCCCCTCCGCAGTTAAGCTACTTTTCTCCTGTCAATGCAAGAATTTGGTCCCTCACTAAGCTACTTTTCTCCTGTCACTGTAAGAATTGCACCCCTCACTAAGCTATTTTTCTCCTGTCACTGTAAGAATTGCACCCCTCACTAAGCTACTTTTCTCCTGTCACTGTAAGAATTGCACCCCTCACTAAGCTACTTTTCTCCTGTCACTGTAAGAATTGCACCCCTCACTAAGCTATTTTTCAGCTGTCACTGTAAGAATTGCTTCCGTCATTAAACTAGATGGGGAAGTATTTATTCACGAAGTATTGAAGCAAAGATTAATGCACATTCTGTGCTAAAATGAATTATGATAAAGATTTATTCAGAACTTACATATACCTCTTAAGTGAAGATTTATGATTTGTTTATGTTAATGAATTCCAAAAAATAAATAGTTATTATTTTATGCAAACGAAGCAACGTAAAGACTCCGTGATGTAGGGTGTAAATGTCATCTGGCAGAGATTTATGTTAACGTATGTAAATGAGTTATGTATTATGTTGAAATAGGACAAATAAAGACGTAAGACCCTGGTGTATCATAAACATGGATGCCTGCAGGACGAGCTGCATTTTCCACGAATAAATAATCAATAGCGTTTTCTTGTGACATCAACGAAATCTCAGCATGTTTCTCGGCACAATTATCACAGAAAAAATATGGCCATCAAGTTTTACATTTTTTGAGGGCGTAATAACCATACAGGTGTTCGGCAAGATTGCTTTTGCTAAATGATATTTCTTCATTGACACATGGAGGTCAAGATTAGCTTACAGAATCCAATCATGGAGTGGATGGATGAAGACAAGTGATACATCACATTAACGATGTTTCTTCGGTTGAGAAAGCCATTCAGAACACAAAGGTCAACGGGTTTTCTAACATTTGCTATTTCAGAGAAATCTCTTGCAATTTAATTGTTTGTTTTGTTTCCTTGAGCCAGACATTTCTACATTGTCAATCCGGTATGTACAAAATCAGTCCGATTTCTGTATAGGCTGATTTTTCAACAAAATCAGAATTGTTCTCAGCTCAATCAATCTGATATTTACAGAATCAGTCTGTTATCTGAACAATCAGTAACATTTTTTTACACAATCAGTCTGAAATCTGCACATTGAGTCTGCCTAAACAATAAGTATGATATCTATATATTCAGTCTAATTATCTACACAATCAGTTTAATATCTACATATTTAATCGGATTATCTACATAATTGATCTCATTTAATTGTAAAGCACAAATTTCGGAAATAGAAACAAAAATATTTGCCCGTCTTTGTCGGTGCGAAACACTCAAATTTTTTGGTGTTTTATTTATGGGATAAAAAGTTGATATTATCATCTTTTTATATCCTTCCCGTGCCGTTAAACGTCACATAGGGCTAGCAAAGTAGTTCGTCAATTTTTCCTGTCTTCGGCGAGTCTTTCAACCTCATCAAAGGATTTTATGCCTGTTAATTTGGCCTCTCTTAATAATGTCCTCTTCAGAGTTTCACGCGGTCTGCCTCTTTTCCTTTGGCCTGTTGTGTTCCACATGATAGCTTCTTTTGGGATACTCTGATCATTTCTTCTCATCAAGTGACCAACATATGTCCATCTCCTTTTCCTGATCACCCATGAAACTGGTGAAACATGTGATATTATCATAGTGGTCACTTATATCCATACATATTTCAGTTACCAAGATGATGTTTTAATGGCACAGACATGTAGATAATTTCTAAGTAGAACATATATTTCTAAATAAGACAGATAATTTCTAAACGCGACAGATTTTAGCATCTTTTTGAAGCAATTAAGACTGTTCTATTTTAATACTACCAATTCATATCGGCATTCAATTAAATGTGTTGTTACATATATGGAAGGGCGTCGTCGTCGTCGTTGTCATCATCATCATCATGAGCCGTGCAGACTGGCGTTGGCTATTATGCTTCTCCAGGGTACACGATCCTTCATGCAGGCCATCAGCTCAGTTGGTGATCTCCTCTCACACCATCCCGTCAGACTGTCCAGTATCATTTCTCTTGGTCTTCCTCTTGATCTTTCTCCTTCTATTTTTCCTGTGGCTATAATATTTTCAATGCCCCCACTTCTCATTGCATGTCCTATGAAAGTGCATTGTCTCTGTCTTGTCTTTTTGACAAGATTTTGTGTCTCTCCAGCTCTTCTCATACATTCTTCATTAGTTATTTTTGCTGTCCAGGGGATTCGCAACATTCTTCTAATAAACCACATTTCTGCTGCTTCCAATGATTTTTGTGCAGACTTGCCTATTGTCCATGATTCACTTCCATATAACAAGATAAGTTCAATATAGCATTTTTGGACTCGTTTTCTAACATTCATTGATAAAGATGTGTTGGATATGTTTTTCATTCTCTGAAATGCAGTCTTTGCTTGGCCTATTCTGTTCCTAATTTCTGTTCTGCATTTCCCATCTGAAGTTATTACTGCTCCAATGTATTTGAATTTCTGCACCTGCTTTAGAATAATTCCGTTTAATTTTATACTGCATGTTGGTGGATTCTGTTTCTTAGATATAACCATAATCTCTGTCTTTTTGATGTTCAAAGTAAGGCCTTTCTGTTACCTTTCTTTGGCGACTTTATCCAAGAACTTTTGCAGGTCTTGCTGGTTCTCAGCTATCAGTACTGTGTTGTCATCATACCGAAGGTTGTTAATATTGTATCCTCCAATTTTTATGCCTGGTTCTGTGATGACCGTACTTAGAATATTCTCAATGTACAGAGAAAAAAAGGTCTGGAGATAGTACACATCCTTGTTGCACCCCTTGTTTTATAGGTTGATATGGGAGGCGTACCAAAAGTAAATTTACAAAGCATGTAACGTTCATAAAAGTGATGTCGGAATAATAGACATGGTTGCAGAATGTTTATATCTGTCCATGGGCGACGCCATGCCGGGTGGCAGCACCGTGCAGCACTGTCTAGGTGACATGCGTCAGTTAAAGCTGGAGGGTCGACCGCAGCAGTGGTTCAAACAGCCAGATCATGCTGTGATACGATTTCTGAACGTGAAGCAGGTGCCAGGTGTGGACATTCATCGCTATCAGGTTGAAGTCTATGGAGGCAGTGTGATGGTTCGGCAGCTTGTGGCAAAGCGGTGTGCAGAATTTCGAACCGGAAGGAGGGCAACCATTAAGATAGCACGGAGTGGCAGACCTACGACAGCAGCTGCGGCGGCGAACAAAACGCACATCGAACGTGCAATATGGAGAAATGGCTGTGAAGAAGTGACGAGTGACTGTGAAAGAACTGACGCATGACTTGAGTCTGTCACGTGGAACAGTCCAGAATGATTGCGCAGTTGGGATTTCAGAATTGTGTGCACGATGGGTCCATCCAGCCCTTTCAAAGGGGCGCAGGCTGAAGAGAAGACCACACATCCCCGTCACTCCTGCAACAATATAACATTCACGGCCAAGGCTTTCTGAAATGTATTATCACCGGTGACGAGACATGAGTTCACAATAACGCCCCAGAATCGAAACGTGCAAGCACAAAATGAAAGCATCAGTGTCCCTATGAACCAGGCAATTCAAGGTCGCACTGTCTGTTGGCAGGGTGATGGCTGTCGTGTTCTGGGATCAGAAAAGGGATGTTGTTGGCCGATTTCCTGGAAAGGGAAGCAACAGTTAATGAAAACTTTACCAGCTGCTGTCATATGCCGTCGCCCATGACTGCTGACAAAAGATGAGTTGCTCCTCCATGTAGCACTCACTCACACACGGCCGCTTCGATTCGGGAACTCTTGCAACATTTTCGATGGGACAAATGTCTCAATCGTCGCGGCGACCAGGTGAAAAAATAAGGCGCCCATCTTGGAACACATTATGTTATGTCCAGATAAGTTTTGTTCTTCAATTAATAACCTTTATTTTTCTCTTCACTTAATAACCTTTGTAAACTTACTTTTTAGACGACCTTGGTATAAATATATAAAATCTTCAACTTTCGATATTTCGACTTTACCATGTTACGACAAGATACTCAGACAGTAGAAATCTTACTTCAGTTCTGAACTGCTTGCTTCAGAGAAATATGACAAGAAGACACAGACTTTACAGTCAAGACTTGATACCTTCATGAGGAACACAATGTCTGCTAATCCATCAACAAGTGTCCATGCCCCAGTAACTTCTATCAACTATTATCAAGCCCCGTCAGAAGAGAGAGAAACGCTCGCTGTAGTATCCTCATCATCTAAGAATTAATGTTTGTTTAATGCTTCAAACATTCTTCAGGTCCAGTGAGCTTTCACCTGTGTAAGTTAATAGTGAGCTTTCACCTGTGTAAGTTAATAGTGAGCTTTCACCTGTGTAAGTTAATGGTGAGCTTTCACCTGTGTAAGTTAAAGGTGAGTACCCATTCTTCCTGTTTTTCACCATCAGTACAACATTTAACTCTTTCAGTTCAAAACAACACTGACAGTTCTAGAAGATCCAGCACTGAGGCGAATCAATGCTCCAAGCAATATGTAGTCAAAGTCTAAATAAAATAAAAAAGCATATTTCTAACCATATCCAGATTTATAAATTACGCATAACTTCCTACTAGCTTCTTTATACTAAAATTTCTCATCAAAATGTATTCCGACATAGCATAACAATAAATTCAGGAATGAAAGATGAGATATTAAACACTTTATAGACTTATGTGATATGATTTTAACCAACTGTGGGCTAGTGTAAGTGTTCTGGGCACGTTTAAGGCAGCTATGCTAAGCTCTGATGTTCAGTACTCAAGGAATATTAAACGCATTTTTGACTTACAATATTTGTAACATAGTGTCTTGTAAGTTATGACTGCAGTGTGACAGTGTGGAGACTGTCTCAATTATTTCAATAGTAGGAAATTTCCGAATTCCTGTCCGTACGAATGAAAGCCGAAGACGAACGAAGAAAGCCGAGTTGGAGAAATTCGTAATCTGTCGATACGAACTCTTGCGAGACTTAGTATCACATGATTTCCAATCGAGAAGAATAGATTCATTTTCTGTCGGATCGCTGGTCCGAGATCGTCTCAGCTGGACACAGGCCCATATGAAGTGGCCCAGGTTAACGCGGAGGCCATGTTAGAAGCCAGTCTCCACTAGGATACGTGAGTGAGCATTTTATCTGTGATGTATTATTCCACTTGTGTATTCAGAATATTTTGATGTGAATATGTTAGATATTTTGTCCTGTTTTAATAGAAGTTCAAGATTTGTGGTAGAAATAGTGTCCCAGTATCATCAGGTGTAGGCTAAGATAACTGACTTTTTGTAAAGTTTCAGTACTATATTTCTATGCAGGAAACTCTCTACTGTAGAGAGCGGAACAACAGCACAACTCCTTCAGATCATCAGAGGAAGTACCCCCTCCTCAGACGATCTGAAGGAGTTGTTTTGTTCTGTTTAATTCTACATTAGATATTATCTAGCGATTTAAAGGTGTTTGTAGAACTCAGGATTTTGATATTTTCATTTATCAAATATGAAGAAATAGGACTTCTTACATTTATTTTTCTACCACGTGGTATCTAAATTAGGTGATTTTCTGGTATACTACAGGCATCTACTTCTTTTAACTAAATTTATCGGATGTAAATTCTTACTAGTTTAGGAGTGTACTAATGTAATGAATTGTAAGATTTACTGGACGGAATCTAAGGTAGCTATTAATTTGTTTCCAACTTTCAGGACACAACCCGCAAAATGTTGCCAGCAGGTTGGCTGTGTCCTGGGCGTATGGCTACACGAGAAAATAATGTATAATTGCAAGAAAAAATAACGTGTAGTTATAAGGAGATAATGTGTGTTTTGATAAGAGGAGAAAACGATGCTAAGTTTGAGGAGAAGATCATCAAGTTTGGTTGCATGAGGAAATAGTTGATGGCTTTATGAGGATCTATGATTTAGGGATAATTCAGAGTTATGAGCAATTAGTGTTTCACTGACAGTTCTGGTTAAGTAGGGTGTGGTTCTGTATTAGTCCACAAAAATCATGTTGTCCCTGACAGCATCCATTCATTTTACTCTACAGTTTTTGTGTTCTTTATTATTTTTGTGGTGGTGGTGGTGGTAATAGTAGTAGTGGAGCACAAGCGATGAGATCACTTTGGGCTATGACACAGGTAGGAACAAATACGTTACACACCTGAGTTCCCCTGGTTAGGGTTAGGCAACGGACTCGGCAATGGGTCACCCCTCCCCCAACTTTTAGTAGAAGTCACAAGTCGTCAGCCCTTGCCCTGCTATCCATCTTGTCTATCTACAAAGTCCCCAAAGCCACAGCCGCCACTCACTGGCTCCACGATGAATACAACCACATGCTCTTCAGTACCACATCATCATCTCTATATTAGATCATCATTCACTCATGTCCCCTCTTCGCGCATCATCCATACTCACGCCACCAGAATAGTATTGTTATAGCCTTGTATAATAGGATACTATTGTTACTAGTATTGTTAATGTTATTATTATTACTATTAGCATTTTATTATAGTTATGATTGTTATCGATAAGTATTAAGAAACGATGGAAATTTTGAGAACGGTAGAAGAGGAACAATCCCACAGTATTAGCAGTATTATGATAGAATTAAGTAGATAATTAGAAATACTAGACATAATGAAGCTGAGAGAAAGACAGGTTAAAGAGATACACCCAGGTTATAATAGTCCTGAAACGACTAAACTGAATGATTAAATCAACAATACGGAGATAGACAGACGGAGACTGTGCAACAGATATCCTCTACAGGTATCGCAAACACCTGATACTGGATAAGAAGAGTTTACCCACGCCAGAAAGTTGAATAGACGGATTTGACGCAATAGACTTACTGACAGGTGAAGCATATTTGCCACTCTTAGGGAGCATTTACACACATGAATAGCCAGCGGACCAATAAAATGACCAAAGGGAGTGGACGACTTCTCCCGAAGTCCAATCAGTATGTAGTCAACCAGCTGACCAGTATAAAGATATAGAGGTGTGTCCTATTGGACAACTGACCTACGATATATAAGCCAGGCATTCAGTTTTGAAAAAAGAAAGACAAAGAAAAGAGATAAAAGAAGAGTATAAGGATAAATAGCAGAATAACGACAGACAGAACAGTTAGACAAGTACAGAAAATAGTTATTCAGGAGATACAGAAGCAGTTTAGAACCAGAAGTAGTTTAGGACAGACAGAACAGTTAGACAAGTACAGAAAATAGTTATTCAGGAGATAGAGAAGCAGTTTAGAACCAGAAGTAGTTTAGGACAGACAGAAGATGAAAAGCGACTATTAGTACAGAGTGAGAAATACAGAAGATTCGATATTTTTAGAACTTTGTTTCTCATTGTGATACTTGTGAAACTCGTTTGATGAGTATTAAAAATAAACTATAATTTTATTCAATAACGAACATTCTGAATTTTGTAGTGATTATGTGTGTTAAGATTTCAGTCTTGTGGCGAACCACATAGTATCACGTGTAGTGACATTTTGAATTGTTGAAGTGAACAAAAAGAAGACTTAGTAATGTGCATTAATAATTTTAAAGTGACACGGGATATCAAAAGTTGTCGCGGCCAAAGATTAAAATAGAAGTGAGAGAAAGTGAACCTAACGATCATATAAGAGAACAATAAAAACTACAGTAAATTCAACAGAGATCTCTACTTAATTACAACATTATCCAGCAATAACATTAAAATAATATATATCCTCGACTTACGATGGGTTCATCGAAACATAAACTCCATCGTAAATCGAGTAGCAGCTGTTTCAAGGTAACTTCTGTACAGGCATAGACCGTAGATTGATTAAAAATAAGTACTTGTACGAACCTGATTTCTAAATGGGAGCAAAAATTCTAGACATTTCTGTATGCGACGAAGGCTGCTATATAATAAAGCCCTTTTGTTGTTGTGCTGCTGTTGTTGTTTTTGTTTTTGTTATGGGAGAAAGACTTCTGAGTAAGATAAAGAAAGTCGTACATTTTCTGGCATCCGCTATTAGTAGCAACGTAATAGTTCACTGTGGAAGTTGCGTGCAGACTTCTATAAAAATAGCTTTTTCCTTGGTAGAATGAAAGCCCGGATCCACGCAGGAAGAGAACTGCACTTTGTTTTCTCTTCTAACTATTCATTTCAGGGGCCGGTCCAGAAAAACTGTTCCGCCATTGTGAGTATCAATACACGAGAACATGGCGAGAGAGTTTAGGACGAGGTAGAGCAAAAATGGAAGTGAAGAAATTGTGAGTTAGATGTTTCTATGATTTATATAGAAAGAGATGGCCAACGTTCAGGATGTCTATGTCGCAATAAGACAAAACAAAGTTGAAAGTGAGAAAAAAATTAGTAAGGATTTATGTCTGATCTGACCTCTATAATGTCGCAGGTCATCTGTTTGCGGTCACGTAAATGATTGATATCGTAGTTTTCGTTTTACTTTTATCCTCTGTTTCGCTGTGTATTTTATCTTCTATCCCCTGTTATTTTATCTCGTGTAACTCTCTGTATTTTATCTTCTATCCCCTGTTATTTTATCTCGTGTAACTCTCTGTATTTTATCTTCTATCCCCTGTTATTTTATCTCGTGTAACTCTCTGTATTTTATCTTCTATCCCCTGTTATTTTATCTCGTGTAACTCTCTGTATTTTATCTTCTATCCCCTGTTATTTTATCTCGTGTAACTCTCTGTATTTTATCTTCTATCCCCTGTTATTTTATCTCGTGTAACTCTCTGTATTTTATCTTCTATCCCCTGTTATTTTATCTCGTGTAACTCTCTGTATTTTATCTTCTATCCCCTGTTATTTTATCTCGTGTAACTCTCTGTATTTTATCTTCTATCCCTTGTTATTTTATCTCGTGTAACTCTCTGTATTTTATCTTCTATCCTCTGTTATTTTATCTCGTGTAACTCTCTGTATTTTATCTTCTATCCCCTGTTATTTTATCTCGTGTAACTCTCTGTATTTTATCTTCTATCCCTGTTATTTTATCTCGTGTAACTCTCTGTATTTTATCTTCTATCCCCTGTTATTTTATCTCGTGTAACTCTCTGTATTTTATCTTCTATCCTCTGTTATTTTATCTCGTGTAACTCTCTGTATTTTATCTTCTATCCCCTGTTATTTTATCTCGTGTAACTCTCTGTATTTTATCTTCTATCCCTGTTATTTTATCTCGTGTAACTCTCTGTATTTTATCTTCTATCCCCTGTTATTTTATCTCGTGTAACTCTCTGTATTTTATCTTCTATCCCTGTTATTTTATCTCGTGTAACTCTCTGTATTTTATCTTCTATCCCTGTTATTTTATCTCGTGTAACTCTCTGTATTTTATCTTATATCCCTGTTATTTTATCTCGTGTAACTCTCTGTATTTTATCTTCTATCCCCTGTTATTTTATCTCGTGTAACTCTCTGTATTTTATGTTCTATTCCGCTATGTATTTTATCTTGTGTATCACTGTGTAGTATCTCTGTGTATTTTAACTTATATTTCACTGTTTATTTTATCCTAAAGTAAGAGAACACGGTTGTGTAGGATTAGACCTCGAACAAAATCGTAGACAAAGCACTTTAGTGGGACTTGAGAGAAAGAAAAATCACAAGAGAATTACCTGGGATTCGAACCACGGACTCCGGTAGGACGAACAGCCGTCTAGCCACGTATTTTATCTTGTGTTCCGCCGTGTATTTTATCTTGTGCTTTATCTGGTGTTTCGCTGTGTATTTTCTCTGTTGTGTTTCTCTTTGTATTTTATCTTGCTTTTCGCTGCGTATTTTATCTTCTATTCTGCTGTGTACTTTATTTTTTATTTCTCTGTGTATTATGGCCCTTGTATTTCTCTGTGTATTTATTGTTGTGTTTCTCTGTGCAATTTATCTTGTGTTTCGCTGTGTATTTTCTCGCTTGTGTTTCTCTAGTTTTTTTTTCTGTTGTGTTTATCTGTGTGTTAACTTTGCTTTGTTATGTGGCTTTGTTGTTGTTGTTGTTGTTGTTGTTTTGCTTTTTATTTGTTTTAATTTTACATTTATATGTTTTGTCACGACTCAGAAGAGTTTATGTCTCAGTGATAGTCTGGAGAGTTTAGGTCTCAGTGATAGTCTGGAGAGTTTAGGTCTCAGTAATAGTCTGGAGAGTTTCTCTCTCTCTGAACCTTAAGTGCCCAGGGCACATGGGGCTTCCGCAAGGGTTTTCCACAAATGCCTGTCCTTCGCCTTTTTTTCTGCTCTTGCCCAGGTGAGCCCTCTATTGCTCAACATCCTTTCTGTTGTTCTTCTCCACGTCTCTTTTGGTCTACCCTTACTTCTGCTCCCCTGTGGTGTCCATCTTAGTGCTATTTTTGGTAGTGAGTTGTCAGTCATTCGGAGCACATGTCCCAACCATCGCCAGCGTCTTTCCTCAATAATTGTTGTCAGTGGTTTCATCTGCATTTCTGCTAATAAGATGTTATTTCTTATGGTGTTTGGCCAAAATATTTTTCTAATTCTTCATAAACATTTAGTCTGGAAAGATTCAACTTGTTTTCTATGGTTTTGGTGATTTTCCAGCATTCACTTCCATAGAGTAGTACACTTAGAACATTACTCTTAAATATCCTGATTTTCATATTTATGCTTAGTTTATTTGATTTCCATACATTCTGCAGCATTGCAAAAGCCTGGTTTGCTCTAGTAAGTCTGCTGTTGATGTCCTCTGTGCTGTCTCCATTTTCTACTACTCTGCTGCCAAGGTATACAAATGCGTTGACCTCCTCCACTAACTTGTTATCTACTCTGAGTACATTTCTGTTGTTCACATTTTGCTTCATTAACTTTGTCTTTTCTACATTGATCTTTAGTCCTATGTTGTTTGCATTCTGTGTTAGCTTGTTTATTTTATCTTGCATATCTTTGTGACTGCTTGATAATAGACAAATGTCGTCCGCAAAGTCAAGGTCCTCCAGCACTGTGTCAAGGGTCCATTGTAATCCTCTGCGTTCGTCTGATGTTGCCTCCTTCATTAACCAGTCTACTGCCAAGATAAATAATGTTGGTGATAGTACACATCCCTGTTTCACTCCTGTTTGTACCCTAAAGCTGCTGGAGGTATGTTCTCCACAAATAACTTCGCACTGAAAACCCTCGTATAGGGCTTTGATTACATTAACTATTTTATGGGGGAGGCCATGCCATCTTAGGATTTTCCACAGTGCATCTCTGTTAACACTGTCAAAGGCTTTCTCAAAATCTATGAATAATGCATATGTTGTACTATGCCACTCATTTGCCTGTTCTAATATTTGTCTAAGTACAAATATGTGGTCTATGCATGATCTTCCTTTCCTAAATCCTGCCTGCTCTTTCCGAAGTTTTTCCTCAAGTGTTGGTACAATTCTGTTGATGATTATTCTGCAAAATACTTTACTGGTGAGTGACAGTAGGGTAATGCCTCTCCAGTTCCCGCAATCTCTGAGGTCACCCTTCTTTGGTAGTTTTACTATAAGACCAGTTTTCCACTCCTCTGGGGCTTTTTCTAAATCCCAAATTTGTTGTAATATCCGGCAAAGTTGTTTTGGTGTTTCTGTTTCTTCTGCTTTCAACATCTCAGCAGTCACTTCATCTTCACCTGGTGCCCTGTCTGATTTTAGCTTCTTTATCGCCTCCTTTACTTCATTTATTGTTATTGGTCCTGTATTGATGTTTAGTTCCGTTTTTGCTTCAGGTATGTCTATTGTTTGTGCTGCTTGTGTTCTGTTTAGTAGGGTGTTAAAGTGTTCCCTCCATCTTTCAATTGTTTCTTTTTCTCTACTGACCAGTTGTCCATTTTGTGTCCTTACTACACTTTCACACCTTGTGTTGAAGTTACCTGTCATCTGCTTTGTGATTTTATATATGGTTTTCATGTCATTTGTATATGCTGCTTTCTCTGCTGTTTCTGCTAAGTTGTCATAATATTGACGTTTATCTTGACGGCATGATTCCTTCACTTCTTTGTCTTTTTGTGCATAATTACTTAAAACTCGTTCTTTAAGCCGTTGTGATTTGGTGTTCAGTAATTTTCCCTTCATTTCTTTTCTTTGCTCTATCTTTTCCCATGTGGTCTCGCTTATCCATTCCTATTTTCTCCTTTTCCGATATCCCAGCACCTCTTTTGCTGTTTCCTGTAATGTTTTATTGAACTCTAATATGGACATTTCTGCTTCGTCTTGTAGGACACTGAAGCGGTTCTTAAGTACTATTGAGAATTCATTTCTTGTTTGCTGGTCTATCAGTTTTCTTGTATCAAAATGTATCTTTCTGTGTTTTCCGATTTTGGCTTTCCTTAATTTTAATTTTATTTTTGCTACCAGAAGGTTGTGATCACTTCCTACATCTGCTCCTTTCTTGCTCGCACATCTTGTAGTGACCGTTTCCACTTGTTGTTTATTAGTATGTGATCAATTTGGTTTTCTGTGGTTTTATCTGGTGACCTCCAAGTCACCTTATGGATGTTTTTGTGTTGAAAAATTGTCCCTCCGATGGTCATCATGTTTTCTTCACAGAAATTGCACAGTCTTTCTCCATTTTCATTTATTTCTCCGATTCCTTCTCTTCCCATGATTCTTCTTCTATCTTCATTTCCTTCACCTACTTTTGCATGGAAGTCGCCCAAGATGAGTAGCATATCATGCTTGGGTATTGTTTCTACTGTTGCTTGGAGGCTGTTGTAAAAATCTTCTTTTAATTCCTCTTCAGCTGCTTCTGTTGGTGCATAACAAACTATAATAGACAGCTTCGTGAATCTTGAGTTGAACCGTGCATATAATAATCTCTCATTTATTGGGGTCCATTTCAGCAATGCTCTTGATGTTTCTTTTGTTATAATCAATGCTACTCCTCCTTCATGAAGATCTTCTTTACCTAACCATATTATTGTATCTTCTGTGCGCTGTGTTGTTAATTTCCTTCTGCCTTGTCCTGTCCATCTTGCTTCTTGTATTCCTAGTATATCTAGTTTATATCTGTGCATTTCCTTGATGGTTTGTGCTAGTTTTCCAGTCTGGTTTAGTGTTGTTACATTCCAGCTGCCTATTTGCATCTTATGTTTAGGTTCCAGGAGGTCTGCAGTCGGGCTGGGGACTTCCAGTGGCTGGCTTTCATCCACAACCTTCATGGGCTCAGTTTCCTGATACGCATTTCTCCTTCCACCTGCATTTGCTTTTTCCCTTGCTTCCGTTTCTGTATCAGTCTGATAGTTTTTTTACCAGATAGGGTTGCTGGCCCTATGCTGAACCCTCCTTAGTCGCCTTTTACGATCATGCATGGTAGGGTACAGTGGTCCTATTCTTTGCAGATCCCGGGTACCACACGGGGGTCTGGAGAGTTTAGGTCTCAGTAATAGTCTGGAGAGTTTAGGTCTCAGTAATAGTCTGGAGAGTTTATGTCGCAGTGATAGTCTGGAGAGTTTAGGTCTCAGTAATAGTCTGGAGAGTTTAGGTCTCAGTAATAGTCTGGAGAGTTTATGTCTCACTAATAGTCTGGAGAGTTTAGGACTCAGTAATAGTCTGGAGAGTTTAGGTCTCAGTAATAGTCTGGAGAGTTTAGGACTCAGTGATAACCAGTGTAGATGTCAGTAAGAGACAGCCACACAGAACCAGGTATGAAGTTTAGCAGATACCACGTGCTACAGCGACATACAAATCCTTTGTTTCTTCTGAACCACATAAAACCTGGTGAAACAAGAAATAATGTTTCTGGCATGTTGCCAGGAGAAGCGTTGCCAACTTCGATAGTTTAGTCGGGACTCGAATGTGAGTGACAAACACATCACTGCAGAGCTTGACCTGTGACTTAACACTCTTGTGAGTGTGTGTGCGTGAGAGAGAGAGAGAGAAAGAGAGAGAGAGAGAGAAAGGCGATGAGAATCGTGGAGATATAAACACATATACATTAAAACAATCTGTGCTAAAGAAACAAACTATGTTGTCCAGGTTTAACGTTTCTCTTCGTACTGCTAGCGCTTATATCCTCATTTCTTGTTCTCCCTTTCGTAATGAAACTAGACAGAGGTGGTTCAGTTTTACACAAAGACAGAAGGAGTGAGGAAAGATGGCAGAAGGCAAGATGAGCGCATACAAATGAAGAACATACAACAACCTTTACTTCTCAAAATCATTTCTCTTATCTCTCATGTTCTCCCTTTCCGCCGTTAATGAAGTCTGTGTACACATTTTAAATGTACACACGAGCAGACAAACTCTGGTATGCTCACATGAGGTAGACAAACATGGCTGCCTCCAAGTACGTGCTGTTAGATGATGGAAGAGAAACAGCTCGTTCTCAAAATCTCATAGTCAATGAGTCTGCTTGTTCAGGGGACGCTGGGCAAGAGGATGGACATCATTAATTTAATTTTTTTTATACAAAAGATTCTTTTTCCTGGCTTTGTTCTATAAAATCTGACGGGCCCTGGTCAATAGAGCAAAGAATGAGAAGCAGTCACGTGAGTCGAGTGTTTGTTATCATCCGCATGAACTTTTGCTTGTTTATTGTAAACTCTTGGTTCTCTCTCGTTTTCTCTGACAAAATGGAGTTAGGCTAGCTCGTAGTGGGTATCATTTCACTTGTCAGAATGCAACACAAATACTACATGACAACAACTTGGCCAACAAAATCTCACTACACACTGACTTCACAATCCCAAAACTGATCTCACGACATGTTTTCTTGCACATCAAACAAAAAAATGCCTTCACGGCGCAAAACTATCCTGTTACCGTAACACTGACATCACAGCACAACACAAACTGACATCACAGCATAACACAGTTTTTACATCAAAACAGCTAAACTCGTAACAAAAGTACATCGTTTTCATGACAAAACTTACTTCATTTGACAATCAACTCCTTTACTGAAAAGCAAATACTTCACGACTGAAACAAAAAAAAGCACTGTACAACACAATGTTCCTCCCAACTCTATGCTGTTAATGTGAAACATGGGCAGTAACAGCCAAGAACAAAAGAAAAATCATCACGACAGAAATGCGTTGTTTAAGGAGAATACTAAATGTGACAAGAAGAGACCAAATAAGAAATGGCACTATCAGGGCAAAGGCTGGAGTAACACCAGTATTACACTATATCCAGAAACAGCAAGTCAAATGGTTTGGCCATGTTACATGGTTACCACCAGACAGTATATCACAGACAACATTCACACTAAGATTTGTAGGTAACAGAGGAAGAGATCGCCCACGCAGGAGATGGAGAGAGGAAATTACAGAAGCATTAAATATCCCGTTATATGAAGCAAATCGTCGAAACCTATCAAGACGTCTATTTGTCCCCACAACACCGAAAGGTATATGAGGTAGGAGACGAAACATGACTGACTTCACGGCACAAAACTGACATCACTGGAGTAATGACCTCACTTGAGTAATGACCTCAGAATACAAAACTGACATCACTGGAGTAATGACCTCATTTGAGTAAATACCTCACAACACAAAACTGACATCACTGGAGTAATGACCTCACAACATAAATTAACCTCACTTGAGAAATTACCTCACAAGACAAATTGACCTCACAGGAGTACTGACCTCACAAGATTGATATTAAAGGAGTACTGACCTCACAGCACAAAACTGACCTGAGTGGTATCCACAGATATGTCAACACAAAACTCTGACCTGGATAGTCATCATGTAAAGTAGGAAACACAGAGGTATCGAAGCGAGCAAACTGATCAATGGAAGTCGATTCTCCTTCAGTTTGCAGAGTTTATCAAGAACCAGAAAACAACAATTGTAGGATCGATTCTTTTATATATACGTAGCCATTGTTGTCATGGACAAGTTCCGTGGGTCAACAATGGCTGCTCTTCTTGTACTGTTACATGTAGATGATGCTTGTTTTTGAGAGATGTACAACATCGTACTGCCTGGCAGTTTGTTCCACGGTAGGTAAAATCGGTCATGCTACCCTGTTTGTGCCAGTATGTGCTTCATTTGTTGTTGTTGTCGCAAAACTTGTTTGTATCAGGCGCCATTAAAAGTGAATCAGATCCTTTCTGTCTTTTATGTTTGTGCTTTATATTATCTTTTGTCAGTAACCATGTTCACCAATACAGAGTTATGTAACAGTCATCAACAACATCATCATCACAGACATATCCGCCCCCCCCTTCCTCTGTCTCTCTTTCACACACACATACGCACATACACAGCATGTAAGTCAGCTGATCACCAGTCTCGTAGAAAACTAAGGGTGCATCTGTTATTTTCACACATACCCCCACCCGACACACACACCACTCCCACACGTGATTATTTCCTACTATCACCTTGCAGCCATTCACATCAATAATCAATTCTTATTTCACATCAACACGAGGCTGAACTTGATTATATTTCGTGTCCAGGAGGTGAGAATCTGACAACAGTCGTGAATGATGACTTATGATTGATGGATTCTGGACTGATAAACTGTGCACTGATGGTGAACTGATATACTGTGCACTGATGGTGGACTGGTAAACTGTGCACTTATTGTCCACAATGCAAAGAATATTAATTCTAATAACGCTTCACTTTCAAGGAATTTACTCATTTTCAAGCACAGATCTTTTACATCTCGCTAAAATAATTTTTATATACAAATTTACCTCCTTTTCGTTTTATATCTCTTTCTCCCTCTTCCATTTCGCACACAAGCACGCATGTCAATCCATCAATCCACGGCATCTTTGCATTCTTTGAAATTTTGTGTATAATGTTTCCTTTCAAATATATATATATATATATATATATATATCCTGCACAATTTCCCCCATTCCTATTCCCTCGTGTTTACTTTCCCTCCGTGAGGTTAATTTTTTATGCATTATTCCCGAGCTGTGAGTTTATATTCCTGCAACGACACTTAATTCTTCCTATAATTTCCCCAGAGCTGTGTGAAAGTCGAAGGCAGAAATCCACTCCGCTAATACAGAACACATTTAGCTTCCACTTTCTCTTGACGCCATCTCTACATTTCTCTGTGTTCTATTTGTGGCACAGCAATGTTATCTGTGGTCTTTTGATGTTTGCCTCTTCAATTGTTGGAGAAGGCTAATGGTCGATGCCTGCTCTGCCATGCAAATCTACTTTCTTGATATCAGTGATCAAAAGTCAGTTTAGTGCTCAGTAATTTTGATGTTTGCCTCTTTAGTTTGTGAGCAGACGTGTTATTACAATCAGACATGAGCTGTGAAGATCGATAGCAACAACCACACATAAGCTGTGAAGATCGATAGCAATAACCACCTCATGCAACTTTTGTCTGTTGGTAAAATGTAGTTCACATTTTAAGCAGAAACCATCTTGACAGTCACCGTGCTGGCTCTAGGTGGCTCCCACGGAAACTAAAGTGAGGTCAGTCGTCCAGTCTTCTGGAAGATTTCATAACTTTTCTGTTTCAGACTCCTACATGAATGTTTTTTCCTCGTGAAGTCTTGATTTGAGTCACACTTCCGTCTGTCATTCATTCTCGATTTTATTCTTAATTTTAGTCAAACTTCCGTCTGTCATTAATTCTTGATCCATCTCTCATTCGTTCTTGATTTGAATCAAACTTCCATTTCTCATTCATTCTTGATTTTAGTCAAACTTCCATCTCTCATTCGTTCTTGATTTGAATCAAACTTCCGTCTTTCATTCATTCTTGATTTTAGTCAAACTTCAGTCTCTCATTCGTTCTTGATTTGAATCAAACTTCCGTCTTTCATTCATTCTTGATTTTAGTCAAACTTCAGTCTCTCATTCATTCTTGATTTTAGTCGAACTTCAGTCTCTCATTCATTCATTCTTGTTTTGAATCAGACTTTCCTTTCTCGTGGATTCATAATTTGTGTTAGGCTTCTATTTTTTTACATGGATTATTGATCTGAGTGAGACTTTCGTCTCTCGTGGTTTCTTGATTCGAGTTTCCCCTTTCATGGTTTCTTGACTTTAGTAAGACTTACCTCTTCATTTGATTGTTCATATAATACACGGTTGAAGTGATGAACTGATGTGATTTGTACTCACTGATGTTTGACGTTCTTTTCCGTGATCCCCCCCCCCCCCCCATTTTCATTATATTCAAGAACACTCCATGTAGGGCCATCATCTTGTCCCCCGATGTCCTGGATTCTTCTAACAAGATCCCTGGATCACACCGGAAATAAACACTTCCCAACAAACTGAGTTTTAGCTCATGTTTCAGAGCACAGTTTTGGAGTTTCACATTTTGTTTCTACTATGTTTCAGAGCACAGTTTTGGAGTGTCTCACATTTTGTTTCTACTATGTTTCAGAGCACAGTTTTGGAGTGTTTCACATTTTGCTTCTGCTATGTTTCAGAGCACAGTTTTGGAATTTCACATTTTGCTTCTGCTATGTTTCAGAGCACAGTTTTGGAGAGTTTCACATTTTGCTTCTGCTATGTTTCAGAGCACAGTTTTGGAATTTCACATTTTGCTTCTGCTATGTTTCAGAGCACAGTTTTGGAGTGTTTCACATTTTGCATCACGTCGCGTCCCACTCCGGACAAAACTGTGGCGCGGGTTTATCTCTGAAGAGTCTATGGCTGATATAAAACCTTCTCTCGTTGCTAAGAACTTTAGAACCTTCCTCGTGGCTTATCCTAGAGCAGTTCTGGCTGGCATCTCCCCTCGCCTGGCTCGGTCTTGGCGTTGATTAACTTCCCCGCCTGTAGAGTCCTAGCTTGGCAGTTCACCGCATTCAATTTCCGCTCATTATTTTCATCTCACTTCCATCCGTCAGCTCAGACATGTGACATGTGACATATGACATCTACATATCAAAGAAGAAACGTCTTTGACGACACGGAACTGCGAAAGAAGAAAGAATAAACAAAACCTAGGCAACGACTTTTAAACACAGACAGTATCAGCCTACAGTCAGAGGTTTTCAAACATTTTCTCTCCTCGAGTGAATACTGTTCTGATGTGAAGAGGCAGGATATGCAAGTGCGCACATCTGCCATATAAAACACGCAAGTAAACAGGCTGATATACAAAAGCTTATAACTTAATACTTTAATACATAATAACATCATTGTCCAGGAGGCTATGTTCAACAACAGTGCCAAGAGGATTATGTACAACAACACAGCCAAGAAAGCTATGTACAACAGCAGAGTCCACAGGGTTATGTACAAAAACAGAGCACAGAAGGTTATGTCCAACAGCAGAGCCCAGCGCCAGAATATCACATAAAACAGCAGGGCCTAGAGCCAGAATATTATATAAAACAGCAGGGCCCAGAGCCAGAATATTATATAAAACAGCAGGGCCCAGAGGATTATATAGAAAGCAGAGCTCACACGGTTATGTATAAAAGCATACCTCAGAGCCAGAAGATTATGTAAAACAGTAGAGCCCAGAGGATTATGCACAACAACAGAGCCTAGAGGGTTATGTACAAGAACAGACCCCAGAGGGTTATGTACAAAAACAGAGCCCAGAGGGTTATGTACAAAAACAGAGCCCAGAGGGTTATGTACAACAGCAGAGCCCTCTTAATGATTTATCTCAACATGGAAGCCATTTAAAGTTGAACCTGTAGAACACACAGATGAGAAATTCTGTTTGTACAGAAATCACACACACACACACACAAGTACCTTATACACACACATGAGAATCTGTTGCTTGTGTTATCCCGTGTTATCTTCTATTCTTATTTGTTACACATCATTCCATATCAACTTTCTCGCCTGGCCCTTGTCCTGTGTGTTTTAGTATGAAGATGGCGAAAACCTGAGCTACCCCTATCCAGATTTTTTTCAGTAATCTGATTACATGTGTCAGTACTTCATTACATGTGTCAGTACTTCCTTACATGTGTCAGTTCTTCATTACACGTATCAGTACTTTATTACACGTGTCAGTACATCATTACATGTTTGAGTACTTCATTACATGTGTCAATACTTCATTCATTCATTCATTTGCATGTCCCTTGCGGAACTTTGCCTCCCAAACAGCACTCCTGTAGGCCTCTCGGTTGTGAGCAAGATGGCTTGCTGCTGCGGCATCCATTTGCAGATCGTCAACGATGTCTTGCAGCCATCTTCGTTTTGGTCTTCCTCTTTTTCTTTTTCCCATTATGTATCCTTCCAAGATGATCTTCTGTAAATTATCATGACGTTTAATGTGTCCAAAATATTTAAGTTTTCTCTCTTTAATCCTCTTTACTAGCCAGCCTTCTTCAATATTAAGCTCCTGTAGTATAGATATATATGTTCTTTTTTGTGTCCACGATATTTGGAGAACTCTTCTGTAGCGTTTACATTCAAAGGCATTTATGTGTTTCTCAGCTGTTTTGTTAAGCGCCCAGGTCTCACAGGCATATGTTGCGATGGGAAAGATGCATGCCCTTAAAAATCTTATTTTTGTAGTTCTGTCTGCTCCTCTCCACAGATTCTTTAGTACTTCATTACATATGCCAATACTTCATTACATATGTCAGTACTTCATTACACGTTTCATTAGATCGTTATCTATGTTAACAGGTTACTGTTTGTTGTAATAGATTATTGTATGTGTTGTATGTGTTAGCAGATCAACTTGAATCAACGTATTGGAGTCTCTGTGAATTGGCAAGTCTCAACGTATTGGCAGTATGAATGATCATAGATGTCAGTACAGCCGTGTATATCATAGATATCAATAAGCCATTTACATAACAGATGTCTATAAGCCACGTATGTCATAGATGTCAATAAGCCATGTATATCATAGATGTCAATAAGCCATGTATATCATAGATGTCAATAAGCCATGTATATCATAGATGTCAATAAGCCATGTATATCATAGATATCAATAGTCATGTATATCATAGATGTCAATAAGTCATGTATATCATAGATGTCAATAAGCCATGTATATCATAGATGTCAATAAGTCATGTATATCATAGATGTCAATAAGCCATGTATATCATAGATGTCAATAAACAACATATTTTATTTCAGTCAGGTTTCATTATTTTCCCCATTTTTCCCCTCCAGACGTATACATTCTTCTGTGTATTTCCAGGCTTCCTCTTTCTCTCTTTCCTCCACCCCACCCCCACCACATTCCAACCCTGGCACAAAGCGTCAGAGACCCACAGCTCACAGCTTGGAAACCGCTAAAAATAAGACTCAGAATTTCCTGTCTTAACTGGAGAGCGAAAACTGGCCATTTTCCAGGCCTAGCGTATGACAACAGATTTATGTGTCAGGTTTGAGTGACGCAATCATCAGGGACAGGCCCGGAGTTATGACAGATTTCGTCCCGAGTTGACAGAAGATGACACTGACTGAGAATTTCATGACTGGAGAGGAGCAGAATATTCTGGAACAGCAAGAAAAATGAACTGTGCAGAGAGAAGTTTTAGATACGAAATGTAGTGATTTCTTTCTGGCAAACAAAAAACAAAATGACAGTTCTTATCCTGTAGTCTGTGAATTGTTGATCATTGACAGACTCATTCATTCATTCATTTGCATGTCCCTTGCGGAACTTTGCCTCCCAAACAGCACTCCTGTAGGCCTCTCGGTTGTGAGCAAGATGGCCTGCTGCTGTTGCACCCATTTCCAGATCGTCAACGATGTCTTGCAGCCATCTTCGTCTTGGTCTTCCTCTTTTTCTTTTTCCCATTATGTAGCCTTCCAATACGGTCTTCTCTAAATTATCATGACGTTTAATGTGTCCAAAATATTTAAGTTTTCTCTCTTTAATCCTCTTCACTAGCCAGCCTTCTTCAATATTAAGCTCTTGTAGTATAGATATATTTGTTCTTTTTTGTGTCCACGATATTTGGAGAACTCTTCTGTAGCATTTACATTCAAAGGCATTTATGTGTTTCTCAGCTGTTTTGTTAAGTGTCCAGGTCTCACAGGCATATGTTGCGATGGGAAAGATGCATGCCCTTAAAAATCTTATTTTTGTGGTTCTGTCTGCTCCTCTCCACAGATTCTTTATTTGTTTTACTTTCTGAAGAGCGATAGATGTCCTCCTTTTAATTTCCCTCATTGTATCTCCATTATTAGTTAGTAGCAATCCAAGATATTCAAAACTCTCCACTTCTTCCAGTTTTTCCTCATTGATATATATTTCAGTTGCCTTGTTTGATTGACAGACTACAGTGATATAAATCATCCTTATAGGATTACACTGACAGAATCACATTGACAGAATCACACTGACACAACAACATTGACAGAATAACATAACAACACTGACAGAATTACAATAACACAACTACACTGACAGAATTACATTGACATAACCACACTGACAGAATTACACTGACACAACTACAGCAGTGTAATGGTGTGAACTGTCATATTATTGATGAAGATTGAAGATCATTAAGTTTTTCTTTTGATCTTAACACATCGAGGTCTCACACACACTATCACAATCACTAGACCAGAGCAAGCCCGATGAAATGTTCACTGCATTATTTAATTCAGAGAAATAAGTTCAAGATGTATTGTCGATAACATCACTTGGATTGAATCACACAATCATTTGTTCACAATCATCAAACTCTATTATATTCTACATGCTGCATTTCTCAATGTTCTCAACTTCACAATATTCTACATTTGATACGACAACATTTCCTAACTCAGTTTTATATCATATCTGCAACACGTGGTCAACTAGTTTCTCGTCTAAAATCACTTTATTCGAAGTTCCAAAATTGTCATATCTTCTTAATCATTTGAACCACATCTTCAGTCTAACACTGCTTCTGATTCTACAGCGTCTCGTTCTCTTTCTTGTTCGTCTGTGTTTCTGTCGCCACCGTGTATCTCTGATGTGTGTGTTCTCTACTTCTCCTTCTGCTGCTCTTCTCTGATTGTCTGTCCTTCTGTTATTCTCTTGGTCTGTTTGATTCCTTCTGACAGTCTTCCTCTGCTGTCTGAATCGGCCTTCGCTTACTGATCGTTTTTGGTCGGACGATCCTCTACTCGATCGTCCCTCTCTGTCTCCTGTTCTTCTTTGATCGTCTGATTATCCCTCATTCAAACTGCCCCATGACTTATATATTGTAAGTCAGTTGTCCAATAGGCCACGCCTCTAAATATTTGAATTGGTCAGCTGGCCGAGTTGGTCACTCCTTTATTTTAAAACCGTATGCAATAACGTCCTGTTAGCGTCCTAACGCTAATAGGTGTCAAGCGTGTCAGTCTGCGTCAATTCCGTCTATACAATTGTCATTTACCTAAGTCATTATCTTGCTCTTTCATGTCGGAGGATTTATTGTGTCCTCGTTTTTCTTTGTGTCTGCCTTTTCTATTCATCTTTTCTATTCTGTTTTGTGTGTGTGTGTGTGTTAGCGGCCAGTCATTCTAGTGTCATTGAAGTTTGTATTTCTATTTTGCTCTAATTTTCCTATTTACTTTTTATATTGCTATTAGATTATATGCTTACATATTCATAATCATATTCATTAATAATAATAACAACTATAATCATTACTTACACGGTTATGCTACATAACCACACTGACACAACCACACTGATAGAATTACAATGACACAACCACACTGATAGAGTTACACTGACACAACCACACTGATAGAATTACACTGACACAACCACACTGATAGAACTACACTGACACAACCACACTGACAGAATCACATTGACAGAACTACTCTGACACAGCCACACTGAACACAGAATTACTTTCCTAGTCATGACAACCTATCATCGCTTTCATCATCGAGTGAACTGGAAACAAGAGCGTCATCTATCTCAGCAACATCATCGCAGAATTCTAGTGTGGAATAAGCAAGCTTGATTCTATTTATGAAAATAAAACATTGAGCACGAAAATGTTCAGACTGTAGCAACTACAGAAAGATTTCTCATTAATATTTCCATAATCTGAGCCTGCCCTAGGAGCTGAGCGGCGCTGTGCGCTTGATCAGCCTTGGATCGCCTCTCTGCCCGTGTCACGAGGTCAGGTCAGTAATTACCCCAGGCGTGAATCCACAGCCGCGTCCGGTCAGAAACTGGCGTTCACACATCCCTGGTGCGCCAGAGAGAGGGGGGGGGCGAGAACTCTCCCCACAACTCGATAAATCCCTGTCTAGGCACGCTCTCGGGTAATATCATTTTTGAGATAAGTCATGGATGAAAGGTAGTGATGCTGTTTGCTTTGTTAAACTCACGGTGTGCCATATCATTGTTCGTAACAATTGAAAATCTTTATTCATTAGCATCATCATCTTCATCGCCGTTAACCTCATGACTTGAGTGACGTCATCTTTCCTGTAAGAGCAATAAATGTTTTCCGAGTAATTAAAAACCAGGCCACCTTTAACACAGAAACATGGCTGAACATTGTTAAGACTGAACACACATCGTTGTCATTGTTGACACAATAATTAGTGTGTAAGTATACAACTATACACGAAGCACTGCAGTAAAGCTGTGATACCAGAATGTATAAAATAGGAAAAAAGTAGGAGCAGCTTTATTACTTAACGATTACACAGTTGTGACGTTTCGGCGTGAGCCTTAATCATACAAAAACATACAGGACGAAGAAATAGAGAGAGGAGATAAAAGTATAGATTCACATGAATACTATTTTTAAAAAAAAATTTTTTTTAAGAGTCATCATCATCATCATGTGCCGTGCCGACTGGCGTTGGCTATTATGCTTCTCCAGAGTATCCGATCCTTCATGCAGGCCATCAGTTCAGTTGGTGATCTCCTCTCACACCATCCCGTCAGACTGTCCAGTATCATTTCTCTTGGTCTTCCTCTTGATCTTCTTCCTTCTATTTTTCCTGTTATAATATTTTCAATGCCCCCTCTTCTCATTGCATGTCCTATGAAAGTACATTGTCTCTCTCTTATCTTTTTGACAAGGTTTTTTGTCTCTCTAGGTCTTCTCATACATTCTTCATTAGTTATTTTTGCTGTCCAGGGGATTCGCAACATTCTTCTAATAAACCACGTTTCTGCTGCTTTCTGTGATTTTTGTGCAGACTTGCCTATTGTCCATGATTCACTTCCATATAACAAGATAGGTTCAATATAGGATTTTAGAACTCGTTTTCTAACATTCATTGATAAAGATGTGCTAGCTAATATGTTTCTCATTGTCTGAAATGCGGTCTTTGCTTGGCCTATTCTGTTCCTAATTTCTGTTCTGCATTTCCCATCTGAAGTTATTACTGCTCCAATGTATTTGAATTTCTGCACCTGCTTTAGAATAGTTCAGTTTAATTTAATACTGCATGCTGGTGGATTCTGTTTCTTAGATATAACCATAGTCTCTGTCTTTTTTATGTTCAAAGTAAGGCCTTTCTGTTCACTTTCTTTGGCCACTTTATCCAAGACATTTTTGCAGGTCTTGTTGGTTCTCAGCTATCAGTACTGTGTCGTCAGCATACCGAAGGTTGTTAATATTGTATCCTCCAATTTTTATGCCTGGTTCTGTGATGATTGTTCTTAGAATATTCTCGCTATACAGAGAAAAAAGGTCTGGAGATAGTACACATCCTTGTCGCACCCCTTGTTTTATAGGTTGATATTTTCCAGTTCTATTTTCAACTCGAACTGCTGCTTCTTGCTGCCAGTATAGATGTTTTACAATCCTCAGGTCTATGTCGTCTATATTGATGTCTTCAAGCATTTTAATAATTTCATTATGTTTCACCTTGTCAAATGCCTTGGTGTAATCAATGAAGCATAAGTAGAGGTCTTTCTGTACTTCTAAAGCTCTTTCTGATAGTGTTCGTAAAGCATAAATGGCATTGTGTGTTCCCTTTCCTTCAACAAATCCAAACTGTTCATCTGCTATTTCCATTTTTATCTTTATCCTTGTTCTTCTCATAATTATTCTCAGAAGTAGCTTCGTTATGTGACATGAAAGGCTGATAGTCCGGTGGTCGTCACATTCCTTTGCACCTGGTTTCTTTGGTAGTGCTGTAAACTTGGATTTAATCAGGTCACTGGGAATATAACCACTGTTGTAAATGTCATTCAGTAACTTGGTTATTATTTTTATTCCTGTCTCCTCTAGTGCCTCTATTTCTTCTATTGTTATATTATCAGGCCCAGTCGCTTTTCCTTTCTTCATGTATTTGATGGCATCTATGATTTCATCTTCAAGTATTGGTGGTCCCTCACAGTTTTCAGTATCTGGTGTTAATTCTGGTCTTTCTCCTCCATATAGCTCACCGATATACTCTGTCCACCTGTCCACAATGTCTTCTTTTCCCATTAACATTTTACCTTCTTTCGATTTCAGGCATCCTGTGGTTTATTTTGTTTTCCTGTCTGTGAGTTCATTAATTCGTTTGTGCATGTTTTTGCTGTCTTTAATATGAGAGTCCTCTATCTGTCTGCACTGCTCATTTAACCACACTTCTTTTGCTTCTCTGCATTTGCGTCTTATTTCTTTATTTATCTTGTTATATTTTTCCTCGTTATTTTTACTCCTCCTCCTCTTGTCCATCAGTCCTAAGATGTCGTCTGTCATCCATTTATTTTTAGGGGCTTCTTTTTTTTGGTATTATCTCCTTAACAGTTTGGTGGATAGAATCTCTTAACATTTCCCATTGTTCATCTATATTATTTATCTTTGCTATTGCATTGTATCTATTTGTTATAATAACTTTGTATTGTTCTCGCAGTTCTTGGTCATTGTTAAGAAGTTCTGTATTCAATTTGATGTTTCTCACTTTTCTGCCTGCTTTCTTTAGTTTTATTCTAACTTTTCCACAGAGTGGATCATGGTCACTATTGCAGTCAGCTCCTGGCATGGTTTTTGTTGTCAGTAATGCATTGCGGAATTGTTTGTTGATTAATATGTAGTCTATCTGGTTAAAAGTCTTTTTGTCTGGGCTGCACCACGTTGCCAGTCTTCGAGGATGTTGTTTAAACCAGGTGTTTCCTACAACCATGCTGTGTATTCTTGCCCATTCAATTAATTTATAACCTCTGTCATTCCTCTCCCCCAGTCCATAGTCACCAACGATGTCTGAAGTTCTTCCTTTACCAACTTTGGCATTAAAATCTCCCATGACTATGGTAACTTCATGTGACTTTGTGTGTTTTAGTGCTGTCTCTGTGTCATAATAAAATAGCTGTACATCTTCTTCAGAGCTTTCAGATGTTGGAGCGTACACTTGTATAATATTTATGTTTATTGGTTGTCCTTTCAGTTGGGCTAGCAGGACTCGGTCCGAGATGTTCAAATATCCTACAATTGTCCTTGCCGTTTGTTCATCAAATATAATTCCTACTCCTCGTTCATGTTTCTCACTTCCTGAATATATTATTGTATATTTATCTGAGTTTATCTTCCCTGCACCTGTCCATCTAACTTCACTCATTCCTAATATGTTGATCTTCATCTTTTCCGTTTCCATCTTTACATTTTCTAATTTTCCAACCTGGAATAAAGTTCTAAAATTCCATGTTGGTATTTTGAACTTGTTAGTTTAAAAGAGTACTTAGCTGTAAATTGTAAGGTGTGGCTTGTCCGGCGGTGTGTGTCAGGAATGGATTTAGTAGGACGTAGAGACTGTTTAAATAGAGACCTGTGACATGTGGTCGGTGGGTTGTAACTGGAAGTGGTGGATGGGGAACCGGTGAGGGGAGAGAGAGTGAGGCAATATTGACCTAGCTAGGATAAATTGAAACAGATGATTGGGGAAAAGGGGTTGCAGAGTGATGCTGTGAGGAAGTTTGAAAAGTAAAAATGGATGGACTTAGTGGAGAGGTACTTTAATGATTGAAGAAGATGATATTACGTGTAACTAAACAGCGAGTTTAACCCATGTGGTTCCAGCGTCCCATAATTTTGAATGCAGCGGTTCTCAAGTGCCAGGCGGCTTGTGTCATCTGCGTGACATTGTTTAATGGCTGTTAACAGAAAATCAGATTTGCCTCTGTGGTTGGGGCCATTGAAATGATTTGGGACTGGTTTCGAAGCATGCTGGGGACAAACGTGAGCCAAACATATGTTGGCACCAGAAAATGTAACCGTCCCCGCTGCGTTACCTGCCCTGTAGTTTGGGAAACGAAAACAATCACCTTTCCCAAAACTATCCTCACTCTTCATGAGGGATTCACATGCAAGTCCCGTAATGTGATATATTTCATCGTTTGCAAAAGATGCAGGATAACATATATTGGTGAGACTGACCTCAGATTAGGGGACCGCATGCAAAAACATCTGTACGACATCGCTCAGCATGCTTCGAAACCAGTCCCAAATCATTTCAATGGCCCCAACCACAGAGGCAAATCTGATTTTCTGTTAACAGCCATTAAACAATGTCACGCAGATGACACAAGCAGCCTGGCACTTGAGAACCGCTGCATTCAAAATTATGGGACGCTGGAACCACATGAGTTAAACTCGCTGTTTAGTTACACGTAACATCATCTTCTTCAATCATTAAAGTACCTCTCCACTAAGTCCATCCCTTTTTACTTTTCAAACTTCCTCACAGCATCACTCTGCAACCCCTTTTCCCCAATCATCTGTTTCAATTTCTCCTAGCTAGGTCAATATTGCATCACTCTCTCTCCCCTCCCTGGTTCCCCATCCACCACCCCCAGTTACAACCCACCGACCACATGCCGCAGGTCTCTGTTTAAACAGTCTCCACGTCCTACTAAATCCATTCCTGACACACACCGCCGGACAAGCCACACCTTGCAATTTACAGCTAAGTACTCTTTTAAAAAAAATTGTTTCTTAAAACAGTATTCATGTGAATCTATACTTTATTTCCTCTCTCTATTTCTTCGTCCTGTATGTTTTTGTATGATTAAGGCTCACGCCGAAACGTCACAACTTTGTAATCGTTAAGTAATAAAGCTGCTCCTACTTTATACATTCCGTTGTTATTGTCGTCCTTATATAAACTAGGTTTATTTTGTTTCTGTTACTCAATACTTTTCTAGCCCGCCTACCGTACAGATCTGGTGTGTGCACTACACGTTAGAACTTACTTCTCTAACACAACCTGTTTTATCACATAATGATTGTCATCATCAACTGTCATGATATCTGGCCGCCGTATTGACTTAAATCATTGACTTAACCATTCTCTGGAAAACTGTTCACCTCATAAGACAAGGCTTGGAGGTTTCTGGAAACCTCATACCTTACATAATATCCGTGACGTTCTAAAATGGAAAGCTAGTGAGGTTGTGGCGGGCAGCTAGGGGTGGGGAGAATAGAGGGAGAGAGAGAAGAGCCAAAACATGATTTATTATCAGGCCTTTTGTTGCTTGTTTGAAAAAAATTCATAAAGAAATGATGTATATGACAACAGTCAAGCTCTGTTGAGATAAAAAAATGTCGCGTCCCAAAACAAGGGTTATGTGATGGTCTGCACAGAAAACTGTATTCAAAGTATTGGAAATATGCCAATATTTAAAATTAAATACTGGGGGGGGGGGGGTGTAGGGAGAAGACCCCCGAGGGCACAGCGAACTGTCACCGATTATTTAAAAAAAAATTGCGGGATGAAACGTTCGCCCCACCCAGATTTGAGCTTCTCAGATCTGTATGCTCATCTGTAACGTGAAGATTCTCTGGGTAGGCATACGGCTTTAGTTTTACTTCGTTTTTCTCTTGTTTGTTAACACGTGTACAAGTTTCACTTGGATGTTTACAGACTGGACAGTTACAAAGTGTAGTGGCAAGACAATTTAATGTGCTTAGAAGCACCATTAGTCGCCTTTGGAGACGATTTCAAGAAACTGGCTCAGTTGCAGACCGGCGGTCTCACAGTGGAAGACACATAGTCACAACTCCTGCCAAGACCGCTTCATACGGCTGCGTCACCTCAGGAATCGATTTGCATCTGCGTTCTCAACAGTCCAGTCAGTGACAGCAGCTCGTCGAATTTCAGATGAAAGGGTGGTTCTAAGGACTGTTATTGCCGGAGGTGGGGTGGAGGATACGCTCTCCACTCCAATGGCGTGCGTCTCAAATAGCCTCTGACAGTCAAGTCCAGCTCCTGGCCTTCTCGTGGCAGAACTGTTTATATTGACAGGAGAAGGGGCGAAGGCGAATATCTGGCGCCTGAAAACCAGACCCTTCGAGTAGATGAGAGTCATTTTTGGTAGCTCATCTACCGCTGCTGGCGAGATTCTTCAGCTGCCGTGCGTGGAGTGGGGCTCCTCCCGGCCAGTGAAGAAAAGTGCAAATGGGGTTGCCGCGCGGCACCACTGTGGAAAAGGTGGTAGAAAGGACTAAGCGAAGTAAACAGCAGTCAAATCACGGCACCTCTGGTCTGGAGGTCGGCCACGTCTTAAGTGCACTTATATCGAGAGAAATGCCTGAACCGGCTAAGCCTAGAGGTTAAGACACTGCTGGCGAGATTCTTCGGATGCCGCGCGTGGAGTGAAACTCCTCCCGGCCAAGGGAGAAAATGCGGAAAAGCAATTAGGGTTTCTTTGTGGCGCCGATGTGAAAAGGTGATGGAAAGGATAAAGTGAAGCTTAATCGGTATGTCCAGTAGTATCGCGGCGAGAGCTACTCATACCACGGAATCTGCTCTAGAGGCTGGCCACGTCAGAAATACACACATACTGGTGAAATATGCCTAAACCGGCTTACACCAGGGGTGAAACTTGATGGCTACGCACTTTATGGTACCTCTTCTCTAGAGGTCGGTCACGTCCTAAACGCGCCCATACTGGGATAATATGCCTAAACCGGCTCAACCCAGGGGTGGAAGTCACTAGTGGCGAGGATTCGTTCTCCAGGACAAAAGCTCCGTCCTGATCACAACTAGGAAGGGTAGCGGCCACGACCACAAAATGCTGAAGTCGGAGACTTGACCAGGGCAGTCTAGATAAGGCAACCACCTCTCACCCGGCGGGGATGTATTCGTATCCTAATCACGCTGAGTTTTTCCGGTGAGAAAGTCCAACTCTAGGCTGGATGGGCAACCACCTCTCACCCAGCGAGGATATGCTAATATCCAAACCACGTCGAGGTTTTCCGGTGAGAAAGTCTACGCTAAACTGGTGCAACGAAAACCATGGTGTCACGAAATCCCGATTCTGAGACCCACCAAGAATACAAGCTCAAGCCCTGCGATACTCTGAACCTCTTGTGGTCCTCTCGGGGATCTCGTGTGGTCCTCTCGGGGATCACGGACCATCGAGGACTACAGGCCTACTATTCAGTAGGATCACAGGGCGGTCTTGGTGGTAGAAACGAACGAAGATGAAGAAGAAGATCAAAGGATCAGGAATCGGCTACATGACGGTGGTCTTTGGGTTAGAAAACTCTACAGAGGTCCTGTTCTTATGACCGGCATCACCAGAACCGACTGCAGTGGGCGAAACAGCATCGTCAATGGACCGTTGCGAATGACTACAGAAGGATTTGGTTTAGTGATGGATCATTCTTTCTACACCAGCGACACGATAGATGGAGAAGAGTTTACCGCTGTGCATGAGCGCTACACCCAGAACTGTGTGGATGAGGCTCCTCCACATGGTGGTGGATGTGTTCTGGTGTGGGGAACGATCAACTTCATGGGAAGAAGTGACCTGGTGCAAATTTATGGAGGCCCGAATGCCCAGTGATACGTCTCTGAAATTCTTCGTCCTCACATCCTTCCACTTCTGGCTGCACTAGGGTCGATTTTTAAGCAGGATAACGCCGGACTTCATGTGGCACAACTCACCACCAAGTTCCTCGCTGACAACAACGTCCAGACCATTCTGTGGCCTTCCATGTCATCAGATATGAACCCGATAGAACACTTATGGGATGAACTCAACAGATAAGTCCGCCAGTGAGACGTGGGGCTAACCAATTTCCGACGGTTGTCTCTTGCACTGCGGGAAGAGTGGGCAGCCATCCCACAACAACAGATCCAACGGCTAATCAGGTCAGTGTCAAGGAGATGTCGTTCATTGATACAGGCCAGAGGAGACCATACACCTTACTGAAACGGAGGCCTCAGTCGCAAAGAATAAAAGTCCAAACCAAATTTAATGAACATTTCATTGTTAAAGTCTTAAAGTTTCTTCATGCCAAGATTGAAACATTAATTCCGTAAAATAAAATTTTGATACAAGTTTGAAACTTAGTGTCCATTACGACTACAGTAGTGTTGCGTTTCTTTTTTTTAACAATATAGATACAACAATCAAGCCATACATCAGATTAAAATAATTTGGGCTGATAGTACATACACATATACTTTTCATAAAGCAAATACATACAGATGCATATATTCACACACACACATATACCACATATATACAAACATATCCACACATGTATGTATACATACATAAAATCATGTACATAGACATGTTCATACACACATATATATTTGTACACATGATGATATGCACACATACATATGTGTACATATTTTGTCTATATGCTTTACAGCTCGTTTTTGGAGTAAGTAAAATCTTTTCATATTTAATATGGAGCAACCATCCCAGATTGTGGAACAGAAGTCCAAATGTGTTTGTATTTGTGATGTGTAGTATATTTTCCTAGTGTCTGTGTCAAGAAAGTGTTTAATTTTGGAAAACTGGTAAACCTTCTGTGCAATGAGTTTATTTAGATTGTCTACATGACAGTTCCAGCTGAGGTAGTGGTCAATCGTGAGACCTAGGGATTTATGTTCATAACATTCTCTATCTTTGAAGTTCCAGCGTGGAGCTGTAGTGTTGTTGCTGGTGAATTTGTCAATTTCTGTCTTGTTGAAAGCAGAAATCAACAGTGTGAATTATTATTGGAGGAGAAAGAACCCAAACCAACAATATAAGAAGTTTTATGGGCAATAATCTGAAAAATGGTAAATCACCAGCATGTAATGAGATAGCAGCTGAATTTATTAAAGCAGGAGGAAAGGAATGTACAACAATCTATCATGCACTATGTAAAAAGATGTGGCATTCAGCTATTTGGCCAAAAGAATGGAAAAGAACTGTATTCATACCACTGCCAAAAAGGGTAACCTGAAATTATGCACAAACTACAGAACTGTTGCCCTGATTAGTTATGTCAGTAAAATTCTGTTAAAAATTATAATAGGTAGACTTCGTAAGAAAATAGAAGAAGAAGTCAGTATGGTCCAAGCTGGTTTCAGGCAAGGAAGAGGATCAAGAGATCATATATTCAATATAAGATTAATAATAGAGAAATGCAGAGAGTTTAATGTGAATCTATATTTATCTTTTATAGACTACTCAAAGGCATTTGATTATGTACAACACCAGAAACTTTGGGAAATAATGAAAAAGAATGTGATTTCCAACACATTTGATACAGTTAACATCACTGCTGTATCTAGGCCAACAGGCAGCAGTAAGGATAAATGGTGAAACAACAACTTGGTTTGACATAAAACAAGGGCTCCGTCAGGGGTCCATATTGTCGCTTTACTTATTTAACTTGTATACTGAAAATATAATGAGGAATATTAGAGAAGATGTAGACAAAGAATATTACAATGCCGTAACAATTGAAAGTTATGAAATACCAAAGATTAGATATGCTGATGACACAGTATTACTGTCCACAACACAAAAAGAAATGGAGAACCTTCAGTCGGTAAGAACAGCGAAGAGCAAAACCTCTATGTTAATGAGAAGAAAACTAAATTGATGGCATCTGACGAAACGAACACGGCAGCTGAAATATGTATCAATGAGGACAAATTGGAAGAAGTGGAGAGTTTTGATTATCTTGGATCATTATTAACTAATAATGGAGATACAATGAGGGAAATTAAAAGGAGGACATCTATCCGTCTTCAGAAAGTAAAACACCAAAAGAATCTGTGGAGATGAACAGACAGAACTACAAAAATAAGATTTTTAAGAGCATGCATCTTTCCCATCGCAACATATGCCTGTGAGACCTGGACACTTAACAAAACAGCTGAGGAACACATAAATGCCTTTGAATGTAAATGCTACAGAAGAGTTCTTCAAATATCACGGACACAAAAAGTAAATATATCAATACTACGAGAACGTAATATTGAAGAAGGCTGGCTAGTAAAGAGTTTTAAAGAGAGAAAACTTAAATATTTTGGACACAGTAAATATAATGATAATCTAGAGAAGACCGTCTCAGAAGGGTACATAATGGGAAAAAGAAAGAGATGAAGACCAAGGCGAAGATGGCTGCAAGACATCATTGATGATCTGCAAATGGATGCATTAGTAGCAGGCCATCTTGCTCACAACTGAGAGGACTACAGGAGTTCTGTTAGGGAGGCAAAGTTCCACAAGGGACATGCAAATGAATGAATGAATGTAATAAGCGGGGATTTTGTTTTGCTGGTTTTTATGAGCATTCTGTTATTGTTGCTCCAGTTACTTAGATTGTTTATTTGAAATTGAAGAGTTGACTCAAGGTTAATACAGTCATTGCCACTAGTGTAAACTGTGCAGTCAGCAGCAAAAAAGATCACAAGATGATTTTTTGAGGTGAATGAAGTGTAAGATCATTGATGTAGATGGTAAAAAGCAGAGGACCAAGAATAGACCCTTGTGGAACACCATTATCAACCACATATGAAACTGACTTTGAGTTTTTGGGGCAAACTATCTGCTGTCTGTAGGAAAGAAAAGATGTAATAAATTTTGTTAAGTTCTGGTGTAATTTATAAGACTCCTTTCTAACTAGGATTACATGATCAATCATGTCAAATGCTTTTTAAAGTCAACGAAGATAGTGCCACATAATTTATCACCATTTATATTAGATAACCAACATTCTGTCATTTTTGTGAGAGCTGTGTGGCAGGAATGTTTCGGCCTAAAACCTGACTGACAGTCAACAATCAAATCATTTTCTTGCATGTGTTGTAAGGTTGTTTTTTGTATGTGTTTTTCTAGGGTTTTGACAAAGTTGATAGAACGGAAATTGGTCTATAGCTTGAGGGATTTTTCTCCGAACCAGACTTTAAAAGGGTATATCTTTTTGCAATTTTAAAAGCCTGAGGAAAATGACAGTGTGCAGTGAACTGATTGTAAATGTATGTTAGTGTATTAGTAATTACTGAGGCTGAGTAGCGTAATATCTTGTTGCTGATTTCTTCAAGTCCTGCTCTGTTGTTGTTCTTTAAAGATAAATTATAGACTTCATTAACTGATATGAAAGGAATAGTGGGTTGCTTTAGATTTGCACATTTGCTACTTACGAATTTATTTAATTCACTTAAGTCACAAGTAGGGGTTTGCAGAGAAGATTTTAAGATATTGACTTCTTCTCTGAAGTGATTGCTGAACTCAGCACAAGTAGGTACATGATTATAACTCTGCAAGTCAGACTGTTTTCTCTTGTTTGCAAGAATATTAACTGCTTTCCAGACAAACTTACTGTCTGACTTGTTCTGAACTAGTTTTCAAAGTATGCTTTCCTCTTTTGTCTAATTAAGTATTGAACTCTGTTTCTAAATAATCAGTAGCTAGTAAATTCCTTATTTTTGTGGGCCTGATCTCTTTCCCTCATGACTTGCAATATCTCAGGTGTTATCCAGGGGGACTTCATTTTATGTTTAACTCTTACCTCCTTAATGAGAACATGTTTGTCAATTATACTCCAAAATATCTTTATCCAATATTCCAGGGCCTTATCAGGGTCAGTCAGTTGGTACACATAATTTAGGGATGCTGCTTGTAAGTTGAATTTGTTGAAACTTCTAAATTGAATGCTGATATGTTTGTTTTTGAGAACTTTAAATCCATTTCGTGTCCATGTGCAACAGACCGAATAGTGATCACTCAGTGATGTGTGAAGGACTTTACATTCTATAATGTTTTCTGGATAAGCTACATATATGTGATCTATTAGTGTGGATGATGAGCTACATATATGTGATCTATTAGTGTGGATCATGAGCTACATATATGTGATTTATTAGTGTGGATGATGTTTCAGTTACTCTGGTGGGATTAATGACAATTTGGGATTAAGTTGTATGATAAAACAATATCATTCCATGTAGCATCTGTTTGTCTGTAATCAATATTGTAATCTCCAAGAACAGTTATATCCTTTAACATAATCCATCATACTTGTAAAGTGATCATACCATGATGCTCCTGCATTTGTATTACAATACAGAAACCCAATTAAGATTGGACTCTGCTTTGGAAGTTTGATTTCCAGCCATATACATTCAGTATCTGGCGTCTCAAGGTCAGTTCTATGGCAGGAGTGTATGGCAGTGGTACCATATACAACTAATCCTGTCTCAGGCTTCCGAGCAGAGTCACGCTGAAGTAAATTATAACCGTCTATACTACGCTCGTAGTGTCCTCATCAGTTATGTTTTTATTTAGACAACTTTCTAAAAAGCCAAAGCTATGGAAGTGACTGACTATGTCTGTTGCCTCAGGAAGTTTGCCTAAAATATTTAGACGACCAATTCTGAGGCCATCATTTTGTAGACACTTATCATCTGTCTGAACCATTTTCTACAACTTAACAATTATGGTAAGATTATAGTAAGAACTATAATTACACAATCAAGCAATCAGCAATCAAACAAATCAAGAAATCATGAGATTTCCCTAAACAGGTTAAACAATCAAGGATTCAGTTCTCGCACACAGACAAATATAACTTACAAACTGCAAAGATCTAAAATAAAAGTTGCAAGAATTAGACAAATAAGTAAAAGGGAAACAACTCATAAGATACAATAATACAACGCAATGAATTCCTATAAGCTTAAGAAAAATGATCAGTCACTGTGACCTGCTGAACAACAGTTTTACTTGGTACTGCAGGTGGAAGGTTTCAGTTTGTGATGAATCACGATGATACTGCCGTCAGTCTGTGACATGTGGTGTCTGTAGGGCATCATCCCATGTGTATTATGTACAGATAATATCTAGCATGACTCGAGGCTGCAGGGCTAAACTGCAACAAATACTGCAGCTCTAGATTCCTTTGAGGATGTTTCATGGATCCTGTTTGTGGGCTGTGTGTGTTGAAGTCTTCCAGTGTTGTAGTATCAGGCGACTGTGGAAGAACCCTGACATTGTTGACTCTCATATCAGCTCGTCTGACAGTCTGAGACTGACGTGAGGGTAGGGGTGGAAACATGGTGTCATAGTTGGTGATTGTTGGGGTGGCCCATTTGTTGTGGTGTTTGAGGTGGTGTTTTCAAGACCCTTGTGGTTTTGGTGCTGGAGTTGAGTTGGTTTTAAGAGATGATTTGGTTGGATGTGGGCGTTGATTGTGGCCATCCAAATGTACTGCAGTTAAATTTTTATCCAGGATGCTGTTATCAAAGTTGTGATGTGTGTATGTGGTCCCTTTACAGTCTTGTACCAAAGTTTTGATGTGTGTATGTGGTCCCTGTACAGTCTGGTACCAAAGTTATGATGTGTGTATGTGATCCCTGTACAGTCTTGTACCAAAGTTTTGATGTGTGTATGTGGTCCCTGTACAGCCTAGTACCAAAGTTTTGATGTGTGTATGTGGTCCCTGTACAGTCTTGTACCAAAGTTTTGATGTGTGTGTGTGGTCCCTGTACAGTCTGCTGCCAAAGTTTTTATGTGTGTATATGGTCCCTGTACAGCTGTTTCTTTAGGGACACAAGAAACTGAGGTAAAAAACCTGGTGTGGTTTATTAAAACGATTCTGTTACCACATTAAATGAAGTGCCTTGTTATTGATGTCCACTAAGCCACGTCCAGGACCGGCACAGGGTGGAATGATAGAAGATAAGAAGATGGCTACATTAGGGTGCTTTTCCTTGATGGCGGAAGTCAAAGCCTGCATGTCAGAACATCTTAGGTTCTGGCCATTCATGCTGTTGTTTATATCAGTATGTATGGAGATTTTCGTCACGCCCTGATCCACACTAAAACTTCTCAGTATCCACGTTATTTTCTCGACACCAGCTCCTGGTGCTGCAACTACTGAGACAGTGTCTTCGTCTCATATGGACATCCTGTTGCCATATATGCCCTTTAGTAAAGAATCCCCAATTAGCAAATGTGTTGTTTTTTTCCTTAACTTTGAGATTACAATTTTCCTGCATAGGTTGTCCTTGTTGATTCTGATTCTTCTGCGTTCGAGGTTGTTGGTCACTTCAGATCCTGATCCCTGTCGACATGGCAAAGCCCGCAGCAGTCCTCTCCAGATCCTGATAGGACAGCTTGATGGAAACTGCTCATGTCACAGAACATGGCACTGTGATGTTAATATACAAGCTTGTGTTACCAGGCGGGCTAAAATTGTTGAATGGGCTTTCCTATTTTTAGTAAGAGTGTCTGGAGATGGTGGAGGCTTCTCACTGGAAATTGTTGTTCCTTGTTCTCTAGTAGGCTCTCCTGCAATAAGTGGAGGTACTGGTTCTCTAGTAGGCTTTCCTGCAATAAGTGGAGTTACTGGTTCTCTAGTAGGCTCTCCTGCAATAAGTGGAGGTACTGGTTCTCTAATAGGCTCTCCTGCAATAAGTGGAGGTATTGGTTCTCTAGCAGGCTCTCCTGCAATAAGTGGAGGTACTGGTTCTCTAGCAGGCCCTCCTGCAATAAGTGGAGGTACTGGTTCTCTAGCAGGCCCTCCTGCAATAAGTAGAAGTACTGATTCACGGTTGCTGGAGGCTGTAGCATCTTGGATGCATGGGACAATAGGAGCATTTTCTGTCACGGCTTGACTGCGTCCACTATATCACTGATAATATCAGTAGTCTTCTCTGTAGGGTTTTGAAAACTTTCAGCCATGTTTGTGATTTCTATATTTAGCTTATCTGTGTTGTCTGCTTGAGAGAGTTGTGGTAGCTGGCTGAGTATCACTTCCATGGCTGTATTTACGTTTACATCTTCTAACTCCATAAACTGTTTTGTTAGCTAGGATTCCATAGTCTCTGCATCACTTTGTCCTTGGTGTGGTAAAGATGTATTGTGAGGACTGGTGTTTTTATGATGTCCTCAACATTAGCGCCTTGCTTGTCTTACCTCTCCTCTCTTTCTGTTTGATTGCACTTTCTAAGGGCTTTCCTCGGGAACTCATACTGCAGTGTGTTGTGACATGTGTCAACTACACATTGTCCCTCGTTGTTGTGATATGTAACAACTACACATTATCCCTCGTTGTTGTGACATGTAACAACTACACATTGTCCTTCACTGTTGTGTCATGTAACAACTACACATTGTCCTTCATTGTTGTGATATGTAACAACTACACATTGTTCCTCATTGTTGTGACATGTAACAACTACAAATTATCCTTCATTGTTGTGACATGTAACAACTACACATTATCCCTCATTGTTGTGACATGTAACAAATACACATTATCCCTCATTGTTGTGACATGTAACAAATACACATTATCCCTCGTTGGTATATTTTATCATTAAGCCAGATGGGGTATCACATTTCTTCAGCTTTGTTCCCATGATCTTTTGTTTGTTTAAGGTATAGTTCTTTGTCATGGTGGACCGGAGACCTTCCCAACAACTGGGCTCACAGATTCTACCTTCTGTCCCGCATTCTGTCATGGTGGACCGGAGACCTTCCCAACAACTGGTTTAACTCACACTGACTTGACTTATCTGAAAATGGCAGAGACTAGAATGAACACTGAGAAAGAATGTTTTACCACAGTTTTATGAAATAAATTCACAAATTCACATATTTCAAAGAGATTTTGTATTCCACCACAAACACAGTTACTTCACAAGTTTACCAACATAAGTATCATCCTCCACTAGAAACACAGTTACTTCACAAGTTTACCAACATAAGTATCATCCTCCACTAGAAACACAGTTACTTCAGAAGTTTACCAACATAAGTATCATCCTCCACTAGAAACACAGTTACTTCACAAGTTTACCAACATAAGTATCATCCTCCACTAGAAACACAGTTACTTCAGAAGTTTACCAACATAAGTATCATCCTCCATGTATCTGAAATAACACGTAAAACACCTGAAAAATCAGGAGCTAAAAATTACACGTCCTACACGTCTAGAAGTGTCTACAAAGACGGAGAGAGAGAGAGATGATTTCACTGTTGGAAAACGCTGGGCTCCGTGGACAAAGTAAGATCGACATCTGATTTATCCATCAGGTTTCTTTTATCTGCTGGTTACCCATAGCTCTAAACACTAAAAGAAACGCCTTTATAAAATAGTCCAAAATTTAGATTCATCATCAGAATTACAAGTATGTCATTTCTGCTTGCCAAATTTAACTATATACAGTGTGTAACTCACAAAACTTGCGCACACACACACACACAGAGCACACACACAACGTTGTATTTGACAAATGAAAGCAGTCTTATCCTAGGCTAGATACTGAAAGCAGCCTTGTTCTAGGCTACATACTGAAAGCAGTCTTATCCTAGGCTAGATACTGAAAGCAGTCTTATCCTAGGCTAGATACTGAAAGCAGTCTTATCCTAGGCTAGATACTGAAAGCAGCCTTGTTCTAGGCTAGATACTGAAAGCAAAACCTTGTCCTAGGCTAGATACTGAAAGCAAAACCTTGTCCTAGGCTAGATACTGAAAGCAAAACCTTGTCCTAGGCTAGATACTGAAAGCAGCCTTGTTCTAGGCTAGATACTGAAAGCAGCCTTGTTCTAGGCTAGATACTGAAAGAAAAACCTTGTCCTAGGCTAGATACTGAAAGCAGCCTTGTTCTAGGCTAGATACTGAAAGCAGCCTTGTTCTAGGCTAGATACTGAAAGCAAAACCTTGTCCTAGGCTAGATACTGAAAGCAGCCTTGTCCTAGGCTAGATACTGAAAGCAACCTTGTCCTAGGCTAGATACTGAAAGCAACCTTGTCCTAGGCTAGATACCAGAAGCAATCTTGTCCTAGGCTAGATACTGAAAGCAAAACCTTGACCTAGGCTAGGTACTGAAAGCAGCCTTGTTCTAGGCTAGATACTGAAAGCAGCCTTGTTCTAGGCTAGATACTGACAGCAGCCTTGTCCTAGGCTAGATACTGAAAGCAGCCTTGTTGTAGGCTAGATACTGAAAGCAGCCTTGTTCTAGGCTAGATACTGAAAGCAGCCTTGTTCTAGGCTAGATACTGAAAGCAGCCTTGTTCTAGGCTAGATACTGAAAGCAGCCTTGTTCTAGGCTAGATACTGAAAGCAGCCTTGTTCTAGGCTAGATACTGAAAGCAGCCTTGTTCTAGGCTAGATACTGAAAGCAGCCTTGTTCTAGGCTAGATACTGAAAGCAAAACCTTGTTCTAGGCTAGATACTGAAAGCAGCCTTGTTCTAGGCTAGACACTGAAAGCAGCCTTGTTCTAGGCTAGATACTGACAGCAGCCTTGTCCTAGGCTAGATACTGAAAGCAGCCTTGTCCTAGGCTAGATACTGAAAGCAGCCTTGTCCTAGGCTAGATACTGAAAGCAGCCTTGTTCTAGGCTAGATACTGAAAGCAATCTTGTCCTAGGCTAGATACTGAAAGCAGCCTTGTCCTAGGCTAGATACTGAAAGCAGCCTTGTCCTAGGCTAGATACTGAAAGCAGCCTTGTTCTAGGCTAGATACTGAAAGCAATCTTGTCCTAGGCTAGATACTGACAGCAAAACCTTGTCCTAGGCTAGATACTGAAAGCGCTCTCGAAAGAGATGTCTGTCCTAGTGGTAAAGTACATCACGGTGATGGGACAGTTATCAGGAGCAAACTTATGCAGACCTTATCCCACCTCTCCAGTGATGCTCCCAGTAATAACTTGACCCTGGCTAATGGCTTTTGATTTCCATGGCAGTGAACTCTGACAAGAAGTTGACATTTTTTAGCCCACTCCGAATATTCAAGCAAGCCAGCCTAACCCACTCCCGGTCCGACATCTTCACGGTGTGGGCCGATGAGAGCATCCAGCTCAGTTTTAAAGTCATGAATATGAACTGAGCGAAAATTTAAATATATAATGTTTATCTTGTTGTATAACCACTGGACCCATCAGGCTCAAGGCTAGGTTTAGGCCGCAGGAAGCGAGGGCCCTTACTAAGTTTTGTTTGGGGCCTGGGTGTCGTTTAATCCACCACTGGCTGTACCTCAGTGTTTATCCGAGTTGTATCATTCGTTAAATGTTAGAGAAGATGTAGACAAAGAATATTACAATGCCATAACAAATGGAGGTTATGAAATACCAGAGATTAGATATGCTGATGACATTATTACTATCCACAACACAAAAAAGGAATTGAAAAACTAATTATGTCAGTCCGTAAGAACAGTGAAGAGACCTCTATCTTAAATTGATAACAACTGGCAAAACAAACAAGGCAGCTGAAATATATATCAGTGAGGAAAAATTGGAAGAGGTGGAGAGTTTTGAATATCTTGGATCATTACTAACAATGTAATGGAGATACAGTGAGCTGTTAGGAAGGCAAAGTTCCGCAAGGGACATGCAAATGACTGACTGACGTTGTATCTCTGCACGTGATCTTAAATCTATCTATTTGTCTTAGAAAATCATAGCTTGTATTCCTTTATAAGTTTGTTTTCTTTCTGAATTCTGTCATCTGTGGTGACTAAATACTCAAGGCAAAACCTTGTCCTAGGCTAGATACTGAAAGCAGCCTTGTTCTAGGCTAGATACTGAAAGCAGCCTTGTTCTAGGCTAGATACTGACAGCAGCCTTGTCCTAGGCTAGATACTGAAAGCAGCCTTGTTCTAGGCTAGATACTGAAAGCAGCCTTGTTCTAGGCTAGATACTGAAAGCAGCCTTGTTCTAGGCTAGATACTGAAAGCAGCCTTGTTCTAGGCTAGATACTGAAAGCAGCCTTGTTCTAGGCTAGATACTGAAAGCAGCCTTGTTCTAGGCTAGATACTGAAAGCAGCCTTGTTCTAGGCTAGATACTGAAAGCAGCCTTGTTCTAGGCTAGATACTGAAAGCAAAACCTTGTTCTAGGCTAGATACTGAAAGCAGCCTTGTTCTAGGCTAGACACTGAAAGCAGCCTTGTTCTAGGCTAGATACTGACAGCAGCCTTGTCCTAGGCTAGATACTGAAAGCAGCCTTGTCCTAGGCTAGATACTGAAAGCAGCCTTGTCCTAGGCTAGATACTGAAAGCAGCCTTGTTCTAGGCTAGATACTGAAAGCAATCTTGTCCTAGGCTAGATACTGAAAGCAGCCTTGTCCTAGGCTAGATACTGAAAGCAGCCTTGTCCTAGGCTAGATACTGAAAGCAGCCTTGTTCTAGGCTAGATACTGAAAGCAATCTTGTCCTAGGCTAGATACTGACAGCAAAACCTTGTCCTAGGCTAGATACTGAAAGCGCTCTCGAAAGAGATGTCTGTCCCTAGTGGTAAAGTACATCACGGTGATGGGACAGTTATCAGGAGCAAACTTATGCAGACCTTATCCCACCTCTCCAGTGATGCTCCCAGTAATAACTTGACCCTGGCTAATGGCTTTTGATTTCCATGGCAGTGAACTCTGACAAGAAGTTGACATTTTTTAGCCCACTCCGAATATTCAAGCAAGCCAGCCTAACCCACTCCCGGTCCGACATCTTCACGGTGTGGGCCGATGAGAGCATCCAGCTCAGTTTTAAAGTCATGAATATGAACTGAGCGAAAATTTAAATATATAAATGTTTATCTTGTTGTATAACCACTGGACCCATCAGGCTCAAGGCTAGGTTTAGGCCGCAGGAAGCGAGGGCCCTTACTAAGTTTTGTTTGGGGCCTGGGTGTCGTTTAATCCACCACTGGCTGTACCTCAGTGTTTATCCGAGTTGTATCATTCGTTAAATGTTAGAGAAGATGTAGACAAAGAATATTACAATGCCATAACAAATGGAGGTTATGAAATACCAGAGATTAGATATGCTGATGACATTATTACTATCCACAACACAAAAAAGGAATTGAAAAACTAATTATGTCAGTCCGTAAGAACAGTGAAGAGACCTCTATCTTAAATTGATAACAACTGGCAAAACAAACAAGGCAGCTGAAATATATATCAGTGAGGAAAAATTGGAAGAGGTGGAGAGTTTTGAATATCTTGGATCATTACTAACAATGTAATGGAGATACAGTGAGCTGTTAGGAAGGCAAAGTTCCGCAAGGGACATGCAAATGACTGACTGACGTTGTATCTCTGCACGTGATCTTAAATCTATCTATTTGTCTTAGAAAATCATAGCTTGTATTCCTTTATAAGTTTGTTTTCTTTCTGAATTCTGTCATCTGTGGTGACTAAATACTCAAGGACATGATTTTCCTGCTGTTTCTTACTCTTCTTCTTCTTCTTCTTCTTTATTGTCCTCACAAATTGTGAAGTATTTTAGAGGTCATGCTTCATACCCCAAAGTTTGTCTTTCATTGTAGCTCTCTGTGACCAGAGCTTGCTTCAAGCTTCTTGCTAGAAGGGGTAGAATGTGCTCTGAAGTCTGGGTATCTATCTACCCTGCATGTTAGAAGGGGTAGAATGTGCTCTGAAGTCTGGGTATCTACCCTGCATGTTAGAAGGGGTAGACTGTGCTCTGAAGTCTGGGTATCTACCCTGCATGTTAGAAGGGGTAGAATGTGCTCTGAAGTCTGGGTATCTATCTACCCTGCATGTTAGAAGGGGTAGACTGTGCTCTGAAGTCTGGGTATCTACCCTGCATGTTAGAAGGGGTAGAATGTGCTCTGAAGTCTGGGTATCTACCCTGCATGTTAGAAGGGGTAGAATGTGCTCTGAAGTCTGGGTATCTACCCTGCATGCTAGAAGGGGTAGAATGTGCTCTGAAGTCTGGGTATCTACCCTGCATGCTAGAAGGGGTAGAATGTGCTCTGAAGTCTGGGTATCTACCCTGCATGCTAGATACTGAAAGCAGCCTTGTTCTAGGCTAGATACTGAAAGCAGCCTTGTCCTAGGCTAGATACTGAAAGCAGCCTTGTTCTAGGCTAGATACTGAAAGCAGCCTTGTCCTAGGCTAGATACTGAAAGCAATCTTGTCCTAGGCTAGATACTGAAAGCAGCCTTGTTCTAGGCTAGATACTGAAAGCAGCCTTGTTCTAGGCTAGATACTGAAAGCAATCTTGTCCTAGGCTAGATACTGAAAGCAATCTTGTCCTAGGCTAGATACTGAAAGCAGCCTTGTCCTAGGCTAGATACTGAAAGCAGCCTTGTCCTAGGCTAGATACTGAAAGCAGCCTTGTTCTAGGCTAGATACTGAAAGCAATCTTGTCCTAGGCTAGATACTGAAAGCAGCCTTGTTCTAGGCTAGATACTGAAAGCAGCCTTGTTCTAGGCTAGATACTGAAAGCAGCCTTGTTCTAGGCTAGATACTGAAAGCAGCCTTGTTCTAGGCTAGATACTGAAAGCAGCCTTGTTCTAGGCTAGATACTGAAAGCAGCCTTGTTCTAGGCTAGATACTGAAAGCAGCCTTGTCCTAGGCTAGATACTGAAAGCAGCCTTGTTCTAGGCTAGATACTGAAAGCAGCCTTGTCCTAGGCTAGATACTGAAAGCAGCCTTGTCCTAGGCTAGATACTGAAAGCAATCTTGTCCTAGGCTAGATACTGAAAGCAGCCTTGTTCTAGGCTAGATACTGAAAGCAGCCTTGTTCTAGGCTAGATACTGAAAGCAATCTTGTCCTAGGCTAGATACTGAAAGCAATCTTGTCCTAGGCTAGATACTGAAAGCAGCCTTGTCCTAGGCTAGATACTGAAAGCAGCCTTGTCCTAGGCTAGATACTGAAAGCAGCCTTGTTCTAGGCTAGATACTGAAAGCAATCTTGTCCTAGGCTAGATACTGAAAGCAGCCTTGTTCTAGGCTAGATACTGAAAGCAGCCTTGTTCTAGGCTAGATACTGAAAGCAGCCTTGTTCTAGGCTAGATACTGAAAGCAGCCTTGTTCTAGGCTAGATACTGAAAGCAGCCTTGTTCTAGGCTAGATACTGAAAGCAGCCTTGTTCTAGGCTAGATACTGAAAGCAGCCTTGTCCTAGGCTAGATACTGAAAGCAGCCTTGTTCTAGGCTAGATACTGAAAGCAGCCTTGTCCTAGGCTAGATACTGAAAGCAGCCTTGTTCTAGGCTAGATACTGAAAGCAGCCTTGTCCTAGGCTAGATACTGAAAGCAATCTTGTCCTAGGCTAGATACTGAAAGCAGCCTTGTTCTAGGCTAGATACTGAAAGCAGCCTTGTTCTAGGCTAGATACTGAAAGCAATCTTGTCCTAGGCTAGATACTGAAAGCAATCTTGTCCTAGGCTAGATACTGAAAGCAGCCTTGTCCTAGGCTAGATACTGAAAGCAGCCTTGTCCTAGGCTAGATACTGAAAGCAGCCTTGTTCTAGGCTAGATACTGAAAGCAATCTTGTCCTAGGCTAGATACTGAAAGCAGCCTTGTTCTAGGCTAGATACTGAAAGCAGCCTTGTTCTAGGCTAGATACTGAAAGCAGCCTTGTTCTAGGCTAGATACTGAAAGCAGCCTTGTTCTAGGCTAGATACTGAAAGCAGCCTTGTTCTAGGCTAGATACTGAAAGCAGCACTGGTGGATGGTAAGTGACTGCTGTCTTCGCAAGCTACTTTGTCTGCGCTCTCGAAAGAGATGTCTGTCCCTCGTGGTAAAGTACATCATGGTGATGGGACAGTTATCAGGAGCAAACTTATGCAAACCTTATCCCACCTCTCCAGTGATGCTCCCAGTAAAAACTTGACCCTGGCTAATGGCTTTTGGTTTCCATGGCAGTGAACTCTGACAAGAAGTTGACATTTCTGAGCCCACTCCGAATATTCAAGCAAGCCAGCGTAACCCACTCCCGGTCCAACATCTTCACGGTGTGGGCCGATGAGAGCATCCAGCTCAGTTTTAAAGTCACGAATGTGAACTGAGCGAAAATTTAAATATATAAATGTTTATCTTGTTGTATAACCACCGGACCCATCAGGCTCAAGGCTAGGTTTAGGCCAGAGGAAGTGAGGGGCCTTACTAAGTTTTGTTTGGGGCCTGGGTGTCGTTTAATCCACCACTGGCTGTACCTCAGTGTTTATCCGAGTTGCATCATTCGTTAAATGTTAGAGAAGATGTAGACAAAGAATATTACAATGCCATAACAATTGGAGGTTATGAAATACCAGAGATTAGATATGCTGATGACATTATTACTATCCACAACACAAAAAAGGAATTGGAAAAACTAATTATGTCAGTCCGTAAGAACAGTGAAGAGACCTCTATCTTAAATTGATAACAACTGGCAAAACAAACAAGGCAGCTGAAATATATATCAGTGAGGAAAAATTGGAAGAGGTGGAGAGTTTTGAATATCTTGGATCATTACTAACAATGTAATGGAGATACAGTGAGCTGTTAGGAAGGCAAAGTTCCGCAAGGGACATGCAAATGACTGACTGACGTTGTATTTCTGCACGTGATCTTAAATATATCTATTTATCTTAGAATGGTGACTATCAATCATAGCTTGTATTCCTTTATAAGTTTGTTTTCTTTCCGAATTCTGTCATCTGTGGTGATTAAATACTCAAGGACATGATCTTCCAGCTGTTTCTCATTCTTCTTCTTCTTCTTTATTGTCCTGACAAATTGTGAAGTATTTTAGAGGTCATGCTTCATGCCCCAAAGTTTGTCTTTCATTGTAGCTCTCTGTGACCAGAGCTTGCTTCAAGCTTCTTGCTAGAAGGGGTAGAATGTGCTCTGAAGTTTGGGTATCTATCTGCCCTGCATGCTATAGGGGGTAGAATGTGCTCTGAAGTCTGGGTATCTACCCTGCATGCTAGAAGGGGTAGAATGTGCTCTGAAGTCTGGGTATCTACCCTGCATGCTAGAAGGGGTACAATGTGTTCTGAAGTCTGGGTATCTACCCTGCATGCTAGAAGGGGTACAATGTGTTCTGAAGTCTAGATATCTACCCTGCATGCTAGAAGGGGTAGAATGTGCTCTGAAGTCTGGGTATCTACCCTGCATGCTAGAAGGGGTACAATGTGTTCTGAAGTCTGGGTATCAACCCTGCATGCTAGAAGGGGTACAATGTGCTCTGAAGTCTGGGTATCTACCCTGCATGTTAGAAGGGGTAGAATGTGTTCTGAAGTCTGGGTATCTGGCCTGCATGTTAGAAGGGGTAGAATGTGTTCTGAAGTCTGGGTATCTGCCTAAGGAGAAAGTTGCATTAACCAGCTTGAAATTCACACTAATCTTGACCAGAAGAACTTGACAGAATTGAACATATCTCTAGCTATAAGATGTCCTGTTGAAAGTCATCACACACACACATGTATGTGCACATTCACACACTACATGCACACATACTCATTCTCCTCTCTCTTATAGTACTAGAATATGAGAACCTCACTCATGATTCCTGAACTTTTTCCTGCTAGTCTCTGATGTCTGTTCTGTTATCAGAGATAAGAAAAACAATGACTGTGGTAAAACTGGTTCTACTAATAAAGGTGGACGTATAAATAAAAAACAGACATTATTTATACATGCTCATCCTACTTTCTGCCACTCGTTCACTTTGCCCATTCTTTCTATCTTTTGTAAAACTGAACCAGATATCTCTGTCTTGCTGTCAGAATGTCTGATGAAAGAAGATGAGTAGTCACTGTAGTTCATGACAGCTCTTGTGTCAGGAGGGTGGTGCACTGGGATCAATGTCACTGTGATGTCAGCAAGCTTGATGCACTGGGATCAATGTCACTGTGATGTCAGCAAGCTTGATGCACTGGGATCAATGTCACTGTGATGTCAGGAACTCTGATGGTCTGAGATCAAGACCCATGTGATGTCAGCAAGTTTGATGCACTTGGATCAATGTCCACATGATGTCAGGAAGTTTTAAGTACTGAGATCAATGTCCACTTTGATGTCAGGTTTGATGTACTGAGATCAATGTACACTAGATGTCAGGAAGTTTTAAGTACTGAGATCAATGTCCACTTTGATGTCGGGTTTGATGTACTGAGATCAATGTACACTTGATTTCAGGTTTAATGTATTGAGATCAATGTACACTAGATATCAGGGTTGATATATTGAGATCAAATGTACACCTGATGTCAGGTCTGAGGTAATGAGATTAGTGTACACCTGATGCCAGGTTTGATTACTGGGATCAATGTCCACTTGATTTCAGGTCTGATGTATTGAGATCAGTGTCCACTTGATTTCAGGTTTGATATATTGAGATCAATGTACACTTGATATCAGGTTTGATGTACTGAGATCATGAACTTTTGATGTGCTGTCAAAATCTATCTGGTGCTGAAATCAAGGTCAAGGTCTGCTGCAGTTCAGTCATGGCAGCATCTGCTTGTTCACTAAGTGCTCTACATGCACTGAGCAGGCCTGAGGAAGAGGGATATGTCTACTCAGGATTACAATCACCACTACATATAACAACTGTCACATATAACAACTATCATATGTAGCAACTGTCACATATAACAACTGTCACATATAACAACTGTCACATATAACAACTGTCACATATAACAACTGTCACATATAACAACTGTCACATACAACAACTGTCACATATAACAACTGTCACATGTAACAACTATCATATGTAACAACCATCATCACATGTATCAAATGTCACATATAGCAATTATCATATATAACAATCATCATCACACTAACAACGCAACTTTAGGAATAACAATATCTAAAAATAATCATCAGCAATAATCACCACAAGAAGAAACATGGCACATGATAATCATAACACACAACACAGATTACCTATAATAAAAACAGCAATATAAACCTGCACTCATATACATTAGACATTAGTAACAACATACAACCATATAACATCTGGTACTGAGAAAGGTTTACACACAAACAGTCGCACATATAACAGACAATTTTGACAAAACAAAAATTGATGTGCCACTACAGCCAGTGAAAGAAACGTGAAAAGAGCAAACTATCAGCAACTACTGTCAACAACAGAGACAAGAAAACAGCTGATTGGCTGACACTGCTAGCAACAACAGAGACAAGAAAACAGCTGATTGGCTGACACTACTAGCAACAACAGAGACAAGAAAACAGCCGATTGGCTGACACTACTAGCAACAACAGAGACATGAAAACAGCCAATTGGCTGACACTACTAGCAACAACAGAGACAAGAAAACAGCCATTTGGCTGACACTACTAGCAACAACAGACAACAGAAACATGAAAACAGTAAAACACCTCTCGTGACTAACAACAATAAATCTGCCTCTCATGACTAACAACAACAAATCTGCCTCTTATGACTAACAACAACAAATCTACCTCTCATGATTAACAACAGCAAATCACCTCTCATGACAAGCAACAGCAAATCTGCCTCTCATGACTAACAACAACAAATCTGCCTCTCATGACTAACAACATCAAATCACCTCTCATGACTAATAACAACAAATCTGCCTCTCATGACTAACAACATCAAATCTACCTCTCATGACTAACAACAACAAATCTGCCTCTCATGACTAACAACAACAAATCTACCTCTAATATTTGCTTCCTCTTTCAACATTTTGTCTTCTTCTTCTTGTGGTGTCACCATCAGCTGATTTCTAGCTTGGGTTTCTGTCTGGTCATCTTCATCCAGTGTGTCCAACGTGATAGATGGCACAGCTATATAACACACAACAAGGCATTGCTTGTCAAATACATGTACAACAAAATTATCGATAAACTGATTTTTAAAAATATGACAGAATTTGCTATTCTATTATTGACATTGGTGCTGACTGTGACACGGACCATGAGTTATTAATAGCAGACATGAAGATAAAGATAAAAAAGACAGTTACGGGATCAAGACCACTCCACTTTGATCTTACAAATATACCAGAATAATACGGTATAGATGTGAAGAACTGTTTCGAAATCCTGATGGCTGTACAGGAGGAGATGACACTAGTTGAATTGGCTACGCAGGCCAAATATATCTTAATAACAACAGCTAAAGACATGGTTCCAGTAAAGAAAACACAAAAGAATGGATGGATTACAGCAGGTACACTAGAACTGATAAAACAACGTAGAGAAATGAAGATGCAATGGAAAGTGAAAAACAACAACAAAGAGAAATATAAAACTTTAACAAATGAAGTACAAAGAAACATAAGAAAAGATAAAAAAAACAATACATACAAGATTGTTGTGAAAGAATAGAAGAACATTAGAAGTGTGGAAGAGATAGTGAAATGTTTAAAGAAATGAAGACATTGATGAGAAATATCACACCTAAGCTAAATGTAATTTGTGATGAGATGGGGAATACCTTGACAGAGACAGAGGAAATTCTAGAAAGATGGAAGGAATATTGCAAAGGAATGTATGAAACAATCAACTGTGGAAACAGAAATCAACAGTGTGAATTATTACTGGAGGAGAAAGAACCCAAACCAACAACAGAAGAAGTTTTATGGGCAATAAAGAATCTGAAAAATGGTAAATCACCAGGATGTGATGAGATAACAGCTGAACTTATTAAAGCAGGAGGAAAGGAATGTGCAACAATCTATCATGCACTATGTAAAAAGATATGGCATTCAGGTATTTGACCAAAAGAATGGAAAAGAACTGTATTCATACCACTGCCAAAAAAGGGTAACCTGAAATTATGCACAAACTACAGAACTGTTGCCCTGATTAGTCACGCCAGTAAAATTCTGTTAAAAATCATAATGGGTAGACTTCGACAGAAAATAGAAGAAGAAGTCAATATGGTCCAAGCTGGTTTCAGGCAAAGAAGAGGATCAAGAGATCATATATTCAATCTAAGATTAATAATGGAGTTTAATGCGAATCTATATTTATCCTTTATAGACTACTCAAAGACATTTGATTGCATACAACACCAGAAACTTTGAGAAATAATGGAAAAAATGGGATTTCCAACACATTTGATACAATTAACATCACTGCTGTATCTAGACCAACAAGCAGCAGTAAAAATAAATGGTGAAACAACAACTTGATTTGACATAAAACAATGGGTCCGTCAGGGGTGCATATTGTCACCCTACTTATTTAACTTGTATACTGAAAATATAATGAGGAATGTTAGAGAAGATGTAGACAAAGAATATTACGATGCCATAACAATTGGAGGTTATGAAATACCAGAGATTAGATATGCTGATGACACAGTGTTACTGTCCACAACACAAAAAGGAATGGAAAAACTAATTATGTCAGTCCGTAAGAACAGCGAAGAACAGAACCTCTATCTTAATGCAAAGAAAACTAAGTTGATGACAACTGACAAAACAAACAAGGCAACTGAAATATATATAAATGAGGAAAAATTGGAAGAAGTGGAGAGTTTTGAATATCTTGGATCACTACTAACTAATAATGGAGATACAATGAGGGAAATTAAAAGAAGGACATCTATCGCTCTTCAGAAAATAAAACAAATAAAGAATCTGTGGAGTGGAGCAGACAGAACCACAAAAATAAGATTTTTAAAGGCATGCATCTTTCCCATCGCAACATATGCCTGTGAGACCTGGACACTTAACAAAACAGCTGAGAAACACATAAATGCATTTGAATGTAAATGCTATAGAAAAGTTCTCCAAATATCGTGGACACAAAAAAGAACAAATATATCCATACTACAAGAACTTAATATTGAAGAAGGCTGGCTAGTAAAGAGGATTAAAGAGAGAAAACTGAAATATTTTGGACACATTAAACGTCATGATAACTTAGAGAAGACCGTATTGGAAGGATACATAATGGGAAAAGGAAAAAGAGGAAGATCAAAACGAAGACGGCTGCAAGACATCGTTGACGATCTGCAAATGGATGCAGCAGCAACAGACCAACAACCGAGAGGCCTACAGGAGTTCTGTTTGGGAAGCAAGGTATCGCAAGGGACATGCAAATGAATGAATGAATGATTATTGTCTCACTCCCTCGCGCACACATGTATACACGCACGCACATAGCAAGTGCACACACTGTTCATGAGAACAAACAAATCTTAGCTAAAACATAAAATGAAATAAAATAATGGTTTTGAAGTGTCTTTTCAAATGACGCCAATAAATTGTAACTGGTCAACGTGGACGAAGGGAAAGTACTCACTATTCAAAGTCTTGTCCATAAATCTACATATTTCATAGAGTTCACTCCCTCTACCTCTAACCCTCTGACCTGTGTGGAAAATTGACCTAGATTACACGACATTGTACAATAATAGAGTACAAATTATACAATAACAGACTGCATATTGTCACTTCATGCGAATGTTTAAGCATTTGTGGTGAGGAAAGAGAGGAGGGGGGACCATTAGATCTAGTTTCTCCCAGGGTTATGGCTCTTTCCGTGCCACAGGAAGAACCGCGGACATTCAGTTGGGTGCCAGATTAAAAGGGTGGGTCTTGATCTGTATTGGGGGTATAGTTATAAAATTGAATGGAAAACAGTATTTCCATGTACTTCCGTGTGCTTATTATGTTTAGAAATATAACTAAATGTATGAAGATTTCATAAGTGCAGAGTTTTTTGTTTGTTAAGGGGAAAAAAAAGAAGTAATGTGATGTTTTTAGACAATAATTGTGTCCTACTTACCATCGGGTACCTCTAGATCTAGAGTACTTACCATCTGAGATGCCTAGAACTACCTATTGAAGTCGTTTTGTTTTGATACGTTGCATTCTTGCTAAAATAATGTCTGAAATAACCTTCTAACTACTTCTCCAGTTGTCTGTGTCTAGATCTACTTAGAGTACATTCAAGAACATCACCAAAAATTGAAATTTCTCGCTCACAAACTTTGCTTTTCACGCTCGAATCGGTCGTAACTATGAACGCTTCCGCCATTTTGAAAAAAGGTCACGGGGCATGTAACGTGCGAATCAAAATGAGAATTACAGTTATACGAAACGAAACATGTGGGACTATAGAAACCAAAGGCACGAAAGTTAAAATCGACTTTGGGTTTTACATGAGCCAAACGGAAAGAGCTAGAGCTTGGTGGGGTATTGCATTCAGTCACTGCTCCTTTCTAAAGATACAAGAAATATAAATGATAATACATTTTTTAAATGCAAACTCAGATTTAGACTTGATGAGGCCCTAATCTGTATAAAGCCTGGAAGCATCTTGTTTAAAAAGTAACAGTGGAAGAAGGTGAAACCCCAAGTTGTAACTTGCCTAAATCTGTTAAAATTATAATAAAAAAAAAGAGTCAGAATTTCTTGAACATGTCATAAGATGAGAGAAGTTAGAGAACTTGGTTATGTCATGAGATGACAGAAGTTAGAGAACTTGGACATGTCATGAGATGACAGAAGTTAGAGAAATTGGACATGTCATAAGAAGACAGAAGTTAGAGAACATGGACATGTCATAAGAAGACAGAAGTTAGAGAACTTGGACATGTCATAAGAAGACAGAAGTTAGAGAACTTGAACATGTCATAAGAAGACAGATGTTAGAGAACTTGGACATGTCATAAGACAGAAGTTAGAGAACATAACGACTGGAAAACTCAAAAAAAAAAAAAAGAGAGAGAGACCAAGAGAAAAAATATCTCACTGGACTGAACAAGTTGCATGAAAAAAAGAAAAGGAACTAAACTGATTGGATACACCAAGACCTGCACAAAATTGAGGAGCACGATCACCAGTGCTATGCAGCACAGCACATAATGTAATGTAAATGTAATGTAAATCCAGCACTGTTGAAATGTCATCTAATGATCCATACATCTTCTTGAAAGAGTTCTGAATCAATGCACTCCTTGTGGACAGAACAAAAAAATAGAATGAACACAATCTGCAAATGAAAAAAAAAGAGATGTTTGTGTTCCTCTGGATCAGATACATTAAAGTCATCTTGTGTAGATAATTTGTCAGTCACTTGTGTAGATAATGTATTTTGTCAGTCACTTGTGTAGATAATTTATTTTGTCAGTTATCTATTGCAGAAAATCTTTGATCAAAATGCACACATTCTTACACAGTAAAAAATTAGTTGTGCACTTAAATGTAAACCATCAGAGAAAATGTAAGACAAACTAGATCAATTTGTACACTGTGTACATGAGAAAATTTACAGTCTTCTATAGAAAAGGGGCAGACCGCGTGAAACTCTGAAGAGGACATTATTAAGAGAGGCCAAGTTAACAGGCATAAAATCCTTTGATGAGGTTGAAAGACTCGCCGAAGACAGGAAAAATTGGCGAACTACTTTACGAGCCCTATGTGACGTTTAACGGCACGGGAAGGATATAAGATATAAGATAAGATATAGAAACAACAAGACAAAAACAGTTTGCAATGATTAAAAAAAAGAACTTGAGTCTTCATCCACATTACTGAAATGTGTCAGCCTTGCTGTGTCCAGTGGTCAGATACCTACAGTCAGGTGTAGCACACAGCACCTACCATCAAGTATATGTACACTGGGCAAGATGGTGAGGACCTGGTCCATGTAGTTGGTGTTGCAGAGTGGGTTGCTTAGACCTGAAACTGGGTCCTGCAACTTCAGGTTAGTTAGCTTGTCCAGTTCTGCTACATAGCGTACAACATCAACACTGTCAAAGATGATAAAATCATCAACATTGTCCAGGAGATGATAAGAAATATGAGTACATAATTAAATCATCATTTTATAATAGATAATGCCAAAATATTAAAACAACATCAACACTGACCAAAAGACTATAAAAATATCAGCCTTATCCAGAAGCAGTTGAATATGAAGACTATCGAACCATTAGTCTTAAGAGCCATTCATTTACATATCCCTTGAGGAACATTGCCTCCTTAACAGCACTCCTGTAGGTCTCGGTTGTGAGCAAGATGGCCTGCTGCTGATGCATCCATTTGCACATCATAAACAATGTCTTGCAGCCATCTTCACCTTGGTCTTCCTCTCTTTCTTTTTCCCATTATATACCCTTCCAAAACAGTCTTCTCTAGATTATCATAACGTTTAATTGTGTCCAAAATATTTAAGTTTTTCCTCTTTAATCCTCTTTACTAGCCAGCCTTCTTCAATATTAAGTTCTTGTAGTATGGATATATTTGTTCTTTTTTTGTGTCCATGATATTTGAAGAACTCTTCTGTAGCATTTACATTCAAATGCATTTATGTGTTTCTCAGCTGTTTTGTTAAGTGTCCAGGTCTCACGAGCATATGTTGTGGCAGGAAAGAAGCATGCCCTTAATTAAAAATCTTATTTTTGTAATTCTGTCTGTTCCTCTCCACAGATTCTTTTGTTGTTTTACCATCTGAAGAGTGATAGATCCTCTATTTAATTTCCCTCATTGTATCTCCATTATTAGTTAGTAGTGATTCATATATTCAAAACTCTCCATTTCTTCCAATTTTTCCTCAATGATACATATTTCAACTGCCTTGTTTGTTTTGTCAGTTATCATCAATTTAGTTTTCTTCACATTAAGATAGAGGTTTTGCTTTTCACTATTCTAATGGACTGACATAATTAGTTTTTCCATTCATTTTTGTGTTATGGACAGTAATACTGTGTCATCAGCATATCTAATCTCTGGTATTTCATAACCTCCAATTGTTATGATATCGTAATATTCTTTGTCTACATCTTCTCTAACATTCCTCATTATATTTTCAGTATACAAGTTAAATAAGTAAGGCGACAATATGCACCCCTGATGGATCCCTTGTTTTATGTCAAACCAAGTTGTTTCACCGTTTATTCTTACTGCTGCCTGTTGGTCTAGATACAGCCAGTGATGTTAATTGTATCAAATGTGTTGGAAATCCCATTTTTTTCATTATTTCCCAAAGTTTCTGGTGTTGTACACAATCAAATGCCTTTGAGTAGTCTATAAAAGATAAATATAGATTCATATTAAACTCTCTGCATTTCTCTGTTATTAATCTTATACTGAATATATGATCTCTTGATCCTCTTCCTTGGGTGAAACCAGATTGGACCATATTGACTGTTTCTATTTTCTTACAAAATCTCCCCATTATGATTTTTAACAGAATTTTACTGGCATGACTAATCAGGGCAATAGTTCTGTAGTTTGTGCATAATTTCAGGTTACACTTTTTTGGCAGTGGTATGAATACAGTTCTTTTCCACTCTTTTGTCCAAATAGCTGAATGCCATATCTTTTTACATAGTGCATGATAGATTGTTGCACATTCCTTTCCTCCTGCTTTAATAAATTCAGCTGTTATCTCATCACATTCTGGTGATTTACCATTTTTCAGATTCTTTATTGCCCATAAAACCTCTTCTATTGTCGGTTCGGGTTCTTTCTCCTCCAATAATAATTCACTCTGTTGATTTCTGCTTTCACAGTCAGTTGTTTCATTCATACATTCCTCTGCAATATTCCTTCCATCTTTCTAGAATTTCCTCTGTCTCTGTCAAGGTATTCCCCATCTCATCACAAATTACATTTAGCTTAGATGTAACATGTCTTATCAATGTTTTTATTTCTTTAAACATTTCACTATCTCTTCCACACTTCTGATGTCCTTCTATTCTTTCACAACAATCTTGTATGTATTGTTTTTTGTCTTTTCTTATGTTTCTTTGTACTTCTTCTCTTAAAGATTTATATTCCTCTTTGTTGTTGTTTGTCACTTTCCATTGCGTCTTCATTTCTCTACATTGTTTTATCAATTCTAGTGTGCCTGCTGTAATCCATCCATTCTTTTGTGTTTTCTTTACTGTAACCATGTCTTTAGCTGTTGTTATTAAGATATCTCTGGTCTGCGTAGCTGATCCATCTGGTGTCGTCTCCTCCTGTACCACCATCAGGATTTCGAAACGGTTCTTCACTTCTATACCGTATTGTTCTGGTATTTTTGTAAGATCAAAGTGGAGTGGTCTTGATCCTGTAACTGTCTTTTTTATCTTTATCTTCATGTTGCTATTAATAATTCATGGTCCATGTCACAATCAGCACCTGGTAAAGTTTTTGCTGATGTTATACTTGATCTCCACCTTCCTCTTATGAGCCGTGTTACCAAAATCCTGCTTCATATTTTTCATGAGAGGAGTCCAGGGCAAAATAAAACCAGAAGTTGCTAAAGAACAGAGTGGCTTCATTGAAGGAAAAGGCACAAGTAATGCCATATATATACTGAGAACACTGATGGACAGATCAATAGAAGTAAAGACAGCCTTATACTTATGCCTCATAGACTACTGTAAAGCATTCGATAAAGTGAAACACACAGAAATGTTAAGAAAGCTGGAAGACATCTACATAGATGAGAAAGATCTGAAACTCATCAAAAGCATACACTGGCAGCAATCAGCAGCAATGAAGGTTGAGAACGAAATATGAGGATTCCAAGACACATAAAACTGAGAATGAGACAAGGATGTGTTCTATCTCCTGACCTCATCTCCTTGCACAGTGAAAACATAATGAGAAATATAGAGAGCTTGCCAGGGATATCAGTTGGCAGGTACAACCTTAACAACTTAAGATATGCAGACGACACAGTTCTGATTGCTAAAAGTGAAGGGGAGCTACAGGCTCTTCTGGACATCATGGTTCATGAAAGTAAAAGTAAAGGTCTCAGCTGGAATAAAAAGAAGACTGAAGTGATGGTCGTCTCAATGAAAAGAATACCACCAAAATGTAGCATTATCATCGATGGCACAGAACCGAAACAAGTTGATAGCTTCAAGTACTTAGGAACAATTATAACAGCTGATGGGAAATGTCACAACAAAATAAAAAGCAGACATGCTCAGGCCAAGTCAGCATTTCAAAAAATGAGAAACATCCTGTGCAACAGATCCATATCAATAGAAACAAGATTCCGAGTACTTAAATGTTACATTGTGCTAATTTTGTTTTGTGGAAGTGAAGCATGGTCCATGAATAAGAGAGTACAGCGAGAAATGGAGGCCATGGAAATGTGGTTTATAAGAAGGATGTTGAAGGTACCATGGACAGCCAAGAAAACCAACGAAGAAATCTTAAGATAGGCTGGAGTTAAAAGGCAAATTATAGCAAAGATCAGACCCAGACAAGCAAGATTTGTAGGACATTTTCTGAGAAGTAGAAAATTGAAACACATTGTGGCAACTGGAAAAATTGAGGAAATAAGAGACAAAGGAAGACAGAGAGAGATGTTGCTGGATGGGCTGTCAGTGTGGCTAGGAAGAAAGTCACTGGCGGATCTCATAATCAAGTCTAAAAACAGGCAATTGTGGAGAGAAATGATCGCCTACATCACACGGCACGGCACTTGATTGATTGATTATCCAGGAGATAACATCAATATTGTCTAATAGATACATCAGTATTGTCTAGCAGATGATAAAAACATCAACACTGCCCAGAAGACAGCAAAAAATCAACATTGTGCAAGAATTTTAAAATATATCATCAATCTTGTACAGAATAAAATCACATGAGGAGACAGGAAACAGCTGAGACTATCAGACTGGGATCTGGACTGTTGAGGGCTTTGCTGACCCAGTTTTTCCCTGCCTCTTATTAGAGACAAATTAGTGTGGATAGGATGCCCAATAGTAACTGATCCTGACCTTTGCTCTATGGCCCTGAATATATTAATTGTCTGGTTCATTTGCTTTTCACTGTTTCTTATGTATAGCCAGATCTCAAAAGTCCTTCCTTTTCTTTTCTATTTTCCTCTTTAATCTTCATGCTCATACATGAGTGAAAAATGTAGGGCCTATGTGGCCCTCAGCTTCAGTTTCTGTGTTATAAACTAAGACCATTTTACATTTTGTTGAAAGTGTATTTGGCCTTTCTATCCTCCTTTTAATTTTCATGTCACATTTTCCATATAACAGGTGTTTATTAAATATGTTACATGTCCTAATGTTTGTTGATTCATATTTATGTTTATAGATAGTTTTTTTGTTCCATAAACATTTCTAATACTTATTTCCAGCCCATATTCTTGGCATTTGTTGTTTATTTGTGTCACAAGATTCTGTAAATCATCTAGACTTTCTACTAGCAATACTGTCGCCCACATATCTGAGCTTGTTAACTGGTGTTCCACTAATGATCAGTCCAGGCATCTGACTAATGTCCTTGAATATTTCTCCTGTGTGCAAGCTTAACAATCAAGGAGACAGCACACATCCTTCTCTGACCCTCTTTTTATGTCAGTGGATTTTGAATAGTTTGTTTCAGACCTTACACCTGCTGCCTGTTCCCAGGTCAAGTTCTTTATCCATCTGATGTCTTTACATCTAAATTAATCTTTTCCAGTTATTCAGTAAGTTGTTCATGTTTTACACTATTAAAAGCCTTATTAGAGTATATAAAACTAGCATAAATATTCCTTTTCTCTTCCAGTTACTTCTTATATTCATACAGAATATGGCTTCCTTTTCTCATTATTTTTTAGGAATTCAAACTGATGATTACCATTTTTCTTATTTACTTTGTTTCTAACTCTCTCTTGAAGGACTGAATAATATCTTTATTACATGGCTTGTTAGATTTATAGTTTTAAAGTTAGTAAATTCTACTGATTCTGTTATCGTTAGCACTACCATAAATATTGATGTTTTCAAGTTCAAATATTGATGTTTTTAAGTTCTGGAGTAAACATCCCGTGTTGTATATCTTATATCTTTCCCGTGCTGTTAAACGTCACATAGGGCTCGCAAAGTAGTTCGCCAATTTTTCCTATCTTTGGCGAGTCTTTCAACCTCATCAAAAGATTTTATGCCTGTTAATTTGACCTCTCTTAACAATGTCCTTTTCAGAGTTTCACGTGGTCTGCCTCTTTTTCTTTGGCCTGTTGTGTTGTATATGTCATTACATAAATCCATCACTTTATCATCTAATCCACACCCCTCTAATACGTGTTGCATTTACATATTGATATTATCCACATCTGTATGCTTTCCTTTTGTCATCAGTCTCAATCTTCTCAACCACGGATTTTAGGACTTTTGGGCCAGTCTCAGTAACTATTTGGGGACTTCTGTTCCTTACATCCTTTTGCATGTTGTAGGAAACCTGTGTCAGAACATGTTGTCCTTTCATTAGATGAGTTTTTCATCATTCTGATCAAGCTTAGTCCCCAGCAGTGCTATGCCTTCTCTGTTGCTGCTTGCAGCAGCCTCTGCCCCAAGAGTCCAAAATTTGCCCGCATTAGTTGTTTCTTATTTTTTTTTTCTTGTTTTTTTAGTCCATTGCTTTCTGTTGGTAGTATATAGTTATGTACCTGTCTCTTTCAATATGGCCAGCTGTATCAGTCAATACTTGTGCAATGTGTCACCTTCTGTGTGCTGCATGTTGTGCTGCTTCAGCTTGTCAGACATTGATCAATGTGATTCTTCTGCCTCACTCCCCATCCAAAACTTTATGTACCTGTGTCAGACACTGATCAGTGTGATTCTTCTGCCTCACTCACTATCCAAAACTCTATGTACTAGTGTCAGAAATTTAAATGAAAAATGTAAATATATACTTTGTTGAACCATCAGACAGTTTGGTTTTTTTAATTCATTTATATGAGAGTTTTTCATATTTGCTTTTAATTTTCAATTTTACACCAGTCTTGTCAGTGTGTTAAATCTTTCATTCATATAAATATACAAGCTCTAGTCAAGTTAATAAATAGTAAAGTTAATTTATTTTAAATCTAATCATTAATACATAACTTTGTTTTGTCCAATTAAATGTTCAGTACTCAAAAGGGAAACTTTAAAAAAAACACTTTTATGAAAGGTTTAACTGTTTCTGAAAGTTCATAAATTGTTTACTGTTTCTGAGAATCTTTCATAAACTGTTTACTGTTTCTGAGAATCTTTCATAAACTGTTTAACTGTTTCTGACTGATTTTGTGCAGTCTTTTTATATGTCTGTAGTTGTGTAGTTGAAAGTAATTGAACCACCATACAAACAGAAAAGATGCTAAAACACTGATAATAAAAAGCACTGCAGAAAAAATATTGAACCAATTTTCTTCAACACGATCCATCTAGAAGACATAAAAGAGGATTTTTAAAAGAAAAAAACCACAAGGAAAACAATAAGACCTAATGGAAATTTAAAAACAAACTTTTTTAGTAAAGAAAATAAGATGTAACGACATATTCTACATGTTACAGAACTTTGTAGGTTTTTAAAGGTCTTTTTGTGGATGTTGGAAAAACCAGTAAACTCGCATGACCTAAATAAAGAAACATTACCAGACGAATGTTCACACATCACTCACCTGCCTATTAGGTTACCACACACGTTCAAACTCTGTAAATTCACCAATGATTGTAAACCATCTGTTGAAATAAAAATGTGTATCTTAGATACTGTGCAGAGATACATTTTGTATCTGTAAGATAAACATAAAAAGGATGTTCTAGACATGGACAACATGAGAGTGCCTCTCTCTCCCCTGCTATTGCTTTTTAATATTTAATTTCTAGAAAGAGAATAGTCTCTGTCTTTCTCTCTATTTTTTTTCTATCTCTGTCTCTCTCACTCACACACACACACACACACACACAGATAGTGTGAATAAGAGAGAGAGATTAGTATTTTACTATCAGTGAAAAACTCTTATTTCAAGAACCAAGGTCAAAGCCATTTGCTTCAGTATGCTCCCAGTTTAAGGGTTACTAACTCTGATAAGGACATAATATAAAATCAAATAAAAGCATTGCATTTAAGAATGTATAATATAAAGAGACCACATAAAAACACTAGAAATATAAACAGAAATTAAAGCACTGAAAATGAGGGTGTAGAATATAAACAGAAATTAAAACACTGAAAATAAGGGTGTAGAATATAAATAGAAATTAAAGCACTGAAAATAAGAGTGTAGAATATAATCATCATCAGGTGCCGTGCTGACTGGCGTTAGCTATTATGCTTCTCCAGAGTACACAATCCTTCATGCAGGCCATCAGCTGAGTTAGTGATCTCCTTTCACACCATCCCGTCAGACTGTCCAGTATCATTTCTCTCGGTCTTCCTTTGGCTCTTCTTCCCTCTGTTTTTTCCTGTTGTTATAATATTTTCAATGCCCCCTCTTCTCATTGCATGTCCTGTGAAAGTACATTGTCCGTCTCTTATCTTTTTGACAAGATTTTTTGTCTCTCCAGCTCTTCTCATACATTCTTCATTAGTTATTTTTGGTGTCCAGGGGATTTACAACATTCTTCAAATAAACCACATTTCTGCTGCTTCCAATGATTTTTGTGCAGTCTTGCCTATTGTCCATGTAGACAATAACAGAATATTATAGAATATAAACAGAAATCAAAACACTGGAAATAGGAGTGTAGAATATAAATAGAAATTAAACACTGGAAATAAAAATGTAGAATATAGACAGAAGTTAAAGCACTATATATATGAGTGTAGAATATAAACAGACCAAAGCAACAAAACTCTCAGACAGTGAGAAAATAAAAGATAGCCAAAATGCAACAACAATTAAGTTAATAACAATTCTAAAAACTTTATTTAGTAAAATAAGCTGTAAATTACATGACCATGGGCTTTGAATAGTTTCTTACGTAGGTCACATGGGTTTGTTTGCATAATGAAGAGATCCAGGATTTTTTTTGTTTGTTTATCTGGGTCATACATGACGGTGACTGCTTTGGTGAGTGGCCTCAGCCTCAAGGTGTACGTGGCTGCTGGGAAACCATTCTGTAAACTGTTCATGACAGTTTTTTTACTTCACCCAAAAGAAAGTTTGCAATTTTACACAACAAAAATTTTAACCTTCAAACGCTGAAGATTTGAAACTTTGCTCAGTAAAATTTTACCAAAACTTAAAACTGTAAAACTTTACCCAAACTTGTGATTCTGTTGGCAACAAGACTGAGTCTTGTTAATGAAGTCAGACTTGCCAGTTTGTGCAGACGATTGATGTTATTGTAGGACAAGTCTAGACATTCCAGGCAACTGCATTCTCCAATACAACCTAAATCTGATATTCCTGTAAATGATTGACAATCAAGCATAAAAAAATTAATTTTAAAAATTCAAATTTCATCATTCATGCTTAAAAATAAACAATATAGTATACAGTGACTGGGATAAGACCATATTCTGTTTGCCCAGATAAAAGTGTTGACAATTGTCAGATCTCACTTCTGGCACCATGTAGATATAGGTCATTTGCTTGTCAGTTATATTTGTCACAGACATCTGACCAGGGAAGGAAACTTAGATGACCTCTATCACGACAATTTATATTAAAACACAAGAAAGAAAACATTCACTTGGTAATAAAATGTGAACAAAGTTAAATGATAAAATAAGTGATATAAAGTGGATAACAAAAATGCAGATGAATAACATAAAGTAGACAATATAAGTTGAACATCAGTTGAACAGAAAACTGCATGGAAGGCTTTTCTGTTAACAGTTGTAACATTTCTGTTAATAATTGTAACATTTCACAAGAGCTGTTGCCACAGTGTTGTAGTTATTTATGTCTGTCACTAAAAGTTCAGATATATATATATATATATATATATATATATAGAGAGAGAGAGAGAGAGAGAGAGAGAGAGAGAAAGAGAGAGATTTCTGTCATTGATAAAGTTTGAGAGAGAGAGATGTCTGTCACTGATAAACTCTTCCCTCTAGTCATGGCTTGCTATTTAAGGTTGGCTTTTATGCCATAGAGACACCTTGGGAACACAATGTTAGTGTCCATATTTTCCTTGACCTGTGGGAACACTAGAAGTGGTCAGCACAATACCTGGCTGTCTTCTCAGCTAAAGAAGTCAGGTACCTATTTCTACAGCTGCATGACTGGGGTGCCCCTGGTTGGGTTCAAACCACTGACCTTTGCCATGATAAACTAACAGATTGCTGTTTCTGGAAGCAGTAGAAGTCAGTACTAACTGTTAATAATTTTTTTTTATTATTTCATTGTTAGTGACAATTTAATTTTCTTTATTGTCAGTTTGTAGTGACAATATGATTTTATTTTTTGTCAGTTTGTGTGTGTGTTTTGTTGTCAGTGACTATGTCTCTTCTTTTTTTGTGACAGAAAAATCATGTTTTTGTGATAGTCTGAAACACTGAGAATGATAAAGTAGTGTAGTCACAACCAGACACTTTAGTATCTTCTGAAATCTGAATGTCAGAGATAATTCATACCTTCATTTATCAAGGATATTCTGAGAATACTCTGCACATCAAATTCTCCACTTTTTGACTTGAGAAACTGCCTTGTGATGACACCATCTAAGGAAAAACAGTTTTTCTTCTTAAGAAAGAAATGTTCTTTACTAGCAATATTTTGTCCAAGAAAAAGTGCCTGAACACATATTACCCAAATAAACATCCCCTCTTCCCTTTCCTCCTATTGGGAACATAAAAATTAACCACATTTAGCAACAGCTGATGTTTTGATTTTTTTCCCCACAAAAAGGTGACAGAACTTGTCCCAACATTTAAGAGGTTCTGGTTTTTGCAAATATTTGGCATTTTTATCTTCCACATTTTGTTTTTCTTTGTTAGCTCTGGAAAAAACTGTCCTATATTTAAGGGAATCTTCTATGTCAAATCATTCTTCCTTTCTTTTGGAGTGTCTGCCTGTGTATAGTGTAATCTTGTGTGCCTTGCGTTGCAGGTGTATATTCTCATTTCCCACCTGCAGCTTCTCCAGGTAAACATGAATGCTCTGTAAAAACATCTGGTCCACAAACAGCAACTTTTGCTTTTTCTTTCTATAGGCTCCAGCATGGATACCTGGCGGTTTTCTATTGGTTATATATTGAAAACGGCCATGTTTCTCTGCCGGAGCTGTATTTAGCATAAAACTCTGGCGTGTTTATGATTCACGACGGCATGTGTTAATAGTCACAGCCAGTGACAGTTGCAAGTGTTTTTTTTTCTTTCTCGCATTTGCTTTTCTTGAGAACCGTTACAGTTACACTTGGCCTGACGTTTGAAAGGGGGACGCTTTTATGAATATAAAATGACAATGTCAGTTTTACTAACATAGACTTAAAAACAAAACAAAAAACTTTTAACATGGCAATTCTGCTCAGTTAAACTCATATAGCAACACAATTTTGTGAGATTTTTTCAGTTTTATGACGAGAAAACAAATATTTCTGCATCATGCACTCTGCAATACTTAGATAAAGACTTAAATAAGTATTTAAATAATAAATAAAAAATAAATTGTTCCTACCGCTTGACGCCGGCTCCACGGACGCCATTTGTAAACAATATTGGAAACCGGAAGCAACGAGGCTTCCCTGATGACATTTGAACTGAATATCTATCTATTGCACAGGAATATTTGATTCACAAATATTGTTTCCCTTAAATGCAGTGTTACTTTTGCTACAAAATGCCTAATCCTTTTCATCCTGTGATTGTACACAGCATGTTCATGTCTTCCATTCCTTCAGTTGCTGCATCCGAACCGGAACTATCTGGCTTATTTCATCTTAGAAGAGGACATGTGTGACGCAGATTTGTGTTGAAAAACTTCTCTCTAAGCTTTTTATAATCGGTCATTATAACAACAAACTATGAGTCGTGTTACACGTTTCAGTCGTGTCTAATTAATCTTCTTTGACCATTTCTGCGCAGTCGCTCTCTGTCTCGTACAGTTTCTCTGTATTTCTTGCTAGTAGTCATGGTGACTAAAAGAATACCGATGTCTCTGCAGATATCATTGTAGATCTCACTTTTGGTGTATCCTCTGGTCCCAGTCTGCCCAGAAGTGGATGTGCTTGGGTGTGTGTTTGTTATTAAAATTTGTTTATCTGCTGTTGCTCCATGTACCTTTTTACTGCTGAGTGGTACTGTAATTGATACAAACTTAACATTTTGTAGTACCTCAGAGACGGCTATTTTATCCTGTCATTTTGATGTTCATTATTTTGTGACGACCGCAAAAATGGAATCATGTCGAATAAGCTGCCCACTTTTCAGACTCATGTAAGAGAGTTCTACCGTCACAGCAACCTCTTTCTTGGGTTGTCTTACAGCTGCACTTTTCTCCACACTAACTCACAGTCTACTGCACAATGTCTACTGCACGATGTCTACTGCACAATGTCTACTAAACGTCTACTGTAACGATTACTATTTTGCACCCACAAAAGTTGTTGGGGCTCTAAAGCAGAATAACAAACAAAGAATTATCATATAAATAAATAACAACGTTTGATCCATTAATAAATGTTCACAGCTGTGTCCTTGCTAATTCTCTCCCTTACGTCTTCGCATACAAACGCCAGAGCTAAACGTAGTTGCTGTTTTCTCACACTTCTTGAAGGTTTTCAAACTCTTCAGCGGATCAATCATCTCACAAAGTTTCAGAATATTCATCGGCCCCAAAACATTTATTATATGAAAGTTTCGAATGGCACTACTACTACTACTACTACTACTACTACTACTACTACTACTACTACTACTACTACTACTACTACTACTACTACTACTATTACTACTACTACTACTGCTGTGCTGCTGCTGTTACTGCTACTACTACTGCTAATAATAATAATAATAATAAATAACAACAACAACTTCGTAAAAAAATTGTCATCCTCCCTGAATAGCCTCTTCGACTTGTGTAGATCGATATCGGCCAGTTTGAAGACCCCTGTTGTAAACTCAATATCTTCACAAACTTTGGCGAGGTCACGTGGGCTTTGTTAACCAACATTTATTTCTTGTGGTTCTACAAGAAAGTAGGTCATATATTATCTAAAATGAAAAGAACAAATGCACAAACGTTATACATAATTATTCAATTCAAGCGCCATGCCGCGTGGCGTAGGCGATCATTTCTCTCCACAATTCCCTGTCTTTAGACTTGATTATGAGATCCACCAGTAACTTTCTTCCTAGCCACACTGACAGCCCATCCAGTAACTTCCTATAAAATACCTATTATATGCACTATCAAGTGAGTAAGAGGTGCCTTAAAGACTTTAAGACCCTGGTGCCTTGTGGGTAGGTCCAAGTCTATAGGCTAGCGGAGAGACGTACACAAACCTTTAGAAGGCAGCGGGAAACCACAGTAGTAACTCCCCGTTTATATCTAAGAAAACCACAGTCATCATTCACTGTACATGTAACGAGAAGACGAGGGCTTGAAAACAATGACAAGATAAATGGGAAGAGCAAGAGAAAAGAAAATTATGGACAGTCAAACACGATGGCACAAGAAAACGTCAGCAACTGAGCTGATGGAAAATATCAATAATCGAGATTTATGGAGAAGAATGACGGCCAATGCCAACCGGCACGGCACCTGATGGTGATGGCAAGTATTAGAACAACTACAAGTTCAACTAAAACTTTTCAGACAAATAAAGATCGTGAAAATAAAATACTTTCCTCACAACAAAAGACATTAATATACTGACGATCGTACTTGAAGGACATGTGAAAGGGAAAGAGAACTTGTTGTTTGATTAGACCTCGAAAATTTCGTAGACAAAGCACTTTTAGACATGAGAGAAAGAAGAATCACAAGCAGAATTAGATGAGACTTAAACCACGGACTCAGTCTAGAACGAGAAGTCGTCTAACCACGAGAGAACAGCACATCAAGAACTATGCGCTGTCAGCAGATCTGCTGAGGGGGAGATAATTACATGGGTTGATGAACACCACAAACTTTGGAAAATAATGGACACACAAAAAAAATTTAAAAAACGCAATTTCCAACACATTTTATACAATTAACATCACTGGCTGTATCTAGACCAACAGGCAACAGTAAGAATAAACGGTGAAACAACTTGGTTTGACATAAAACAAGGGGTCCGTCAGGGGTGCATATTGTCACCCTACTTATTTAACTTGTATACTGAAAATATAATGAGGAATGTTAGAGAAGATGTAGACAAAGAATATTACGATGCCATAACAATTGGAGGTTATGAAATACCAGAGATTAGATATGCTGATGACACAGTATTACTGTCCACAACACAAAAAGGAATACAGAAACTAATTATGTCAGTCCGTAAGAACAGAGAAGAACAAAACCTCTATCTTAATGCAAAGAAAACTAAATTGATGACAACTGACAAAACAAATAAGGCAGCTGAAATATGTACCAATGAGGAAAAATTGGAAGAAGTGGAGAGTTTTGAATATCTTGGATCACTACTAATAACGGAGATACAGTGAGGGAAATTAAAAGAAGGACATCTATCGCTCTTCAGAAAGTAAAACAACAAAAGAATCTGTGGAGAGGAACAGACAGAACTACAAAAATAAGATTTTTAAAGGGCATGCATCTTTCCCATCGCAACATATACCTGTGAAACCTGGACATTTAACAAAACAGATGAGGAACACATAAATGCCTTTGGATATAAATGCTACAGAAGAGTTCTTCAAATATCATGGACACAAAAAAGAACAAATATGTCCATACTTATCTTATATCTTATATCCTTCCCGTGCCGTTAAACGTCACATAGGGCTCGCAAAGTAGTTCGCCAATTTTTCCTGTCTTCGGCGAGTCTTTCAACCTAGTCAAAGGATTTTATGCCTGTTAATTTGACCTCTCTTAACAATGTCCTCTTCAGAGTTTCACGCGGTCTGCCTCTTTTTCTTCGGCCTGTTGTGTTCCACTTGATAGCTTGTTTTGGGATTCTCTGATCATTTCTTCTCATCAAGTGACCAACATATGTCCATCTCCTTTTCCTGATCACCCATGAGACTGGTTGTTGTTCAGTCATTTGTCTTATCTCTGTATTGTTCTTGAATTCATTCCACTTGATGCCGAGTATTTTCCTTAGGTATTTGTTTTCAAAAGAGTCTAATTTCTTGTCTGTTTCTTTAGTTGTTTTCCAGCTTTCATATGCGTAAATGAGGGTGGATATTACATTCGAATTGAGTAGTCTTAACTTGGTTTTTGTGCTTATAACTTTTGAATTCCATATGTTCTCAAGATTCTTGAAGATTGATGCTGCTTTTGCAATTCTGATCCTAACTTCCTTTCTAGTGTCACCATCCTGATCTATGTAGCTGCCAAGGTATGCAAACTGATTGACTTCTTCAATATCTGTCCCTTCTATGTGTATTTTTCCATTTTGATTGAGAGGAATTTTCATTATTTTTGTTTTGTCCTTGTTAATTTCAAGTCCTATTTTGCTAGCCAGTGAAGACAGGCTATTTGTTTTGTTTTTTTTTTTTTGCATGGAATTCACATTATTACTGATAAGAATTATGTCATCAGCAAAATCAAAATCTTCTAGTTGGGTCCCATGTATCCAATCAATACCTGTGTTACTTGTGCAGCATTTTTTCATTATGAAGTCTATTGTAATCCCAAAAAGTAAAGGAGACAGTATGCATCCTTGTTTCACACCTGTTTCAATCTGGAACCATTCACTCATCCCTTCTTCTGTCTTGGCTGCACAAACATATCCATTGTATAAGTCCTTAACAATGTTGACAATTTTAGATGGTATTCCATATAGACTTAAAATTCTCCATAATGAATCTCTGTGTATGCTATCAAATGCCTTTTTAAAATCTATGAAGTATGAATTGTTTCTGCTTTTCAATATGTTCTTCAAGTATTATTCTGAGAGTAAAGATCTGGTCGAGACAGCTTCTCTCTTTTCGAAATCCTGCTTGTTCTTCTCTCATTGCAGTATCCACTATATCTTTAAGTCTATTCAAAATGACATTGCAAAATACTTTTGACACAACTGATATTAAGGTTACTCCTCTCCAGTTGTTACAGTCACTAAGGTTGCCTTTTTTTTTTTTGTTGGTATTTTAACAATGATTCCTTTTTTTCCAAGTAGAAGGGATCTTTTCTTCTTTCCAAATCTTGTTAAACACTCTCTGTAGTTGTCTCATGTTGTCACTATTGATAGCTTTTAGCATTTCAGCTGTTATTTTATCTTCACCTGCAGTTTTGTTGTTAGCCATTAAATTCACTGCTGTTTCAATTTCATGCATTTTAATTTCATCTAAGTTGACATTTAGTTGTGGGGCTGGTAAGTCAGTTTCAAGGTTTAACAATTCTTTTGGGTGTGGTCGATTAAGTATTTCTTGGAAGTGTTCAGCCCATCTTTGCTTTTGGTCTTTATTTGATGTTAAAAGGGTTCCAGTTTTGCTAAGGATTGGTCTTCCTTTAGATGTAATAGTACCTGTTAGCCTCTTTTGTATGTTATATAAAATTTTGCTGTCTCCTGTTTTTGTTGCTTTTTCTGCCTCTTTCGCCATATTGTCTATGTATTCTCTTTTATCCCTTCTAGCTGAACTTTTTACTTTCTTGTCTATTTCTTTGTATGTTGGTTTCGCCAGATCTTTTCCAAGATCTGTTTTTGCATTCAACATGTCTAATTTGACTGCTCGTCTTTCATGTATATACTTCCATGTTTTGTCTGATATCCATGCTTTTCTATTTGTTTTTTTTTCAGTCCAGCGCTTGCTTTTGCTGCTGTGATTATGGCTGTGCTGTAAGAATTCCATAACTCATCTATACCTATCTCCTCAACTTCACTGGGTGTTTTGGAATGATTGGCAAATTCCTAATTGAAATTAATGTTAATATTTTTTCTTGTAGGCTGTGGCTGTTTATCTTTCTGTGTACTGATTTCTTGTGTTGGCTTTTCAATTTTAGTTTTATTTTCTCTATGCACATGTTGTGATCACTGTTGACATCTGCACCCCTATAAGCCCTTACATCCATGAGAGATGTTCTGTATTGCTTTCTAATACAAAAATGATCTATCTGGTTTCTAGTTCTATCATCTTGAGATATCTACGTTGTTTTATGTATCTCTTTGTGTGGGAATATTGTGCCTCCAATGACCATGCCCTCTGTTAGACATATTTCAATTAATCTTTCTCAGCTCTGATTAACCATGTCAGTTCCTTCTTTCCCCATCACTTTTTCAACGTCGGTATTATCTTTCCCTACCTTAGCGTTGAAGTCCCCCATAACAATTAGAATGTCGTGTTTAGGGACTTTGTTGATGATTTGTTGTAGTTGGTGATAGAAGTCGTCTTTCACATCATCATCTGCATCATTCGTGGGTGCATAACACTGTATTATTGTCATTCTTCCATGTCTTAGGTTGTATCTTGCTCTTATTATACGACTGTTCACTGGTTCCCATTCTACAAGGCTCTTTGCTGCTACGTTTGACATAATAATACCAACACCCCATCTCGAAATTTACCGTCATGTCTGCCTGAATGTATTATTAACTTACCGTTTTCCGCCTATCTTTTACCTGCTTCTGGCCATCGCATTTCGCTGATGCCCAGTATGTATAGATGGTATCTCTCCATTTCTTTGATGACCTGAGTAGTTTTTGTTGGTGCTGCCATCGTTCTCACATTCCAGAATCCAATCCTTGTCACATGTTTGGGGCCGACGAATGAGCTCCTCTGAGTTGGCATCCCTGATGCTCGGTTGGTTTCTCCGCGAGTTTCCGTAACGATATCTCCCCCCCCCCCCCCCCACTCCGATCTGGAGTCGCCTCTATAAGGATAAGGTTGTTAGCCTTATGCCCAACTCCCGGTACACTAGTGTAGTATATCCATACTACAAGAACTTAATATTGAAGAAGGGTGGCTAGTAAAGAGGATTAAAGAGAGAAAACTTAAATATACTGGACACATTAAACGTCATGATAATCTAGAGAAGACCGTCTTGGAAGGGTAGATAATGAGAAAAAGAAAGAGAGGAAGACCAAGGCGAAGATGGCTGCAAGACATCGTTGATGATCTGCAAATGGATGCATCAGCAGCAGGCCATCTTGCTCACAACCAAGAGGCCTACAGGAGTACTGTTAGGGAGGCAAAGTTCCGCAAGGGACATACAGATGAATGAATGAATGATGAACCGTGTTTGGTCTCTGGTTTCCAGCTATGTTCCTTTATTCATTTTCATAACGTTGAATCATTTTCTCCGGTTATTTCCCCTGTCCTTTGTTTTCCGCGATCATAATTTTTTTAAAACCCAACACACAAGTCACGTGATTTTAGAAAACTTTAGTAGTTAAAGTTAGACTGTTTTCTCCTGTCTGTCTGAAACTGTTTGAATATATCTCAGACTGTTTATATATTCTACCAACTGTTTACGTGTGCTTTATCAAATTATGAATATGTGCCTCAATCTAATAATCTTCTTTCTTTCTGTCTTTGTTTGTTTGTTTCTTTCTTTCCTGCAGATAAAGTTCGCCTCCATTCCTCTATTCCTAATCTTCTCTCTCCAGTTGGTAACATCAGTTTCTTTTAATTTCTCTTCTATGTTGTCTTTTCATCTCTGTCTTGGTCTACCCCCTTGGTTTTGTTTCCTTCATCTCTTGTGCATACATAATTTTTCGTTTGTTCTCTTCCATTCTTTCTACATGCCCCAGCCAGCGTAGCCTGTTCAGTGTCAAGACATCACATTGTACTTGTGCCCTGTCGTGGCGTGACAGCTTGGGTACCCTGACCACCTCCAGATTGGGGGTTGGAGCATGGGCCCAACGGCCCATCTCCGTAAAAGACAAGAAAAAAAAATCGGTGTTACAGAACAGATAGAGAAACCTCGAAAATGGACGGATAAAAATGGATTTCTACCTTGGATCGTCAAAAATTTTATGAGATTTGGAACATGGAATATAAGAAGCTTATACAGACAAGGGGCAGCTAAAGAATTAGCAGATGAACTAAGTAAGTTTGACATGGACGTTACAGCATTACAGGAAATCAGATGGCTTTAAGAAGATATAACAGTCATAGGAGAGATGGTACTAGTATGCGGAAATATAACCAATGGAAGACATGAACTTGGGACAGGTTTTGCTGTCAAGAGAAAAGTCTGGGACTTAGTGATGGACTTCAGCGCCACCACTGAAAGAATCAGCAGCCTCCGCATCAAGGGAAGAAAGGAAAATATAACGATGATTAATGTGCATGCTCAATCTGTTAATAAGTGTTAACACATGCCTAAAGCTGTTTACACATGCCTGAGACTAGCAACAAATGCCTAAGCTGTTTATAAGTGTCTGAAAATGTTAAAGCACTCGGTGTACACAGTTTCTCAAGCAGTTTACACACCAGGCAGTATTTTCTGTAATTGTTTCTACTGTTTCATATCTGTTAGCTTGTACCGTGACACCTCACATCTGTTAGCTTGTACCGTGACACCTCACATCTGTTAGCTTGTACCGTGACACCTCACATCTGTTAGCTTGTACCGTGACACCTCACATCTGTTAGCGTGTACCGTGACACCTCACATCTGTTAGCTTGTACCGTGACACCTCACATCGCCTGCATGGACCCTCAGTCCATCCTTTCTCCAAAGCACAGAGAACTAGCAGGAGAGAATCAGCCACTGTCAGATACACCTGGCCTACCTTGGGAAAGTAAATTTTCACGTATTGACAAAACAAGAAAACTCTGTCCCGGGCAAGTACGCAGCTGCCGGTAACGAGCGAATGGCGAGGATCAATAGGCCCGAGAGACAGAGAGTGACAGAGAGAGAGAGAGAGAGAGAGAGAGAGAGAGAGAGAGAGAGAGAGGACCAGAAACTAGAACAATGACAAAGCCTGTCAAAGTGTTTGTGTTCTTTTCTTTCAAGCGTTTTTCTGCTTTCTCCATCTATTAGGTCGCGTCGTGGCCACACCGTCCTGGTATTGTTGTTTTGTAACTGTTGGTGAGTCTATTGTTGATGACTACTCACAGACAGAGAGGTCAATGATGGTAGAAAATTAGCGCCAACATTTCTGTGAACAGATTAGGTCTGTCTCACGACAGGGTACAAAACTGAAACTCGGAGCAAGCAAACAAAATTTGTCCTCAGTTTCTCTCTCTCGCTCTCTCTATCTCTCTCTCTCTCATTCTCGCTCTCTCTCCCTCTCTCTCTCTCTCGCTTTCTCTCGCGTGCGCTCTCTCTCCTTCTCTTTCTCCCTTTCTCTCCCTCTATCTCTCCCTCTCTCTCTCTCTGAGACCCATATGTGCACAGAGACCGGTGAGACCAGGTATGTTACTTCGACGTTTTGTTTTGTTTTTTTTCCCCGAGCCTTGAACTTTGACCTTCTGCTGGACATCTTGACCTCCCGTCGGACATCTTGATATTCTGTCCGACATCTTGATATGTGTACAACCAACTCTTTATCCTAACCAATGATGTCATGTCACCGTGGATGTCGAAATCTTCTGTCCTTCCATTATCCTAAGATCCATTATCTGCCCATCAACAAGATATTTTGATCCTACATTTTCCTCATTGAACAGAGAATTGTAAAAACCGGGATATAAATCGACCAGCATGATGTTTTCTATATATTTTAGGCTGTAGAACTCAGAAAAAAACAGGGATTTCTAAGTTATGCGCGATCTGCAACTCTGGCTATGATCGGTGTGACCTTTCTGGCACGCTTTTTCCCTTTATATAGGTCTTCCACCCATGCATCACGTGAACTGCATTTCTCCGTCCAAAATCCGTCGTACACTATTCTGGGCTTCGAAAGGCAGTTCAAAGTACTTGCTAGATGCACCACTTGAAAAAGTTACAGCAGTACTTGTTAGATACGGCACTTGAAAACGTTAGAGCAGTACTTGCTAGATACGGCAAGGAAGGCAACTGTGAATTTCTTCAACGTATGGTTTGATACTGTCTTGCATGTGACAATGAACTGCCATTGTGCGGACTCTGACTAGATTTTCTTTATCAAAATGATGAATAGAAAAAATATCTACTGCAGTTTCTCGTCGTCTGCCGTCCTCCTCTTGCTCTGACACTTGTCTGTCTGCTTGTCTGTCTGATTTTCTTCGTATTATGGTATGTCAACCATATATGTTATACTTTAGCAATATGTCATGTTGCGAGAAAGAAAACCAGTACGACTCTCCTGTGACTCACGTTAGTATCGATTGTTCCACGGTTTGAACAGCTCACTCCAACGCACAGACACGCACGCCACATATTACAGGTAGAGGTGTATCTTTATAAAGATGAGAAGAAAGGATCTAGGCACATTCCCCCTTTTGTGATTTTTACATGAAACTAAATCACTGAACTGAACAGAGCCGGCTGTAGTCAAAGAAAATAAATAACTTTCGTTACAAGAGTAGAGCCATAAAAAGGTTATATCGTATATATATTTTCCGACTCTATGAGAGTTCGGCCGTAATCACGAATGGCTGTAATTCGGTCGGCCGTAAATCGGGGTATGATTGTATTAACTAATACTGTACTAATAGAAATAGGAAATAAATAACATTACGCGGTATATATATATTAGATCATAATTAATATCATGGTTACACTTGTCCAGCTGACCAGAACACATACACAAACAACCAATATTTCAGCTGTACACATGTAAACAACTTAGAGGTTGTTCCTCCAGTCTTTGAACGTCACCTTCTCAAGTATCTGCAGGTTTCTTTCCAGCGTTAGTTTTACGTCGTTAAATTTATATCGTTAGATTTACGTCGTTAGATTTGTTTCCTCGGCTATTGTTGGAAGTCGAGCAAGACCTGAAACATAAACAAGAATTTTGCCAGGTCCTGTATGTTCGCATGACATATCGATCTGGGGGGGTGGGGGGGGGGGGGGGGAATTAAACTGAGTGACGCATGTGAGCGAGTCAGGACGCATGATAAGGACTTTCATTTTGCTCAAGAAAACGCAAGAATGACTTCAGTCGAGAGAGTTTTTTGTGCCAGTCATGTTCCCAAGTAGCTTGGTCAATTATTTCTGATGTGTGCGGGCGGGGCTATGCTCTATCGACGGCAGCATGGCATGCTACTAGCAGCACAACACAAAAAGCTAGTAATAACGCGAGTGAGTAGCGAATCGTTCGCTAAAGACTATCACCCGGAGTAGTAGAGGCTGTACGAGACAGGCGCAGTAAATGTCTCTCGCTCTGAGGCCAGTACTCGACACGCCATGTTGTAAACGTGAGCGGTTGTGGTAAATGTGAGTTCAGTTGTGGCAGCGCGGGATATTCAGTAGCGACAGAAGCTTTCACCTAGTCGTAGAGTCTCGGGCCGTGGAAAGGTAAAAGGTGTATTTTGTGCTGGTGATGTTGTGCGCAACTTTCGGCGGATACAAACATGGAGGTAGACTTGTGTGTGAGATGACACGACCCACGTGTCTGACATGGGATGTGGTGTAGGGATGTTCTCAAGGGGCAGGCGTGTAGGGGTGGTGTTTCTCGTGGTTGTTTTCAGCAGCCAGGTGCACACTACGTTCACCTGCCCCAGGGATTGCTTCTGTGCCCCACACAGCAAAAATGTGCAGTGCGCAAACAAAAATTTTGTCAAAGTCCCGGATGGGATTCCAGCGGAGACACTGGAGCTGAATCTGAACGAAAACAAATTCAAAAATACGGGCCTCACTCGGCGCAACCTCACGGAATTATACAACCTGCAGAACTTGTACTTAAGTGACTGCGGCATCGAGACCATCGCTGTAGATGCTTTTGCTGACCTCATCCAGCTGACCTGGCTGGACATTAGCAAGAACAACATCCGGTTCCTAGCAGACTTCACCTTCAGGGGTCTGCACCTCAAGCATCTGTTCATCAACGACAACCCAGGAATACAGCTTTCTATTGGTGCCTTCGCCGGAATGACAACTCAGGGCCTGTACATGAACAACTGCGGCCTTCGACGACTTCCTGTTGACCTCATGTCCCCGCTAAACGGCTCCCTAAAGACGCTCTGGCTCCATGGAAACAACTTCGAAACATTCAGCGAAAAGTGGTTGTACTTCTTCAGAAAATTGGCACACGTACGCCTTGGCGGTAACTCCTTCCATTGTAACTGTGAGATCCAATGGCTGTATGCCTTCTATAAGAGTTCCAAACTGTCACTCTTCGCTGGGGCGGAGCAGCCTCAGTGTGGAAGTCCACGACTGGTCAGAGGGAAGAACTTTGACGACCTGACAGATGAAGACTTCCGGTGTGAGCTGCCTACTTTTCAGAACGTAGACGCTGTCTTCGACTCCAAGATGGGCAAACTAACATGCCAGGCTAAAGGTGACCCAGCACCAACACTCTACTGGGTCCGACCTGATGGAACCACGGAGACATTCTACCCAAGGTCAGACCAGGAAGGTCAAGAAAATATGGGGCTCATGTTTATGACTGACGCGAAGCTTGAGAGCAAGGAAATGTACAAGTGCGTGGCCAGTAATCCGGCAGGGAATGTCACATTTTCTCTCAACGTTGTCTGGCCTGACCTGAAACCCCCACAACCACCTACACCCAAACCCACAAAACCTACCAAGGGCAGCAGCAGCAGCAACAACAACAATGATAAAGTGATCAGAGATGAAACCACTAGCCCTCCATCTAAGGCCATGTACAAGAACTACGCCGGCGACGACTCACAGGCCTATCTTTGGAGCGGAAACTCTGAGAGGAGTAAACTGAGGCCGCCAGAGAAGACGATCAGCTTGAACGACGTGAAGGACGACGACAAACAGTTCGGAGTGGTGGACGTTGTTGGAGCTGTAGTCGGAACATTCCTCCTCACCCTGCTTCTCACAGTGACTGTCTTTCATCTGTACCATCGTCGACGAGAAACTCTGCGCCAAGATGAGCACTACTCCATGCCAGACCAGATCAACAACAAGAGAAGCCCTCATCCTCACACCGTCTACATCACCAACGACACAGAGGAAAACCGCATCAAGATGATCAACCACAACAACAGCAACGCTGAGTGTGGTAGCTGAGGACGCCAGGGATCGAGGGAGGGGAAGTAGTGTCCCGACAAGCGTGGCCTGACCTTTCATCCAAGTAATCATTCGTGTCACACGTCCCTAACCCGCTCCCTCGCTCCCACAGAAAATGACGTACGCCAGATCTCCACCACAGCACCACGATAGATGCGATTACTCAGCTCGGCACAGTGGAGCTAAACAGTTTTGTGAGTGTGAAGAGCGCCATCTTGTCTGTGTGAGCGTTCATGTTTTCTTGTTGTACTGTGAGGCGGGATCACACATCTAATTCACATCATCCATTGGCGGGCATTAGCAGAGGTTATAACTGAGAGTGGCTGGGAGAGTAAGTCGTTGCTTACCTCGTTACTGATAGTGTTTGGACGTCTACAAATAATGGGGAAACAGTCTTTGTCTTTATATGTGATAACAACTTAATATTGTTTAATGTTGTAAAATTATTGCAAAAATTGAAAGTTTTTAACATTGCTAGTGTGCGTGCGTGTGTGAGCGCGTGCGGGCAGATGTGTGAATGTTTGATCATCATGTAAATGCCGTCATGTGTAATTTTGTCAAATGCTCAGCTCACATATATATTTCTCAAGTGATCAGCTCATGTGAATGTTAGCCAAGTGATCAGCTCAAGCGTATGTTGGTCAAGTGATCAGCTCACGCGTATGTTGGTCAAGTGATCAGCTCACGTGTATGTTGGTCAAATGATCAGCTCACGTGTATGTTGGTCAAGTGATCAGCTCACGCGTACGTGTGAGCACACAAACCTGACACTGAAGTTGGGTGGAGATTTTTCCTAACATTCAAATCCCGGAATCAGCAGCCTCTTCGCAGCCTTATATATACATGAGGGGGGGGGGGGAGTGGAGAGGGATTGACCCGGGACACATGAGAGGAAAGGAGAGATACTGGCCTGGGACACATGAGAGGAAAGGAGAGATACTGGCCTGTGATACATGAGAGGAAAGGAGAGATACTGACTTGGGACACATGAGAGGACTGGAGAGATACTGGCCTGGGACACATGAGAGGACTGGAGAGATACTGGCCTGGGACACATGAGAGGACTGGAGAGATACTGACCCTGGACATATGAGAGAAGTGGAGAGATACTGACTTGGGACACATGAGAGGACTGGAGAGATACTGACCTGGGACACATGAGAGGAGTGGAGAGATACTGACCTGGGACACATGAGAGAAGTGGAGAGATACTGACCTGGGACACATGAGAGGAGTGGAGAGATACTGGCCTGGGACACATGAGAGGACTGGAGAGATACTGACCCTGGACATATGAGAGAAGTGGAGAGATACTGGCCTGGGACACATGAGAGGAGTGGAGAGATACTGACCTGGGACACATGAGAGGACTGGAGAGATACTGACCCTGGACATATGAGAGAAGCGGAGAGATACTGACCCTGGACATATGAGAGAAGTGGAGAGATACTGACCCTGGACATATGAGAGAAGCGGAGAGATATTGACTCTGGACATATGAGAGAAGCGGAGAGATACTGACTCTGGACATATGAGAGAAGCGGAGAGATACTGACTCTGGACACTTGGAAAGGGGGGGAGGAGAAACAGATATACTGGCCCAGGACACGTGGGGTATGTGGCTGATAATGTCTGCATGTTTCTTTTCCTGGTAACTGGGATGAAGATATTAGCAAAATCTAGAAATTAAATGAGTGAAATAACATAATGTGACATTTGACAGGTAGATGAATTAGGTGACATAATGTCACATTTGAGGACTATATGAGTGAGGTGACATAATGTGACATCTGAGAGTTAAATGAGTTAGGTAACATAATGTGACATCTGACAAGTAGATGTGTGAGATGATTGATGTGACATCTGAGAAGTGTATGAGTTACGTGACATAATGTGACACCTGAGAATTGTATGAGTTTGGTGACATAATGTGACATGAAGCAAGAAGTTAAGTCTTAGCTCATTGGAAGGTAAACAACCCTGTTCATGTCATGACAGAGGAAAATGTTGAGCCGTGAAAAGTGAAGGAAGGTTGGAGGCCAGAGAAAGGGGTGTGGTTCGAGGGGGGGGGGGGGGTTGGGGGGAAGGGGGTCCAAGAAAAGAAGTGACACGTCTCTAAACCTTTTCCATCCATCACAACAAAACTAGCAATTTGTTGTTAATCTTATCTTCTCCTGTCAGTGACAAATGTCTGATTAAACAATCTGCTGTCTTTCAGTTAGGCATTTGTCTTGTATTATCCCGGTCTGTTACTCTCGCAACTTGTGGCAGCGTACGGATTACTACTGAAACATTTTCTCAAAGTCTGTCTATGTTTACTTTTGTCCTTGTTTCAGTTAAACCACTTTTCTCAAAGTCTGTCTATGTTTACTTTTGCCCTTCCTTTAGTTTAACCACTTTTCTCAGAGTCTGTCTATGTTTACGCTTGTCCTTTCTTCAGTTTAGCTTTCTCGTGTCACAGAGTCTGTCTGCGTCTATGTCTGTCTATGTTTACGCTTGTCCTTTCTTCAGTTTAGTTTTCTCATGTCACAGAGTCTGTCTGCGTCTATGTCTGTCTTCACTTCAGTTAAAGACAGAAAAGACAGCACATTATTTCCAGGAACATGAGAACGTGCATTTCTAGAATGAAGCAATAGCAGATATATTATGTTAACTCAAGTTGTTATTACTGTTAAAGATGCTATTGTTAACTGTTACCGGTATAGAGCTTAGGCGAGTAGAAAATGACTTTTTTTTAAAGTGTGACTATTCCGACTGAAAGTGTTTGGCATCTGTAAAACTGACTTCGAGAAAATCCAAGAAAGAGGCTGCCATTGTTAAGCTAGTCCGACATGTTTGGCCAGATCTGTATGTCACGAGTTTAGTGAAAATCTACCACACGTGCTCCTTATCCTTGCATGTTCGCCTTACTTTGTGTAGTATGAGAGCCTTCAGCCGAAATATTGATGTTTAAGTAGGCTCAAGTATTACAGAAAGCTTCGTAAAATTTTAACATAAGTTTCTTTAAAGTAGCGTTATTTATAACTGTATAAATTATTTTACAGTATGGCTACAATTAATTTCTGTCTTTATATTCACAGTATGTTCAACGAGGCAATATTCCTGCATTAGATTATATCTTTGCATCATTTTAATATCGGGTTCAGTTTATAACATTTATAACTGTAACTTGGATTATGTGGAAGAGGTCATGTCTCCAGGGGTAGTTTATAAAAAGCTGCACTTATTGCTAGGATTAGCAAGTCTTAATGAGAAATGTGGCCTCGTTGGAGTATTTTATTGATTGTATATTCTTCTGTATCATATATTCTTGATGACACACTTATCTGTGAAAGATATACTTGATGACACATTTCTGTGTAAAACACATGCTTGATGATATATTTCTCTGTATAATATATTCTTGATGGCACATCTATCTGAAGAATATATTCTTGATAATATATTTTTCAGCAGAATATATTCTTTATGACACTGTTCCCTGAAGAGAATAGGGACAGAATAGTGGGGCTGAAGAAAAGTAGATTCCAGACACAGAATAAACATAAATCGTGTTATCTCCTTCGTGTCTTTTCTTTTTGGACATGTTGAATAAGATTTCGTTTAAGATAATGAAAGAGACAACAAAATTATTGCCATATGTTGAACTTGATGCTGTCTCTCACTGTGTCAGCAGGTTTCCTGTCTCTCACTTTATCAGACGATTTACTGTCTGTCACTTTATCAGAAGATTTGCTGTCTATTACTGCATCAGAAGATTTGCTGTCTCTCATTGTATCAGAAGATTTCCTGTCGTCTCTCACTTTATCAGAAGATTTCCTGTCTCTCATTGCATCAGAAGATTCGCTGTCTCTCACTCTATCAGAAGATTTGCTATCTCCCATTGTATCAGCAGATTTGCTGTCTCTCACTATATCAGAAGATTTGCTGTCTCTCAGTGTATCAAAAGATTTCCAGTCTCTCATTGTATCAGACGATTTGTTGTTTCTCATTGTATCAGAAGGTCTGCTGTCTCTCACTGTATCAGCAGATTTGCTGTCTCTCACTCTATCAGCAGATTTCCTGTCTTTCATTGTATCAGAAGATTTCCTGTCTCTCACTCTATCAGAAGATTTGCTGTCTCTCAATGTATCAGAAGATTTCCTGTCTTTCATTGTATCAGAAGATTTCCTGTCTCTCACTGTATCAGAAGATTTGCTGTCTCTCACTCTATCAGCAGATTTCCTGTCTTTCATTGTATCAGAAGATTTGCTGTCTCTCACTGTATCAGCAGATTTGCTGTCTCTCACTCTATCAGCAGATTTCCTGTCTTTCACTGTATCAGCAGATTTGCTGTCTCTCACTCTATCAGCAGATTTGCTGTCTCACACTGTATCAGCAGATTTGCTGTCTCTCACTCTATCAGCAGATTTGCTGTCTCACACTGTATCAGCAGATTTGCTGTCTCTCACTGTATCAGCAGATTTGCTGTCTCTCACTGTAACAGCAGACCTGAGAGACAGAAGCGGTTACACAATGTAACAATGGCACTGACATGTTTACTTCCTAGTGATGGCTAACTGGACGATTAGTCTATTTTTATTTTGGAGAAACAAAAAGAAAGTTGTTTTAAGTTGTTGTTGGGAATTAACAGCGAAAAGAAAATCAAAACATTTGTTCCCAGTTCGGAGAATTGGGTAAAAAAAGGGGGTAGGGAGAGAAGACACACGTTCCAGTGGAAAGATAAGGAAGCAGCGAATTTCCAGGAGTAGCCAGGCACACACACAATCTCACTGTCTCTCAGAAACCACGCTTGCTACATGATTGTTTATAGATTTTCTTTTCCGTGCTCTGGGGTTAGATTATCAGTGGCTGGCGATAAGAGCACGGAATGATTGCTTGTCTGTCCTTTCCTTGTCTTGCTTTCCATTTCACAACTGTAAACTGCGTATGCTCCACATCGCGACAGAAAATTACGAATGTTACACCATTTCAAGCAGTAAAATATACATGTTCTACCATTTCAAGCAGTAAATTATGAATGTTCTACCATTTCAAGCAGTAGATTATGAATGTTCTACCATTTCAAGCAGTAGATTATGAACGTTACACCATTTCAAGCAGTGGATTATGAATGTTCTACCATTTCAAGCAGTAGATTATGAATGTTCTACCATTTCAAGCAGTAAATTATGAATGTTCTACCAAATCTGCCTGTAGTGAGATCTGCGATAAAATACTGGATTTGTGTGAAAATAGTGGGGATTCTATTAAGATTTGTGTGAAAATACTGGGGATTCTATTAAGATTTGTTTGAAAATACTGGGGATTCTATTAAGATTTGTGTGAAAATACTGGGGATTCTACTAAGATTTATATGAAAGTATTGGGGATTCTATTGAAATGTGTGTAAAAATAATGGGGATTGTAGTGAAACATGCGAAAAAAAAATTGGAGATTCTGGTAATAGTTAACAAAAAACTGGAGATTTTAATGAGATCATTGACTAGCATTGTGGAAGTCTGTGAGAGAAATCCCTAACTCCTTATTTGAATCCCCACGTGCCTGTTTTGTTAAACCGCTTAACTTTTTAATTTAAAATGTACAAACTATTTCTATCTCATTATGTGTACATGGCACGTGACTGTGTTCTGTACTAAAAAAACATGTACATTTAATTATCGTTGAATTTTGTAACCATGTCCTTCATGTGACCGTAGGAAGACTATGTGTGATAATCATGTTGTTTACCTTCGATCTTATTGTTTCGTTGTAATAATGATTTGTTGTTTTGCTCATAAGCATGCACATGGGAGAAGAGTAAATCTGAAATAAGAGAGAGAGGGAGAGAGGAGAGAGGAGGGAAGAGAGGTCGCAGAATGCAAGACTAGACTGTTCCATCAAATTTAAATCAGATGAACACATTTCTTTCCTTCACATTTCTTTTCTTCACGTTAGCCTAAGGCTTGGCAAAATCATCTAACGCGAAGCCTGTTTTATATTCAAGTGTTAGGTATCACATAATTTATTTGTTACTGTCATGAAAATGAAAAAAGAGGTTGTCTGTATGGGTAGTCACCATTAACGTTTATGGTTCAAAGCTCACTGGAGCTGAAGAATGTTTGAAGCATTGAACTAAAATCAATTACTGGAGGATGAGAATATATGCAGCGGCAGGGTCATCAGTTTCTCTCTTTCTCTCTCTCTGTCTCTCTCTCTGTCTGTCTGTCTCTCTCTCTGTCTGTCTCTCTCTCTGCCTCTCTCTCTGTCTGTCTCTGTCTGTCTCTCTCTGTCTGTCTGTCTCTCTGTGTCTCTGTCTGTCTGTCTCTGTCTGTCTGTCTGTCTGTCTCTGTCTGTCTGTCTCTCTGTCTCTGTCTGTCTGTCTCTCTATCTCTGTCTGTCTCTCTCTGTCTGTCTCTCTCTGTCTAACTCTCTGTCTCTCTCTGTCTCTCTCTCTGTGTCTATCTCTCTGACTCTCTCTCTCTCTTCTAATGAATCTTTAGCAGACAGAAGACATGGGGGAGGGAGGGGAGCAACACTTGTTGATAGGTTAGCAGGGCAGTGCTGTTCATGAAGATATCAAGTTCAAACCGCAGTTTGTGTCTTCTTGTCATTTCTACCGGCTATCTTATCGTACCACGATAAAGCTGACATACTGTTAAGCTGAAGAGCGTAAAATCGAACATACACGTTACTTATGACAATTAAAATGGCTGTAAGACATTGTCTGACATGTTTATGTTTATTATGTTTATTATTGCTGTTGTATAACTTTTTATATGATCATACTAGTAATACAGGAGTTCGCAAAGTTGCTGTGCACTAGCCCCGTATCGATTCCGGTATCGTAGTGGTATCATAGTGGCTGCGGTATCTAACCATGTCTACCTGGGTCATTAGAGTGTTGAAGTCTGCTGTTGTGTAACATTCACTGTATTCGGTCTTGTCTTTGTGTATTCAGTTGTTAAGCAACGTTTGAAGTACTGGACGGGGGAATTGTTTAAATCAGTTTACTCACTATGGTTCTTTTCACTGGAGGAGCGTATTTTTCTTTTTGAGCACGTATTTCGAGAAAGCCATACATGCACCGACTTAGTGCGGGAGCAGTTTGTAGAAAACTTCCCAGGAACACCCGTAGCTCATCGCAGTGCAGTTTATAAACTTATTTTGAAAGTTCGTGAAATAGGCTCAGACGCGCACGGTAGTGGAAGACCATCTAAACTTAACGAGGATAAGTTATCGGACATTTCTAATTCTATGCTTAGGAGTCCATCAAAGGCTTTGCGGAAACTGGCACAACAGGAAGGTATCGGGTTTGCAACAGCACATAAAGCGGTGAGAGAAAATTTGAAACGCTTTTCACATAAAGTAACATTGGTCCAACAATTGCTGCTGGCGGGTCAGCACACTCCAGTCACGACAGATAGATGTGGCTAGATACCGCAGCCAATAAGATACCACTACAGTACTGGAATCGATACTGGGCTAGTGCACAGCAACTTTGCGAACGCCCTGTAAAAGAACATAATCTTTTTGGTGTGAATATGTTGTGTTTATGAAATACTAAAGAGAAAAATATGTACATTCATAGACACATGTGCGAATAGATGTTGTGTATGTGAGCCAGTGTCGTGTATGTGAGCCAGTGTGGAGTATGTGAACCAGTGTAGTATATGTGAACAGACGTAGCGCATGGGGACCGGTGTGGTATATGTGGACCGATGTGTTATATGTGAAGAGACGTCGTATATGTGAACTGGTGTAATGTATGTGAATAATGTATGTGAACAGACGTAGTGTATGTGAACCAGTATGATGTATGTGAACAGACGTAGTGTATGTGGACCAGTGTGATGTATGTGAGCAGAAGCTATGTACGCGAGCAGGCCCTGTGTATGTGCCACAGAAGTTTTTTATGTAATGACATGTGTCAACATATATGTGAACATATGTGGTGTCGTGAGCAGATTAGTATGAAATGTCATGTATGACAGACGTCAAGTGAGTTATTAATATAAGCTAAAGTTATGTTGTGAACATGAGTTTTGTACATGTACTAATGAGCATGTTTATGTGAGCAGATGGCATGTATGTGAGCAGACGGCATGTTTGTGAGAGTTCGACGCCATGGATGTGAGCAGACGGCTTGTACGTGAGCAGACGGCATATATGTGAGCAGACGGTGAGCTACTGCATGTGTGTGAGCAGATGGCATGTGTGTGAGCAGATAGCATGTGTGTAAGGAGACGGCATAAATGTGAGCAGACGGCATATGTGTGTGGGCAAACGGAATATGTGTGTGAGCAGACGGCATGTGTGTGAGCAGACGGTGAGCAGACGTCATGTGTGTGAGGAGATGTAAGCAGACATCCTGAATGTAAACGGGTAAAATATACGACATCTGCTCACGTGAGCATACGTCGTATATGGTAGGCAGACGCCATGCATATGAATTTAAGTTTTATTGCGTGATATGTATACGTGTAAGCTAATTAAGTTTTGTCATGTGATATCTGTATGTGTAGGCTAAGGAAGTTTTAAGATGTGATACCTGTATGTGTAAGCTAAGGCATCTAATGACTTCAGATGAGGTATGTATTAAAATCAGGAAACCTGATATTGGAAATGTTTAGATGAAGTTAAAGAAAACAGTAAATGAATATTTTATAACTTTACACAATTGATTTTGTTTTTTGTCTTTTGTATGTTATTAACTAGCGATGTTTATATGAACATCTATTGAATGTAATAATTAATTAGGTTATATTTTGTGTATCTGATCATTTATCATCAGGCCGAAGAAAGCCATTTATAACAAGCAATGAAACAGAAATAAAGCTAACCAGCAACAAAATGCAAACAATAGTAACATCAAATACAGTAACATTTCCAATATTTCACAATGTCAAGCATCCATATCACCAGAAAGACTGAGATATAAGTATGCTTACAAATCATGTAGGCAGAAAGACAATGATATAAGTATGCTTACATATCATGTAGGCAGAAATACAATGATATAAGTATGCTTACATATTATGTATAAATACAATGATATAAGTATGGTTACATATCATGTAGGCAGAAAGACAGTGATATAAGTATGTTTATACATGATAATAAAAAAGATAGTGAAATGTTTAAAGAAATGAAGACATTGATGAGAAATATCACACCTAAGCTAAATGTAATTTGTGATGAGATGGAGAATACCTTGACAGAGACAGAGGAAATTCTAGAAAGATGGAAGGAATATTGCAGAGGAATGTATGAAACAACCGACTGTGAAAGCAGAAATCAACAGTGTGAATTATTATTGGAAGAGAAAAAACCCGAACTGACAAATGAATCTGAAAAATGGTAAATCACCAGGATGTGATGAGATAACAGCTGAACTTATTAAAGCAGGAGGAAAGGAATGTGCAACAATCTATCATGCACTATGTAAAAAGATATGGCATTCAGGTATTTGGCTAAAAGAATGGAAAAGAACTGTATTCATATATCTTATATCCTTCCCGTGCCGTTAGACGTCACATAGGGCTCGCAAAGTAGTTCGCCAATTTTTCCTGTCTTCGGCGAGTCTTTCAACCTCAACAAAGGATTTTATGCCTGTTAACTTGGCCTCTCTTAATAATGTCCTCTTCAGAGTTTCACGCGGTCTGCCTCTTTTTCTTCGGCCTGTTGTGTTCCACTTGATAGCTTGTTTTGGGATTCTCTGATCATTTCTTCTCATCAAGTGACCAACATATGTCCATCTCCTTTTCCTGATCACCCACGAGACTGGTTGTTGTTCAGTTATCTGTCTTATCTCTGCATTGTTCTTGAATTCATTCCACTTGATGCCGAGTATTTTCCTTAGGCATTTGTTTTCAAAAGAGTCTAATTTATTTTCGGAGTTGGCATCCCTGATGCTCGGTTGGTTTCTCTGCGAGTTTCCATAACGATATCTTTTTTTCCCATCTGGAGTTGCCTCTAGATAGGTCCCAGGATAAGGTTGTTAGCCTTATGCCCAACTCCCGGTACATGATATGTAACAGATCAAGCGGAATTCCGCTGATTTCTGCATGCCGGCGAGAGCGTTTTAAAAACGACCGCCATCTTGCACGTCACGCCGGAAGTATTCATACCACTGCCAAAAAAAGGGTAACCTGAAATTATGCACAAACTACAGAACTGTTGCCCTGATTAGACATGCCAGTAAAATTCTGTTAAAAATCATAATGGGGATACTTCGTAAGAAAATAGAAGAAGAAGTCCATATGGTCCAAGTTGATTTCAGGCCATGAAGAGGATGAAGAGATCATATATTCAATATAAGATTAATAATAGAGAAATGCAGAGAGTTTAATGTGAATCTATATTTATCTTTTATAGACTACTCAAAGGCATTTGATTGTATACAACACCAGAAACTTTGGGAAATAATGGAAAAAATAGGATTTCCAACATATTTGACACAATCAACATCACTACTGTATCTAGACCAACAGGCAGCAGTAAGAATAAATGGTGAAACAACAACTTGGTTTGACATAAAACAAGGGGTCCGTCAGGGGTGAATATTGTCGCCTTACTTATTTAACTTGTATACTGAAAATATAATGAGGAATGTTAGAGAAGACGTAGGCAAAGATTATTACGATGCCATAACAATTGGAGATTATGAAATACCAGAAATTAGATATGCTGATGACACAATGTTACTGTCAACAACACAGAGAGGAATGGAAAAACTAATTATGTCAGTCCGTAAGAACAGCAAAGAGCAGAACCTCTATCTTAATGCGAAGAAAACTAAATTGATGACAACTGACAAAACAAATAAGGCAGCTGAAATATGTATTAATGAGGAAAAATTGGAAGAGGTGGAGAGTTTTGAATATTTTCGATCATTACTAACTAGTAATGGAGATACAATGAGGGAAAGTAAAAGAAGAATATCTATTGCTCTTCAGAAAGTAAAACAACTAAAGAATCTGTGGAGAGGAACAGACAGAACTACAAAAATAAGATTTTTAATGGCATGCATTTTTCCCATCACAACATATACCTGTGAGACCTGGACACTTAACAAAACAGCTGATAAACACATAAATGCCTTTGGATGTAAATGCTACAGAAGAGTTCTTCTAATATCATTGACACAAAAGAGAACAAATATATCCATACTACAAGAACTTAATATTGAAGAAGGCTGGCTAGTAAAGAGGATTAAAGAGAGAAAACTTAAATATGTTGGATACATTAAATGTTATGATAATCTAGAGAAGACCGTCTTGGAAGGGTACATAATGAGAAAAAGAAAGAGAAAAAACCCGAACTGACAAATGAATCTGAAAAATGGTAAATCACCAGGATGTGATGAGATAACAGCTGAACTTATTAAAGCAGGAGGAAAGGAATGTGCAACAATCTATCATGCACTATGTAAAAAGATATGGCATTCAGGTATTTGGCTAAAAGAATGGAAAAGAACTGTATTCATATATCTTATATCCTTCCCGTGCCGTTAGACGTCACATAGGGCTCGCAAAGTAGTTCGCCAATTTTTCCTGTCTTCGGCGAGTCTTTCAACCTCAACAAAGGATTTTATGCCTGTTAACTTGGCCTCTCTTAATAATGTCCTCTTCAGAGTTTCACGCGGTCTGCCTCTTTTTCTTCGGCCTGTTGTGTTCCACTTGATAGCTTGTTTTGGGATTCTCTGATCATTTCTTCTCATCAAGTGACCAACATATGTCCATCTCCTTTTCCTGATCACCCACGAGACTGGTTGTTGTTCAGTTATCTGTCTTATCTCTGCATTGTTCTTGAATTCATTCCACTTGATGCCGAGTATTTTCCTTAGGCATTTGTTTTCAAAAGAGTCTAATTTATTTTCGGAGTTGGCATCCCTGATGCTCGGTTGGTTTCTCTGCGAGTTTCCATAACGATATCTTTTTTTCCCATCTGGAGTTGCCTCTAGATAGGTCCCAGGATAAGGTTGTTAGCCTTATGCCCAACTCCCGGTACATGATATGTAACAGATCAAGCGGAATTCCGCTGATTTCTGCATGCCGGCGAGAGCGTTTTAAAAACGACCGCCATCTTGCACGTCACGCCGGAAGTATTCATACCACTGCCAAAAAAAGGGTAACCTGAAATTATGCACAAACTACAGAACTGTTGCCCTGATTAGACATGCCAGTAAAATTCTGTTAAAAATCATAATGGGGATACTTCGTAAGAAAATAGAAGAAGAAGTCCATATGGTCCAAGTTGATTTCAGGCCATGAAGAGGATGAAGAGATCATATATTCAATATAAGATTAATAATAGAGAAATGCAGAGAGTTTAATGTGAATCTATATTTATCTTTTATAGACTACTCAAAGGCATTTGATTGTATACAACACCAGAAACTTTGGGAAATAATGGAAAAAATAGGATTTCCAACATATTTGACACAATCAACATCACTACTGTATCTAGACCAACAGGCAGCAGTAAGAATAAATGGTGAAACAACAACTTGGTTTGACATAAAACAAGGGGTCCGTCAGGGGTGAATATTGTCGCCTTACTTATTTAACTTGTATACTGAAAATATAATGAGGAATGTTAGAGAAGACGTAGGCAAAGATTATTACGATGCCATAACAATTGGAGATTATGAAATACCAGAAATTAGATATGCTGATGACACAATGTTACTGTCAACAACACAGAGAGGAATGGAAAAACTAATTATGTCAGTCCGTAAGAACAGCAAAGAGCAGAACCTCTATCTTAATGCGAAGAAAACTAAATTGATGACAACTGACAAAACAAATAAGGCAGCTGAAATATGTATTAATGAGGAAAAATTGGAAGAGGTGGAGAGTTTTGAATATTTTCGATCATTACTAACTAGTAATGGAGATACAATGAGGGAAAGTAAAAGAAGGATATCTATCGCTCTTCAGAAAGTAAAACAACTAAAGAATCTGTGGAGAGGAACAGACAGAACTACAAAAATAAGATTTTTAATGGCATGCATTTTTCCCATCACAACATATACCTGTGAGACCTGGACACTTAACAAAACAGCTGATAAACACATAAATGCCTTTGGATGTAAATGCTACAGAAGAGTTCTTCTAATATCATTGACACAAAAGAGAACAAATATATCCATACTACAAGAACTTAATATTGAAGAAGGCTGGCTAGTAAAGAGGATTAAAGAGAGAAAACTTAAATATGTTGGATACATTAAATGTTATGATAATCTAGAGAAGACCGTCTTGGAAGGGTACATAATGAGAAAAAGAAAGAGAAGAAGACCAAGGCGAAGATGGCTGCAAGACATCGTTGATGATCAGCAAATGGATGCATCAGCAGCAAGCCATATTGCTCACAACCGAGAGGCCTATAGGAATGCTGTTAGTGAGGCAAAATTCCACAAGGGACATGCAAATGAATGAATGGATGAATGAATGAATGAATGAATGAATGAATGAATGAATACACATAATACCACCAGTAAGACAATGATATAAGTATGCTTACACATATCATCAGCAGAAAGATAAAGATATAAGTATGCTTACACATGATACCTCCAGAAAGACAGTGATGTAAGCTTGATTACATGCACATATATGGTTGAGAAACGTGGCACAATAATAATTAGATGAAGTAGAAATTTATATACTCATGTACTCAGAATGACCAAAATGATCGCAGTATTCACCTTTTGTCATGCATTACTTGTCACAGTTCTCCCTGTCTTGATATCACTGGTCATATCTCTCCATGTCTTATACAACTTGTCACAGTTCTCCTTGTCTTGATATCACTGGTCATATCTCTCTATGTCTTATACAATTTGTCACAGTTCTCCTTGTCTTGATATCACTGGTCATATCTCTCTATGTCTTATACAATTTGTCACAGTTCTCCCTGTCTTGGTATCACTGGTCATATCTCTCTATATCTTATACAACTTGTCACAGTTCTCCCTGTCTTGATGTCACTGGTCATATCTCTCTATGTCTTATACAACTTGTCACAGCTCTCCCTGTCTTGATATCACTGGTCATATCTCTCTATATCTTATACAATTTGTCACAGTTCTCCTTGTCTTGATATCACTGGTCATATCTCTCTATGTCTTATACAACTTGTCACAGTTCTCCTCGTCTTGATATCACTGGTCATATCTCTCTATGTCTTATACAACTTGTCACAGTTCTCCCTGTCTTGATATCACTGGCCATATCTCTCTATGTCTTATACAACTTGTCACAGTTCTCCCTGTCTTGATATCACTGGTCATATCTCTCTATGTCTTATACAACTTGTCACAGTTCTCCCTGTCTTGATATCACTGGTCATATCTCACTATGTCTTATACAACTTGTCACAGTTCTCCCTGTCTTGATATCAGTGGTCAAAACTCTCTATGCCTTGTACTACTTGTCACAGCGCTCCTTGTCTTCTTATCACTGGTCACAACTCTCGATGGCTTATACAGTTTGTCACAAATTTCCGTGTCTTCTTATCACCTTATCAATGGTCACAGCTCTCTATGAATTACACTACTTGTCACAGCTCTCCTTGTCTTGATATTACTGGCCACAGCTCTCTATGTCTTAATATCATTGCCTTCTGTGTCTTGACATGACTAGTCACATCTGTCCCAAGCTTGATAGCATTGGTCACATCTCTGTCTTGACATGACTAGTCACATCTGTCCCAAGCTTGATAGCACTGGTCACATCTCTGTCTTGACATCACTAGAGTCGCATGTCTTCCTTCTTTATGATCACAACAAAATACAGAAACAATCTTTGTTTTGTTTTACTGCATCGTCTCTTATTACTATATATATATATATATATATATATATATATTTGTTGTATTTTGTTGTGATCATAAAGAAGGATATCTTGGCCCATGTAGTCCCATTTCTCGTCCACTCACGACATGTGTTATGTCAGCGTTTCATTCAGCCACAAAATCTGAGCTTGTCTCGAGTGCCAGTCAACCTGGAAGATAATCAGGGAAAAATGACGAGGTTAACGTAGAGAACAAAATCAGTAAGCTTGTGATTACGATAACGTTTCATCTATGGAAAGATGATGAGAACAAGATATCAAGGGTTAGTAAACAGCACCATAAAGACAGCCAGGGGGTCACACTGCCACTGCGAGGGATATAAAAGAATTTTCCAACTGAAAATCAATTATGGAGAAATTTGAAACGGAGATCTATCATTTTCCTTTCAATTCAACGTTCGGGTGTGTTTTCTTTTTTCAAACTTTTTGTTTTAATATTATGATATTGCTATTAAACTTGTACAATATGAAATACACATTGTAATTTGTAGCGGCTGGGACTGTTTTATTCTAGTCGTGTATTGTAGCAGTACGGCGTGCTGTTGAGAAGTCATTTGGAAGAGAAAAAGCAAGCACTGAACAAGACAGGCATAGGTGGACATTTTTGTTTTAAAGTCCAGTGTCTATAGAAAAGTTCTTTGGCTCTTTCCTGTTCCATCCAAGAAGTTCTCGCATTAGATGTCACAGATCTCGTCTGTTTGGTGGTGTCACAAAAAAAAAAAAAACAGACGGAAGAAGTACTGCTTGACAACGTTTTTTTTTAGAATTATGGAAGAGAAGCAAGTAAGATAAAAAGACAATTATGGATAGAAGATATGATTACTTTTATATGACATTAATTTCCTGTATTACGTGTGAAATACTTAATTTCTTGGAATACACGTGAAATACTTAATTTCTCGTAATACATCTGAAATACTTAATTTCTTGGAATACATGTGAAATAAATCCAAGACAGTTCTGGAAGATTTAAAGAAAATAATACTGGGACTGCATTTCTTAAAATTGTAGAATGGCAGAAACTTCTACTCAGGTCCACGCATCCGTTACATTCTGCGCTCTATAATAGCACAATATCGGCAGTGTATGTGTTTATCTACTGTTAGAAAATATCTATTTTCTTTCCCAGGTTGTGTTTTCTTAACTCACACGGTGACCTTGAGATAAACAGAAAGAACTAGGTCACTCTAGATTTGTGGAGAATTATTATCTTGTTTTGTAAATGTAATCTAGAGAATGTCCGTGTTTTGTCCGCCTCTGGATATAATAAACATTGTTTACGGATCAATAAATCACATGAAAGATCACCTCGTCTAGAAAAGACGTCTCACTCTTGCCGTCCAGCCTGATCAAACAATCACAGGATAAAACACCTTCCGGCAGATTAAGACAGCTGCAGAAATCACAGTACGAACAAACAATCTTTCTTTTCACAAAATGAAGCACACAGTCCCGTCTTACTTTCTGTCCTTCATCGTTCAACTTTCGTTCACACGCAAGCACTCAACATGAGTTGAGTGTGTACAAGTGTTTGGGTACAAGATGCAGCTATAATCTGGCAAGGAAATTTGTGAAAAGAAACTAAAAACCCATTTTCCATGAACTCCGTAGCTCTCGTCTCGTCAGTGAGGTTTTGCTCCAAGAATGTATGCTAGCTGATATTTTCCTCAGACTTGTTTTATGGTGAACGTTTTCTTTATACATATTGTCTACAGCTCCAGTATAAAACTGTTTATTACCTTGACAAATTTACCAAGAAATTCATTCCAGAAATAAGAACTACAGTAAATCTGAGCCGGGTATTGTAACCTTTAGAAAAAAAAACAACTAACATTATTGTTAAATTTGAAAAATTCATATGCCAGCTACATTCCAGAGCTACGATGGTGCCAGTTTTTGTCCGTGTAAGTTATCAGCATAAATTTACAGCATCAAGATACCATAACAATCTTACAGGTGTTACATAAGTTTGTTTGTTTGTTTGGTTTTTTTTTTGGTGTTAATGTTCAACTGATGATTCATCCAAGCTGAAAAGTAAAGAAGAACATGTTATGACAGATAAACACAGTACATCTGTCTCGAGTATCTGGAAACAAGTAATGTAAGGCTATCGAACAAAGTACTGTTCGATGTCAGCTTTCCCATAGTTTAATATTACTTTGGCTTCTACTCACAATTTAATTATTTATACTCATAAATATAACATTCTGGGATTTTCATGAGACTAATGATTGTGTAAGTGTGTCTAGTACTGGTAACCCACTGACATAAATATCCTATCTCAACCTCACAGCTTCATTAACATAAATATCCTATCTCAACCCCATACATTCATTAACATAAATATCCTATCTCAACCCCATACATTCATTAACATAAATATCCTATCTCAGAGCCTAACACAGCATTTCACATAAACATTCTCTCTCAGAGCCTAACACAGCATTTCACATAAACATTCTCTCTCTGAGCCTAACACAGCATTTCACATAACATATAACATATATAGCCCTTGAACTGACTAACGTTGGCTCATTCTGCCACTACAGAATGTTACAGGCCAATGGGTTACGAAAACCACCAAGAAAATGCTTTCACCTCTAAATCCTGCCAGATTCAGCGTCACCTAACACAACTACCTCTCAGCGCTGATAAAAAACAACAGTTTCATAAACTTATATGATTTATGAATTGTTAGTAATATAAGTTTTCACGTGCAGTTTCTCGTTATGCCTCGCCAAGTGAGTTAAGATAATGATAGAGGGTGTCACATGAGACTATCAGCGCAGCCTACATCGATCTACGATTGGTCACTCTTGGGTGTTGATTAGCACGTGTTTGACCCGACCAATGAAACTTGGTGTATGCGACCTCGACCTCGGCCATTGTGCGCGACCCAGAAATATTTCGCACGTGCTTTGTTTGCAGAAACTCACAGAAGATGACCGAGGGCAAGCCATGCTGGACAGTCCTTGATGATGAGAGCACAGCAACATGGAGTACGCCGAAAGCTGAACAACTTGTGTAAGAAGTCTTAGAGAGAAAGATCTGGTGAAATGAGGTCAGATAAATGAGGAAAGAATCCTGTTTATTAAATATGTAAACTAAAATCAGGTTCCTTCGCCTGCATACAGGTTTTTAAAAGTCATTGTCATCTTTGTTTCATTTACTAACACGACTGTTACCTTTATTCCATTCTTTAATGTGACTGCGCTGTTGAGATAAATAAATCCTTCATACTGCATTGTTTTATTTCGGAAGCTGATAGGGTTGTGCAGAAGTGAACTCAGTGTTAGATTAGAGACACAGATTGAGGGAATCACAGATTGAGTGATTTGTTGCTGTTGTTGATCAAACATTCACACAAACTCCCTCAGATCTGGGGAACATACCACTTTCTTCTTCAGTGTCCCAGTCTGCCATAGATTTTGTCTCCTTGTTTTCATTGATCGTTTTAATAGTAAGAAAACAGACCTGCTTAAACCACACATTTAATAGTAAGAAAACAGACCTGCTTAAACCACACATTTAATAGTAAGAAAACAGACCTGCTTAAACCACACATTTAATAGTAGAAAACAGACCTGCTTAAACCACACATTTAATAGTAAGAAAACAGACCTGCTTAAACCACACATTTAATAGTAAGAAAACAGACCTGCTTAAACCACACATTTAATAGTAAGAAAACAGACCTGCTTAAACCACACATTTAATAGTAAGAAAACAGACCTGCTTAAACCACACATTTAATAGTAAGAAAACAGACCTGCTTAAACCACACATTTATTCCCTTAAATATGCAGCCACGTGGCTTAGCAACCATCTTCTTCCAACAGTTGACGGTCACAGCTGACTACAAAACTGTAATTCATTTAAATGAAGCACATCAAAATTGAGCCCCCGGGAATGCCTCTCTCTCCTCTCTCTCTCTCTGTCTGTCTGTCTGTCTGTCTGTCTCTCTTTTGGAAAGACTAGTAGAAAATTGTCTTCCCAGTAATGGCAGCAATTATAGAATAAACGTAATGGCGAGTTATTTCCCCTCATGAATTATGTCCCCCTGATTTCTAGACTAAATGAATACGTGGAGCAGGGAGGTAATATGAAAGCCTTCTAGAGCTCTAGGGAGCATTAAAAGAAGATTTCTTTCCCACAGGCTGTTATTATCCGACTAGGTGGTCCTCTAAATACACAGACATAACCTCGTATGTTGGGAAGTGTGTACTGCTCTAAATACAGATATAACCTCGTATGTTGGGAAGTGTGTACTGTTCTATATACAGACATAACCTTGTATGTTGGGAGACATAACCTTGTATGTTGGGAGACATAACTTTGTATGCTGGGAAGTGTGTAGTGCTCTAAATACAGACATAACCTTGTATGTTAGGAAGTGTGTACTGCTCTATATACAGAAATAATCTTGTATGCTGGGAAGTGTGTACTGCATGAATCTAATTAAGCTGTGATTACATCACTTAATCTCCCTCCTCCCCCCCCCCACCCCAGATTGGTTCATCCTTGAAAGTTATGTCCAGAAAATTCTGGTTGTGAAAAATCTATTTTTGTTTTTGTTGCTGTCCTCTGCTCGAGCAAGTCTCTCAATATTTGGTTTCTAACACGACCTGTAGGCTGTGAGTCCAACAAATGATTCTGAGTTTGTTCGTTTTTGTTGTTTTTTTTTTATTTGGGCCACAAACAACTTGGTGGACAAACAAGAGAGGGTATTCAACTTATATTGTTGAACTGCTTGTCAGCTTTTTCATCAGCAATCTCCAAACATTCCGCCTTTCACGCTTTGTGTTGTCCCAGACTTGGAATCAATAGTCCTTTCATTCCACGCCCTGGTTTCCCTTCCGGTAAGGTATTTTAATCTCGGCCTCCATTAAAGTATTCTTCTCCTGGTGTGGCTCGCTTCTTGTAGCCTTCATTCAATATTAGAAATTAATGTCGAGTTCTTGCCCAGGGGCGGAGAGTGCGTCATCTCGCAGTTGGGAACCAGAAAATGCTGGATAGCCATTACATGATGGCGAATGTTTCTGTCACAAATATCTCTCCTGCTGAACATGTGCAATTGTTCTGCTTGATTTCAAATATGAAGAAAAATAGATAAGTAGGAAAGCGTTGTGAAGTTGCTTCTTTTTTTTTTCTCTTTTTTCCTCTTCGCCGATTGTGAGTTGGGTAATATCCCATATTTCTGCTGTGTCTAGCTGTGCGTGATATCCTAGTTTGTCTTTCATCACGTGACATCGCCACGTGTGTGTTTACATATATATGGCGGTCTGAGTGGCGAAGTGGTTACTACACTGGTCTCTCGTGGCGAAGGTCGGGGGTTCGAATCTGGCCGGAGGGGCCTAAGTCACCCAGCTGTAGAAATGGGTACCCGACTTCAGTAGAAGTTGGGGAAGGAAAGGCGGCCAGGCGTGATACTGACCATATCACCCTCTAGTGTGCTGACAGGTCAAGGAAAATATGGGCACTAACACCATATCCCTATGCTCCTCTTAAGGCATGACAGGGTTACCTTTACTTTTATATACTGTTCAAACAAACAAACAAACAAACAAACAAACGCAACAGATACGATGTTGTGATTTAAACTGAAGTTTGCTGATCAGACAAGGGCAAATTGCCTGAAACGTTCACTTGGACATCAACTTCACGTGCTGACCTGAAATGTACTCAGCAGATGATTCATGAGCACAGAAAAGCGACACTAGTCGAAACAGAATTTTTGACAACTCATGACAGGTTCACGAGAATCCCGTGAAACTTACTAAACACAAAACTCACTGACCATGTTATTGAACGCCTATAAAAGATTGACGCTCCTCGAATCAATTCATTTGAAAATTCAATGCGCAAGTAATGGCTCATCTCACTACAGAACAACGACTCGTCATCACTGGACGTTTCATTCATTCATTCATTCATTTGCATGTCCCTTGTTGAACTTTGCCCCTCTAACAGCAGTCCTGTAGGCCTCTCGGCTGTGAGCAAGATGGCCTGCTGCTGATGCCTCCATTTGCAGATCATCAACGATGTCTTGCAGCCATCTTCGCCTTGGTCTTCTTCTCTTTCTTTTTCTCATTATGTACCCTTCCAAGACGGTTTTCTCTAGATTATCATTAATGTGTCCACAATATTTAAGTTTTCTCTCTTTAATCTTCTTTACTAGCCAGCCTTCTTCAATATTAAGTTCTTGTAGTATGGATATATTTGTTCTTTTTGTGTCCATGATATTTGAAGAACTCTTCAGTAGCATTTACATTCAAAGGCATTTATGTGTTTTTCAACTGTTTTGTTAAGTGTCCAGGTCTCACAGGTATATCTTGTGATGGGAAAGATGCATGCCATTAAAAATCTTATTTTTGTAGTTCTGTCTGTTCCTCTCCACAGATTCTTTAGTTGTTTTACTTTCTGAAGAGCGATAGATATCCTTCTTTTACTTTCCCTCATTGTATCTCCATTATTAGTTAGTAATGATCTAAGATATTCAAAACTCTCCACTTCTTCCAGTTTTTCCTCATTGATACATTCTTCAGCTGCCTTATTTGTTTTGTCAGTTGTCATCAATTTAGTTTTCTTCGCATTAAGATAGAGGTTTTGCTCTTCTCTGTTCTTACGGACTGACATAATTAGTTTTTCCATTCTTTTTTGTGTTGTGGACAGTAATACTGTGTCATCAGCATATCTAATCTCTGTTATTTCATAACCTCCAATTGTTATGGTATCGTAATATTCTTTGTCTACTTCTTCTCTAACATTCCTCATTATATTTTCAGTATACAAGTTAAATAAGTAAGGCGACAATATGCACCCCTGACGGACCCCTTGTTTTATGTAAACCAAGTTGTTGTTTCACCATTTACTGCTGCTTGTTGGTCTATATACAGTAGCGATGCTGGCTGTGTCAAATGTGTTGGAAATCCAATTTTTTCATTATTTCCCAAAGCTTCTTTTGTAGGGGCCAGCAATTTAATGTGGTTAGAAGCACCATTAGTCGTCTTTGGAGACGATTTCAAGAAACTGGCTCAGTTGCAGACCGGCGGCCACGCAGTGGAAGACCCATAGTCGCAACTCCTGCCAAAGACCGCTTCATACGGCTGCGTCACCTCAGGAATCGATTTGCATCTGCGTCCTCAACAGTCAATGACAGCAGCTCGTCGAATTTCAGATCAAAGGGTCAGGAACCGGCTGCACGACGCTGGTCTTTGGGCTAAAAGACCCTACAGAGGTCCTGTTCTTACGGACCGGCATCGCCAGAACTGACTGCAGTGGGCGAACCAGCATCGTCAATGGGCCGTTGCGAATGATTGGAGAAGGGTTTGATTTAGTAATGAATCATTCTTTATGCTCCAGCAACACGATAGACGGAGAAGAGTTTATCACAGAGTCCATGAGTGCTACCCCCAGAACTGCGTGGATGAGGCTCTTCCACATGGTGGTGGAGGTGTACTGGTGTGGGAGACTATCAACTTCATGGGAAGAAGTGACCTGGTGGAAACTGAAGGACGCCTGAATACATAAAGATACGTCGCTGAAATTCTTCGTCCTCACGTCCTTCCTCTTCTGGCTGCACCAGGGTCGATTTTTCTGCAGGATAACGCGCGACCTCATGTGGCACAACTCACCACTCATTTCCTGCTGACAACAACGTCCAGATCATTCCGTGGCCATCCATGTCACCAGATATGAACCCAATAGAGCACTTATGGGATGAACTCAACAGACAAGTCCGCCAGCGAGACATGGCGCCAGACCATCTCCGACAGTTATCTCTTGCCTTGCGGAAATGGTGGGCATCCTTCCCACACCAACAGATCCAACAGCTAATCGGATAAGTGTCAAGGAGATGTCGTTCTCTGATACAGGCCAGAGGAGGCCATACACCTTACTGAAACGGAGGCCTCAGTCTCAAAGAATATAAGTCCAAACCAAATTTAATGAACAACATTTCATTGTTAAAGTCTCAAAGTTTTTTCATCTCAAGATTGAAACATTAATTCCGTAAAATAAAATGTTGATACAAGCTTGAAATTTGGTGTCCATTACGGCTATAGTAGTGTTGGATTTCTTTTATTTTACAGTATATATATATATATATATATATATATATATACACACACACAAATGCGCTATACATATATATACACAAGGTGTGACAAGTAATGAAGCTGATTCCATAACATTCGATTTGTTGAAGATATACTTACATATACTTAAAATTCCTAGAAATAAAATTCTTCAGTTGTCAGCGGTTCTACCACGCGTCGTAGCTCGCCTTTAAGTCTTGAACAGGGACCTCTTTAAAGCACTCGTCATGGCAGCTTGCACGTCATTAACAGTCCCAAAATGGCGACCTTTCAAGCTTGATTTGAGTCTGGGAAACAAAAAGAAGTCAGCCAGGGTCAAGTCCACCCTGTAGGGAGGTTGGTACAGCGTTGTCACTGTTTGTTTCGCCAGAAGCTCTCTCACTAGCAGTGAAGCGAGGCTCAGCGGATTGTCGTGGTGAAGAACCCAGGTGTTGGGAGATCTCCGAGCGGACGCGCCCAACTCTGTTCTTCAGCCGTTTAAGCACTTCCACGTAAAATGCTGCGTTGACCATCTGTCCGGGTGGTACGAACTCCTTAGAGTTAAAAAAAAAAAGACTAATAGCATCGATTTCATCTTCGATTTGCTCATTCGAGCGTTCTCTGTTCGAGGAGACTCGGTCGTGTGCCAGTCAGAGCTCTGTCGTTTCGTTGAACGTCCTGTGCTACGGAAACACTTGAGCTTTGGATAAAACATTTTCCCCATAGGCTTTCTGTATCATAGCAAGCACCTCGGCCACGGATGTTTCAAGTTTAACACGAAACTTTATCGCGTATCGCTGATCGACGCTCCTCTGCATTTTGACCGATACGCGACGCTTAAACAGCCGTCCACTTAACAAGCGATCCGCACTCTGTAAAAGCTCAGAGCCAAATGACGAGATATCGACCCTTTACCTAACACCCCCCCCCCCCACTAACCTTCAGACCTGGAGAATCCACCACTCAGCCCTGCTGATTAGCTGAATAAAATAAGTCTCATTACGCACCGGACATACCTTTTATATGCGTGTGTGTGTCTGTGTGTGTGTGTGAAAGTAATTCTTTGTGGCTCGTGGGGGATATTTTACCACTTCATGGACAGTTTGTCTGTGAGACAGCGTGTCCCCAGCGTAGCGTGTCCCCAGCACAGCGTGTCCCCAGCACAGCGTGTCCCCAGCATAGCGTGTCCCCAGCACAGCGTGTCCCCAGTATAGCGTGTCCCCAGCATAGCGTGTCCCCAGCATAGCGTATCCCCAGCATTGCGTGTCCCCAGCACAGCGTGTCCCCAGCATAGCGTGTCCCCAGCATAGCGTGTCTCCAGCATAGCGTGTCCCCAGCATAGCGTGTCCCCAGCATAGCGTGTCCCCAGCACAGCGTGTCCCCAGCACAGCGTGTCCCCAGCATAGCGTGTCCCCAGCACAGCGTGTCACCAGCATAGCGTGTCCCCAGCACAGCGTGTCGAGTACCCAAAAGTACAGCCTAGTTGAGTGACAGGTACAGCTAGTTGTGTTGATTCATTTGTTCTGAGTCAGAAACTTCCAGAAAAACAAAGTTTCGACCAACTTGGTCAATCTTAACTTCAGTTATGAGAGAGAGAGAGAGAGAACAATCTAACTTCTACAAAAATTCTGTTGGTGCTGATTTATAACAAACATGTTTGGATTGCTGGCCAGAGACTAGTATGTGTGATGTATGTTTTACATGTGTTACTTTACCTGTAAAGCTCGCCCTTACCTGATAAAACATCTTGTCATAGTCATGGCCGTACTTTACAGAGAAACGTGTCTCAATTTACCTGCGGAGATGAAAACTTGTGATGTAGCAGTTCGTTGTTTTAATATTTCTAGAGACAAGCATTATTTGATATGATGCAAAAAGCAGCAAAGGAAACAGTTACCTACAAATCCTTTTTTTTAAAATTCTCAACTCCCTACCCCCCACCTACCCCCCCCCCCCCCCACCCCAACTGTTTCGTCTCTTCATCTGGGCTGGACAGACTGGTAAAGATGTTTTGTACTCATGTCTTGAAAGTATCGATGCTGACACTTGTTTGCACTAACATCCTTGACGATATTGACGCTGACACTAGTTTCGTAGTACAAATCAGGACCATATCGATGCTGACATTTGTTTTCTTCCTTGTTTTGTTTTTGCTATGGAAAAAAGGTATAATTGTAGTAATTTAAACATCACCAGCTGGAAAGCACATAAAATGTTACACGGATGATAACATTGCAAATTATAACATTATAAATTCTAGTTTTGATATTTATTATGATTACACAGATTTTCGCGACATTTTCTGGCTTTTTTGTCGCAGCGTATCGATTATCATCTTGTGCATCTGGTCCTGGCAAATCGACTCTTTGTCTCAGATAAGCACGCGATTACTGCAATCTTTCCTGATATCTGTCATGTCAGCTTTGTCATCTCTCTCTCTCTCTCTCCTTCTCTCTCTCTCTCTCTCTCTCTCTCTCTCTCTCTTTCTCTCTCTGCCTGTCTTTGTTTAACTTTAATACTGGTGTCAGATGCTATCCATAGATTTACAAGAATATATTTTTATTATTCATGAGAGTGATTTTTTTTTCAAAATGTTTTGTACACCTCAGGCATTCTTTTCCTGCAAGGTCAGGTGAGCTTATTTTGATACGTTGTAGTATTTTTTAAAAAATCTTTTCTTAAACATGTTTTTCCCAGATTCACGTTGTATTGATTACATGATTTAAGTGTAACCTGCAAGGTATTTATTATGTAATCGAATATGGCCAATGACAAGTCAAATGTTACAAATTTGAAACAAATTACAGATGTAACTTCCCTTTCTTTTTCAGATTTAGTTTCACAATCGTAACTGGGTGAAGTTTCTCACAAAATTCTGCAACATTTTTAATTTTCTATTTATTTTCTTCGGTTTTTTTTCACTAATTTATGAAGAAAAGGCTGGCGTGCCACAGTGGCGGCTACTGCTATTGTGCTGGTTTTCATATTTGTCTTGACCTGTTGGTACACTTGAGGGTGACGTGGTCAGTATGTGACCTTGTCGTCTTTACTTCTCAGCTCCAAGATAAGTGACGTGGCTAGCATGTGACCTTGTCGTCTTTACTTCTCAGCTCTAAGACAAGTGACGTGGCTAGCATGTGACCTTGACGTCTTTACCTCCAAGCTACAAGACAAGTGACGTGGCTAGCATGTGACCTTGACGTCTTTACCTCCACGACAAGTGACGTGGCTAGCATGTGACCTAGACGTCTTTACCTCCAAGCTCCAAGACAAGTGACGTGGCTAGCATGTGACCTGACGTCTTTACCTCCCAGCTCCAAGACAATCAGAGCTCCCATTTCTACACCTGAGTGACTGGGACGCTCGAGTGAGATGTAAACCACTCACTCCGCTGTGAAAGGCTAACGCACTAACCGCTTCTGCACTCTGGCGCTCCTGATAAAATATTATCTAGATTTGTATTTCTAGCGTTTTATCTGGCTTTAAAATTTGATTGTTTCTGGTTTTTCAGTATCCTACAAACAATTTTTATGCTTAAGTATTTTTTAAAAGAACTATTAAAATAAATATAACGAGACCAGCACAGAAAAGCTGTGATAGCAAATAATGTTGTCTGAAACGTTCATGTTTATAGATTTTATTTGGTGCAGCTTGAAATATTTCTTTCCGTTATTGTTCTTATTTCATTGTTCTTATCTACCGTCTATATTTCCGTCACATCTGATGATAAATTAACGACTGGTGCAAGATTCATGATCGTTTGATAATCAAGTTTATTTACCCTTCAGTTCGCCAATCTCCGAGGATTGTATTTAGCACATGATATAGAGAATTCGTCTGGTACTTTCATCTACTGACCTGCGTCGAAGCAACATCCTGGACTGAGCTCTGCCAGAAGTTGATGACCTAGTGAAATAGATGTAAAGTACTTACATCTAACACTTGTTTCATTTCTCGCATTCACGCCTACAGCTGTGCGCTTGACTCTCGATTTCTCACTTTCCATCGCAGACTTCTAGCTCTCATTTCTCCAGGGTTCTAATCGTGATTAATCCTGGCTGATCAAAGTGACCAACTCACCAATCAGCTACATTCTTTAAATTATTCTCTGAACTATCTAGCTAATACGATGTAATTATGCAGATTTGGTAGGAAGCTTTTGTCAGTGATCAAAGAGACATCACAGGGCTTTTGTTTAATTCTCTGACCATGTGTCAGATCGTTGCAACAGTCCACCTTGTCCATTCGTTGCAATGCTATATAAATTTATTTATGTTTGTATTTTTTTATTTTCATATTTACTTTTAAACATAAAAAAGACAGAGACAATGGCTATCTCTAAGAAACAGAATCCACCAACATACAGTATAAAATTAAACGGAACTATTCTAAAGCAGGTGCAGAAATTAAAATACCTTTGAGCAGTAATAACTTCAGATGGGAAATGCAGAACAGAAATTAGGAACAGAATAGGCCAAGCAAAGACTGCATTTCAGAGAATAAGAAACATATTAGCCAACACATCCTTATCAATGAATGTTAGAAAACGAGTCCTAAAATGCTATATTGAACCTATCTTGTTATATGGAAGTGAATCATGGACAATAGGCAAGTCTGCACAAAAATCATTGGAAGCAGCAGAAATGTGGTTTATTAGAAGAATGTTGCGAATCCCCTGGACAGCAAAAATAACTAATGAAGAATGTATGAGAAGAGATGGAGAGATAAAAAAATCTTGTCAAAAAGATAAAAGAGAGACAATGTACTTACAATGTACTTTCATAGGACATGCAGTGAGAAGAGGGGGCATTGAAAATATTATAACAACAGGAAAAATAGAAGGAAGAAGATCAAGAGGAAGACCAAGAGAAATAATACTGGAGAGTCTGACGGGATGGTGTGAGAGGAGATCACCAACTGAACTGATGGCCTGCATGAAGGATCGGATACTCTGGAGAAGCATGATAGCCAACGCCAGTCGGCACGGCACCTGATGATGATGACGATTTCCTTCATGTCGAGATATATTTGTATCTTTCAGGTTCCTACATGATGTTACTAAGTTTCCAGGTAACTGGATCTATGTACTTGTTTCAGTACCCGAATACTGAGCGCAGTTTGTGGTAGTTATCCCCATCCCAAGCACACAGTTTCTGTCTACTTGTTTGAGCTAGGTCGGTCAAGACAAGACATAACAAGCCATGTCAAGACAAGACATAACAAGCCATGTCAAGACAAGACATAACAAGCCATGTCAAGACAAGACATAACAAGCCATGTCAAGACAAGACATAACAAGCCATGTCAAGACAGGATAAGATGGCGTTTCTCGTGTTAGTTGTTTATCTTTTACCCTCTAACCTGAGACTGATATTAGCAAAGTGTCAGATATTGGAGTCGGCTTCTCACAAACGAACGATCTCTCGCCATCACTCACTGACGTTCGTCTCCAGCCTTGACCTTCTAGATCTGCAGCGTCAAGGGAAATAATGAAAGCACAAACTGCCACTTTCTCCACTTTTGTTTGCAGTTGTGATTAACATGTATATTTTATCATTGCAATTTTTACATTCGTTTTTATACTTTTAGTACAATATTGTAACTTTATTTGATGTAACTTTTATGTGATGACGTAATTTATATAATGTTTAAACTTGTATATAATGTTGAACTTTTTAATATTGTAACTGTGGTATTGTGATTAAATTTTACTAGTTCTTGACGAAAATTGTCAGGCAAAGTAATAAAAAAAAACTTGTAGCTTTGAGAGTATTAAGGATTCTTCGTAAATGTGCTAGATATAGCCCGCTTAGCAACCGCTTAACATTTCCTACACAAATTTTTCACGTAAAGATAATCACGTATTTGGTTCTAAGTCAGGCCAACCATATTGTCTTACGAGATGTTATGCACACATCTATTGTCTTACGAGATGTTATGCACACATCTATTGTCTTACGAGATGTTATGCACACATCTTTGTCTTACGAGATGTTATGCACACATCTTTGTCTTACGAGATGTTATCCACACATCTTTGTCTTACGAGATGTTATGCACACATCTATTGTCTTACGAGATGTTATCCACACATCTTTGTCTTACGAGATGTTATGCACACATCTTTGTCTTACGAGATGTTATGCACACACCCCAGCTCTGTCTTGTAGACATAATTACATTTATTTCTTCTGATGCTTTTGATAATGAAACGAACAATTGATGTCCTTAATGCGCTTTGTCAGAGCTTCGTTAAAAAAACAAAAACCTCACAGTTGGTTTATGATAATTGTCATAAAATTAATTCTATAACTGTCATTAAATTAATTCTATTCCTATGAGTGAGCGCAAACCTGGCCGTCTTCCCAAGATGTGAGGTTAGGTCAGGGAATGGAATCAGCTCTAAGCAGCAGTTTCTGAACATCGATTTTCTGGGCAGAACAAAATAGGTCAGAGCGCAATCTTCGAACATTTTCCTCGTCACGTGACATATCAATATTGCAGTTTTTTCACGCGCTGTTCAGTTTGTGTGTGGTGTGTGTGTATGTGTGTGTGTGTGATCACATTTCTGTTTTGAGTGTGTACATGTATTTTATTCTCTAGAGTACAAACTGCAAAATTTCAAAACTCCTTACTTAAGTGACACTTGCACACGACCACACACACACACACCACATACACACACACACACACATTGGTTGAGGAGCATGTCGGTCCTGAACCTTTACCATAACTCTACACACCTCTACCCTCTCTTTTCCTGAACCTTTACCCAAACTCTACACACCTCTACCCTCTCTTTTCCTGAACCTTTACCCAAACTCTACACACCTCTACCCTCTCTTTTCCTGAACCTTTACCCAAACTCTACACACCTCTACCCTTTACCCTAACTCTACACACCTCTACCCTCTCTTTTCCTGAACCTTTACCCAAACTCTACACACCTCTACCCTCTCTTTTCCTGAACCTTTACCCAAACTCTACACACCTCTACCCTCTCTTTTCCTGAAACTTTACCCAAACTCTACACACCTCTACCCTCTCTTTTCCTGAACCTTTACCCTAACTCTACACACCTCTACCCTTTACCCTAACTCTACACACCTCTACCTTTACCCTAACTCTACACACCTCTACCCTCTCTTTTCCTGAACCTTTACCCTAACTCTACACACCTCTACCCTTTACCCTAACTCTACACACATCTACCCTTTACCTTAACTCTACACACCTCTACCCTTTACCCTAACTCTACACACCTCTACCCTTTACCCTAACTCTACACACCTCTACCCTTTACCCTAACTCTACACACCTCTACCCTCTCTTTTCCTGAACCTTTACCCTAACTCTACACACCTCTACCCTTTACCCTAACTCTACACACCTCTACCCTTTACCCTAACTCTACACACCTCTACCCTTTACCCTAACTCTACACACCTCTACCCTTTACCCTAACTCTACACACCTCTATCCTCTCTTTTCCTGATGCCATGATGGCAGCTCTAGATGTCCTCTGAACAAGCCCACTGCTTCCACGTTGAGATGACCTACGTTGACCGTGTATTCACTGATCAACAAAGATGTGCTCTTGGCACTGAATTGAAAGTCATAAATGTTTGTACCCGTTTCTCCTGTCCGCTTCGTTGGCCCTCGGTGCATTTTAAACGTTTTCCTTTGAGTGCTTGATTATGTTGAGAATTTACTTGTGTGTGTTTGATTATGTTTAGAGTTTATCTTTGATTGTGTTGAGAGTTTATCTTTGATTGTGTTGAGAGTTTATCTTTGATTGTGTTGAGAGTTTATCTTTGATTGTGTTGAGAGTTTGTCTTTGAGTGTGTTGAGAGTTTATCTTTGATTGTGTTGAGAGTTTATCTTTGATTGTGTTGAGAGTTTGTCTTTGAGTGTGTTGAGAGTTTGTCTTTGATTGTGTTGAGAGTTTATCTTTGATTATGTTGAGAGTTTATCTTTGATTGTGTTGAGAGTTTGTCTTTGATTATGTTGAGAGTTTATCTTTGATTGTGTTGAGAGTTTGTCTTTGAGTGTTTGATATGTTGACAGTTTACCTTTGAGTGTTTGTTTATGTTGAGAGTTTACCTTTGAGTGTTTGTTTATGAGAGTTTACCTTTGAGTGTTTGTTTATGTTGAAATTTACCTTTCAGCGTTTGATGTAAGTTGCGAGTTCACAATGACAAACATATATGTATGATGAGAATTTATACTTGAAAGTCTGACGTAGGGTAAGAGCATTCCTCTGAACAATGATGTATCTTGATTCAAGTTCACATTAAGTCTTTATCCTCTCATTTAGCTTGATTCCTATGGTTGGCGGGTACACAACCGCCTGTCTGCATATGGCCTTTCTCTTGTTGCCTGGAGAACAGACTGCTAGCCCTCTTCATTACTTACAATATTATATTTATCGGGGTTTTCCCCCTTCATTTGTTCTGTTACTGTGAATGATTTTTGCTTGATCCTTCATATTGCCGTGCATTTAATTACCGTAAGAAAAACATGTATGGTCTTCATTTCTGGCGTTTACTGTTTGTGGAGTTTCTGATGCCACATTATTTCGTAAGAAATTTCGTAACTGTTTATCTGAGATTCCGAGTTGTTTTTCCGTTCTTTTGGGCGTTTTCAAAGTTTTAGATGCTTTTATATATAAAGACTAAACAAGACAACACACAGAAAGGCAACGTGTGACAAAACACCATACAGAATAACTGACAACAAGAGAACATTCAACAGGACAACATATAATAAAAAATATACAACAAGAGCAACCAAGAACAAGACAATAAACAACAAGAAAATACTCAGTACAACAACATATAACAAAAAGACGGACAAAAAAGACAACATATAACAAAAAGACAAAGACGGACAAAAAAGACAACATATAACAAAAAGACAGACAACAAAGACAACATATAACAAAAAAGACGGACAATAAAGACAACATATAACAAAAAAATGGACAAAAAAGACAACATATAACAAAAAGACGGACAACAAAGACAACATATAACAAAAAGACTGACAATAAAGACAACATATAACAAAAAGACGGACAAAAAAGACAACATATAACAAAAAGACGGACAACAAAGACAACATGTAACAAAAAGACAGACAATAAAGACAACATATAACAAAAAGACGGACAATAAAGACAACATATAACAAAAAGACGGGCAATAAAGACAACATATAACCAAAAGACGGACAAAAAAGAAAACATATAACAAAAAGACGGACAAAAAAGACAACATATAACAAAAAGACGGACAAAAAAGACAACATATAACATTGCGTGACTTCACTTCATGCACATTGGCGCTAACAATTCCATGACGGGCCCTCCATTTGCTGGTGTCTCTCATCACAAAACTGCACATTAGTCTGATGTCTTCATCACTTTAATCAATTTCTTTCAGACTCTAGCGGTTATACACAGCTCCATCTGGCACTGAACACGCTTGCCCTCTCCTGCCCTCCCCCACACCTAATGGAGAGGAAAATATCCAGGGGATTACGGCTATTCATTAATCCATTTACCAATTACATGGAGGAAGCTGGTTGGAGGGAGGGGGGAGCGTATCTTTGATCCGTTCAGGCTAACGCTGCTATGAAAGGGGGAGGGGGAGGTGGCAAGAGAAGAGGGTGCAACTGCTCGATCCTAGCTAACGTCATCATGTGTACAGTTGTAGCATGGCCTTGTAAGTAATGATTATAGTTGTTATTATTATTATTAACGAATATGATTATGAATGTGATTTTAGGCATAATAGTAACATCTAATAGCAACAGAAAAAGTAAACAGGAAAATTAAAGCAATGTAGAAAAAACAAACTTCCTTGACACTGTATGACAGGACGCTGACACGTGTAAACTGAATAGAAAAGACGAATAGAAAAGGCAGACACAGTGAAAAGCGAGGACACAATAAAACCTCCGACATGAAAGAACAAGATAATGACTTAGTTAAATGACAATTGTATAGACAGAGTTGACATGTTTGACACCTATTAGCGTTAGGACGCTATTAGGACGCTATTGCATGCGATTTTTAAATACAGGAGTGACCAACTCGGCCAGCTGACCAATTAAATATTTAGAGGCGTGGCCTATTGGACAAATTACTTACGACATGTAAGTCACGGGGCAGCAGGAGAGAATGAAGAACTACGGAAGTACAGGAGAGAGGAGACAGAGGAGGGAGCCAGAAGACGGAGGAACAAGGACGGTCAGTGAATAGAGACTGGCCCAAACGTCAAAGGAAGGAGCACGAGAAGGAAAGAGCCCCCAAGAAGAGGAAGTCCAGAGGCTAGCGGACAAGTGAGGTGGATCGTCAGAAATAGACAGAGAAGATAAGAACAGCAGACTATCAGGGGAGGACAGACAAGAGAGGAACAGAAGTACAGACAATCTGAGAAGAAGAGAAGAACAGCAGAAGGAGAACACACTCCAGAGAAGACAGAGAGAGAAAGAAGACGTTGGTAACGACAAGTGGAAAAAATGGACAATTAGAGAAATAGATACTCAGGAAAAGCAGTTTTGAATAAGTAGTTTTAGGACAGATTGAAGATGTGTTTCAAGTGATTACGAAGAACTGACACTTTTGAAACTCCGAGTACAGTGATTTAGTCGTGTAATTGATTGACCATGTGTTGCAGATCTGATGTAATACTGAGTTAGGAAATGTTCTAATATCAAGTTTAGAATATTGTGAAGTTGTGAACATTGAGAAATGCTGCATGTAGAATATGACAGAGTTTGATATTGTGAACAAATGATTATATGCTTCAACAACGAAACTAACGAAGATTATGTCATATTACATCTTAGTACAAGTGATGTTATCAGATGTTGAATCTGATACCTTAACTGTCAGAATTAAATAATGCAGTGAACATTTCATCGGACTTGCTCTGATCTAGTGAGTGTGGTAATGCGTGTGAGTGCTCGATGTGTTATGATCAAAAGAGAAATTTAATCATCTTCGATCTTCATCAATAATAGAATAGTTAACACAATTACATTGTTATACAGTGTACACAGCTTGGATTATTGTAACTGCTAGATCATAGTTAACGCCATCATATGTCACAGCTTGGACTACTGTAACTGCTGATCCTAGTTAACACCGTCATATGTCATAGCTTGAACTATTGTATCTGCTAGATCCTAGCTAACACCGTCATATGTCACAGCCTGGACTATGGTAACTGCTAGATGTTGGCTAACGCAGTCATATAACACAGCTTGGATTATTGGGCATTTGCCCTGTTATTATGAAAGTGGTTTTGAGAAAAAAAAGCACTAGTGTCATAGCGAGATATCAACTTTCTGTGGAATCATGTTTTGCTGTCTTACTTGCTACAGAAACATGATGTACTGCTAGATTATCATAGAACCATGATGTAATTCTAGCTTATCATAGAAACATAGTGTACTGCTAAGTTATCAGAGAACCATGACATACTCCTAGCTTACTGTTAGGTTATCATAGAATCATGATGTACCGCTACCTTATCATTGAAACATGATGTATAGTTAGCTTATCATTGAACCACAATGTACTGCTAGATTATTATATATATTCTGTTCCAAAAAAAAGAAAGAAAGAAAGAAATGCAACACTACTGTAGTCGTATGGACACCAAATTTCAAACTTGTTTCAAAATGTTATTTCACCAAATTAATATTTCAATCTTGGCATGAAGAACTTTAAGATTTTAACAATGAAATGATGTTCATTAAATTTGGTTTGGACTTTTATTATTTGAGACTGAGGCCTCCGTTTCAGTAAGGTGTATGGCCTCCTCTGGCCTGTATCAGAGAACGACATCTCCTTGACATGGATCCGATTAGCCGTCGGATCTGTTGTTGTGGGATGGCAGCCCACTTTTCCTGCGGTGCAAGAGATAACTGTCGGAGATTGGTTGGCGCCACGTCTCGCTGGTGGACTTGTCTGTTGAGTTCATCCCATAAGTGTTCTATTGGGTTCATATCTCATGACATGGATGATCACGGAATGGTCTGAACGTTGCTGTTAGCGAGGAACTGGGTGGTGAGTTGTGCCACATGAGGTCGAGAGTTATCCTGCAGAAAAATCGACCCTGGTGCAGCCAGAAGAGGAAGGACGTGAGGACGAAGAATTTCAGCGACGTATCTTTAGGCATTCAGGTCTCCTTCAATTTGCACAAGGTCACTTCTTCCCATGAAGTTGATCGTCCCCTACAACAGTACATCATGTGGAAGAGCCTCATCCACGCAGTTCTGGGCGTAACGTTCATGGACTCTGCAGTAAACTCTTCTTTGTCTATCGTGTCGCTGGAGCAGAGAGAATGATTCATTACTATATCAAACCCTTCTCCAGTTATTCGCAACAGCCCACTGATTGACGATGCTGGTTCGCCCACTGTAGTCAGTTCTGGCGATGCCGGTCCGTAAGAACAGGACCTCTGTAGGGTCTTCTAGCCCAAAGACCAGAGTCGTGCAGCCGGTTCCTGACCGTTTGATCTGAAATTTGACGAGCTGCTGTCATTGACCGGACTGTTGAGAACGTAGATGCAAATCGATTCCTGAGGTGACGCAGCTGTATGAAGCTCTCTTCGGCAGGAGTTGTGACTATGGGTCTTCCACTGCGCGGCCGGTCTGCAACTGAGCCAATTTCTTGAAATCGCGTCCAAAGGCGACTAATGGTGCTTCTAACCATATTGTCTGGCCACTACACTTTGTGACTGTCCAGTCTGTAAACACCCAGTGATGATGAGTCGTTGTTCTGTAATGAGATGAGCCATACTTGCGCACTTAATTTTCAAATGAATTGATTCGAAGAGCGTCAATCTTTTATAGGCGTTCAATAACATGGTCAGTGAGTTTTGTGTTCGGTAAGTTTCACGGGATTCTCGTGAACCTGTCATGAGTTATTCTCAAAAATGCTATTTTGACTAGTGTCGCTTTTCTGTGCTCATGAATCATCTGCTGAGTACAGTTCAGGTCAGAACATGAAGTTGATGTCCAAGTGAACGTTTCAGGCAATTTGCCATTGTCTGACCAGCAAACTTCAGTTTAAATCGCAAATTGTATTTGTTGCGTTTTTTTTTCAGTATGCATAATGTACTCCTAGCGCATCATTGATATACTGCTAGCTTATCTTAGAAGCATGATTTAAATCTGGCTTATCATTGAAACATGATGTGCTACTAGCTTATCACAGAAACATGATGCATTGATTGCTTTTTTTAGAAAAATGCCAAACTAATATCTTTTTTATAGGACATGCTGTGCTGATAGCTTTCTATAGAAACATGATGTACTGATAGCTTTCTATAACATGATGGTATTGATAAATTTCTATAGAAACATGATGTACTGATAGCTATCTATAGAAAAATTTCTATAGAAACATGATGTACTGATAGCTATCTATAGAAACATGATGTACTGATAGCTTTCTATAGAAACATGATGTACTGATAGCTTTCTATAGAAACATGGTGTGCAGATAACTTTCTATAGAAACATGATGTGCTGATAACTTTTTATAAAATAACACTATACTGCTAGCTTTCTATAGAGACGTATTGTACTTTAAGCTTTATATAGAGACGTGATGTACTTCTAATTTTCTATAGAGACATGTTGTACTTCTAGCTTTCTATAGAGACATGTTGTTCTTCTAGCTTTCTATAGAGACATGTTGTACTTCTAGCTTTCTGTAGAGACATGTTGTACTTCTAGCTTTCTGTAGAGACATGTTGTACTTCTAGCTTTCTGTAGAGACATGTTGTACTTCTAGTTTTCTAAGACATTCTAGCTTTCTGTTGGAGACACAGTGTACTGCTGACTTTCAATAAAGACGCGCTGTAAAGACAGCGACCTATTGAGACATCCTGGACCAGTGATCGGGCTGGGATTTTTTTTTAAGCAGATACAGCTACGGCTGTCTGTCACTTTACAGGAAATACTTAAACAAAACACTGCTTTTCACAATACAACATACGGTACTTTACACTTTCATACTTTCTTGTATAAAATTAAATATAAACATCAGCAGGAAGTTCGTGTCAACTTTTTTACTTATCGGCAGCCACATTTAATCTTCACAAAATGCTCACGTGCTGAAACACAGTCAAAACTGGCTGATTCTCCTCCATACAAATTGGCCATCATCATCCTACCAACACGACTATCTTTCAGCCGTTTTCGCTCTTTGCTTTGTTTTTTTTTACTATAAACCGGTTACGGTAACCGAGGAGCTCCAAATGGTTCGGTTTCACTCTTTTTTTTTTAAATGGGTTATTTACCGGTACTTGCCAGTTAACGCGATCACTATTCACTTTCTAAAGGGTCATGTATTCTTAACATTCTGGAAGAAATGAAACTGTCAGGTAGACATATCAGGAGCTTGCTTCATGTCACTCAAACATGGAGACATGCACTCTACACACAAACATTTTTCTAGCAGCTAATTTTTGTTTATCGATTGCTTTCTTCACATCCACACATTGCTCATCAGACAGCACACACACACACAAACACACAAACACACACTCGCGCGCGCCAGATGTAACATTTCCTACATTGTCTTAAATGAGTTTTCAGTCAGAATATGACGTGTTTGACTTTGTCATACTGCCCTAGATTATTGTTATTGCTGTGTTTTCAGATAATACAAGTAGTATTTGTTAAAGCTGTTAAATAATTTTATATGGTTTAAAAAGCGCAGAGTATGGCATGTAGTGAATCGAGAGCTCCTCCCCCCTCCACTACCACCATCAAACACCTTCCCATGAGTTGTAGGTTCTTAGTTCTAGAACTAACCATGAACCTCAACACACCACTAGGGGGGATAACTCTGTAATCTGTGAGCACAAGGCAGAGTAAGCAGGGGAGAGAACATTTCCCTGCGTTTGTTGAGATTAGTTTTCACATTATTTGTTTTTCTTGCAAGTAAATGTTTATGATAAATGCCAACAAAATAAAACTAAAAAGAAATATGCTGACGTCTTTATTAGGAATTTTATGGGAATGTGTGTATGTGTGTGTGTGTGTGGTTTGATTTATGTGGTTTTATTTTGAATTGTTATCCATTTTTTGTGAGTGCTGAGATGAGAGGAATATTGTAGGAGGTTTTTGATCTTTGTTATTTAGAGAACGGATAATGTTTTACATGGATGGTATGCTGATAGATGGGGGAAGGTGACGCTGATAGATAGACACAGATGCCAAACTTCAGTTACAATAGTAACTTCAAGATCTAGACAAGAAATACTCAGCAATGTTTGTGCGAGACTGTAGAGGCCATTACTTTGTGCTATGACTTTATGACACCCTGTTTAGTTAGAAAATTGTATGAAGAAAGGGCTTGTCTTGTCTTGTCTTGTCTTGTCTTGTCTTCTATCTCCCTGTAAGTGCGAGCTGCTGTTCTTTGCGGGCGATGCTGTGAAGATGTTGGGGCACAGCATCGTATCGGCGTGGGAGCGGGGTTACGGCAGCTATCTTTTCAGTCCCGGAGTGCAGCTAAAAAGCGGGGGGTGTGCAATGCTTCTTTAACAGACTCCACCACCACGGGGACTATGGCGATACCTGCCCCGTTAGCCAGGCTAGGCCTGTTACAGGGGGTACCATGAAGAGGTGGGATAGGGTCTTGGTCAGCTATGGATCGCTAACCCTGACACTAGCATATCAGATATGGGTCTCTGATTGCCTCATCGACAACATTCCGGAGACAAGAAGGCCGACAGAGGATCAACCTTCAACATTCCGGAGACAAAAAAGGCCGACAGAATATCAACCTTCAACATTCCGGAGACAAGAAGTCCGACAGAGGATCAACCTTCAACAGTCCAGAGATAAGAAGACCAACGAAAGATCCAGCCTGAACAGTAGGAGACAAAAAAAAAGTCAGAGTTTCGCCCCATGAAAGCTTCCAACAATTGAGGGTTGGTTGTCTCTTGTACACCCAAATATGCAAGCTTCAAAGTTGTATCAAATTTTGTTTGTGTGTGTGTGTGTGTGTGTGTGTGTGTCATGGAGAGAGAGAGGGAGAGATGGAGAGAAGAGAGAGAGAGAACGAACGAACTTTATCTGCACATGGGGAAGAACTGAGCATGCAGGCTCGACTGACATTCTGCCTTGTGTCTCACAGCTTTCACTCTGTTCCACACACACTCGTTCAACAGTCAGTGTAAATATATTATATGTGATATATCTTACACCAGTCAGTGTAAATATGCTATATATAATATATCTTACATCAGTCAGTGTAAATATGTTATATATATAATATATTTTACATCAGTAAGTGTAAATATGTTATATATGATATATCTTACATCATTCAGTGTAATATGTTATATATAATATATCTTACATCAGTCAGTGTAAATATGTATGTATAATATATCTTACATCAGTCAGTGTAAATATGTTATACATAATATATCTTACATCCGTCAGTGCAAATATGTTATACATATTACAGACATCTTTAAACCGAAATATGAAAAGTTAACAAAACTGAAGTAACAAACCTGTTATACAGCTTACACGCAATAAAATGACTCTTGCTTGCAGTCTTGCATCATAATGAACAAACTACTAGGTAGTAACAGAATTCAGTTTAAAATCATTTGCATTTCGTTCCAACAGTAAGAGTGTAAAGTAATATGAAAAATGTATGAATCATGAGGGAATTTAATCAGCATGAAATGCATACTTTAAAACATTTATAGTTACAGAAATGAATGAATATATCTTTTTTTAAAGTTGTGTGGGAGAGTATTCCGAAAGATGAGCAGTAAAATAAACAAAGCTTTTCTTGAACAGATCAAGTCCAAGTTTATGAAGAGAAATAATGTTTAAACACTGGCTAAATTTTGGGTTACGTTTAAAAATAAATAAGATGGAGTTTTCTGTGATAGAAGATCAGTGAAATAACTAGGTTTTGTTGAAAAAAAAACTGGTTTTTGAGAGGCAGAATTTCGAAATCATTGTAGTGATCTGTGGCACGCGCTTTATGTTTTTCACTAATAAGCTTTAATGCTGGTCAATAGTGAGACCCAGCGTTTTGTGTTCGCTAACGTTTTCTATATTTCCAGACCTGTTTTCTCTCTACAGTTAGAATATTATGCGAGCGTTACCAACAACCCTGGGATAAAAGTTGGAGGACAAATCAATAACCTGAGGTATGCTGACACACAGTCCTGATGGCAGACAACGAAAAAGATCTACAAGAACTGCTAAGTATTGTAGCAGCAGAACGTGAATATAAAGGACTGTCACTGAACAGTAAGAAAACAGAAACGATGGTCGTGTCCAGAAAGAAAACTGTACCAGAATGCAATGTAAGAATCAAAGGAATAACATTAAGACAAGTACACAAATTCAAGTTATCTTGGTACAACGATAACATCAGATGGTAGGTGTACTACAGAGACCAAAAACAGAATATGCTAGGCAATGGTAGCATTTCAGGAAATGAGATCTATTTTGTGGATTTCATCTTTGTCAATAGAAAATAAGAAAAGAGTTTTGAAATGCTACATCGAGCCAGTACTACTAGATGTATATGAAGCAATAGAGGCAACTGAAATGCGGTTCCTGCAAAGAATGTTAAGAATACCTTGGACGGCCAAGATAACAAATGAAGAATGCCTAAGAAAAGCCAATACGATCCTTAATAAACACACTACGGGGGAGACCGTCTAAGTTCATTGGCCATATAATGAGAAGAGGATGGATTGAAAATATCGTGACAACAGGGAAAATTGGAGGCAAGAAAGGGAGAGGTAGAGGCCAAAAGCGAACATCTTAGATGGCTTGACAAAATGGCATGGGAGAGACACAACAACAGAACTGTTGAATAACATCGAAAAGATCCGAAACTGGAGAGACATGGTCGTCAAAGCCTTCAGGTATGGCACATGATGATATTGATAAGGAACATTTTCTTTCTGTGATGTTTCAGCACAGAGCTGTGGTGTTGTTTTGTCGTGTTTAGTCACTTCTGTCCTGTTGTTATGAGCATCGATTATGTGTGTGAGGGTCTATGGGTGTGTAAGGATCTATGGGTGTGTGAGGGTCTATGGGTGTGTGAGGATCTATGGGTGTGTGAGGGTCTATGGGTGTGAGGATCTATGGGTGTGTGTGTGTGAGCGTACCTTTTTTGTTGTTCAGTTTGATTCCATTGTTTGCTTCGGTCTGAAAAGTTGATTCTAAGTTACCACGTTCATAGTCACTGATATAGATAGATTGTAGAGCTGTCGCCAAGAAAGTCACAAGAAGACCATTGCTATAGATCACAAAGAACCTAAATAGAGCCTTGAGGAACGTCAGCATTAACTACGGGTGAACTTGATAGAAAGTTGATGAAATATATTACTTGTCTGCCTGAAAGTAGTGATGCAGTAAATGTTGATAGAGAGAGAGACAGACAGACAGACAGACAGACAGACAGACAGACAGACAGATAGATAGAGACAGGGAGACAGAGAGAAATAGGGAGACAGAGAGAGAGACAGAGAAACAGAAAGAGAGAAAGAGACAGAGACAGAGAGAAAGATAGACAAAGACAGAGAGATACAGAGAGACAGAGAGAGAAAGAGAGACAGAGACAGATAGAGAGAGGCAGAGACAAGAAACAGAGAAGCAGAGACAGAGAGACAGAGAGAAAGGCAGAGAGAGACAGAGAGACAGAGAGAAAGGCAGAGAGAGGCAGAGAGAGGCAGAGACAGAGAGACAGAAAGAGACAGAGAGGCAGAGACAGAGACAGACAGAGACAGACAGAGAGAGAGACAGAGACAGACAGAGGCAGAGACAGAGAATGAATGAATGAATGAATGAATGAATGAATGATTAATCTTTATTTTTCAAGGGTAAAGAATTGGGCACGCAGGCCCGTCTTACATTCTGCCCTTCATCACTCCATCTTTCATTCTTCCCACACACTCGATTTAATACAAATATACAAATTAAATTAGGAAAAAAAACATATCAAAAGAGTGTAAGATTTAACTAATACATTCAAAGTAAAAGAGAAGAAGTAATTAACCTAATAAAATAGCACTCACGCACACATACATACGCAGACATATACATAAACAAAAATACATTGTAAATACAGATATTCTAACATATGTTTTTTAACAGACATTAAAATAATTTCTAACAATATCTAACAAGTTGCTATTCTAACTATGTCATTTTAGTACTTGATGGTTGGCGAGTCACGTGTTGAGAGAGTGCTGGTTATTTTTTGGAGGCATATAATTACAAGCAAGTAAATAATGAAACAGGTTTGAGCTAAAGGATGATTTTAAATGGTAGGGGAGGGTGTTCCAGAGCTGTACTGCAGAGTATGCAAGGCTTTTCTTGTACAGATCAATCCTGGGTTTAGGAAGAAGACAGTTTTAAACGCTGGCTATGTTTAGTGTTATACGTAAACAGTGACCACAAGTAAGGAGGAGCATTGTGCGACAGAATTCTCTGAACAAACTTAACTTTGTTAAAAATGATTCTATTTTTGAGGGGTAGAATTTTGAGTTGTGTGTGTTGATCTACAGTCTGTACTGGGTGTTTGTCACAAATAAGATTTAATGCTCGCTTGTGAAGTGAGTGGAGCCTTTTTGTGTTTGAGACTGAGCATCCATCCCAGATTGTGGAACAGTAATCTAAGTGTGTTTGTGATATGTAGTATATCTTTCTTGTGTCTTTATCGATAAAGTGTTTAATTTTGGCTAATTGGTAAACTTTCTGTGCAATCAAGTTTGTTAGGTTATGTACGTGAGAATTCCAAGTTAAATGCTGATCAATGATGAGTCCTAGGGTTTTATGTTCATGAACATTTTCTATTGCCTTAGTCCCAGCACAAAGCTGTAGTGAAGTTTTTGTTGCATTTTGCAGTTTCTGTCTTGTAGTGATGAGCATGGATTTTGTTTTGTTGGTGTTTATCAACACACCATTTTTATTACTCCATTTAATCAAACTGTTTATATCATTTTGGAGCGATGTCTGTAGTTTATTGATGTCATAGTCACTATTGTAAACAGTACAGTCATCAGCGAAAAGATCACATGAAGAGTGCTTTAGTGATAGGCCGTTAATACAGATAGCAAAGAGAAGAGGACCAAGAATGGAGCCTTGAGGAATACCAGTATCAACCACAGACGAGTCAGATATTTTGTTCTAAAGCAAACTACTTGTTTTCTACCTGAGAGAAAAGATGTAATAAATTTTGTTAGGTCAGGGTGTAATCTATAGCCTTCCAGCTTTTTTGCAAGAATTTCATGATCAGTCATATCGAAGGCTTTCTTGAAATCAACAAAGACAGCACCACACAATTTGTCATCATTTATATTTGACAGCCAGCTTTCTGTCATTTTAGTTAATGCTGTGTTGCAGGAGTAATCTGGTCTAAAACCTGACTGACTGTCTATTAGTAGATTGTTTTCTTGCATGTGGAGCAGTGTTAACTTTTGTATATGCTTTTCAAGAGGTTTAGATAGTGATGACAGAGTGGATATGGGTCTATAGTTTGAGAGGTCACTAGTCTGTCCAGATTTAAAAAGAGGAAAAACTTTGACGAGTTTAAAAGCGTCAGGGAAATATTGTTTGTCAATGCACAAATTGTATAAGTATGTTAGTGTGTCTGTGATAACTGGTGCAACGTAGCGTAGTATCTTGTTACTAATGTCATCACATCCTGCTGAGTTAGTGTTCTTTAAGGACCGGATGTAGTTATAAACCTCACCGACTGTGAGGAAAGGAATATTAATTTGTTTTAGCTTTACACATTTACTGTCGCTGAAAGTTTTCAACACGCTCAGGTCGCAATTTGGGGTCGGTAATGAAGATTTTAGAATACTAATTTCTTCCCTAAAATGTTCACTGAAGTTAGTGCACGTATGTTCACCGTTAAGTGTTTGTGGGTCAGTTTGCTTCCTTTTATTTACAAGAGTATTAATCGCTTTCCAGTTTTGTCTTTCACTAAATTTCTGAAGTAATTTTTCTTTTCCTGCCTAATTAAATACTGCACCTTATTCCTAAGTGAACGATAGCTACTGAAATTTCTGCTTTTGTGAGCTTCATCCCGTTTCCTCATGAGTTGCAATATATCGGGAGTTATCCACGGGGATTTTGTTACGTGTTTTACTCTCATTTCTTTGATGGGGACATGCTTGTTAAAAATATTTCGAAATATCTTGATCCAGTATTCGATAGCCTCATCTGGATTTGTTAACTGGAAAACGTACGTAAGATGTGAAGCTTTTAGATCAGTTAAAAATAATTCCAAGTTAAAGTTTTTAAAGTTTCTATATTTGATGCTGGTATGTTTGTGTTTAGGCATTTTATACCCCTTATGTGACCATGTACAGCAGACCGGGTAGTGATCACTCAGCGACACATGAGGGACAGTACATTCAGTAATTTTTCCTGGATCAGCTACATAAATATGATCTATTAGTGTTGATGAAAGTTTTCAACACGCTCAGGTCGCAATTTGGGGTCGGTAATGAAGATTTTAGAATACTAATTTCTTCCCTAAAATGTTCACTGAAGTTAGTGCACGTATGTTCACCGTTAAGTGTTTGTGGGTCAGTTTGCTTCCTTTTATTTACAAGAGTATTAATCGCTTTCCAGTTTTGTCTTTCACTAAATTTCTGAAGTAATTTTTCTTTTCCTGCCTAATTAAATACTGCACCTTATTCCTAAGTGAACGATAGCTACTGAAATTTCTGCTTTTGTGAGCTTCATCCCGTTTCCTCATGAGTTGCAATATATCGGGAGTTATCCACGGGGATTTTGTTACGTGTTTTACTCTCATTTCTTTGATGGGGACATGCTTGTTAAAAATATTTCGAAATATCTTGATCCAGTATTCGATAGCCTCATCTGGATTTGTTAACTGGAAAACGTACGTAAGATGTGAAGCTTTTAGATCAGTTAAAAATAATTCCAAGTTAAAGTTTTTAAAGTTTCTATATTTGATGCTGGTATGTTTGTGTTTAGGCATTTTATACCCCTTATGTGACCATGTACAGCAGACCGGGTAGTGATCACTCAGCGACACATGAGGGACAGTACATTCAGTAATTTTTCCTGGATCAGCTACATAAATATGATCTATTAGTGTTGATGATGATTCAGTTACTCTAGTAGGTTTTTTTTATCAATTTGGGAGAAGTTGTAAGATGTTAAAATGTTCTTCCGTGTAGGATTTGGCTGATGAAAATCTATATTGAAGTCGCCTAGAATGATTATGTCCTTGAATTTATAAGTTACAGCATCATCCATCATGGTCGCAAAGTGATCATACCACTCGGCTGAAGCATTTGGATTTTGGTATATATAACTAATTAGAATTGGACTAAGATTTAATATTTTGATTTCTAGCATAATACATTCAACCTCTGATGTTTCCAGGTCTTCTCTTCTACAAAATTTATTTGTGTTAGAAATGTAAACGACTAAACCTGTCTCTAGCTTCCTAGTTGGGTCGCGCCTGATCAAATTAAAACCATCTATTCGTATATCATTGTCTGTGATGTTTTTATGTAATCTGCTTTCAGAGAAACCAAAAATATGAAAATGTTGTTGAAGTATATGTGTAACCTCAGGGAGTTTTCCTAACAAGTGATAAACATTTAAGTGGCCAACACGTAGGTCATCGTGTCGCAGCCATTCCTCCATTTTCTGAGTCATTTTATAACAATGTTAGAAATATTATATTTCAGTAAAAATAAAATAACTGGTCAGATAGACTTATTCGTGCAAGAGTCAGACTTCAATCATACAATTATAGGTATACGTTTAAGCTAGTAGAGATAATGAATATAACTAAGTTTATAATATACTGACAAATAATGGAAAAAAGTACCAAAATCAACAATGCAATGAACGTTATGTAAGTGTAAATTGTAAAAGACCTGATGACAATATTAGCTGTAAGCTAACGTTAAGAAATGTTTGTTCTGCTGTAAGAACTTCTGTGGTTTTTTTTTTTTTTGTTCAGTTAAATTTATCTACAGAAGTTAAAAAGTGCTGGAAGTTTCAAGCTATCTAGTGTCTGTATGTGGGTGTTGAGTGTTGACTGTGTAGTAGGGACATCATATACGCGTGGCTCAGAGCTGCAGGACTAAACTACATTAGATATTGTAGCTGAAAGTTCCACGGATAATGATTCGAGGTTCTTATGTTTGTGTCCTGTACAGTTGTTGTGGTATTCCTAAGTGGTGATTGTGCAGGAGTCTCCATGTTGTTCGCTGTACTAAGTGTTGGTATAATTTGTTGAGCTTGCCGTGTAGGCAGGGGCGGGAACATGGAATCGTATAGTGGGTCAGTGGATGGAGAGGGCAATGGTAGAGAGGCAGAGGGTGGTGTTTCTGAGGGTCATTGGAGTCTTGTAGTTGGTGTAGAGTGTGTGTTTCTGGAGCTACGAGATGTGGGTGGCTGTCTAAACTGTTTCTGGCTGTTTGAGTGTTTTGTTATGTTCTGCTCAGTTCTTGCTGGATATTTGATATTTTTGGCAGAGAGACAGAGAGAGAGGCAAAGAGAGACAGAGAGAAGCAGAGACAGAGAGAGAGGCAAAGAGAGACAGAGAGAAGCAGAGACAGAGAGAGACAGAGAGAAGCAGAGACAGAGAGAGACAGAGAAGAAGAGACAGAGAGAGGCAGAGATAGACAGAGAGACATAGAGAGGCAGAGAGAGAGAGAGAGAGAGACAGAAAGTTTTCAGTCAGAATATGAAGTGCTTGACTTTGTCATACTTTGTTACAGCCTGCCCTAGATTATTGTTATTGCTGTGCTTTCCTATGGATATAGAGAGAGACAGAGAGAGGCAGACAGACAGAGATACAGAGAGAGACATTAAGAGACAGAGAGACACAGAGAGAGACACAGAGAGATACAGAGAGAGAGAGACAGAGAGCCAGAAAGAGACAGAGAGAAAGAGAGACGGAGAGAGTGAGACAGAGAGTGCCACAGAGAGACAGAGAGAGACAGAGGGCCAGAGACAGAGAAAGACAGTGAGCCAGAGAGAGACAGAGAGAGACAGAGAGCCAGAGAAAGACAGAGAGAGAGACAAAGAGACAGAGAGAGCCAGATAGAGACAGAGAGAGACAGATACAGAGAAAGACACAGAGAACGAACGAACGAACATACTTTATTTTCAAAGGGTTAAGACTTGGGCACGCAGGCCCGTCTGACATTCTGCCTCTCATCATACAGCTTTCACTCAGTCACAGTCATTCAGCATTTGTTAATGTGCATAATAATCATGAAGACACAATCATGAAGACTGGGCGGCAGCTGAGTAAGGGAAGCCTTTTTTAATCGTGTCAAGCCTTGGTTTTGAGAGAATACAATTGCTTAAGCGTTGGCTGTGTTTTGGGTTGGATTTGAACAACGCCCACAGATAGGGTGGAGCATTGTGCGATTGAATTTTATGAATTAACTTGGCCTTACTGAAAAGAAATCTCTTCTTGAGGGGTAGAATATCAAGATGTTTTTCCTTATTTGTAATACATGTTGCATGCTTGTCATCTATAAGCTTTATTGCTCGTTTTTTAAGTGAGTAAAGTCTTTTCATGATTGACATGGAACAACCATCCCAGACTGTGTGTTTGTATCTGTGATATTTAGTATATTTTTGTGGTGCCTATGTCAAGAAAATGTTCAATTTTAATAAATTGGTAAACTTTTGTGCAATGAGTTTGGTTAGATTGTCTACATGATGATTCCAGCTGAGGTGGTGATCAATCATGAGACCTAGAGTTTTATGTTCACTAACATTCTCCATCTGTGAAGTTCCAGCGTGCAGCTGTAGTGTTGTTGGTGGTGAATTTGTCAATTTCTATCTTGTAATGAGTATGGATTTTGTTTTGCTGGTGTTTATGAGGATTCTGTTGATGTTGTTGTTGTTGTTGCTCCAGTTAATTAGACTGTTTATTTCCATTTGAAGAGTTGACTCAATGTTAATACAGTCATTGTCACTACTGTAAACTGTGCAGTCATCAGCACAGAGGTCACAAGATGATGTTTTAGATGAAGTGGGAGATCATAAAAGTAGATGGTAAACAGGAGAGGACCAAGAATAGATCCCTGTGGAACGCCATTATCAACCATAGATGAACTTGACTTAGAGTTTTTGAGGCAAACTACCTGCTGTCTGTTGGAAAGAAAATATGTAATAACTTTTGTCAAGTCAGGGTGTAATCTAAGTCTCAAGCTTTCTAACTAGGATTTCATGATCAATCATGTCAAATGCTTCTTTAAAATCATCACAGACAGCAGCACATAATTTATCATCGTTTATATTAGATAGCCAACATTCTGTCAGTTTTATGAGACTGTGTGGCAGGAATGTTTCGGCCTAAAACCTGACTGACAATCAACAATCAAATCATTATCTTGCATGTGTTGTAAGGTTGTTTTTTGTATGTGTTTTTCTGTGGTTTAGACGAAGTTGATAGAATGGAAATTAGTGAGGGATTTTTCTCCGAACCAGATTTTAAAAGGGGATATATTTTTACAATTTTAAAAGCCTGAGGAAAATGACAATGTGCAATGCACTGATTGTAAATGTATGTTAATGTATCTGTAATTAATGGGGCTGAGTAGCGTAATATCTTGTTGCTGATTTCATCAAGTCCTGCTGTGCTGTTGTTTTTTTTTAAAGATGAAAGATAATTATAAACTTCACTAACTGACATGAAAGGAATACTGGGTTGCTTTAGATTTGCACATTTGCTCCCTATAAATTTATTTAATTCGCTTAAGTCAAAAGTAGGGGTTGGTAGGGAAGATTTTAAGATATTGACTTCTTCTCTGAAGTGATTTTATTATCAAAGGGTTAAGAATTGGGCACGCAGGCCCGTCTAACATTCTGCCCTTCATCAAACAGCTTTCACTCAGTCACAGTCATTCAACATTTTTAATGAGCATATTAATCATGAAGACACAATGAAATGATGACATATATAAATAATAAACTTCTCTCAGAGAGAGGAGTAGGAGGGTTAGAAAAAAAAAGAACTAAAAAAGAATAATGAGACGCGACTGAGAGGGTATGGAAAGTTCAGACGTAATCAAGTGACAAATGAAGTGGATACTAATACCGGAAGTGGAGACATGAGCCAATCAGGTATCCGCGCAAGCAGATCATTCAATCCAGAAAAGACATGGCACGACCGACACTGTTCAGCCAGTGACATTCTTATTCAGTTCCCGCCATTTTTAATCCTGTGTAAAAGCTTCTTCACTAGAAATTTATTATGACTCGGCAGTCTCCTGTCTTCATGTTAGTCTAATCTCCTGTCTTCACGTTAGTTTAATCTCCTGTCTTCATGTTAGTCTAATCTCCTGTCTTCATGTTAGTCTAATCTCCTGTCTTCATGTTAGTCTAATCTCCTGTCTTCATGTTAGTCTAATCTCCTGTGTTCATGTTAGTCTAATCTCCTGTCTTCATGTTAGTCTAATCTCCTGTGTTCATGTTAGTCTAATCTCCTGGCTTAATGTTAGTCAAATCTCCTGGCTTCATGTTAGTTTAATCTCCTGGCTTCATGTTAGTCTAATCTCCTGTCTTCATGTTAGTCAAGTCTTTGGCTTCATGTTAGTCTAAGTTCCTAGCTTCATGTTAGTCTAATCTCCTGTCTTCATGTTAGTTTAATCTCCTGGCTTCATGTTAGTCTAATCTCCTGTCTTCATATTAGTCAAATCTCCTGGCTTCATGTTAGTCATGTATCCTGTCTTCATGTTAGTCAAATCTCCTGTCTTCATGTTAGTCAAATCTCCTGTCTTCATGTTAGTCAAATCTCCTGTCTTCATGTTAGTCAAATCTCCTGTCTTCATGTTAGTCAAATCTCCTGTCTTCATGTTAGTCAAATCTCCTGGCTTCATGTTAGTCATGTATCCTGGCTTCATGTTAGTCAAATCTCCTGGCTTCATGTTAGTCATGTATCCTGGCTTCATGTTAGTCATGTATCCTGGCTTCATGTTAGTCCTGTATCCTGGCTTCATGTTAGTCATGTATCTTGGCTTCATGTTGGTCATGTATCCTGGCTTAATGTTCGTCTAATCTCTTGTCTTCATGTTAGTCTAATCTCCTGGCTTAATGTTAGTCTAATCTCCTGGCTTCATGTTAGTCTAATCTCCTGGCTTCATGTTAGTCTAATCTCCTGTCTTCATGTTAGTCTAATCTCCTGTTTTCATGTTAGTCAAATCTCATGGCTTCATGTTAGTCAAATCTCCTGGGTTCATGTTAGTCTAATCTCCTGGCTTCATGTTAGTCTAATCTCCTGTCTTCATGTTAGTCTAATCTCCTGGCTTAATGTTAGTCAAATCTCCTGTCTTCATGTTAGTCAAGTATCCTGACTTCATGTTAGTCTAATCTCCTGTCTTCATGTTAGTCAAGTATCCTGACTTCATGTTAGTCATGTATCCTGACTTCATGTTAGTCATGTATCCTGACTTCATGTTAGTCATGTATCCTGACTTCATGTTAGTCATGTATCCTGACTTCATGTTAGTCATGTATCCTGGGTTCATATTACTCAGTCTCCATGGCTTCGGGTGTTCTAAGTTATGTTTCACTGTTGGAAGTTCTAAAATATGTAAAACTGTTCAGCTTCTAACATCTTAACTAAGAACTTCTTGTATGTTCACTATTCTCTCGCGTCTTATCGAAATATGGATTGCACAGATGTTTTTTTACGTTTTCAATGATCATTTCTATAAGTTGTTTGATACCTCTGCATCTCAGATGCAAAAATAAAATAAGCATTTATGCCAAAAGTATAGTAAAGCATTATTATTAAATATTGATCGTTATTTCACTTAACTTTTAATTTCCTTGTTTTAATAGACAGACTTTTGCAGTACACACTTCCTAAATGTAGACTTCTATAACACGAGAAGAATATGGACATCTAAAATACAGACTTCTACAACTCGAACTTTAAGAATACAGACATCTAAAATACAGACTTCCAAAGCACGAGAGGAATACAAACATCTAAAATACAGACTTCTACAACACGAGAAGAATACGAACATCTAAAATACAGACTTTTACAACGCAAACTTTAAGAATACAGACGTCTAAAACACTAACATGCAGATTAAAGACTTTTGCAATATGAACTTCTTGAATGTATTCTACAACATGAACTTTCATAAGACAGACTTCTACAATACGAACTGACTTCTACGACACAAACTTCTAGAAAACAGACTTCTTCAACACTAACTTCTAGAATACCACCTTCTACACCACAAACTTCTAGAATACAAACTTCTACACCACAAGCTTCTAGAATACAGATTTCTACAACACAAACTTCTAGAATACAGACTTCTTCAACACAAACTACATGAAATAATTTCTTCATCATACGTTCATTCCTTTCTCACTGTTTCTCTCAGTGACTTGACCTATTTGTACGACTAGACCTCCCATTTTCTGCCAATCACGGCTTGAGCCCCAATCTTAGTCCAAGCTCATCTCTGTCTACGGTGTCTGTGTGGATAATCTATGCCCATTATTTCTGTCCAGGGAGCTCATTGTGTTCATAATGAGATCTTTTCAGCTCTTGTCTTTTCATTGTCAGATCTGAGCTTTCCTCAGTCCGCCAGAATCTCTATGTCTCTTCCTTCATTCTTCTGAACATGCTAACAAACGCGCGCAGGGACTCTCTCTCTCTCTCTCTCGCAATATCTCTCTGATGCACACACTCATACTGGAACGTACACTACACACGTACTGACCGTGTTCATATACTCTCGTTTCTCTTGTTCTGTCTTGTCAAATCCCATACCACGATGAAAGAACCGCTTCCCGTCATATCGTAGGTCGTATAAGTTGCGAAGTCGTTAGAGCATTAGCAAGAAGGACAGTGGTTGCAAGTTCAGTTCCAGAAATCGGAAAGTAAACAAATCTGTAAAAGTTGGCATATGTTTTCTGGTAGACCTAGTGTGAGGAACGAAAGGCAGTTATCATGTGATAGTGACAACATCACTATCTAGTGTGACAACATCACTATCTAGTGTGACAACATCAATCTCTTGTGTGACAAAATCGTCCTCTAGTGTGACAAAATCACCCTCTAGTGTGATCTCAATGATGTTGACACTATCACCCTCTAGTGTGACAACATCACCCTCTAGTGTGATCTCAGTTATGTTGACACTATCACCCTCTAGTGTGACAACATCACCCTCTAGTGTGATCTCAATGATGTTGACACTATCACCCTCTAGTGTGACAACATCACCCTCTAGTGACGCAGTAGTGATATTGATGTGGCAGCAGATTTAGGAAAGTACTAACACTGACAGCATATCCTCTATGTGCCTGAATATCTTACAGCATATCCTCTATGTGCCTGAATATCTGACAGCATATCCTCTACGTGCCTGAATATCTGACAGCATATCCTCTATGTGCCTGAATATCTTACAGCATATCCTCTATGTGCCTGAATATCTTACAGCATATCCTCTATGTGCCTGAATATTTTACAGCATGTCTCAGGCTGCCTTTCTTTCTTTTCTCATCTGTCTCGTTGTTTCCCATCTTTCTCTCTCCTTTTTCACTCTCTCTTTTTCTCTCATTCAGTCTCTCTAAAATCTAAAATTTTCAGAATTTTCTAGAAACTCTTTAGTAATTTTTTTTCGAGGTCTAATCCTACAAAATTTGTTCTCTTACTTTACTGTACCAAAGCCTCGTAGTTTCCTATTTATAAAAAATTATAAAAAATTGTTTAGTAATTTTACAAAACCTCTGCAGTTTCTGTTTGTTTTTTTAAGAGAAATAAAAGAAATGACGACTATGATAAAAGTGATTCTAGTAATAAAGATAGACATAAGAGATAGAAAGAGTGTAGAAAAAGGACGGGAACAACAGTTGCAGGAAACAGAATGAGCACATATAAACGAAGAACATACAACAATCCAATATATGGCCAAATGCCTTTTTTTTCAAGGACCATATACAAAAACTACACAACAAATAAAAAACGAAAAATACAAAAATAATTAAATACTTAGCTTTCTGTTAGCCACCTCGTACAAAAAGAATGTCACAAAATGCCCCCAAATGGTTGTAAGAAAGCGCAAAATAGAAGCAGGCGATTGGCTGAAAAATGGAAGACAGAAACCACGACAAAGGGTAGCAGCTGGTAAACAACATGACGCCATTCATAACATGGCCATATCTTCACTTCTAGCTCAGATATTCTGTAACATCAAACTTAGGAACATTATGGAAATATCACAAGATCAACAGTAATACAATATTTATGTGTCAGTTTCCGTCACTGGCTCTAAAAACTAAGTTTATGTCAAGCATCATCTTTAAAATGCCAGACACCCATAAGATTCTCACATCGGCTCCATGAATGTGTCTATACTTTGTGTGGAAACAGCAACAGCTGGTAAAGAACAGATCCACTTCCCAACTTGCAAAAGTGCCACATCTGTTCAGTAGCTCAGCCTGTTCGTGGCTCTCTTCTTACTGAAACAAATCATTTGTTAAAAACTCGATGCTCCCAATCTCTGCATCTGTTTTCGGTTTGTTGTACCGGAAATAGACTTTGCGCATGTGCTTGTCATTGCCGCACGTCACTGCGCCCCAAAGTGCACGGTCTGCCACGTTTTATTTCCTTATCCATTCACTGCCCACACAAATATCTCAGCATTCAAAGTACCCCGTGACGCTAAAAAAAGTTAACAAACCTATATAGATAAGTTAACAAACTTATACAGATAAGTTAACAAACCTATACAGATAAGTTAACAAACCTATACAGATAAGTTAACATACCTATACAGATAAACAGAGACCTCTAAAAATATTAACAAAACTAGATAGAAATCTTACATCTTATATCCTTCCCGTGCTGTTAAACACCACATAAGGCTCGCAAGATAGTTCACCACTTTTCTTGTCTTCGACGAGTCTTTCAACCTCATCAAGGGATTTTGTGCCTGTTAATTTGGCCTCTCTAAACAATATCCTCTTCAGAGTTTCACACGGTCTACCACTTTTTCTTTGGCCTGTTGTGTTCCACTTGATAGCATGTTTTGGGATTCTCTGATTGTTTCTTCTCATCACGTGACCAACATATGTCCATCTCCTTTTCCTGATCACCCATGAGACTGGTTGTTGTTTAGTCATCTGTCTTATCTCTGCACTGTTCTTGAATTCGTTCCACTGGATGCCGAGTATTTTCCTTAGGCATTTGTTTTCAAAACATTCTGATTTCTTTAGTTGTTTTCCAGCTTTCGCATGCATAAATGAGAGTGGATATTACATTTGAATTGAATAGTCTTAACTTGATTTTTGTGCTTATACTTTTGAATTCCATATGTTCTCAAGATTTTTGAAGATCGATGCTGCTTTTGCAGTTCTAATTCTAACTTCCTTTCTAGTGTCACCATCCTGGTCTATGTAGCTGCCAAGGTATGCAAATTGATTGACTTTTTCAATATCTGTCCCTTCTATGTGTGTTTTTCCATTTTGATTGATGGGAATTTTCATTATTTTTGTTTTGTCCTTGTTAATTTCAAGTCCTATTTTTGCTAGCCAAAAAACAGACAGTCTATCTGTTTTTTTCTTGCATGGAATTCACATTGTTACTGATAAGAGTTATGTCATCAGCAAAATCGAGATCTTCTAGTTGGGTCCCATGTACCCAGTCAATACCTGTGTTACCTGTGCAGCATTTTTTCATTATGAAGTCTATTGTAATCCCAAAGAGATAGAAATACAGACAGAAAAAAAAATTAAAACGCACTAAAAAAATTAATTGCTTAAAAGCAATAAACAGACAGCACTAAAAATCTTAACAAGTCGAGCTAAACAACAGACAGCACCAAAAACCTTAACAAGTCGAGGTAAATAACAGGCATCACTAAAAGCATTAACAAATCGAGGTAAATAACAGACAGCACTAAAAACATGAACAAATCTAGGTAAATAACAGACAACACTAAAAACATTAACAAATCTAGGTAAATAACAGACAGCACTAAAAACATGAACAAATCGAGGTAAATAACAGATAGCACTAAACAACCTTAGCAGTAAGATGATTAAGGGATTTCTGCTTTATTACACTTGCCAAAGATGCTACTTTTCATCATCTGTTCAGTCCTCCCATGTTTAACCAGATCATGCTGTCAGTGCACGCTCCTTCATACAAGACACTGAGAGAGTCGTTCTGAATACATCCACCCTTTACACAGTGGTTCTCAAATGCTGTGCTAGGAGATTCACTATTTCAAACGTGTGATACTGCTGGTAAAAATAATTAAAATAATTTAATTCATTATTAATAATGAAATATTATCAGTACCTGAAGCATATATTTTCCAGCGGTTTACAGTGAAAGATTTCGGTTATCAGTGAGAAACGTCGGCTTGTTGTCTCTTACACAAAAGTTCAGGCTGTAGGAAAACAAACATGTATTCCCTGTTCAACAGAGACAAGTCTCTCGCGTTTCTTGTTTTTATACGCCAAAAGCTGAGCTCGCACAAGTACGTAGTGGAGAGTATTAACTGCTTCCACTAAAAGAGGTTTAACTGTTTCCACTAACAGAGTATTAACTGCTTCCACTAAAAGAAGTTTAACTGTTTCCACTAACAGAGTATTAACTGCTTCCACTAACAGAGTATTAACTGCTTCCACTAAAAGAGGTTTAACTGTTTCCACTAACAGAGTATTAACTGCTTCCACTAAAAGAGGTTTAACTGTTTCCACTAACAGAGTATTAACTGCTTCCACTAACAGAGTATTAACTGCTTCCACTAAAAGAGGTTTAACTGTTTCCACTAACAGAGTATTAAGTGCTTGCACTAACAGAGTGTTAACTGCTTCCACTAACAGATTATGAACTTCTTCCATTATATATCTTATATCTTATATCCTTCCCATGCCGTTAAACGTCACATAGGGCTCGCAAAGTAGTTCGCCAATTTTTCCTGTCTTCGGCGAGTCTTTCAACCTCATCAAAGGATTTTATGCCTGTTAACTTGGCCTCTCTTAATAATGTCCTCTTCAGAGTTTCACGCGGTCTGCCCCTTTTTCTTCGGCCCGTTGTGTTCCACTTGATAGCTTGTTTTGGGATTCTCTGATCATTTCTTCTCATCAAGTGACCAACATATGTCCATCTCCTTTTCCTGATCACCCATGAGACTGGTTGTTGTTCAGTCATCTGTCTTATCTCTGCATTGTTCTTGAATTCATTCCACTTGATGCTGAGTATTTTCCTTCGGCATTTGTTTTCAAAAGAGTCTAATTTCTTTTCTATTTCTTTAGTTGTTTTCCAGCTTTCGCATGCATAAATGAGGGTGGATATTACATTTGAATTGAATAGTCTTAACTTGGTTTTTGTGCTTATAACTTTTGAATTCCATATGTTCTCAAGATTCTTGAAGATTGATGCTGCTTTTGCAATTCTGATCCTAACTTCCTTTCTAGTGTCACCATCCTGGTCTATGTAGCTGCCAAGGTATGCAAATTGATTGACTTCTTCAATATCTGTCCCTTCTATGTGTATTTTTCCATTTTGATTAATGGGAATTTTCATTATTTTTGTTTTGTCCTTGTTAATTTCAAGTCCTATTTTGCTAGCCAGTGAAGACAGTCTATCTGTTTTTCTTGCATGGAATTCACATTATTACTGATAAGAGTTATGTCATCAGCAAAATCAAGATCTTCTAGTTGGGTCCCATGTACCCAGTCAATACCTGTGTTACCTGTGCAGCATTTTTTCATTATGAAGTCTATTGTAATCCCAAAAAATAAAGGAGACAGTATACATCCTTGTTTCACGTCTGTTTCAATCTGGAACCATTCACTCAACCCTTCTTCTGTCTTGACGCACAACCATATCCAATGTATAAGTCCTTAATTATGTTGACAATTTTAGATGGTATTCCATATAGACATAAAATTCTCCATAATGAATCTCTGTGTATGCTATCAAATGCCTTTTTAAAATCTATGAAGTTCAGTATTAATGGTTTCTGCTTTTCAATATGTTCTTCAAGTATTATTCTGAGAGTAAAGATCTGGTCGAGACAGCTTCTCCCTTTTCGAAATCCTGCTTGTTCTTCTCTCATTGCTTCCATTAACAGAGTAATAACTGCTTCCACTAACAGAGTATTAACTGTTCCAATAACAGAGTATTAACTGCTACCACTAACAGAGTTTTAACTGCTTCCACTGGATATTCTTTCTTTGCCAAGATTCAAAACTTAAGAAGAGCCAGTTCACCAGAATTCTGTCCAGGTGTTCGCTCAGGCTGTGCGAGTTGCTTTTCTCTCGCCAGAGGGGGGTCAGCTGTGTATTCTGGAAACATAATAGGGTAAGTATTGCTTGGCCAGACATATTGAAGACAATGATGAACATAGTAGGGTAAGTATTGCGTGGCCTGACATATTGAAGACAATAATGAACATAGTAGGGTAAGTATTGCGTGGCCAGACATATTGAAGACAATAACGTGGGAAAATATTGTTCTATGTTCAGAACATGCCAGACTACGAACAAAATGGCACTTCGAATACACGCCTACCCACCGGCAAACCTCGCTTAGACCGAATCTTTCACAGCTAGTGTGCAGCGAGCACTTACTACAAAGTTAGTGTGCTACCTGGACTTACTACAAAATTACTGTGCAGCCAGGACTTACTACAAAGTTAGTGTGACGCGAGCACACTACAAAGTTAGTGTGCAGCCAGGACTTACTACAAAGTTAGTCTGTCGCGAGCACTTACTACAAAGTTAGTTTGCAGCCAGGACTTACTACAAAGTTAGTGTGCCGCGAGCACTTACTACAAAGTTAGTGTGCCATCAGAATTTCCTAAAAAGTTAGTGTGCCATCAGAACTTACTACAAAGTTAGTGTGCCGCCATAACTTACTACAAAGTTAGTGTGCCATTTGGAGTTACTACAAAGTTAGTATGCTACCTGGACTTACTATAAAGTTATTGTGCCACCTGGACTTACTACAAAGTTAGTATGCCGCCATAACTTACTACAAAGTTAGTGTGCCATTTGGAGTTACTACAAAGTTAGTATGCTACCTGGAGTTACTACAAAGTTATTGTGCCACTTGGACTTACTACAAAATTAGTGTGCCGCCTGGACTTACTACAAAGTTAGTGTGCCACCTGGACTTACTACAAAGTTAATGTGCCACCAGAACTTACTACAAAGTTAGTGTACCACCAGAACTTACTACAAAGTTAGTGTGCCACCTGGAGTTACTACAAAGTTGGTGTGCCACCAGAACTTACTACAAAGTTAGTGTGCCACTAGAACTTACTACAAAGTTAGTGTGCCACCTGGAGTTACTACAAAGTTGGTGTGCCACCAGAACTTACTACAAAGTTAGTGTGCTACCAGAACCTACTACAAAGTTAGTTTGCCGCCAGCACTTACTACAAAATTAGCGTGCCACCAGAACTTGCTACAAAGTTAGTGTGCCACCAGAACTTACTACAAAGTTAGCGTGCCACCAGAACTTACTACACGGTTAGTATGCCACCTGGAGTTACTACAAAGTTGGTGTGCCACCAGAACTTACTACAAAGTTAGTGTGCCATTTGGAGTTGCTACAAAGTTAGTATGCCACCTGGAGTTACTACAAAGTTATTGTGCCACCTGGACTTACTACAAAGTTAGTGTGCCACCGGAACTTACTACAAAGTTAGTGTGCCACCAGAACTTACTACAAAGTTAGTGTGCCACTGGACTTACTACAAAGTTAATGTGCCACCAGAACTTACTACACTGTTAGTGTGCCACCAGAACTTACTACAAAGTTAGTGTGCAGCCAAGACTTACTACAAAGTTAGTGTGCTGCCAGAACTTACTACAGAGGACAGTGTGCCACCAGAACTCACTACAGAAGATAGTGTGCCATGAGGGATAAAAATTTGATAACCACCGCTTTAATATCACCAACACAATCACAGGGGAGACAACAAGGAACTTGTTATAACTGCGTATGGAGTTGCTTCTGTTCTTTCTCATTTCTTAATGAGGAGAACTGACGTCATAGCTCTCTTCATTCTTTCTATCGCACTCCTCCTCCTCCTCCTTCCACGTCAGGACAAGCGGTCTTCATTAAAATAAATTGTGTATGAAGGATGGATATTTCAGGAAATGTAAGCGTATCTTGTTAAATTGTCACGTATTGTGTCGCATTGCCTGCCCTTATCTTAACTTGCCTTCTGTTAACATCAGGTCTTGTGATGTTTTATTCTGTCTTGTCATGTTTTTACCATAGTTGTTTTGTGTTGTAACATCAGGTCTTGTGATGTTTTATTCTGTCTTGTCATGTTTTTACCATAGTTGTTTTGTGTTGTAACATCAGGTCTTGTGATGTTTTGTTCTGTCTTGTCATGTTTTAACCATACTTGTCTTATGTTGTAAATCAGGCCTTGTGATGTTTTGTTCTGTCTTGTCATGTTTTTATCATAGTTGCCTTATGTTGTAAATCAGGTCTTGTGATGTTTTGTTCTGTCTTGTCATGTTTTAACCATACTTGTCTTATGTTGTAAATCAGGTCTTGTGATGTTGTGTTCTGTCTTGTCATGTTTTAACCATACTTGTCTTATGTTGTAAATCAGGTCTTGTGATGTTTTGTTCTGTCTTGTCATGTTTTAACCATACTTGTCTTGTGTTGTAAATCAGGTCTTGTGATGTTTTGTTCTGTCTTGTCATGTTTTTATCATAGTTGTCTTATGTTGTAAATCTTGTCCTGTGATGTTTTGTTCTTTCTTCTCATGTTTTTATCATAGTTGCCTTATGTTGTAAATCAGGTCTTGTGATGTTTTTTTCTGTCTTGTCATATTTTTACCTGGACTTTCTGTAAACCTTTTTTTTCTGCTGCCCTCAAAAGTTCAGCAATCAAGATTGATGATGTCAGTGTTATCAGAGGATGAAGATTATGTCAGTGGTGTCAGAGGATGAAGATTATGTTGTCAGAGGATGAAGAAGTTTTTGCTGGGAGAAACAAGATTTGAGGTGGAGTTATAGTGGAAGGAGTACGGGAGTGGGGAAGGAGGTAAAATTAAGAGTGGAGTGAGTTCCAAGATCTTAAAAAATAAATCTCTTGTCTGACATTTTTAATCTCTTGTCTGGCATTTTTCTGTTTAGAAAAATGCCAGACAACAGATATATTTTTTAAGATCTTGGAACTCACTCCACTCTTGTTTTACCCCCACCCTATTACTCCTACCGCTATAACTATACGTTTTCTAACTTGGTTCGGAGATAGTTAGTCTTGTCCTACCTGGAGATATCAAATACTGCTCTGTCAACGCCTTGCTCACGTGACGTAGGTACAACTAAACCCCGGGTCAGGCAATGTGCTCACAGTAATGTGCAGGCCTCAGTGACTTGTTTAATCACAACATCATGTAGAGTTCATCTTGATCTCACGTCCGCTGCTTTCACTGCGCATGACACGATGCAAGCAGGTGCAGTATCCTGTTTCTTGTAATCTTAGGCTCAGTTTTTGTCAGGGAAGACAAAGCTTCGCAGTCACGTGACGTTGGAAGTTCGGAGACTGTGATATGCAGAAACAAAAGCTTGTCTCGTCTTGATAAATCTCGCTGTTCAACTCAGCTTGGCGAGGGAACGCTAGCAACACGATATTTCTGTTTTCTGGTCTTGATATCTGATCTCTGTTTAAATTAGCAAGTATTAAGCCAGAAGAAGCACACAGAACAGAAGACACTGGTGTTACCATGGTAAATACATGACAGGACAGAACAAAACATCACAAGACCTGATCTTACAACACAAGACAACCATGGTAAAAATATGACAAGACAGAACAAAACATCACAAGACACTGACGTGAAAGTTATACAAGATCGAGTGATAGATTCAGGAACAATTTTTTTTAAAAATATGAAACAACGAGCTTTCGTACGGTAAAGTAAGAGAACACAGTTTTGTGAGACGTAAGAGAAAGAAAAATCACAAGAGAATTACCTGGGATTCGAAGGATCTTGGAGGTGCGAGAAAGTGTAGTTCGTTAGTACGCTGTTCTCTCGTGGCTAGACGGCTGCTCGTCCTGCAGGAGTCAGTGGTTTGAATCCCAGGTAATTCTCTTGTGATTTTTCTTTCTTTCGCGTCTCACTAAAGTGCTTTGTCTACGATTTGTTCGAGGTCTACAAAACTGTGTTCTCTTACTTTACCGAGTGACAGATTCATGTCTATCTGTCACTTGAAATATCTGCCCTGTATCGTAGATCGTTGTCTGCACACGTATCGTCCACTCTGATAGCTGTTGTAATACGATTTTGTAAAAACATATAAACAAGTACCATCATCATCAACATCGTCATCATCATCAACCATCATCATCATCGTCATCGTCATCAGGTGCCGTGCCACTGAGCGCTGACAGTCACGCTTCTTCGTAGATTTCATCCGTGATATCTTCTATCAGCTCAGTTGGTGATTTTTTTTGGTGCCATCACACTAGACTGTACATGATTTTTTTTATCTTCCCCTTTCTTTCTTTCCATTTATCTTTCCTGTTGTTATGATGTTTTCAAGGCCTTCCCTTCTCAGTTTATGTCCAGTGAACGATGACTATTATTTTCTTATGGGTTCAGTTAGGTTTCTTTCTACATTTACTTTCGTTAGACGTTCCTTGTTTGTCATCTTTGCTGTCCATGCCATTCTTCTAATAAACCAAATCTCTGTTTCCTTTAGTAATCTTTGCATCAGTTTTCTTTCATTACCCGTTACTCACTTCTATAGAGCAGGACAGGCTTAAAATGTAACATTTTAGAACTCTCTTTCTAATGTTCAAGGCACTTATGCATTTCACAAGATGTTTCCCATTTGTTTGAAAGCTGCGTTGGCTTGGCATATTCTGTTCTTGATTTCAGAGGTGAATTTCCTACCTGATGTTACTCGAGTGCCCAGATATTTAAATGTATGCTCTTGTCTCAAGGTTGTTTCCTGTACATTGCATTTATAATAGACGGATCGTGGGCAAGATAGAAAATGTTTCTAACAGAAACAGACTAATACTAGCTGCACATATTAAAACACCATCTATGAAAATATATCAAATACATGTACTACTATTTACAAGTTATATGTACAGCAGATAGGAAGTTTTAGAACAGTAAAAATAATAAATGCATCCAATATTTCAACCACAGACTCTTTCTAGTACCACAAAAGGAACCAAAAAAAAGTTATTTTGCTCCAAACATTGTCCTTGACTTGACAAAGAAATGTATGTCTTTTAGATGTTGATTTTCAAAAAACAAATTTGAAGACTTTACGCCGAAATATGTATCTATACAATAGTTCCCCTTGTCCTGTCATGTACTCATAATAACGTCTTACTTCTATCTATACAATAGTTCCCCTTGTCCTGTCATGTACTCACAATAACGTCTGACTCCTATCTATACAATAGTTCCCCTTGTCCTGTCATGTACTCACAATAACGTCTGACTCCTATCTATACAATAGTTCCCCTTGTCCTGTCATGTACTCACAATAACGTCTGACTCCTATCTATACAATAGTTCCCCTTGTCCTGTCATGTACTCACAATAATGTCTGACGTCTATCTATACAATAGTTCCCCTTGTCCTGTCATGTACTCACAATAATGTCTGACGTCTATCTATACAATAGTTCCCCTTGTCATATCATGTTCTCACACTAACGTCTGACTTCTATCTTCTTTTAATTGTCCCTGACTAGTATTTTATACTGTGATACCTCTCATTGTAGTGTGTTGTACTGCATTTTATGTATTTACTGTGGTTTACTCTAAGGTAAGATTCACAATTTAATGATATAAAATTCCAGCCTTCACAAGCGACGCAGCTGTATCCTGTCTGTATTACCAACAGCAGGAGAAAGATGATTTGAGCTGAGCACGCGCTGTGAGTGAGACAATAGACCTGAGATAAGACTGCTTCCTGCTGGCTGTTGTCTTGGAAACAGCTGGAGAGAGAAAGGGAGAGACAGACACAGAGAGAGAGAAAACATATAATAAATGTGGCCACATTTTAAGTGTTAGCTGGTCTGTGAGAACGCATCTATCTCTTGCAAGTTCACTACAGCCTTGGAGTCTATTCTGTGAGAGTAAGGAATCGGGTTATTGTGACCTTGACAAGAGCTCTGTCGGCTGACATAAAGTCTGTTTTGTCCGTTCTACATAAACCCTGATGTGCAATGTCCTCGTCACAGCTGGACTATTTGTTCTTGAGTTAAGATCTCTACAGGTTGTCTCGGTTTTTTTCCGGTCTATTCTATGTGTAACCTTTGGTGCTCTCTCTTGCTCTCTCTCTCTCTCTTTCCTTCTCCCTCCCTCTCCCTCTCTCTATCTCTCTTCCTCTACCTCTATCTCCATCTCTCTCCTTCTCTCTCTCCCTCTTTCTCTCTCTCTTCCTTCTCTCTCCTTCTGTCTTCCTCACTCTCTCCCTCCATCCCTCTCTCCCTCACTCTCCCCCTCTCACTCCCTCTCTCTCTCCTGCTCTGTTAGTGTGGGAGAGAGTCGACAAAGCTGTGCACTTTTCTTTGTTTGATGTTTTTCTTGACAAAGACGAAAGTTCCAAACGTTAAAAGAAAGTGCGAGTTTTGTTTTAAAATTAACCAGCTCCTAATTTTGAAAGAAGAAACCTTTCTGTTATTATAATTGTAATGTAGTCTCGTATAACTGTCCACACTTTCTGCTTTCTTTGTTGCTCAGTTGATGGAAAAACACGCTAAAAAGATTCTGTTTTACACAGCAAAAGTTCTGAAGGCTTCAGCGTTTAGTTATTATGTTTTTTTTTTTTGGCAGAGTGTATATATGTGTTCATGTTGTCTTTGTCAAATAATGAAAAAAAATGACGCCTCCAGAAATTTGAGAAGTGAAAAGAATCACAATTCATGTGAAGGAGAACTTTGTTTGTTTCTACTTTTAATTATAAAAATGGTGCTTCCACAAATCTACCGCTCGACACACAGATCCATATTGCTCTCGGTCAGACCCATATTGTTCTAAGTCAGATCTATGTTTTGTTCTAAGTCAGATCCATGTTGTTCTAAGTCAGATCCATATTGTTCTAAGGTCCATGCTTATCCCAGTGAGGCCCATGTTGCTCTCAGTCAGATACTTGTTGCTCTAGAAGACTAATATGAAATGATGTTTGGTCAAGCTTACAAAAAGTGAGTTGTCACAGTAAGCTCGTAAAATTATGATGTGTCATTTATGTTTTGTCGTTTTGTCATTTCATGGCGCTGATTATTTGTGATATATGTTAATGACTGTGAATCATCATAATAGTCATCCATTAGTATAGGTGATTAAGTTTTATAACTAATTGTTGTGTGATATCCAATAGTGAAGCTATATGAGAGTTCTAGCAGAAGATTTAGATGTTTTATTCTGTTGTAGAGCATTTTGTCGTAGAAGAGAGTGTTTATCGTAGTTAACTAGTTGCACGAGATGTTTACCTTTTGAACGGCCTTGAGATGGTTGTTGCTAGGAAAGGCCCATATGAATGTTTCACGATATAGTGTTTTGTTAAAAGGGGACACGAGTAATGATGACTTTGATCCCTTGGTTTGGTTCCTGAATTTTGAGTAGTTTTTTTTGTGTGTTCTGTTGTTGTTGTTGTTGTTGTTGTTGTTGTTGTTTTATATGTTTTAATGTGTTTTGTCCGTACACTGGTTTTGGTTATCAGCCAGTCGTGGTCGTGTCATGTGACTGTCTGGTTTTCCTTAATAAAGATAACCATTCATTTTTTCTGGATCAATATTATAGTTTTGACTGTTTTATTCTTGTGTAATGTTAGTGATGTCCAGTGTTATACGATTCACGAAAAAAAAAAGCTAGCCTGTTAGTTTGCTGCAAGGTAAATATTAAATGACAAGTTGGACAAAGGGAAAAGATTTGTGGGCGATGTTTAAGTGGGAAGCAGTTGAAAGTCAATCGAGCACATTAAGAAGAATAAAAATAAACATTCATGTGTAAATATTTTATATTTTCATTCAGGTCCATGGTGCACTCAGTCAGGTCCATGGTGTTCTCACTCAGGTCCATGGTTCTTTCAGTCAGGTCCATGGTGTTCTCAGTCAGGTCCACGGTGTTCTCAGTCAGGTCCATGGTGTTCTCAGTCAAGTCCATGGTGTTCTCACTCAGGTCCATTGTACTCTCTGTCAGGTCCATGCTTCTTCCAGCCAGGTCCATGCTTCTTTCAGTCAGGTCCATGGTTCTTTCAGTCAGGTCCATGGTTCTTTCAGTCAGGTTCATGGTTCTTTCAGTCATGTCGATTGTACTCTCTGTCAGGTTCATGGTTCTTTCAGTCAGGTCCATGGTTCTTTCAGTCAGGTCCATGGTTCTTTCAGTATGTCGATTGTGCTCCCAGTCAGGTCCATGGTTCTTTCAGTCAGGTTCATGATTTTCTCAGTCAGGTCCATGCTTCTTTCAGTCAGGTCCATTGTGTTCTCAGTCAGGTCCATGGTGTTCTCAATAAGGTCCATGGTGTTCTCAGTCAGTCCATGGTTCTTTCAGTTAGGTCCATGGTTCTTTCAGTCAGGTCCATGGTTCTTTCAGTCAGTTCCATGGTGCTCTCAGTAAGGTCCACGGTTTTCTCAGTCAGATCCAATGTTTTCTCAGTCAGGTCCATAGTGCTTTCAGTCAGATCCGTGGTGTTATCAATCAGGTCCATGGTTTTTTCAGTCAGATCCATGGTGTTCTCAGTCAGGTCCATTTTGCTTTCAGTGAGATCTATGGTGTTCTCAGTCAGGTCCATTTTGCTTTCAGTGAGATCCATGGTGTTCTCAGTCAGCTCCATGGTGCTTTCAGTCAGATCCATGGTGTTTCAGTCAGGTCCATGGTGCTTTCAGTCAGATCCATGGTGTTCTCAGTCAGGTCCATAGTTTTATTAGTCAGGTCCATGGTGTTATCAGTGAGGTCCATGGTGCTTCAGTTAGATCCATGGTGCTTTCAGTCAGGTCCATGGTTCTTTCAGTCAGATCCATGGTTCTCTCAGTCAGATCCATGGTCCTCTCAGTCAGATCCATATTTCTTTCAGTCAGATTCACGTTTATTCAGTGAAATATGTAAGTGACATCAACTCAAGAGTTCCTCATGTCAAACTGTTACATACAATATGTCAGTTTCCCTCATAATGTCATTAATGTCTATAATGACATTGCCGACCTGTCAAGAAACTGCGTAATGACTTGGCGTAGTCTATGTTCTAGCGAAGCAGATATTTTTCATGCTTCACATAACGCTTGCTTTCAGGATCTTTTATATTTCATGAAAACAATTTGTCAGCAGAGAGAAACATGTTTATCTTAGCAACAGGTCAATGTTTATCTTAGCAACAGGTCAATGTTTTCTTCCAGCCTTCCTCTGATAGAGCAGAGCAGATGAGGTTGGATTTGAGGACTGCACAAAAATGTGACAAAGAAGGAAAAACTTTATTCAGATGTCCACAGTCAAACTTGGTTATTTATATCAACATACAGACTTGGCTATTTATATCAACAAGCAAACTTGGCTATTTGTATCAACATACATATCTGGTTATTTATATCAACATACATATTTGGCTATTTATATCAACATACAAACTTGGCTATTTATATCAACATACAAACTTGGCTTTTTATGTCAACATACAAACGCACACTCAGGAAAAAATTTTAAAAATTTAAAAATCCAGTGCCGAGCAGAGGAAAGCCGATCAACATCTGAGTTACAAAAGTTATTAAGCCACACAAAAAAGAAATTATTTTTTTAACCCAACCATAAATGAGAATCTTCAAAAGAAATAAGAAATAATTAACCCAGCTAGGGTTAATCAAGATAAGCTTGTTAAGACACAGGTAACAGAACATTCATTTTCCACGCCTCCATGCTAGCAGAGACGACATGAGCATAGTAATACGAATAAATAATTATTATCTATGATCACGTGATATCTTGGCTCTTTCACCGGCACTTGATTTTCTGTGGTGCCTGGGCATATGTTTCATCAGTCCTCCATGGATATACTTAACACGTTATCACTAATCATTAGCCCCCTGTATTCCGTCACATTAATTTCTTACTTCTACCTACACCAAGAATTCCTCGTATTCCGTCATGTTTTAACACTAATGTCTGACTTCCACCTACACCAAGAGTTCCCTGTATTCCGTCACATTAATTTCTTACTTCTACCTACACCAAAAGTTCCTCGTATTCTGTTATGTTTTAACAATAATGTCTGACTTCTACCTACACCAAAAGTTCCTCGTATTCCGTCATGTTCTCACTAACTTCGTGAGTTTCATCTAGACACAAGAGTTCTCAATCGAAAGAGAGAAGAATTTCCTTCTTCCCCTCCCCCTCCCCCGGAGAATTGTAGCGGTTTTGGGTGAAGGGGGAGGGGAAGTATGACCACATTTTGACAGATACAGACTGCTGGAATATTAATCTTTGTATAAACCATAATTCTACAGAATATTAGGATATTGATCTTTGTATAAACCATAATTCTACAGAATATTGGGATATTGATCTTTGTATAAACCATAATTCTACAGAAATTTGGGATATTGATCTTTGTATAAACCATAATTCTACAGAATATTGGGATATTGATCTTTGTATAAACCATAATTCTACAGAATATTGGGATATTGATCTTTGTATAAACCATAATTCTACAGAATATTGGGATATTGATCGTTGTATAAACTGTAATTCTACAGACCGTTGGATATTGATCTTTGTATAAACTATAATTCCACAGACCGTTGTATAAACTATAATTCTATAGAATTTTACTAAATATATTAGTAAATATTTAATATATTTACTAAATTAACTATAATTTAAACAGACTGTACATATCTACAACATATCACGCTTTACTGGTCCTAAAATTCTCCCACGGGGAGAGGGGGTTGGGAGGGGGTGAGAACTTGATTTAGACTGTCTTCTGTTACTATATTTAAAGATGAGCAACAAACGTTTTGAGCCAACATGTAAATAAAAAACTTCTCTTGCTTCATGAAGGTAATAATTTCTCATTGTCTGTACCAGATGGCTAAATGAAAAAGAACCTTTCACGCGAAAGATTTCAGCTCTTTCTCTCATTTTATACCAACAAAAAAAAATGTATGTTTCTGAACCTTCTAGGAAATTATCATCTCTTGCCATTCCTGTTTGGAGTGTCTGCAAGGATCCGAGTGGAGCAGGAGAAATGGTACGCCGGCTTTCATGATATACGAGTGTTTCGTCTTTTTTCCTTCCTTAAAATTGCTACTCAGCTACAAAGCATTTCGCACGTGTTTGTTCCATGTCTACACTTCCAGTTTATATGTGTCTGCCTTTTACTCAGGGAAGTATAACACGACAGCCACTGTAAACAAATATGAGACCGTTTGTCTCAACAGTAAGTGCGTGCCAATATCAGCAGTTGTAAAGGTCACTTCTGTTTAGAAGAGCTATCAATCGTCAGGATTGCATTCTCTGATCTCAGTCTCCTGAACTTCTACAATCTTTTTCCTCTGAGATTTGCCTCTTCTGATTTTAGTATTTCGGACTTTAAAAAAATACTCCCTCTGGAAGGTCATAATGATATCTTAGCTCTTTCACTGGCATTTGATTTTCTGTGGTGCCTGGGCATATGTTTCCTCCGTCCTCCATGGATATACTTAACACGTTATCACTAATCGATTCTTTAAACACTTTAGAGCATAGGTCCCTAATTTGGTGGAGAATTTGACCACATTTGCGGTCCCTAAGTTGATGGGGAAATTATACCACATTTACGGTCCTTAATTTGGCGGATAATTCGACCACATTAGCGCTCCCTAATTTGATGGAGAATTCGACTACATTTTACAAATCCAAAACATTGTAATGTTCAAGCACACAAACAACAGACGCGAGTAGAGAAATTCACAGGATCTACCTACCTACCTAACCTACCTACCTACCTAATACCTACCTACCTACATAATACTTACCTATCTACCTACTACCTACCTACATACATAATATCTACCTATCTACCTACTACCTACCTAACTACCTATATAATACCTTCCTACTCACCTACATAATACCTACCTACATAATACCTACCTACATAATACTTACCTACATAATACCTACCTATCTACTTACCTACCTACCTACTTACATAATACCTACATACCTACCTACATAATACATACTTACCTATCTACATAATACCTACCTACCTATCTATCTACTACCTACCTGCCTACCTAATACCTATCTACCTACATAATACCTACATACCTACATAATACTTTCCTATCTACTTACTACTTACCTACCTACATAATACCTACCTATCTACCTACTACCTACCTAACTACCTATATAATACCTACCTACATAATACCTACCTACATAATACCTACCGACCTACCTATCTACTACTTACCTACCTACCTACTTACATAATACCTACCTACATACCTACATAATGCATACTTACCTACCTACCTAATACCTGCCTGCCTACATAATACCTACCTACCTATCTACGTATTACTTACCTACGTACCTACCTACCTACATAATACCTACCTAGCTAAACTACCTACCGACCCAATTACCTACCTACCTAACTATCTACCTACCTTATTACCTACCTATCTACTTACTTACTTACCTACTAGAGAGTTATACAGGGATTAAAATATCTAGAAAGTGACAGGAATATGACGTAATCACGTGTTGTGGGTCTTCAAGTTAGTGCCTGCACACTGTTGGATAGTATCTCTCTCTCTCTTTCTCTCTATCTCTCTCTTTCTCTCTATCTCTCTCTCTTTCTCCCTATCTCTCTCTCTTTCTCTCTATCTCTCTCTGTCTGTGGGTGTGTTGTGTGTGTGTGTATATATATATATATATATATATATATATATATATATATATATATCTTTTCCTGTTGTTTTGAGGTTTCCGATCTTGTTTATTTGTCATGTAGCGCACATTCAGTCTTGAACTTTGCCTGAGAAAGCAGTCGACGCTGCTGCAGCTCACAAGAGACTGATTTCTTCAATTAAAAAAATGAAGATAAAAGAAAAACTCCATTGCCTTGGCGTTTGGTATACACGTGAACTCACGAGCATCTCATTAAGTATTCCCTGAAGACCGTAGTCCCAGTTCTCGGCAAGACAGCCAACAGAAAAGACAGATGTTGCTAACGGGGTTATTATGTTGGCTGGTGTGACATTTCCATACAAATCAAACCTTATGTGCTGACTACATGATCGAACATACACTGTTTAAAAAAAAAACGTAACACTACTGTAGTCGTAATGGATACCAAATTTCAAACTTGTATCAAAATTGTATTTTATGGAATTAATGTTTCAATCTTGGCATGAAGAAACTTTAAGACTTTAACAATGAAATTATGTTCATTAAATTTGGTTTGGGCTTTTATTCTTTGCGATTGAGGCCTCCCTTTTCGGTAAGTTGTATGGCCTCCTCTGGCCTGTATCAGAGAACGACATCTCCTTGACATGGCTCCGATTAGCCGTTGGATCTGTTGTTGTGGGATGGCTGCCCACTCTTCCCGCAGAGCAAGAGACAACTGTTGGAGATTGGTTGGTCTCGCTGGCGGACTTGTCTGTTGAGTTCATCTCATAAGTGTTCTATTGGGTTCATGTCTGATGACATGGATGGCCACGGAATGGTCTGGACGTTGTTGTCAGCGAGGAACTGGGTGGTGAGTTGTGCCACATGAAGTCGGGCGTTATCCTGCAGAAAAATCGACCCTGGTGCAGTCAGAAGTGGAAGGACGTGAGGACTAAGAATTTCAGCAACGTATCGTTGGGCATTCAGGCGTCCTTCAATTTGCACAAGGTCACTTCTTCCCATGAAGTTTATACACCAGTATACCTCCACCACCATGTGGATGACTCTCCTCCACGCAGTTCTGGGAGTAGCGCTCATGGACTCTGCTGTAAACTCTTCTCCGTCTATCGTGTCGCTGGAGCAGAAAGAATGATTCATCACTAAACCAAACCCTTCTCCAATCATTCGCAACGGCCCATTGACGATGCTGGTTCGCCCACTGCAGTCGGTTCTGGCGATGCCGGTCCATAAGAACAGGACCTCTGTAGGGTCTTCTAGCACAAAGACCAGAGTCGTGCAGCCGGTTCCTGACCTTTTGATCTGAAATTCGACGAGTTGCTGTCGTTGACTGGACTGTAGAGGATGCAGATGCAAATCGATTCCTGAAGTGACGCAGCCGTATGAAGCGGTCTTCGGCAGGAGTTGTGACTATGGGTCTTCCACTGCGGGGCCGGTCTACAACTGAGCCAGTTTCTTGAAATCGCGTCCAAAGGCGACTAATGGTGCTTCTAACCACATTAAATGCATGGCCACTACACTTTATGACTGTCCAGTCTGTAAAAGTCCAATGATGATGAGTCATTGTTCTGGGGTGAGATGAGCCATAATTGCGCGATGAATTTTCAATTGAATTGATTAGAGGAATCAATCTTTTATCTGCATTCAATAACATGGTCAGTGATTTGTGTGTTGAGTAAGTTTCACGGGATTCTCGTGAACCTGTCATGAGTTATTGTCAAAAATGCTGTTGTGACTAGTGTCGCTTTTCTGTGCTCATAAATCGTCTGCTGAGTACAGTTCAGGTCAGCACGTGAAGTTGATGTCCAAGTGAACGTTTCAGGCAATTTGCCCTTGTCTGATCAGCAAACTTCAGTTAAATCGCAACATCGTATTTGTTGCGTTTCTTTTTTCAACAATATAGTTTCTTTGTCTTTCGCGCACTTGCTAGTATTTCGGATTAAGATCTAACGAGATGGAACTGACCCAGGAGACTTTGACATATATGTTATGCCTGAGCCGCCTTAAACTTCTTACATCCTTCCCGTGCTGTTAAACGTCAAATAGGGCTCGCATGGCAATTCGGCAAGTTTTCCTGTTTTCGGCGAGTATTTCAACTTCATCAAGGCATAAATTTGGCCTCTCTTAACAGTGTCCTCTTTAGATTTTCACGTGGTCGACCTCTTTTTCTTCGGCCTGTTGTGTTCCACTTGATAGCTTGTTTTGGGATTTTCTGATTGTTTCTTCTCATCACGTGACCAACATATGTCCATCTCCTTTTTCTGATCACCCATGAGACAGGTTGCTGTTCACTCATCTGCTTTATCTCGAATTCGTTCTACTTTATACCGAGTAATTTCTTTAGGCATTTGTTTTCAAAAGAGTCTAATTTCCTGTCTATTTCTTTAGTTGTTTTCCAGCTTTCGCATGCATAAATGGAGGTGGATATTACATTTGAACTGAATAATCTTAACTTGGTTTTCGTGCTTATATGAGTGTCATATGAGTGCTTAAACTAGTTCAGATTTAAGTTCTTATGGCCTAATTTTTTGGACATTTGACATAAATATTTTGTGCGATTATTTCGAGCGCTGTTGTGGACGCTGGGCTATCGCTAGGAAGGTCACTTAAGAGTAAAAGTCGGGGTATTTTTAAAAGTTAATTTTTAAAGTCCTTTTTTCTATTCATTGTTATATTCTTTATCTTTGTTTCGTTAATTTGTATAAATCAATATTGTCTTCTAAGACATCACTTTCAAGTTTCAAGTCAAGTCTCAAGTCACTACCTTCAAGTCTAGTCTCAAGTCAAGTCTCAAGTCACTACCTTCAAGTCTCAAGTTAAGTCTCAAGTCACTACCTTCAAGTATCAAGTCAAGTCTCAATTCACTACCTTCAAGTCTCAAGTCAAGTCTCAATTCACTACCTTCAAGTCTCAAGTCAAGTCTCAATTCACTACCTTCAAGTCTCAAGTCAAGTCCCAAGTCAAGTCTCAAGTCACTACCTTCAAGTCCCAAGTCAAGTCTCAAGTCAAGTCTCAATTCCCTACTTTCAAGTCTCAAGTCAAGTCTCAAGTCGAGTATAAAGTCTTTTAAAGCAGCTTCAGATTTAGTCTTTAGAAGCAGACCTCAGATCATCATATTAAAAACGCCAAGTGACTGTTAATATTCGTTACCAGATTACAAGCAGTTGTAAATTGCGAAAGACAAGTAACATCAGTAAAAATTGACTATACCTTATTCTTCACTTTATAAAATGTGTCTTGAGTAATTTACTAATTAAAAATAACCTTAATAATGCTTTAGGAATAGAGCATTAATCTTCGTACACCATCAGTGTCTTCTAGACTAGAGTTTATTTTCTGTGGGGGTTTTTTTGCAGTCAGTTTCTTCTACTTGTAGGAACAGAAGTAAGTGGGCATTGTTCCTATACTTTGAAAGTGTTTACATAAATCCAAGCTTAAATTATCGCCGTAAACCTCAAACTTCCTTTCTTTTTTTTTCTACTAGTCGCGTGAGAAATAATGATATAGAAATGGACGTGTGATAAAAATCCTTAATTGTGAAATCGCTTGTTTGCTTAGCTTTACGTGCTGTGTGCAACTTTCTTGACCTCATGCCCGTTACTCTGTCCAAAATAAACGGGTTATTATATAACAGCTAGACGTTCATGTAGAAAAACCAAACGGAACACATATTTAAATTTCACATATCGATAGCACATAGGCAACGGCATCACTGAAGTGTGTGTCGTCTTACTAATAGCGAGCTGTGGTAGAGCCGTCGAAGAGACCGACTAAAGATGTTCAATCGCAAGACGAACACGTGTCTCCTTGTCGTCATTCTTCAAGTCGATTCTAAATCGAGCCTTCAAAGTGACTCTATCTGAATCCAGGTCGACCGTCTTGAGTCTAAATCTCTGCTTCCTTCCTCCAAATTCTGCTGCCACTTTCTGCATGTGGAGAAGGTCACGAAGATTGCTTTCCTTTTCTTTGAGGTTGTTTCTTTTAGCTCTTAGGCCCACACCAGAACAAGCTGGAAGACATGTCTACTTCACTGAGCAACTGACAGAAGTGGGGGGGGGGGGGGGTAGGAGTGAGGGGAGGGAGCGAGTTGTCAGGTCAAAGGTCTGTCAAGCGTGACATCTCTAGACTATTTAAACATACATCCCTAGCCAGTTCTTCCAAATTTGGTTGATTCGCTCAAAAAAAAAAAACAAACAAACAATAACATTGTACTTCCAGCCACTCATTCCTGTTCTAATCCCGGCGGATTAATTAATCCTTTGCCGGCAAACAATTTCCCAAGCGGACGACTGGATTAAGCCAGACAAGACAGGAATCTGTGATGGAACGTGGAACTCTCTAAGTCTGTCAGTGTGGGAATGGCTGACTGCAGTATAAAAACTGATTACTTATGAGTCAATCAGTCAGGCCGGAAATAGCTGACTGGAGTGTGCAAATAACTATTTATGTCAGTCAAGATGGAAATAATTGACTGGTCTTAAATGTCCTGGTCTCGACGGGTGTGGCGGGAGACGGGCAGACATTGAGCAACATCTGACCTGAGTGCCACGAGAAAAGTAATGGACTAAACATCTGAGAAATGACAGTTCTCTGGAACTGATACATCGCTGAGTACTTGACCGACACAAGTAAATGCTGAATCAAGCTAGTCATTTTGGTCATATGTAGTCCCTTCTGGTTGCCATACTCACATACTGGTCCTACGAAGCTCAGACACGCGGAACACAGGAAGCCCCCTTCCTCCCCCTTTCCCCACATACACACACATGCAGTGGTGAATGATGGGGTGACCTAGTTCATCTGTTAAAACGTAACTGTGATAAGATTTCTGACAAATTACCGAATGACTTTATTAATAAGTAGGTCAATGGGAAATGGCATTAGAAACATTGTAACGTTTGGAATCGGTGGTAGAGAAGGATTTGTTAACAAAACCATTTCCATCACTACCATCAGTACCATTACTACCATCACTACCATCACAACCATCACTACCATCACAACCATCACTATCATCAGTACCATTACTACCATCAGTACCATCAGTACCATCACAACCATCAGTACCATCACAACCATCACTACCATCACAACCCACTACCATCACAACCATCACTACCATCGCAACCCACTACCATCGCAACCATCACAACCATCGCTACCATCACAACCATCACTACCATCACAACAATCACTACCATCACAACCCACTACCATCACTACCATCGCAACCCATTACCATCACAACCCACTACCATCACAACAATCACTACCATCACAACCCACTACCATCACTACCATCGCAACCCACTACCATCACAACCATCACTATCATCACAACCCACTACCATCACTACTGTCACGCGGAAGTAGGGCAAAAATCTGCATCATGTTCACGGCCATGTTTCTGACAGCACGTGACAGGAAGTACAGGAAAGAAAATCAATTCCAGGAAGACAATTATAAATGTCACGATCTCAAACATGAAACAAACTCATAGTCTCCACAGATCTCTGTGTCGTCTACCCTGTAAATGATGTTTTCTCATCCTTGTTTCTGTAACGCGTGTCTGACTGTCACCTGGTGGTGGTCTGTGATCGAAGAAAGTAAATCGATACAGGTGACGGCTGAATCATCAGTTGCCGATGAGGTCACGCCTCATCAATGACTAATATCGGAAATGAAGTGAATTCACTCACCGATTCTAAAAACAGCACCAGAATGTGCAAAGTATGACGGCCACATCGACTGGTAACAGGCTAAACCTTTCACGTACGATCATCTCACTTTCTCAGTTGTTATCTCCTCCTTTACCTCATTATCTCTCCACGTAGTAAAGATAAATGTAACGAGAGTAGCATATATAATTTAGTTGCTAGGTTATCGTAGCACCAGGCACTAGCTTTTTTTTTTTTTTTTTTTTGAACAAAATTATAAACTGTATATTGTAAAATGTTTTTGTCAATGTTGTTATGTATTATGTCGGTGAATTTATGCCTTTGTATGTACAGCAAGTCACGATAGCAAGCGTGTCCAAGGCCACACAGACAAGCGCATACATAATTACACGCACAAACAACTACGCACAGTCACACAAATAACTATGATAAAGTTAGATCTCCACCAACACACAAATAACACAGACAAACATATACATAACTAAGCACATACAAGCACTCACATTAACTACACGCACAATCAAGCACATACGTGATTATATGCACAAACAAGCACACACATAACTACACACAGACAAGCACACACATAACCACACACACAGATTGCTTGTTTTTTCTGGTCTTCTCTAGTTTCAGCTGTACTATGGCTAAGTATCTCATTCAACAAAAGACTTACATAATGAGACCGTTGGTGCTAGGGTGAGTCATAGTGTCAGCTTCTGGTGGTGTAGTAGCTTGTTTAAGGAGTCAGTTTGTGAGCTTTTGTCTCATATAGTAGGTTGCTCTAAAAGTGATAGCTGTGTTGAGCTTCTGTCTGGTATAGTAGGTTGACTTAAAGTGATAGTGAGAGCTTCTGTTTGATACAGTAGGTTGGTCACAGAGTCATAATGTGAGCTTCTGTTTGATACAGTAGGTTGGTCACGGAGTCATAGTGTGAGCTTCTGTTTGATACAGTAGGTTGGTCACGGAGTCATAGTGTGAGCTTCTGTTTGATACAGTAGGTTGGTCACGGAGTCATAGTGTGAGCTTCTGTTTGATACAGTAGGTTGGTCACAGAGTCATAATGTGAGCTTCTGTTTGATACAGTAGGTTGGTCACGGAGTCATAGTGTGAGCTTCTGTTTGATACAGTAGGCTGGTCACGGAGTCATAGTGTGAGCTTCTGTTTGATACAGTAGGCTGGTCACGGAGTCATAGTGTGAGCTTCTGTTTGATACAGTAGGTTGGTCACGGAGTCATAATGTGAGCTTCTGTTTGATATAATTGGTGCTTCAGCGAGTCGTACTGTAGCATAGTTAATCTAGATGTGTCTTGTTGGCATAAGCTTGTAAGTTAAGTATATAAACGAATGTACATTATGTCGGTATATTGAGTGTATGACTACCTGCATGAGTCTTACATGGATGCTTGTAATTATGAGTGAATTATTATGAATTTTTTTAAGTAGTCATGCTGAGATTTTTTTTTGTAAATTACAAATATTGGAGTTGAAAGGGAGACGGAAATAATTAGCGATGAGATCTCGCTGCCAAAGGGCGTGATTCTCACGAGACTTGACAAAATGAAACTAATGGCTGTCTTTTGAGGATATTATATCACATGCCAACCTCCATCCTTTCCAGCACCCTAACTTTAGGCACAGTATTCTGTTTCCCAGTAATTGCATTATTCCATCAGCCTATTCCCAGTTATGCCATTAATATTCACTCACAGAAAGGGAAACAAAACTTTGTGAAACAATGAACAAAACTGGCCATGAAAACTGGCCAGTGTTGGTAGATTTTGTATTTCTTTGGCGATAGATATAAAAAAAAATTTGATAGCTAAGAAAAGAAAAGTCAACACAACAAACAAATGTCAAAACGTTGCTTCTTGTCTGCTCAGAACCCTATGATGACAATACTTCCTGCTGGACCGAGACAGCTCAATATGTTTTCTCCCTGTTTACACGGTGAGCGCTGATCAGATCAGAAAGATGGCTGCACTGTTTTTTTTCCAGAATTAAAATTGTGAATTTGTGAGAGCAAGTCGAAAACTCCATCCATTTTTTTTTCGACACAATATGAGCCTTACAAGATCTCAATTGATCTCGGTAATTGTTATTCTGGTCTGTCTATTGTCAACAATTCACTTCTCTACAGCAATGTGGCCTTACATCATTTTATATATATATATATATATATATATATATATATATATATATCCATTTTTGATGTTATTAGAGAGGCCAGGTACTTGAATGTACGTACCACTTTCAAGCATGTTCCATTAACTTCAAACCATCACAGAAATGAGTTATTTTCGCCTGATATAACTACTTTTTTTTGCCGCTTAGAGTGCATTCTTTCTGCTCATTTTCTTTCATTATCCTTTACGCTCTTTTCGTTCTTGGCTCTTAGTAATATATCAGCCTGTCCTCCATCTCTGATTCATTTTTTATTGATTTCATTATATTTTCGCATGTAATTTCTAATTTAGATTCTGGTTTTGTCGCTGATTGCTCTTATAACATTTTCACAAGTAATTTCTAACTTAATGTTTTTTCTGCATAACTTATAGAATAAGGAGAATAAATTACTTATCAAATTTGAAATAACGGCTTCCCCAGCACTCCCTCTCTTCCCCTTGCCTCCCCTTCAGGAACTTCAAAGTAAAAAAATGTGTGTGTGTGGGGGGGGGGGAGGGTAGGAGAGGGGGGAGAAAAGTTGCTGTATTTCTATTTCTCTGTGTGTGTGTATGTGGGGTATTTGGGGGCGGGGGGCGGGAGAAAAGTTGCTGTATTTCTATTTCTCTGTGTGTGTATGTGGGGTATTGGGGGGGGGGGGGGAGGCGGGAGAAAAGTTGCTGTATTTCTGTTTCTCTGTGTGTATGTGGGGTATTTGGGGGGGGGGGGAGAAAAGTTGCTGTATTTCTATTTCTCTCTGTGTATGTGGGGTATTTGGGGGGGGGGGGGGGGGGCGGGAGAAAAGTTGCTGTATTTCTATTTCTCTGTGTGTGTGTGTATGTGGGGTATTTGGGGGGGGGCGGGAGAAAAGTTGCTGTATTTCTATTTCTCTCTGTGTATGTGGGGTATTTGGGGGGGGGGGGGCGGGAGAAAAGTTGCTGTATTTCTATTTCTCTCTGTGTGTGTATGTGGGGTATTGGGGGGGGGGGGCGGGAGAAAAGTTGCTGTATTTCTATTTCTCTGCGTGTGTATGTGGGGTATTGGGGGGGGGGGGGGCGGGAGAAAAGTTGCTGTATTTCTATTTCTCTATGTGTATGTGGGGTATGGGGGGGGGCGGGAGAAAAGTTGCTGTATTCTGTTTCTCTGTGTGTGTATGTGGGGTATTTTGGAGGGGGGGGGGGAGTTGCTGGATTTCTGTTTCTCTGTGTGTGTATGTGGGGTATTTAGGAGGGGGGGGGAGTTGCTGGATTTCTGTTTCTCTGTGTGTATATGCGGGGTATTTGGGGGAGGGGGAGAAAGTTGCTGTATTTCTGTTTCTCTGTGTGTATATGTGGGGTATTTTAAGAGGGGGGGGGGGGTGGAGAAAAGATGCTGTATTTATGTTTCTCTGTGACAGCATAATCCTCTTTGTCTGTTGCGCCTGTCGCCAGAAACGTCACTTCTGCTCAAATTTCTATTGCCGAGATTAATGGCTGACGTTTCTGAGATTGGGATCAATCACGTGTGAGTTTCTGGAATAAAGAAATTGTGACAGATTTATTGATCAAGATTACAACGTCCAGTCATCATCATTATGTCCTTCTGTCATACGTAGGGTTTAATGCCATGGCGGCTTGGCCCAATTTAGTTTCCTGCAAAGTTGTCAGTGACTGACATAGAAATAATTTCTTAATGATAGTCATTCCACTGATTTTATCTGGTACTTGGTTATTTTGAAACTTGTTGATTCTTTTTCCTGTCAGTTCATATAAGCCACATCGATTTTTCAAGAATATGAACCGGACAGAAAGTTTCCGACACAAATATTCGAAATTTTGGTGCAGAAACAGGAACGCATGTTTCCACTTAACCCGTGAGGCGGTTCATGTTTTCATGCAATTTTTGCTTAGTACTTTTACCTGCTCTTCTTTCACTAAACTTTGCTTTTCTGGGCCACTAAGATTTCTGCAGTCTTTCCATCATCTATCTGCTTCTTTTTATTTTGTCTGATCGGAACTGCGGGTGGTCTTCTTTGCAGCCGATGCTGTGAAGATGTTGAGCCACAACATCATGTCAAATTGGGAGCGAGTTACGGCAGCTATTTTTTCAGTCCCTGAGTACAGATAAAAAGCAAAGTGTGTGCAATACTTCTGTAGCAGGCTCCACCACCACGGGAACCATGGCAATACCTGCCCCGTTACCCAGGCGAGGTTTGTTACTGGAAGTAGCAACAGGCTATGTCTGTTACTGGAAGTAGCAACAGGCTAGGTCTGTTACTGGAAGTAGCAACGGGCTAGGTTTGTTACTGGAAGTAGCAACGGGCTAGGTTTGTTACTGGAAGTAGCAACGGGCTATGTCTGTTACTGGAAGTAGCAACGGGCTAGGTTTGTTACTGGAAGTAGCAACGGGCTAGGTCTGTTACTGGAAGTAGCAACAGGCTAGGTTTGTTACTGGAAGTAGCAACGGGCTAGGTTTGTTACTGGAAGTAGCAACGGGCTAGGTTTGTTACTGGAAGTAGCAACGGGCTAGGTTTGTTACTGGAAGTAGCAACGGGCTAGGTTTGTTACTGGAAGTAGCAACGGGCTAGGTCTGTTACTGGAAGTAGCAACGGGCTAGGTCTGTTACGGAGAAGTTGAACAGGGTCTTGGCTGGCTGTGGATGGTCAACCCTGACGCTAGCTTTTTTTTCCATCATCAAACCGTTTTCTTTTACAACCTGACAGACACAGTGATAATTTCCCATGAAATTTACTCTGGCGATTTTCTCATTTCTATTCAACTTTAATTTGTTGATGATCTTCATTTTTATGTGAGCTTATGTGATTGATTCTCCTTCTTCTGTGCCAAATCTGCTGTTTATGCTGGCTATAGGTTGTTCGCTATCAGTCTAACTTATACTTTCCATCGTTCACCTCTCATCAGACAATTCTCTTAGGAGAGAGAGTGAGAGAGAGAGAGAGAGAGAGAGAGAGAGAGAGAGAGAGAGAGAGAGAGAGCTAAATAATGAGCCTAGTGTTACTGACAGCGATAAAATATTTAAAGCAGAATTTTCTGTTTTCTAGTCAATCACTCCTTATAGAAATCTCCCATACAGCCTTGACCTTCAAGAATCTTGAGAACATATGGAACTCAAAAGTTATAAGCACAAAAACCAAGTTAAGATTATTCAATTCAAATGTAATATCCACCTCCATTTATGCATGTGAAAGCTGGACATCAACTAAAGAAATAGACAAAAAATTAAACTCTTTTGAAAACAAATGCCTGAGAAAATAATTGGTATAAAGTGGAACAAGCATCGATCTTCAAGAATCTTGAGAAAATATGGAACTCAAAAGTTATAACCACAAAAACCAAGTTAAGATTATTCAATTCAAATGTAATATCCACCCTCATTTATGCATGCGAAAGCTGGAAAACAACTAAAGAAATAGAAAAGAAATTAGACTCTTTAGAAAACAAATGCCTAAGGAAAATACTCGGCATCAAGTGGAACGAATTCAAGAACAATGCAGAGATAAGACAGATGACTGAACAACAACCAGTCTCATGGGTGATCAGGAAACAGGCTAGGTTTGTTACTGGAAGTAACAACGGGCTAGGTCTGTTACTGGAAGTACCAACAGGCTAGGTTTGTTACTGGAAGTAGCAACGGGCTAGGTCTGTTACTGGAAGTACCAACCGGCTAGGTCTGTTACTGGAAGTAGCAACGGGCTAGGTCTGTTACTGGAAGTAGCAACGGGCTAGGTCTGTTACTGGAAGTAGCAACGGGCTATGTCTGTTACTGGAAGTAGCAACGGGCTATGTCTGTTACTGGAAGTAGCAACAGGCTAGGTCTGTTACTGGAAGTAGCAACAGGCTAGGTCTGTTACTGGAAGTAGCAACGGGCTAGGTCTGTTTCTGGAAGTAGCAACAGGCTAGGTCTGTTACTGGAAGTAGCAACAGGCTAGGTCTGTTACTGGAAGTAGCAACAGGCTAGGTCTGTTACTGGAAGTAGCAACAGGCTAGGTCTGTTACTGGAAGTAGCAACGGGCTAGGTCTGTTACTGGAAGTAGCAACGGGCTAGGTCTGTTACTGGAAGTAGCAACAGGCTAGGTCTGTTACTGGAAGTAGCAACGGGCTAGGTCTGTTACTGGAAGTAGCAACGGGCTAGGTCTGTTACTGGAAGTAGCAACGGGCTAGGTCTGTTACTGGAAGTAGCAACGGGCTAGGTCTGTTACTGGAAGTAGCAACGGGCTAGGTCTGTTACTGGAAGTAGCAACGGGCTAGGTCTGTTACTGGAAGTAGCAACGGGCTAGGTCTGTTACGGAGAAGTTGAACAGGGTCTTGGCTGGCTGTGGATGGTCAACCCTGACGCTAGCTTTTTTTTCCATCATCAAACCGTTTTCTTTTACAACCTGACAGACACAGTGATAATTTCCCATGAAATTTACTCTGGCGATTTTCTCATTTTCTATTCAACTTTAATTTGTTGATGATCTTCATTTTTATGTGAGCTTATGTGATTGATTCTCCTTCTTCTGTGCCAAATCTGCTGTTTATGCTGGCTATGGTTTGTTCGCTATCAGTCTAACTTATACTTTCCATCGTTCACCTCTCATCACACAATTCTCTTAGGAGAGAGAGTGAGAGAGAGAGAGAGAGAGAGAGAGAGAGAGAGAGAGAGAGAGAGAGCTAAATAATGAGCCTAGTGTTACTGACAGCGATAAAATATTTAAAGCAGAATTTTCTGTTTTCTAGTCAATCACTCCTTATAGAAATCTCCCATACAGCCTTGACCTTCAAGAATCTTGAGAACATATGGAATTCAAAAGTTATAAGCACAAAAACCAAGTTAAGATTATTCAATTCAAATGTAATATCCACCTCCATTTATGCATGTGAAAGCTGGACATCAACTAAAGAAATAGACAAAAAAATTAAACTCTTTTGAAAACAAATGCCTGAGAAAATAATTGGTATAAAGTGGAACAAGCATCGATCTTCAAGAATCTTGAGAGCATATGGAACTCAAAAGTTATAACCACAAAAACCAAGTTAAGATTATTCAATTCAAATGTAATATCCACCTCCATTTATGCATGCGAAAGCTGGAAAACAACTAAAGAAATAGAAAAGAAATTAGACTCTTTTGAAAACAAATGCCTAAGGAAAATACTCGGCATCAAGTGGAACGAATTCAAGAACAATGCAGAGATAAGACAGATGACTGAACAACAACCAGTCTCATGGGTGATCAGGAAAAGGAGATGGACATATGTTGGTCACTTGATGAGAAGAAATGATCAGAGAATCCCAAAACAAGCTATCAAGTGGAACACAACAGGCCAAAGAAAAAGAAGCAGACCGCGTGAAACTCTGAAGAGGACATTGTTAAGAGAGGCCAAATTAACAGGCATAAAATCCTTTGATGAGGTTGAAAGACTCGCCGAAGACAGGAAAAATTGGCGAACTACTTTGCGAGCCCTATGTGACGTTTAACGGCACGGGAAGTATATAAGATAAGATAAGATAAAGTGGAACGATTTCAAGAACAACACAGATATAAGACAAATGAGCAAACAAAAACCTGTCTCGTAGGTGATCAGAGAAAGAAGATGGACATATATAGGTCATGCGATGAGAATAAACAATCAGAGAATACCAAAACAGGCTATCAAGTGGAGCATAACAGGCCGAAGAAAAAGAGATCGACCGCGTGAAACTCTAAAGATGACATTGTTAAGAGAAGCCACCTTAATGAGCATAATATCCCTTGATGAAGTTGAAAGACTCGCCGAGGACAGGAAAACTTGGCAAACAACTATGCGAACCCTATGTGACGCTTAACGGCACGGGAAGTATATAAGATAAGATAAGATAAAGTGGAACGATTTCAAGAACAACACAGATATAAGACAAATGAGCAAACAAAAACCTGTCTCGTAGGTGATCAGAGAAAGAAGATGGACATATATAGGTCATGCGATGAGAATAAACAATCAGAGAATACCAAAACAGGCTATCAAGTGGAGCATAACAGGCCGAAGAAAAAGAGATCGACCGCGTGAAACTCTAAAGATGACATTGTTAAGAGAAGCCATCTTAATGAGCATAATATCCCTTGATGAAGTTGAAAGACTCGCCGAGGACAGGAAAACTTGGCAAACAACTATGCGAACCCTATGTGACGCTTAACGGCACGGAATGGACCCTCCCAGAATAACTGCTTTTTATTTCAACTGATGAGAGTGAAGACGCCCGATGAGGTAATAAGCGACCCATAGTTGATATGCCTGCGTCTAGGTTAGCGACCCATAGCAGATCAAGACCCCTATCCCACCTCTCCGTGGTGCCCCCAGTAACAGGCATAGCCTGGCTAACGGGGCAGGTATGGTCATAGTCCCCATGGTGGTGGAGTCTGCTAAAGAAGCAATGCACAACCCCTGCTTTTTAGCTGTACTCCGGAACTAAAAAAGCAGCCGCCATGACCCACTCCCACGTCAATACGGTGCTGTGCCTCAACATTTCTACAGCAAAGAACAGCAGCTCGCAGTTATAGGGAGTTCGTACAAGTACAAATTTCAACTGATATGAGGGAAATGTATACATGTGAAAAAGGGAAATCACTGCATGAATTCATTTCTATGCACAGTTACTTCTCTTGTTATGATTCGTTTTATTTTCAAATAAGAAGTACGACTTTCACGCCTATAACTGTCCTGAGCTATGTTAGGTCCTCTCTCTTTGTTGTTTCATTTATTTTCTTGTTTTCAGTATCCAACACTGACATACACGCACACACAATCAGAAAGATTTACATTGCCTAAAAATAGTCGTCGCTATAGCAAAGTCCCCTCTGATGTCTTACTATACGTGCGCAACATTTTAAACCATTTTGTGCAAAAGTTCATCAAGTTACAGACTTTCATGCAAAGTTCTCAAATAAACAAAAACAAAAAAAAAATCTCAAGGTTTTGGGAAGACAAATTCATTTAGCGATATCATATGTTTTTTTTTTTTCCAAGGTTATCGTAGCTTCTAGTGGCATCATGAAATTGAACATTAATAAAGGTAGATAGAGGTTATGTTTCCGTTTTGCAAAACGACAGAAGGAGTGGGGAAAGTGAGAAAAGAAAACACAAATGGTAGAAAGTATGAAAATAAGATGAGAATGTATACATGAAAAACACACAACATCCAGTATTTCGGCGTCGGCCTTTTTCGAGGATTACATACAAGAACAACACAACATACAAATAAAAGAGAAAAAAAAGAAAAACTTAGCTTTGTGACATCCTCCTAGTGCAGAATACAACAAATGCGCCCTAAAGACGCAGAAAGTGGAATGAATTTCTGGGAGATGACAAAGAAAAATAACTTCGACCAGTCAGATGTCAGCGGGGTGTAGGTGGTGAAAGGGAGAGAACAGTGTGAGGGGGTGCGAGAAAGAGACTAGGAAGCTACAAATACCTTATAGATGGTAGAGGAGGACTCATAGATAAAACTTATGAAGGAAAAACTACAGCGACAAGAAAGTAGAGCAAAAGTCAATGAAGATATTACGCACTTCTTTTCCATATTCCCACTACTTTTCTCTTCTTTGACGTAGAGAAAATATTTGGTCTACGGTTGATATATTCTTCCTAAAACCTGCTTGATAGTCTCAAAATACGTTATTGCTGTATGCTTTTAATCTATTTAAACGTATAATAGATAGTATTTTGTAGCTTGTTTGAATTAAGGATATTCCTCTGTAGTTTTCACACTTGATCTTATTGCCTTTTTAAACATTTGTAATGCTTCTCTCCATTCACTAGGGAGTTTTTCTTATCTTCATATTTCTTATATTAGTGCACATATCTGTTCATGTAGATTTAGACCTCTGTGAACTGTATGCGTTTGGGCTGAGGGGTGTACGACTTGACTGAAGTGTAATCGTCCACCTAACTAGAACTACATAGAGGCTTAGGGGGTTAGTGTGTGACGTCATTTTTCTTGCATCAGATCATATAGGGGCATGGCCGGGCGATGTTGTGTCTTCGTTGTGCTTATGGATTTGGTTTAAATTCCTGTATGTTATTGTGGTTGTTAGTTATATTCTGCCCGTGCCCTTCTCATTTGGTGTAGATTATGTAGTGTGAATAAGTTGTGATGCAGAGTTCGTGCTATTACGTGTAAAAATGAAAATTATGTGTCTGATTTCATTGTGATTTCTCTGCATATTGGATTGACAACATGTATGATTTTCTGTATGCTTTTCATGCAGATTGGCCATGTGTTTGCATCAAATCAGATTATATTGATGTAGATAATAGCAGCAATGTCTGCAGAGATTAAAGTGGAACTGCACAAGTATGGATGCCACATGTACGGCCCAGAGAGCTGAGGCTTGAGGTACAAAGAGTAACAGAATTAACATTGCAGACCTGAGAAGTTTCATTATTATCTGACATTATGTTTGAATTATTTTGCGTTTTCATTGATTTGTGTACGCATCGTTCTGCCCATATCGATGAATAATGTCTTGACGTCGTGTTGATTGTCAGTATCAGTTTGCATGTGGTCGTTGTGACTGAAACTGTGGGATTAAAATTGATTATTGTTGAATTCAGACTTAGTAATTTGTATTGTATGTCATATGTATTGTTGTATTAATTGTAATGCTTGAGCTGATTTATACACAATTAGCATACAATAGGCCAAGGATGGGGAAACCTGGGTTAGTGGTCTAATGGGAGAGTTAGATTGGCCTCTAGTACTGTACATACCACAGGGAAATGTTAGTCTGTAAACCATCTTGAGAAAATATTCCTCCCAATATTAATAACATGTAAACTTATACCAAGCAAGCTTTACACCTCCTTCCTTAATCAGTTCTGCAGCAATTCCATCTGAACCCGTTGCTTTATTGTTTCGTAGAAGCATGATACTGTAGATGACTTCTTCTAAATCTGGTTCCTCTAAACCAGGTTCATAAGTCTGTATTTCTTCACATGATAATGCGCTTATAGGCTCTTCACAGTTTAGTAGTTTTTCAAAAGATTCCTGTCATCTGATACAGATTTTCTCTTCATTATTTATCATGTTTCCATTACTATCTTTCAAGCTCTGCAGAGGTTGCTTATACCCTTGTTTAACTGTTCGCAGTTCTGTATAGAATTTCCTGGTTTTCTTATTCTAACAGTATGATGTCTCCATCTCGCTTACCATGTCTTTCATATGCTGTCGTTTTTGTTGGCTTATAACTTTTTTTTTAGTTTCTTTACACTGCTTGTGGTACTTTTCATTTGTTGCTGGGTTTTTTTTTTTTGTTCCTGTCAAGTAAAGCTAGAATATTGATTGTAATGTTGGGTTAAAATTTAAATTTAACACCTCCAGATTAGATCAGATAAGGTCACCGAGTCATTTGGAAACTAGAAGAAAAAAAGGCAAATACAGTTTTATTCATAAGTCCGAAAAACATTTCAAAACTTCGCGACAAAGAAACTATGTAACGGATCATGATTATTTTTAGGCCAAGATAGAAACTCTTCAAGTCTTTATTTTAAATAAGCGCGCGCATAGCTCCTGTGGTTGCCGCTAGGAAGCAGCAGTAGCAAATATGGCGTTCAGTAAACGTGAGCAGTCATTTTGTGTTTTGGAATACGCAAGAACCTCGTCCGTTGTGGCTGTGCAGCGACGATTTCGAAGGGAATTCCAGAAAGCAGCACTTGTTTTCAACAGATCAAGAAGTGGTATGTGGAATTCCTGGATAAAGGATGTCTGTGCTGAGCTCCTCGGCAGGGACGTCCAGGACCAAACGAAGGAAATGTGGATCGTGTTAGAGAAGCTTACCAGTGAAGCCCCCACAAGCCCACTACGCGTCCAAGTTTACAGCTAGGAGCCTCGCAATCAACAGAATCTCCGCAAGAGATTAAAGTGTAAGCCTTATAAGCTTCAGCTCCATCAGCATTTTAACGAAAATGCTAAAGATGTCTGGATATAGCGCAGAGGACGACAAGGTGACGCGTTAATGGGGTGGCCACCCTGGTCCCCTGATGTAACCCCTTGCCACTTTTTCTTGTTGGGTTTGTGAAGGACACCGTCTTTGTGCTACCAGTCCCAGCTAATCTCCAGGATCTTGGCAACCGTGTCCCCGCTGCTGTGGCTCTGGTCGACCATGATGTGCTGACCCGCGTGTGGGATAACATGGATTATCATTTAGATGTCTGCCGCATAACCAAAGGTGGACGTATGTAACATCTGTGAAATATGTCAATTAAAAAAAATATTGAGATTATCTGTAATTCAATCTAAACAAATGTGGTATCCCTTACGTAGTTTATTTGTTGTGAATTTTTTTAATGTTTAAGAAACTTATGGATAACCCCGTAGAAACCAAAAAAAGTCTTAAAGCTGACCGGATGGACGAAAACGAGAGATCAACTGAACAAATTAGGAAAAACCAGGAAACGGGCAGCATGGAGAACCTTGATCATCAATGTCAGCTGACACACGACACATAATCGGTCAACAGTTGGCTATAATAATAACAGACCGTGTTTGTGCTGCATAGTTACTTCCCTTTTTGTATGTTTTCAAATTTGGCTCTGTTTACTCGTATTTCTCTTCATATAGACATAGCTAGCCCAACTGAAAGGACGACCATTAAATATAAATATTATACAAGTGTACGCTCCAACATCTGAAAGTTCTGAAGAAGATGTACAGCTATTTTATAATGACATGGAGAAGGCCCTAAAACATACAAAGTCACATGAAGTTACTATTAGTCATGGGAGATTTTAATGCCAAAGTTGGTAAAGGAAGAACTTCAGACATCGTTGGTGACTATGGACTGGGGGAGAGGAATGACAGAGGTAGTAAATTAATTGAATGAACAAGAATACATAGCATGGTTGTAGGAAACACCTGTTTTAAACAACATCCCCGAAGACTGGCAACGTGGTGCAGCCCAGACAAAAAGACTTTTAACCAGATAGACTAGACTACACATTAATCAACAAACGATTCCGGAATGCATTACTGATAACAAAAACCATGCCAGGAGCCGACTGCAATCAGACCATGACCCACTCTGTGGAAAAATTTGAATAAAGCTAAAGAAAGCATGCAGAAAAGTGAGAAACATCAAACTCAATACAGAACTCCTTGAAAATGACCAAGAACTGCGAGAACAATACAAAGTTATTATAACAAATAGATACAATACAATACCAAAGATAAATAGTATAGATGAACAATGGGCAATGTTAAGAAATTCTATCCACCAAACTGTTAAGGGGATAATACTACTGAAAAAAAGAAGCCCATGGATGACAGACGACATCTTAGGACTGATGGATAAGAGGAGAAGGAATAAAAATAACCTAGAAAAATATAGCAAGATAAATAAAGAAATAAGAATCAAATAAAGAGAAGCAAAAGAAGTGTGGTTAAATGAACAATGCAGACAGATAGAGGACTCTCATCACCAAGAGAGCAAAAACATGCATAAACGAATTAATGAACTCACAGGCAGGAAAACAAAATATGCCACAGGATGTCTGAAATCAAAAGAAGGTAAAATGTTAATGGGAAAAGAAGACATTGTGGACAGGTGGACAGAGTACATCGGTGAGTTATATGGAGGAGAAAGACCAGAAATTAACACCAGATACTGAAAACTGTGATGGGCCACCAATACTTGAAGATGAAATAATAGATGCCATCAAGCACATGAAGAAAGGAAAAGCAACTGGGCCTGATAATATAACAATAGAAGAAATAGAGGCACTAGAGGAGATAGGAATAAAAATAATAACCAAGTTACTGAATGACATTTACAACAGTTTTTTTATAATTTTTTATAAATAGGAAACTACGAGGCTTTGGTACAGTAAAGTAAGAGAACAAATTTTGTATGATTAGACCTCGAAAAAATCGTAGACAAAGCACTTTAATGAGACGTGAGAGAAAGAAAAATCACAAGGGAATTACCTGGGATTCGAACACGGACTCCGGTAGGACGAGCAGCCGTCTAGCCACGAGAGAACAGCGTACTTTCGATTTAGCCAACTAGCACCCCAAAAAAGGTGTCTTGTTGACATAGTCTTTAGTAACTGCTCAGCACACATGAGGGATCGTGACACCCGGAAAGAAACGAGGTCGTGACACAGAAATTCCGTAGCTTAGATTCATTCTCTCTAGCAGGTACCAACTAGACAAACATACACACGGTCTTCTGCCATGTCTGGTGCAAACTTGGACAACAATAACAAACGAACGAATACTTATTACATGAAGTTAGTTTCGGATATAGATTTAATGAACAATTTTTTATAATTTTTTATAAATAGGAAACTACTACGATTTTTTCGAGGTCTAATCATACAAAATTTGTTCTCTTACTTTACTGTACCAAAGCCTCGTAGCTTCCTATTTATAAAAAACTATCTTGTTATATAGAAGTGAATCATGGACAATAGGCGGGTCTGCACAGAAATTATTGGAAGCAGCTGAAATGTGGTTTATTAGAAGAATGTTGCGAATCCCCTGTACAGCAAAAATAACTAATGAAGAATGTATGAGAAGAGCTGGAGAGACAAAAAATCTTGTCAAAAAGATAAGAGAGAGACAATGTATTTTCATGGACATGCAATGAGAATAGGGGACATTGAAAATATTATAACAACAGGAAAAATAGAAGGAAGAAGATCAAGAGGAAGACCAAGAGAAATAATACTGGACAGTCTGACGGGATGGTGTGAGAGGAGATCACCAACTGAGCTGATGGCCTGCGTGAAGGATCATGTACTCTGGAGAACCATAATAGCCAACGCTAGCCGGCACGGCACCTAATGATGATGATGATGATAGACATAGCCTTTCCCTGTTTGTTCCTTGTCAGCGTAAGCGATTGGGAAATGTATCTCAGCTTTTAAACTTATAGTACCCTTCTCTCCGAAGATGCCTTTATAATGTTTGCTTGTGGATATAGTTGTCACTGCAGTTTTGCCAAATATACCAGCCATCTTCTCTTAGTGAATGTGAAACTATAACATTAACAAACTGTCCTCTATATGTAAGAAATAATCTAGGAAACTATTCAACACATAATGGTCGGCAATTTGTATAAACAACTAACACATCTATCAATACCTCTCTCTCTCTCTCTCTCTCTCTCTCTCTCTCTCTCTCTCTCAAGGTCTCTGCCGGCAGGTGTAGTGTATCCTTCCATAATCCTCTGCCTCTTGTGCATCTCAACACTGAACATTGCCAGGACGCCAAATCATCGAATATCTTTTCTCTCTATGACTCTCTCCTTCAGTCTTCCCTGTTATCATTAGGTGCTCTAGCCCGCCTTTCCTCCAAGCATGCCCCACAAATCTGGATTGTCATTTGTCGGTCTTTGTTATAATTTTCCTTGTTTCTTGTGACTCTTTGAGAACTTGCTCGTTCGATTTTCTTGTTACCTATAGTGCCTTTAGCATTTTTCTCACGATCCACATTTCAGCTGATTCCAGTCTTCTTTGTGTCTCCTTGCGCTTCGCGTTCAGAGACCAGGACTGGTTCAGTGTAGCACTGTAGCATTCTCTTCCTGTTTCTCACAGATAGTGACTTAAAGGCAAAGTGTGGTTTTCAACTTTTGAAAGGAGGTCTTGTCTTGTGTCATTCTCCTTTTTACTTCGCTCATACACTTCCATCTGATGTTAGCAAGGTGGCTAAGTACTTGTTAGCAAGGTGCATATGATGCTAGCAAGGTGGCTAAGTACTTGTTAGCAACGTGCATATGATGCTAGCAAGGTGGCTAAGTACTTGTTAGCAAGGTGGCTAAGTACTTGTTAGCAAGGTGGCTAAGTACTTAAAGCCTCTGTGCCTTTTGCTTGTATGCTGCACCGGGGGGGGGGGGGGGGGGGGTCCTTGGCTTTTTAGATGACTCTCGCCATTTTATAAATGATAGTTACAAATCTACGAGGCTCATACCGAAAGTCGTGAGCAATTTTTTTAAAATCAAAATTATAGATAGAGAAAATATAAATGCATCTCCTTAATCTGCATCCTTTTCTTTATTTTTCAACATAATCTTCAGTTCTCTGCACATATTTTCCGATCGCTCTGCAAGTTTGAAAATACCCTCCTGGTAGAATACCCTCCAAGTAGAACTCCGTTCCAGCTGACCGATGGCACTGACGCATTGCTTTCTAAACGTTCTCTCCTGTGGGACCCAGCGGGCACAAACTTTTCTATAGCCTAGGGTTTCGATCATTTCCTGTACTGCATTGTGTCCTACTACAAGATTTACAGCGATTTCAGATACTGTGACACGTCTGTTTTCTTTAATGATGTCGTCATCCCTTTATGCGGTGCGTTTAGTGGAGGCAGTTCGAGGGCGACCGCTGCAAGGCATATCTTGGATGCTCGTGTTTCTATCTTTGAGATGTTTCACCCACTTCCTAACACTGCTAGTACTCATACGCACATTCTCCATAAGCAGGTTGATATTGTTGGTGAATTTCAGCAGCGGCGATTTCTTTTTAACGAGGAGCTCAATAACGGCTTGTTGAGGAAATTTCAGCACTCGCCATTTTGTTTCAGTTCTGCATGGTCACGTGACACGTGATGGTGACGTCTTGTGATCTCTACATGAAGTGCAAAGAATGCAGTTAGGTGATACATTTATATTTTCTCTATCTATAAATTCTGATTTTCAAAAAAAATTTTGCTTACGACTTTCTGTATGACCCTCGTATATAATGAAAGTAACCAGTGTAATTATAATCCACAATAATTTGTGTATATGTATATAACTATACACGAAGCCGCTGCATTAAATCTGTGATACCAAAATGTATAAACTAGGAACAAAGTCTTATCTTATATCTTATATCCTTCCCATACCGTTAAACGTCACATGGGGCTCGCAAAGTAGTTCGCCAATTTTTATTTTTTCGGCGAGTTTTTCAACCTCATCAAGGGATTTTATGCCTATTGATTTGGCCTCTCTCTTTACAATGTTCTCTTTAGAGTTTCACGTGGTCTGCCTCTTTTTCTTTGGCCTGTTGTGTTCCACTTGATAGCTTGTTTTGAGATTCTCTGATTGTTTCTTCTCATCATGTGACAAACATGTGTCCATCTCCTTTTCCTGATCACCCATGAAACTGGTTGTTGTTCAGTCATTTGTCTTATCTCTGCATTGCTCTTGAATTCCTTCCACTTGATGCCGAGTATTTTCCTTAGGCATTTGTTTTCAAAAGAGTCTAATTTATTTTATATTTCTTTAGTTGTTTTTCAGCTTTTGCATGCATAAATAAGGGTGGATGTCACATTTGAATTGAATAGTCTTAACTTCGTTAATTCCATATGTTCTCCAAATTCTTGAAGATCGATGCAATTCTAATTCTAACTTCCTTTCTGGTGTCACCGTTCTGGTCTGTGTAGCTGCCAAGGTATGCAAATTGATTGACTTCTTTAATATCGGTCCCTTCTACGTGTATTTTTCCATTTTGATTAATGGGAAGTTTCATTATTTTTGTTTTGTCCTTGTTAATTTCAAGTCCTATTTTGCTAGCCAGTGAAGACAGGCTATCTGTTTTTTCTTGTATGGAATTCACATGTTACTGATAATAGTTATGTCATCAACAAAATCAAGATCTTCTAGTTGGGTCCCATGGACCCAGTCAATACCTGTGTTACCTGTGCAGCATTTTTTCATTATGAAATCTATTGTAATTCCAAAAAGTATACATCTTTGTTTCACACCTGTTTCAATCTGAAACCATTCACTCATCACTTCTTCTGTTTTGACTGCACAAACATATCCATTGTATAAGTCCTTAATGATGTTGACAATTTTGGATGGTATTCCATATAGACTTAAAATTCTCAACAATGAATCTCTGTGTATGCTATCAAATGCCTTTTTAAGGTCTATGAAGTACAATATTAGTGATTTCTGCTTTTCAATATGTTCTTCAAGTATTATTCTTAGAGTAAAGATCTAGTCAAGACAGCTTCTCCCGTTTCGAAATCCTGCTTGTTCTTCTCTCATTGTGGTATCCACTATATCTTTAAGTCTATTCAAAATGACCTTGCAAAATACTTTTGGCACAACTGATATTAAGGTTACTCTTCTCCAATTGTTACAGTCACTAAGGTTGCCTTTTTTGTGGTATTTTAACAATGATTCCTTTTTTCCATTTAGAAGGGACCTTTTCTTCTTTCCGTATCTTATTAAACAATCTCTGTAGTTGTCTCATGTTGTCATTATTGATAACTTTTAACATTTCGAGTGTTAGTTCATCTTCACCTGCAGCTTTGTTGATAGCCATTAAATTCACTGCTGTTTCAATTTCATGCAATTTAATTTCATCTAGGTTGACACTTAGTTGTGGGGGTGGTAAGTTGGTTTCAAGGTTCAACAATTCTTTTAGGTGTGGTCGATTAAGTGTTCAGCCCATTTTTGCTTTTAATCTTTACTTGATGTTAATAGGGTTCCAGTTTTGCTAAGGATTAGTCTTTCTTTAGATGTAATAGTACATGTTAGCCTCTTGTGTATGTTATATATATATATATATATGTTGGTCTTTACTTGATGTTAAAACTCTTCCCAAGTTCAAAAGAGTCAAGTCACAGTCAATGACGCTGGCCTGTTTATGTCTAACAGAGTCGTGTCAAAATTAATGGCGCTGGCCTGTTTATGTCTAAAAGAGTCGTCACAATCAATGACGCTGGACTGTTTATGTCAAAATATAACCCAATCACCAACTACAAGGGGTGATATAAAAACCCCTACACTGTTTTCCTGACGAAAAACGACACAAAGTAAAAATAATCGAAATACACGCCACGCATAGCAAGGATAAACAATACGACAAAAGCACCAAGGTAAACGTCAAAAGAGAATAGTTATATATACAATCTAAGTTTCTTGATAGCTCTAAATAGAGCTAAGTAAGTAACAGAATAAGTTAATAAGGTTCCAGTTTTGCTAAGGATTGGTCTTTTTTTTAGATGTAATAGTACCTGTTAGCCTCTTTTGTATGTTAAATAAAGTTTTGCTGTCTCCTGCTTTTGCAGCTTTCTCTGCCTCTTTCGCCATTTTGTCTATGTATTCTCTTTTATCCCTTCTAGCCGAACTTTTTACTTTCTTGTCTATTTCTTTGTATGTTGCTTTCGCCAGATCTTTTCCAATATGTCTTTACATTCAACATGTCTAATTTGGCTGATCGGAACAAGGGAACAAAGTAGTACTATACTATTTAGGAACAAAGTAGTACTATACTACTTAGGAACAAAGTAGTACTATAATAAAACTGTTCCTACTTTTTGAAAATGCATTTTAATTACTGTATACGCCAAGATTGCGTACAATCAGGGGAGAGAATTCATTTGTATCCTAGAAGGTTACCAATCATAGTAGGAAACAGCTTAATCAATAATTATTTGTTATTTTCTAAATATGTCACGATAAATGTAATTGTAGATGCAATAGAGTTATTGTGGTGGACCGTTAAAGAACTGACTGTTTTTGTGAAGGTTTTTACTGTTTCTATAAACTGTTTAACGCTCAGATGTAACACTCAGAGTTGGCAACCTTGACGTCGTGAGGTAGGAAGAAACAAGCAGACGACATTACGACGCTGATAAATAACAATTTGTTGTATTTTCTTGCGTCATGCACGGTAGGTGTCATGTTCTAAACCAGAATTTAATGGTTACTTGTCAGTAAATACATATTTCACCAGCCGTGTCTCAATAATACTTATAAATTATATGTTTTTGAAACTTTATAGTGATATGGGCGTCCTATCGTAATCCCTCATATGATGATATTGTAGTGCTGACAAGTGACACGGATGAAATATGGGTTAGAACGGTTTATTTGAAGATCATTAGAAGACCATGAAGATGACTTCTCTGCAGACTCCACCACCATCCTTGTCCAATGTAAGGAGCTTGGAAGCCAGTTACTAGAAAGTGGGATAAGGTACTTTCCCTGTCAGATTTACTAGGAGTGATAACTAGTTTACATTTCTAAAACAGTAATTTTTACTCTCTTAGTTGTATTACATAAGTGTTTGCTATTGTGTAGCATCTATATAAACCAGCATCTGGATACATGACACTTGCAACATACGAATTTGACTTTTTTTTTTAATCAGGGTAGAAAATGGAGAATTTTTAGTGAGTTTGGGAGAAATGCTTTCTGAATTAGTGAATATTATTGCAGTTGTGGGGGGTTAAAATGCATGTCAGATGAGGCAATCATTGACACATAGCTGATATGCCAGCATCAGGGTTAGCGAACCATAGCTGATAAAGACCTTGTCCCACCTCTCCATGGTACACATTGCACACCCCCTGCTTTTTAGCTGTACTCCAGGACTGAAAAAGTACCTGCCATAATCTGCTCCCACGCTGATATGATGCTGTGCCTCAACACCTCTATGGCATCGGCTGCAAAGAACAACAGCTCGCAGTTACAGGGAGTTCGTACAAGTATAAGTATTGCAATCATGATTGCATCATACTTTGCTAGATAGGACTGCATAGGACAGTACTAAACAGGATCACATCAGATATTACTGGAAATGATAACATCAGACATTACTAGACAGGATCACATCAGACATTACTAGACAGGATCACATCAGACATTACTAGACAGGATCACATCAGACATTACTAGAAATGATCACATCAGACATTACTAGATATTATTAGACAGGATCATATCAGACATTACAAGACAGGATAACATCAGATGGTATTCTGTAGGATCACATCAGACATTACTAGACATGATCAGACATTACTAGGCAGGATCACATCACGAACTGATAGATGACACACACTGTCCTTCTCTAGGAAGTGACAGCCTGTATAAGAGAATGGCTACCACAACATTCCGCAAAGATACAGTTACAGATCCTGACTTAGAACATAAAGTCAAGAAAGGTAAGTGCCTGACATCTCCTAAATGGTGTATTAGTACTTCAGTGAGTGTTCTTCTAACAGCTCCATCATGCCATAATGTCAAACATTGACAGTAATAATTCTCCATTGTATATATATATATATATATATATATATATTATCCTTCCCGTGCCATTAAACGTCACATAGGGCTCGCAAGGTAGTTTGCCAGTTTTCCCTGTCTTCAGCGAGTCTTTCAACCTCATCAAAGGATTTTATGCCTGTTAATTTGGCCTCTCTCTTTGTCTTCTTCAGAGTTTCACGCAGTCTGCCTCTTTTTCTTTGGCCTGTTGTGTTCCACTTGATAGCTTGTTTTGGGATTCTCTGATTGTTTCTTCTCATCACGTGACCAGCATATGTCCATCTCCTTTTCCTGATCACCCATGAGACTGGTTGTTGTTCAGTCATCTGTCTTATCTCTGCATTGTTCTTGAATTAGTTCCACTTGATGCAAGTATTTTCCTTAGACATTTGTTTTCAAAAGAGTCTAATTTCTTGTCTATTTCTTTAGTTGTTTTCTAGCTTTCACATGCATAAATGAGGATGAATATTACATTTGAATTGAATAGTCTTAATTTGGTTTTTGTGGTTATAACTTTTGAATGCCATATGTTCTCCAGATTCTTGATGATCGATGCTGCTTTTGCAATTCTAATTCTAACTTCCTTTCTGGTGTCACTGTTCTGGTCTGTGTAACTGCCAAGGTATGCAAATTGATTGACTTCTTCAATGTCTGTCCCTTCTACGTGTATTTTTCCATTTTGATTAATGGGAAGTTTCATTATTTTTGTTTTGCACTTGTTAATTTCAAGTCCTATTTTGCTAGCCAGTGAAGACGGGCTATCTGTTTTTTCTTGTATGGAATTCACCTTGTTACTGATAAGAGTTATGTCATCAGCAAAATCACAATTATTTTTTATCTTTTTTATCTGTTTTTGATACTCCAAAATTGGTTTTTGTCTATTTTATCAAAGTTGCATGATCACCTTATTCATACTTTGTTTTTCTTTTGACCTCAGCTTTTTTTTTTTTTTTGCTTTTGAGATTGTCAGTTGTCAGGTTGTGTGGTAAGCTGTCTTCTCATGGCATATCTTTTCTCAGAAGTCACTGTACATGAAGTGTAAAACTTGATGACTGAAGAAAACTAAATATAATATACTGAGGTCAAAATATAAAGAAGAATAACTTTCTTTCCAAACAGTGGCTGATAGACACTCTGAGACATTCAACATTATTGCCAATGAGCCTTCTCTAGCATTCTTTCGTATTCAAGAACATGTGAGGAAAACATTGCCACAACTGGTCCATCATAAGGTGGGACATTTATCATTATTTCATTTAGCAGAAATAGCTGTTTCATCATCATTCTTGTGTTACATACCATTGTCATCTTGACATTTCTTTAAAATTTTGTCTGTATACATTCGTTAATTCCAGGTAGGTGGCAGGCAGATAAGTGATGGTAATCACTCTTCTCCAACTGCTCACTTCTTGCCATCTCTAATCAGAGTAGTTTCTTTGCTTGTTGTGTTCCACTTGCTCGTTCCATTCAGATATTTTTCTGTCTCCATCTCAATTTTTCTGTCTTCATCTCCATTATATTTCCTTGACCTTTCCAATGAATATCAGGTTCTGTGACCTCCTTCTTGTCATGATATGTTCACAGCATGTAGAGATACACTTTCTTTATTGACTGTAATTATCTGATGTTGTGCAGCTTTTCTGAAAACCTCATTTGTTTTTCTGATCATGCAGGGTTTGTAGTGCTGTTGTAATAGATCTTTGCTAATGTCAGTTTATAAAATTTTCATTTACTTTTGTCTTCCTGAGAGAGGATATAAGTTTACTATAGATTTTGATTGCCCCGTGAATGCAGAATCATTTTGTGACTGCAGATGTCTTGAATACTGGAGTGAAGAGCAGTTGCTTTAACAGCAAGAGAGTTAGTTTACTCTACTGAGCCTGCACTACATTTTATTAACTATGTGTTGTGTGTTCGTAGCTTGTGACATTATATATGTGTTGTGTAAACACATCTGTCTACTGCAACAGCACATGGATTTGGTACAAGCAGGTCTGTTTTTATAATTATTTATTTGCTGAAGTGACCAGCAAGCATGTAATGATATCAGAATTTGAATGTATTATCTGATTTCTTCTAGCATGAAGTGGAAGACATTCAAGTCAAAGTTCAAGGAGCTTGCTTTGATACTGAGTATGCCAGCAAGTAAGAGATGTTGTTATGTCTTATTTGAAATTTAACAGTAGATTAGACCAGTGTTTCTTAGGCTTGTTTGGGCTGCAGCCCCCTTTTCTCCCAGGCCACATTCTCAACCCCCCCCCCCACCATGTACTGTTCATACAGTGACCTATCAAACTAGGATATGCATGAACACAACTGAAAACTTCAGCAAGCAAACAAAGTTATTTAACAGTATGAAGAAGTACATTTATAACTCACCTTCTGCATTATTTTCTCAACTTTTAATGTGTTGAATGAGTTTCATGTAGGGACACAAGTTTCTCAGTATCAGGTTGAAAAGTGTTAAAAAAGAAGGTATTACTGCCCCCACCTGCTGCTTTGTTTTCCATCAATGCCCTCTCTCTCTCTCTCTCTCTCTCTCTCTGAACCTTAAGTGCCCAGGGCACATGGGGCTTCCGCAAGGGTTTTCCACAAATGCCTGTCCTTCGCCTTTTTTTCTGCTTTTGCCCAGGTGACCCCTCTATTGCTCAACATCCTTTCTGTTGTTCTTCTCCATGTCTCTTTTGGTCTACCCTTACTTCTCTTCCCCTGTGGTGTCCATCTTAGTGCTATTTTTGGTAGTCAGTGCCCTCTACTGCCCATTTTCTTCCACTGCCGACCTGCAGAACCTTTTTCTTTCACTGCACCCCCCCCCACCTCTGGTCCTTTCCAACACCCACAGAGGGAATTATCACTCACTTTGGGAAACACTTCATTAGACGGATTGAGATAGATTTACTAAATGAGTGCTGCTCATGTCTCATGAGTAACAAATCTGATGATATCATATATTAACTCTTCAACTACTGAACAAAACCCATGATACATGGACATTTCTTGTTACCATTTATTATAGCCACCATGTTTTACAGGTAAATGATGTGATACTTATTTTTAGCATTTCATCATCATCAGGTGCCATGCTGACTGGCGTTGACTATTATGCTTCTCCAGAGTACACAATCCTTCACGCAGGCCATCAGCTCAGTTGGTGATCTCCTCTCACACCATCCCGTCAGACTGTCCAGTATTATTTCTCTTGGTCTTCCTCTTGATCTTCTTCCTTCTATTTTTCCTGTTCTTATAATATTTTCAATGCCCCCCTATTCTCATTGCATGTCCTATGAAAGTACATTGTCTCTCTCTTATCTTTTTGACAAGATTTTTTTGTCTCTCCAGCTCTTCTCATACATTCTTCATTAGTTATTTTTGCTGTACAGGGGATTCGCAACATTCTTCTAATAAACCACATTTCTGCTGCTTCCAATGATTTTTGTGCAGACCCGCCTATTGTCCATGATTAACTTTCATATAACAAGATAAGTTCAATATAGCATTTTAGGACTCGTTTTCTAACATCCATTGATACGGACGTGTAGGCTAATATGTTTCTCATTCTCTGAAATGCAGTCTTTGCTTGGCCTCTTCTGTTCCTAATTTCTGTTCTGCATTTCCAATCTGAAGTTATTACTGCTACAAGGTATTTGAATTTCTGCACCTGCTTTAGAATAGTTCCGTTTAATTTTATGTAGCATGTTGGTGGATTCTGTTTCTTAGATATAACCATAGTCTCTGTCTTTCTGATGTTCAAAGTAAGGCCTTTCTGTTCACTTTATTTGGCGACTTTATCCAAGAGATTTTACAGGTCTTGCTGGTTCTCAGCTATCAGTACTGTGTCGTCAGCATGCCGAAGCTTGTTAATATTGCATCCTCCAATTTTTATGCCTGGTTCTGTGATGATCATTCTTAGAATATTCTCAATGTACAGAGAAAAAAAGGTCTGGAGATAATACACATCCTTGTCGCACCCCTTGTTTTATAGGTTGATATTTTCCAGTTCTATTTTCAACTCGAATTGCTGCTTCTTGCTGCCAGTATCTCCTCAAGTGCCTCTATTTCTTCTATTGTTATATTATCAGGCCCAGTTGCTTTTCCTTTCTTCATGTGTTTGATGGCATCTATGATTTCATCTTCAAGTACTGGTGGTCCATCACAGTTTTCAGTATCTGGTGTTAATTCTGGTCTTTCTCCTCCATATAGCTCACCAATATACTTTATCCACAATGTCTTCTTTTCCCATTAACATTTTACCTTCTTTTGATTTCAGACATCCTGTGGTATATTTTGTTTTCCTGCCTGTGAGTTCACTAATTCATTTGTGCATGTTTTTGCTGTCTTTATTATGAGAGTCCTCTATCTGTCTGCACTGTTCATTTAACCACACTTCCTTTGCTTCTCTTCATTTGCATCTTATTTCTTTATTTATCTTGAATTTTGCAGAAGTTTAAATAATAAATTCTTAACATCTGTGTGCAGTTCAGAAAGCCATCTAAATGACTTGTGATAGTCCATCAGGTCTCCAGCTTAAAAGTACCTTCATTGTAATTTTTTTTTTGTTTTGTTAGTGCTGTGAAGGCCATGCTGTCAAGTACAGTACATTTCCAGAACATTCAAGATTTGCTGAAGAATGCCTTGTTCATGAAGCAACAAATCAACTTTGTAGAAAACAAAAGGTAAGAATGGTCATGTTTGGTTTGATGTTTTTCTTCTTCATTGAAGTCAGTATGATCAGTGTAAGGAAGAAGATGGTTAGAGGTCTTGAAGTACAGTATAACAGACAGACCATAACTGGAAAAACTGACATTTTGTAACTACACATTATGACAGAATGTAGCTAGAGAAACTGACAGGCTGTGACCTCATGTTATGACAGAATGTAGCTAGAGAAACTGACAGGCTGTGACCTCATGTTATGACAGAATGTAGCTAGAGAAACTGACAAGCTGTGACCTCATGTTATGACAGAATGTAGCTAGAGAAACTGACAGACTGTGACCTCATGTTATGATGGAATATAGCTAGAGAAATTGGCATTCAGTGACAGCATGTTATGACAGCATATAGCTAGAGAAATTCAGTGAAGTTTTCAGACTAGATAAAGCCAGGAAAACTTTGGGAGAAAGAAACAGGAGAATAAACGTATAACCCCTCATGAGAAATAGAATAAACCTGCTATTGACAAAGCATAGGATCCCTGTAACATGATGGTTGTGGTAATATATGATATGGACTACACATTTTTGTTTTTGTTATCATTCATTTTCTGCATGCCAATAAAGTGTGTTATTTATCTCTGTGTCATTTCTACATGTGAAGAAAGCAGGACAGACCAAGTCCAACATCTCTGTCCGGGTCTGATCCTGTGAGTGAGGAAGCTGGAACTGGCCAGGGGGTCCTTAATGATGGGTCAGTCACAGAAACTGGACAGAGCTTGGACAGTAGTGTGGACGCAAGTGCCTGTTTGCAGAATGAGTAAGTTAGAACTGAGTACAATATTCACAATTTAACACTTGTATGAAGAAGAAAGCACAGAGATCCCTTTTAAACAAAAAGTAAAACTGCCAAATTTATAAAGTTATTATTGGGAATAGGCTCTGAGATTGATGGAGGAATGTAACAAGACATGACTCCTCATGTTTCCTCCACATATACAGCAGTAACCTACATCTCGTTATGACAAGTCCATGAGGAAACTAATATTTGAACATGAAGCTGAGAGACATATGTCAGGAGATTATGTTTGTTAGGGAATAAGCAAGGGAAGAAAACTAGCAGACATTTATGTTGTGATCTCTGAAAACTGTGACATTTTTTTTGTTTGTTTGTAGCTTTCTCCATGGTGATGTTGGAACACTGGCATTAGGTCAGAAGGGGAGTGAATTAAGGTGACTGACATCAGGAGAAACAAACTTCTCTGTAGGCTCCATTCCATGGGGACCACATCAAGCACTATGTTATTAGGCTGATGCAGCAACATGAGGAGGTAGTATACGGTCCTGCTGTGGTTTGCTGGCCATTGATGTTATCACTCTGACAAAGTCTGTTCTGGTTCAGTGACTACATAGCCATGTCATAACTCTGATGAAGTCTGCTCTGGTTAAATGACTCCTCAAAGTCTGCTCTGGTTCAGTGACTACATAGCCATGTCATCACTCTAGCAAAGTGCTCTGGTTCTGTGACTATGTAGCCATGTCATCATTTTAGCAGTGTTCTGGTTCTGTAACTACATAGCCATGTCATCATTCTAGCACAGTGTTCTGGTTCTGTAACTACATATATATATATATATATATATATATATATATATGTCATCATTCTAGCAGTGTTTTGTGATTACATAGCCATGTCATCATTCTAGCACAGTGTTCTGGTTATGTAACTACATAGCTATGTCATCATTCTAGCACAGTGTTCTGGTTCTGTGACTACATAGCCATGTCATCACTCTAGTACATCTGGTTCACTGACTACATAGCCATGTCATCATTCTAGCAAAGTGTTCTGGTTCTGTGACTACATAGCCATGTCATCACTCTAGTACATCTGGTTCGCTGACTACATAGCCATGTCATCATTCTAGCAAAGTGTTCTGGTTCTGTGACTACATAGCCATGTCATCATTCTAGCACAGTGTTCTGGTTATGTGACTACATAGCCATGTCATCACTCTAGCACCGTGTTCTGGTCCAGTGACTGTGATAAATGTGCCATCACTTCAGCAGACTTCTGATCATATAGTCTGCTACGTGTAATCAGACAAGAAGGGAACACAGCTGATAGCTGACAGCTTATGATCCTGGTGTGTCGACACAAGATTTTCTGATAATTTAGCTTACCAAGACAAACACCAAGTTTTGTCAAATATTAACATAAAAGGAAGCTTGATAGAAAAAAAGTCAGTTCATGATTGACAGAAAATTTTTTAATGAACTTACAAATCTCATGACTGTGGTAGCAAAACTGTACAAGTAGGTCAGGAGAAGAACAAGACAAAAATTAGGTTGCTGCATTAAATCAGACCAGGCAATGTAAAACAGATTATTGCTCAACTGCTTACTTCAGCTCAGCCAGTCATCTCAAAGAAAAGATGAGATCTGTTTGTCTGAAATTCTGGTACATTTGCCAGGGATGCCTGAATATGTTTGAGAAACAGCTTTTCAATCAAGTGTTGTCTCTCCCTCATAATTTGTATGTCTGAGTTTACACCCTTAGCCCTCAGTTGTCCTCATCTTTGTAGAGGCAGTGAGTTTGACAGTCCATAGCTATCATTTGTTTACTGCCATTCATTAGCGAGCAGAACTGGTGCTTGGACCATGTAGTGTATGCTTCATTTTAGCAAATGGAGAAACAAGAAGGCTTCTGCATAGTAAAATAGTAGGACTCTGTCTGGAAGTCTACAGGCAAATCTGTAAGTGTTTGGTTGGCATACAAAAATAACAGATAAAGCATTTTAGGCTTCACAGACAGAAAAGTGGCAAGTTGAGAGAAAGAAAAGTGGCAAGTTGAGAGAAATAAAAGTGGCAAGTTGAGAGAAAGAAAAGTGGCAAGTTGAGAGAAAGAAAAGTGGCAAGTTGAGAGAAATAAAAGTGGCAAGTTGAGAGAAAGAAAAGTGGCAAGTTGAGAGAAAGAAAAGTGGCAAGTTGAGAGAAATAAAAGTGGCAAGTTGAGAGAAAGAAAAGTAGCAAGTTGAGAGAAAGAAAAGTGGCAAGTTGAGAGAAAGAAAAGTGGCAAGTTGAGAGAAAGAAAAGTAGCAAGTTGAGAGAAAGAAAAGTGGCAAGTTGAGAGAAATAAAAGTGGCAAGTTGAGAGAAAGAAAAGTGGCAAGTTGAGAGAAATAAAAGTGGCAAGTTGAGAGAAATAAAAGTGGCAAGTTGAGAGAAAGAAAAGTGGCAAGTTGAGAGAAATAAAAGTGGCAAGTTGAGAGAAAGAAAAGTGGCAAGTTGAGAGAAAGAAAAGTGACAGGTTGAGAGAAAGAAAAGTCCCAAATTGAGAGAAAGAAAAGTGACAAGAAAGTGACTGGTAAGGTGAGCAACCACCTATCCATTTTTTAATATTATGGACGGGGTTATTGTATATGTACAGAACAATATATTATCGGCAGGGGGTACTTCCTCTGATGATCTGAAGGAGTTGTGTTGTTGTTCCACTCTCTACAGCAGAGTTTCCTGCATTAACTCATAGAATATAATAATGTATAAATATTAAAATTTGATATAGAAAATTGTAAATATATTCAATATGATATTGCAGATTGTAAATACTTGTATGTATAGTATAGTTTGGTTACATTTAAATATGTAAAGCATTAGTAAAAAAGATGAATAGATCTGTGCCCAGACTGTTGAGACATACATGAGTGTTTATGCTCTTTATTTTACTTGATTAGTTGTACTCCAGTAGGTGTTGTTTTCCATATTACACTTGAGCATCTTTCCTCACCTCTAGAGAGAAATAAGATGTCTATATTTTACAGCTGAGTTGATCTGAGTGCCTCACACAAGAACTGAACAACCAAAGACATGACAGATGAGTGCTCTAACCACTTTGCCACTCTGCTTGATAAAGTGACTAACAGATTTTTTAACATTATATTATGTCAAATACCAATAAGTGAATGTTGGCCATTTTTCAGTAGCATCTTATCAGTTGTGTGTCCCTGCAGTCCTAAACGAGCTAGAACGGTACATGTGTCTCATTTATTGATGTGTTCATTCGGTGCTCACAGCATGGTTGTCTTGCACGTGTCTGTGTGCTTCTGTAACATTAACTGTTGTCGGTGTTTCATACCATATTTGGAGTACGCAACTGCTTCTGTTTCTTTCATGTGACAGATGTTGCAAAAATATTTTTGTCATTAGTGTCACAGAGTAGATCTAGTGACAGAGTTGTTGTACTTGCACTGACAGATGTGATAAGAGAAATCTTGCTTTCACTAGACACATGAGACATATTGACTGTATGGGAAGAACTGCTACAGTAAAGCTGTGATAACACACTGTTAAAACTATAGAAAGCAAAATTAGGAACAGCTTTGTTAATTAATGAGCATACAGTTTGTTTAATTTTATTTTATATAACATATATCTTAAAATAATATTTTATTTATACATACACACACACATATATTTGCGCATATATATATATATATATATATATATATATATATATATGGATGTAAGGGCTTATAGGGGTGCAGATGTCAACAGTGATCACAACCTGTGCATAGGGAAAATAAAACTAAAATTGAAAAGTCAACACAAGAGATCAGTACACAGAAGGATAAACATCCACAGCCTACAAGAAGAAAATACTAACATTAATTTCAATCAGGAACTTGCCAATCATTCAAAAACACCCAGTGAAGTTGAAGAGATAGATATAGATGAGTTATGGAATTCTTACAGCACAGCCATAATCACAGCAGCAAAAGTAAGCGCTGGATTGGAAAAACCAAATAGAAAAGCATGGATATCAGATAAAACATGGAAGTATATACATGAAAGACGAGCAGTCAAATTAAACATGTTGAATGCAAAAGCAGATCATGAAAGAGATTCGGCAAAAGCAAAATACAAAGACATAGACAAGAAAGTGAAAAGTTCAGCTAGAAGGGATAAAAGAGAATACATAGACAATATGGCGAAAGAGGCAGAAAGAGCAGCAAAGACAGGTGACAACAAAACATTATATAACATACAAAAAAGGCTAACAGGTACTATTACATCTAAAGAAAGACCAATCCTTAGCAAAACTGGAACACTATTAACATCAAATAAAGACCAAAAGCAAAGATGGGCTGAACACTTCCAAGAAATACTCAATCGACCACACCCAAAAGAATTGTTAAACCTTGACACTGACTTACCAGCCCCACAGCTAAATGTCAACCTAGATGAAATTAAATTGCATGAAATTGAAACAGCAGTGAATTTAATGGCTAACAACAAAGCTGCAGGTGAAGATGAAATAACAGCCGAGATGCTAAAAGCTATCAATAGTGACAACATGAGACAACTCCAGCGAATGTTTAACAAGATTTGGAAAGAAGAAAAGGTCCCTTCTAAGTGGAAGAAAGGAATCATTGTTAAAATACCAAAAAAGGGCAACCTTAGTGACTGTAACAACTGGAGAGGAGTAACCTTAATATCCGTTGTGTCAAAAGTATTTTGCAAGGTCATTTTGAATAGACTCAAAGCTATAGTGGATACTGTAATGAGAGAAGAACAAGCAGGATTTCGAAAAGGGAGAAGCTGTCTCGACCAGATTTTTACTCTCAGAATAATACTTGAAGAACATATTGAAAAGCAGAAACCATTAATACTGAATTTCATAGATTTTAAGAAGGCATTTGATAGCATACACAGAGATTCATTATGGAGAATTTTATGTCTATATGGAATACCATCTAAAATTGTCAACATCATTAAGGACTTATACAATGGATATGGTTGTGCAGTCAAGACAGAAGAAGGGATGAGTGAATGGTTCCAGATTGAAACAGGCGTGAAACAAGGATGTATACTGTCTCCTTTACTTTTTGGGATTACAATAGACTTCATAATGAAAAAATGCTGCACAGGTAACACAGGTATTGACTGGGTACATGGGACCCAACTAGAAGATCTTGATTTTGCTGATGACATAACTCTTATCAGTAATAATGTGAACTCCATGCAAGAAAAAACAGATAGCCTGTCTTCACTGGCTAGCAAAATAGGACTTGAAATTAACAAGGACAAAACAAAAATAATGAAAATTCCCATCAATCAAAATGGAAGAATACACATAGAAGGGACAGATATTGAAGAAGTCAATCAATTTGCATACCTTGGCAGCTACATAGACCAGGATGGTGACACTAGGAAGGAAGTTAGGATCAGAATTGCAAAAGCAGCATCAATCTTCAAGAATCTTGAGAACATATGGAATTCAAAAGTTATAAGCACAAAAACCAAGTTAAGGCTATTCAATTCAAATGTAATATCCACCCTCATTTATGCATGCGAGAGCTGGAAAACAACTAAAGAAATAGAAAAGAAATTAGACTCTTTTGAAAACAAATGCCTAAGGAAAATACTCGACATCAAGTGGAATGAATTCAAGAGCACTGCAGAGATAAGACAGATGACTGAACAACAACCAGTCTCACGGGTGATCAGGAAAAGGAGATGGACGTATGTTGGCCACTTGATGAGAAGAAATGAGCAGAGAATCCCAAAACAAGCTATCAAGTGGACCACAACAGGCCGAAGAAAAAGGGGCAGACCGCGTGAAACTCTGAAGAGAACATTATTAAGAGAGGCCAAGTTAACAGGCATAAAATCCTTTGTTGAGGTTGAAAGACTCGCCGAAGACAGGAACAATTGGCGAACTACTTTGCGAGCCCTATGTGACGTCTAACGGCACGGGAAGGATATAAGATAAGATAAGATATAAGATATATAAAATCTTACATCCTTCCAGTGCCTTAAATGTCACATAGGGCTTGTATGATAGCTTACTCAGGCTTTTCAGCCTCATCATGGGATTTTATGTCTACTAATTTGACCTCTCTTAACAGAGTCCTCTTTAGATTTTCACATGCTAAACTTCTTTTTTCTTTGGTCTGTTATGATCCACTTGATAGCTTCTTTGGGGATTCTCTGATTGTTTCTTCTCATAATGTGACTGATATATGCCCATCTCCTTTTTGTGATCACTCATGAGACTGGTTATTGTTCACTCATCTGTCTTATCTCTGCGTTGTTCTTGAATTCGTTCCACTCTGTACCGAGTATTTTTCTTAGGCATTTGTTTTCAAAAATCTAATTTGTTGTCTATTTCTTTAGTTGTTTTCCAGCTTTCGCATGCATAAATGAGGCTAGATATTACATCTGAATTTAATAATCTTAGCTTGGTTTTTGTGCTTATAACTTTAAAGTGCCATATGTTCTCAAGATTCTTGAAGGTTTTTGCAATTCTAACTTCCTTTCTGGTGTCATCATCCTGGTCTGTGTAGCTGCCGAGGTATGCAAATTGGTTTACTTTTTCAACAGCTCTTCCTTCTATATATATATATGTGTATATATAAATACAGGTGTGAAACAAGGATGTATATTATATCCATTTCTTTTTTGCAATTGCCATAGACTTTATAATGAAAAGACACTGTACAGGTAAAACTGGCATTGATTGGGTATGTGGGACCCAAATAGAAGATCTTGATTTTGCTGATGACAACTCTTATCAGTAACAGTGTGAAATCGATGCAGGAAAAAACAGATTCACTATTTTCCTTGGCTAGCAAAATAGGTCTTGAAATTAACAAAGACAAAATAAAAATTATGAAATTTCTCATTAATCAAGAAGGAAAAATATATGTAGAAGGAACAGTTGTTGATGAAGTAAACCAATTTGCATACCTTGGCAGCTACATAGACCAAGATGGTGACACCAGGAAGGAAGTTAGAATTAGAATTGCAATGCAAAAACAGCATTGTCCTTCAAAAATCTTGAGAACATATGTAATTCAAAAGTTATAAGCACAAAAACCAAGTTAAGATTATTCAATTCAAATGTTATATCCACCTTCATTTATGCATGCGAAAGCTGGAAATCAACTAAAGAAACAGACAACAAATTAGACTCTTTTGAAAACAAATGCGTAAGGAAAATACTTGGTATAAAGTGGAATGAATTCAAGAACATCGTTGTTTGACTGTGAGGATGATGGCAGATGAATTTGGTGTTAACCGAGAGACCATTCGTAAAATTTTAGTGGAAGATTTGGGCATGAAAAAAGTTGCTTGCCGGTTTTTACCACATTTGTTGTCTGATGACCAAAAACATCAGCGTGTTGAGTACGCAAAAGACATCATCAAAATGTGTCACAGAAATAAACATTTTTTAAAAAGTGCTCAGTGTAAGTCATCATCATCATCACCAAAAATAATTCGTCTTCAAAAGTCAAAAGTGAAGACAGTGTTGGTGTGCTTCTACGACAGCAAAGGAGTTATTCACAAAGAATTTAATCCAGAGGGACAGACTGTCACTGCCAAAGTTTATTTAAGTATTTTGAAACACCTATTGAAAAGTATTCTCTGAGTCCAACCCCAGATTCAACACCTGGCAGTTTTTTCCTTCTCTGTGATAATGCACTGTCTCACCAGGTGGTAGTTGTACAGGAATTTTTGCCCCCAAAACAAGTTTGTGTTCTCAACCATCCACCCTATTCCCCAGATCTGTCTCCCTACAATTATTTTCTGTTCCCAGAATTAAGTTACCATTGAAAGGACGCTTCTTTGATGATACTAATGACATCCAGTAGGCCGTAACATCGAGTTTAAGGGCCATACCAACGGAAGAACTGCAGATATTGTTCAAGTATTTGTTAGATTGTGCCATTCGATGTATCAGTGCACAAGGGGCCTACTTTGAATAAAATACAGGATATATATATATATAGTGCCCAAGGCATATGGGGCTTCTGCATCCACAAATGCCTGTCCTTTGCCTTTTTTTCCTCTCTTGCCCAGGTGACCCCTCTTGCTCACCATCTTGTAAATAAAAGGAAGCAGTCTGACTCACAAACACTTAATATTGAATATACTTGCACTAACTTCAGAAAGGAAGTTAGGATCAGAATTGCAAAAGCAGCATCAATCTTCAAGAAGCTTGAGAACATATGGAATTAAAAACTTATAAGCACAAAAACCAAGTTAAGACTATTCAATTCAAATGTAATATCCACCCTCATTTATGCATGCGAAAGCTGGAAAACAACTAAAGAAATATAAAAGAAATTAGACTCTTTTGAAAACAAATGCCTAAGGAAAATACTCGGCATCAAGTGGAATGAATTCAAGAACAGAGATAAGACAGATGACTGAACAACAACCAGTCTCATGGGTGATCAGGAAAAGGAGATGGACATATGTTGGTCACTTGATGAGAAGAAATGATCAGAGAATCCCGAAACAAGCTATCACGTGGAACACAACAGGCCAAAGAAAAAGAGGCAGACCGCGTGAAACTCTGAGGAGGACATTATTAAGAGAGGCCAAATTAACAGGCATAAAATCCTTTGATGAGGTTGAAAGACTTGCCGAAGACAGGAAAAATTGGCGAACTACTTTGCAAGCCCTATGTGACGTTTAATGGCACGGGAAGGATATAAGATAAGAAGAACTTCAGTGAACATTTTAGGGAAGAAATTAGTATTCTAAAATCTTCATTACCAACCCCTACTTGCGACCTGAGCATGTTGAAAACTTACAGAAACAGTAAATGTATAAAGCTAAAACCACTAAATATTCCTTTCCTCTCTGTCGGTGAGGTCTATAACTACATCCAGTCGTTAAAGAACACTAACTCAACAGGATGTGATGACATTAGTAACAAGATACTACGCTATGTTGCATCAGTTATTACAGACACACTAACATACATATACAATTTGTGCATTGACAAACATTATTTCCCTGACGCTTTTAAACTTGCCAAAGTGTTTCCTCTTTTTAAATCTGGACAGACTAGTGACTTCTCAAACTATGGACCCATATCCATTCTGTCATCACTATCTAAACCTCTTATAAAACAAAAAAGTTAACACTGCTCCACATGCAAGAAAACAATCTACTAATAGACAGTCAGTCAGGTTTTAGACCAAATCACTCCTGCCACACAGCATTAACTAAAATTACAGAAAACTGGCTGTCTAATATAAATGATGACAAATTGTGTGATGCTGTCTTTGCTGATTTCAAGAAAGCCTTCGATATGATTCTTGCAAAAAAGCTGCAAGGTATAGATTACACCCTGACCTAACAAAATTTATTACATCTTTTCTCTCGGGTAGAGAACAAGCAGTTTGCTTTAGAAACAAAATATCTGACTCTTATGTGGTTGATACTGGTATTCCTCAAGGCTCCATTCTTGGTCCTCTCCTCTTTGCTATCTGTATTAACGACTTGCCACTACATTTAAAGCACTCTTCGTGTGATCTTTTTGCTGATGGCTATACTGTTTACAATAGTGACTATGATATCAATAACCTACAGACAACGCTCCACAATGATATAAACAGTTTGATTAAATGGAGTAATAAAAATGATGTGTTGATAAACACCAACAAAACAAAATTCATACTCATCACTAAAAGACAGAAACTGCAGAATACAACAAAAACTTCATTACAGCTTTGTGTTGAGACTAAGGCAATAGAAAATGTTCATGAACATAAAACTCTAAGACTCATCATTGATCAGTATTTAACTTGGAATTCTCACTTACATGACCTAACAAACTTGATTACACAGAAAGTTTACCAACTAGAAAAAATTAAACACTTTATCGACAAAGACACAAGAAAGATATACTACATATCACACATACAAACACACTTAGATTACTGTTCCAGAATCTGGGATGGATGCTCAGTCTCAAACACAAAAAGGCTCCACTCACTTCACAAACGAGCATTAAATCTGATTTATGACAAATACCTAGTACAGACTGTAGATCAGCACAAACAATTAAAAATTCTACCCCTCAAATATAGAGTCATTTTTAATAAAGTTAAGTTTGTTCACAGAATTCTGTCGCACAGTGCTTCACCTTTCTTGTGGTCACTGTTTACGTATAACACTAAACGTAGCCAGCATTTAATTAAATGTCTTCTTCATAAACCCAGGATTGATCTGTACAAGAAAAGCCTTGCATACTCCGCAGTACAGCTCAGGAACACCCTCCCCTACCATTTAAAATCAATTAGTTCTTCACCCTTTAACTCAAACCTGTTTCATTATTTACTTGCTTGTAATTATATGCCTCCATAAAATAGCCAGCACTCTCTCAACACATGGCTCGTAAACCATCAAGTACTTCAATGACATAGTTAGAAAAGCAACTTGTTAGATATTGTTAGAAATTATTTTAATGTTTGTTAAAAAAACATATGTTAGAAGATCTGTACTGACAATGTATTTTTATTTATGTATATATCTGTGTGTGGCGTACTATTTTATTAGGTTAATTATTTCTTCTCTTTTAATTCAATGTAATAGTTTAATCTTACACTCTTTTGATATGTTTTTTTATTCCTAATTTAATTTGTATATTTGTATTAAATTGAGTGTGTAGGAAGAATGAAAGATGGGGTGATGAAGGGCAGGGCCTGCGTATCCAATTCCTTACCCTTTGAAAATAAAGATCATTCATTCATTCCTCTCTATTCTTCGCCATGTCTCCTTTGGTCTACCCTTACTTCTGTTCCCCTGTGGTGTCTGTCTTAGTGCTATTTTTTGGTAGTGAGTTGTCAGTCATTTGGAGCACATGTTTCAACTATCACAAGCGTCTTTCCTCAATAATTGCTGTCAGTGGTTTCATCTGCATTTCTGCCAACAAGATACAATTTCTTACGGTTTTTGGCCAGTATATTCTTCTAATTCTTCGTAATCATTTTGTCTGGAATATATATATAAAATTAAATAAACTCTGTCCGAGCAAGACCACAGTCTGCCCTAGGAAGGAAAGGTGCTGAAGTTGGAGATATCCAGCCAAAAGGTGCATCGCAAAAATCAGGGTACTGTGCATCATCGCAGTTGTACATATGAAGAAGAAGAAATAAACTGTATGCTAATTAATTAATGCATCTGTTCCTAATTTTGTATTAAATAGTTTTGAAATGTTGTACATCTAGTGATTAATATATTAGAAAGAGATTATTTGTTGTTTTTTGTTTACATTTATTGTCTGTTTATGCATTTAGTCTCTTGGATAAGGTAGATTATTTTTAGCAGTTCCTATAGAGAACTGTAGTGTCCAGTGTATTGATACTTCTGTGAATAAAAAGACATGGAATTATGAGTATTTACTTTACAATCACAGGTTATGATAGATTTAGCATTCTGTTTTTGTTTAGCTACTGTTAACTGTGATAGATATAGCACTCTTGTTTATACGGATGGAGTAGAAATATACTGGTTTTATGTGATGAAAACAGTAGCAAAATGTATGCTTAGTACATGCAAAAATGGATCCACACAATAACCTCAGATCCACTCGTATCATCCCACCTTCTCCCTTAACATCCATGTCAAATATAGCATTGATATGATAGGACAACAAAGCTTAAAGATTTCATTATTTACCATGAGGTTTAGGTGATACACACTGTAAGAGCATTTAGCTTCATTGTTTCTTCACAAAAACTTTTGGAGCGTTTTTTTTAAATGTTCTTTTGTTATCTCTCACAAGCTCAGCATCACTGCTCTAAGATATGATATGTGAACTTATGCTACCAACAGAAGATTAGTTATGTGAAATTTATGGGGTTTTTTTTTTTTTTGTCTTTTGTGAACTAACTACATTTTTTAAAAATTTATACAGAAAATATATGAACTATAAAATATATTTTTCCTGTTAGCAGACAACTTGCTGTAGGACTGTGTACTCATTGTTGATGTAACTATGTGATAGTTTCTGTTAGCTGACAACTTGCTGTAGGTCAAATATTTTGATGCATCATTTCCTTTACCATGTACTAAAAACATTTGAGAACATGCTTTATAAGCATGATTTGCTTTTGTTATAGAAAACTAGAATATGCCCACATAAACGTTAAAAGTTGGACCTGTATATTATGTACAGTGAGCCTTATATGTAGATGAATGTCTCTGCAGCTATGCTTGTAGTGTATTCAGTGTTGTTCAGTTTGATGGCATCATTCTGGGTTTGTCATGCTTGCTGCTTTCTAGCTAAGTTGTTGAGTTTAGATAGCAACTTCATTTTTTGTTTTCATGCCTGCCTGGGTCAGATTTTACAAACAGAATTTCTGGTTAAACCAAGATTGTAAACTGTCATTATGCCAAGTTAGCATAGATTATAATTTATGTAGGCTCAGAGTACATATGCAGAATAAACTGAAACCTCAGATAAAGTGAACCTCATGAGCTACCAAAAAAACTGAACCTAAAAAACCCAGATCTAACTGAGCATACATTATAAATTTTCCCTCCCTTGTTATATCACTAAATGTAATGGTAAAAACTTGAAGGTCAAATGTCACATGACATTTCCTTTCTTATTTTTTTGCATTTATTTTTTACTTGAAACTATTTCAAATATGCTGTGATCTACAGTTCAGGAGACAGAAGTAGGAGTGTGCAGTAGCATGATTGTCAGATGTACAAGTGTGCAGTAGCATGATTGTTAGATGTATGAATGTGCAGTAGCATGATTGTTAGATGTATGAATATGCAGTAGCATGATTGTTAGATGTATGAATATGCAGTAGCATGATTGTTAGATGTACATCTTTGCAGTAGGATGATTGTCAGATGTATGAGTGTGCAGTAGTGTGATTGTCAGATGTATGAATGTGCAGTAGTATGATTGTCAAATGTATATATTTACAGTATCATGATTGTCAGATGTACAAGTGTGCAGTAGTGTTATTGTCAGATCTATGAATGTGCAGTAGCATGATTGTTAGATGTATGAGTGTGCAGTAGCATGATTGTCATATGTACATATTTGCAGTAGTATGATTGTCAGATCTGTGAATGTGCAATAGCATGATTGTCAGATGTATGACTATGCAGTAGTGTGATTGTCAGATGTACAGATGTGCAGTAGTATGATTGTCAGATGTACATATTTGCAGTAGTGTGATTGTCAGATGTACAAGTCTGCAGTGTATGATTGTCATAAGTACAAATGTGTAGCAGTGTGATTGTCAAATGTATGTATTTGCAGAAGCATGATTGTCAGATGTATGAGTGTGCAGTAGTGTGATTTTCAGATGTACAAGTGTGTAGTAGGATGATTGTCAGAATTACAAGTCTGCAATAGTATGATTATTATTGAGGAAAAACACTGGTGATGGTTGGGACATGTGCTCGGATGACTGACGACTCACTACCAAAAATAGCACTAAGATGGACACCACAGGGGAACAGAAGCAAGGGTAGACCAAAGGAGACATGGAGAATAACAACAGAGAGGATGTTGAGCAATAGAGGGCTCACTTGGGCAAGATTGTCAGATGTATGAATGTGCAGTAGTATGATTGTCAGATGTATGAATGTGCAGTAGCATGATTGTCAGATGTATGAATGTGCAGTCGTATGATTGTCAGATGTATGAATGTGCAGTAGCATGATTGTTAGTGCTGGTATCAGCCATAAACTGTTTGGTTATTTTATCCCATTCCAGAAATTACAGAGGCTATTTACAAGGGTTGATTGATAAGTTCTCGGCATAAGGTACAACAGATTATTTGTGGACAACTTTTTAGGTTATTTCTCAACATAGTCCCCTTGCAAGTTTATGCACTTAGTCCAGCGATCCTGGACCATATGGATCCCTTCTTTGTAAAAGTCAGCATCTTGGGCCAGTAGAAAGTTATCTACACCATGAATGATGTCATCATCTGAAGCAAATTTTGCAACCACTGAGCTCCTTTTTTGAGTTTTGTAAACAGGTAATAGTCCGAAGGGGCAAAATCTGGGGAATAAAGAGGATGTTCAAGAAGCTGGAAGCCGCATTCATGAATGGCAGCCATTCCAACCGCCAACTTGTTAACTGGAGCATTGTGTTGCTGAAAGATGATTCCTCTCGTCAATTTCCCTCGACGCTTTTCCTTCAGTTTGACCCACAGTTGCTTCACAAGATTAGCGTAATAGGCCCCGGTGACCGTTCTGCCATTTTGAAGATAGTCTACCAATAGCACACCTTCTGAATCCCAAAAGATGGAAGCCATCATTTTGCCTGTAGACAGAACCACACTTGCTTTCTTTGGAGGTGGGGATCCATGATGTTTCCACTGCTTTGACTGTTCTTTGGTTTCTAGTTGAAAATGATGAACCCATTCATTCATAGTCACAAATTGTTGAAGAAACTTTTCAGGATGTGCAGAAAAATGGCCAAGATTGTCTCTTGACATGTTGAGACGCTGTCATTTGCGATCAGCTCCAAAAAGTTTCGAGATCCATCGAGCAAAGACTTTTGTCATTTGAAGATCACTGTGAATAATGGCATGAACATGTTCCTGGGAGATGCCCAACTCAGTAGCAATGTACCGCTCAGTTAATTGTCGATCCTTATTATGTCATGGATTCTGCCGGTGGTTTCATCGGCAGTTACCGTTCTTAATCTTCCTGGACAGGGATCATCTTCCAGACTATCCCTTCCATGTTTGAATTGAGCTACCCATTTCTTCACTGTGCTGTAAGAAAGGGCACTCTCTCCTAGTCTCCACCATAACCTCATGGATCTCCTTCGATGATAAGCCCTTATTGCAGAGGCAGCGAATGACTGCTCAGTGAGAAATTTTATCCATTTTTTCAATTTCTGCCACCCGTTACCACTTCAGTAGCCTGTAAAAAAAACTGGTTGCAGTTAATTTCTTGAAACTTGGTGATTAATCTTACATTAACCTGATCTACAAATGCACCTAATATCAACTGTGTGTTTTAAATATTTGTACCTCATGCCGAGAACTTATCAATCAACCCTCGTAGATAATAGCTGGGCTCAGAGTATGAGTTGTTGAATCTGAGACACAAACTTTCCGTGATGAAATCACACCACTGACCATCAGATATCACTTGTATGTGGCTGCTTGCTTCACTGTCATATGTAACAATAATATATCTCTATCTGCACTACAAGGCTACTTGCTTCAGTATTATCTACATATTTTATTCACTAATTACGAAAGTCTATATTAAGTTGTTCCTACAAACAGCAGAAACTAAGCATTAAAACAGTTGTTACAGCTGTTTCTTTAAGTCCAGGTAAACAGTGAGCTTAAAGTTAGTGGGTTTTGATACATGCGGACTGTCTATGCTTGTATAGTTGCGACCATGATGATGATGATGATAGTTCATCATAGCAACACTATTGTATTTTTGTGGGTAGATTTGGTTGGATGTTTATACACTTTCCTTTCTCTTTCTTCTATTTGCATGCCAGCACAGGGGAGAGAGTGAGAGAGAGAGAGAGACTTTATATATAAAATCATCAGCTTTTAGCAAATACGAAAGTTATCTTACTGTGCCTTGTTGTTGCTTGTCATTTAGATCTTTCTTCATTGCCCATGTCATAAAGTATGACATATTGTGCTTTCAATTTCTCTGTAAATGTCATGAATATTATATGGTCATAGACTCAGTGTGACATTTTCTCAGGTTATTTAGCCGGCCCCCCCCCCTTTTTTTGAGAGCTTGAATTTTTTTTTTGTTGTTGCTAATCAGCATCCTTGCCGACAGTAAATATTTGAAAAAATAAAATTTACATTCAACATAAATAAAAGAAATCTGACAATGATTCCTTCTTGCTCCTTTCTTTTGTTACATCCTGTCTATGATTTTTAATGTTGCACCCTGTAATTTGTTGTTGATATAATGCTCAGTAATGTTTTGTTATTGTAATAATGTAAATATGTTACTAATACTACTAATGTAAAGTATTACTGATGTAAAACATCACTGACATAGCATCTGAAAAGCTACGCAGACCAAAAAAAAAAAAGTGTAGTAGAGACATGGCAGAGATACTTCAAACAGGACGAGACCAAGGAATTGTGCTTCTCGTGTGTGCTTCCCAGGATGGTATCAGCCACATGATGATGATGTTCCTTGACATGAGAAGTCTAACATAATGAGACTGGCAGCCCTGCTTTATGTTTAACACACAGGCAGGCCAGTTACAGGACAGATAAAATATTTATCATTGACAGAAATTGCTTCCTTGTCTGAATGCTGGAAACACCACACAGATTTCTTTCCTAGCATAACAATCCTGGACATGTCAAACCTCAGGCCAGCTATCTTAGCCTAAATAAACTGTATTTGTCGGGGACCCACAACTTATTAACTCTTGTCACGTGGCTTATGTAAGCCATGGGATGATTTCAGCCTTGACCTCTGGGACTGACCCAACTGCTTTCCAGCTAACCTTGCCCGTGATGTTCTCTGTCAGCTCAGCACGTGTCTTCTGCCCTGCTGTCATGTCAGACTGACGGTGACATGCTTCAGTTTCCTGTCTCTCCTCTACATTATCTTTGCTGCTGTGAACTTTCCAAGTCCTCCCCTTCACATTAATATTTAATGAATGTTTCTTGTCTCCTCCTACTGTTTCAGTTATATTTATTTCTCCGCTGTCTTCCGTCACTCGTTTGTTATTTTTTCTATCTTTGCTTTTCATAACATCCAAGACTCCGTATCTCTGTTGCCTCTTGTGATCTTTGTATTGTTAACAATACCGAACCACAAAGTAAAACAGACTTAAAACACTTGCTCTTTCCAAAAATAATAAACAAAGCACTTTAGACGCGATACAAATAAAAATGACTAAATGCTTTGTCTAATATTTGTCGACGTCTGCATTGTGCGGCGGCCACGTTTTCTTTTTGTAAAATAATTTGCTCTGTCCAGAACAAAAACCCCAGCTTTTATGTTAGAACTCGAAATATACCATAATCTGGGATAGAACACGGGGGTGGGTGTAGGCGGGGAGTGTTTTTGTGTGTGTGTGTGAGAGAGAAAAGAAAGATTTTCTTTAAAGAAGCATTGTTCCTGATGGTTCGTGCAAGTTTGATTTCGACAATTGTTGATAGTCTGTGTAGACTGATTTGATTTCATCGATTGTTATGGTTTCTTGTCTCCGCCGACAAGTTCAGTCAATGGCTACAAAAACTCGCAATCCCGACTCAGACGGGACATCACGAACTAGTAAGAAAGATGATTATATTAGTTTCTCACCACGAAAACTTCGAGAAGAGCTGATGCGTCACAAACACATCGCGTTCTTCAAACGTGTACTACAGGTACTACCATCACATCAACTAGACACACACAGGTAAGAAGAGGGAGCGGTCGCACACGTGACAGCGGAGCGTATCACAGTCTTGTCTAAAATGTGATCATAGTATCTTAAATTTAAAAAAAAACAAAGATTCGTTATCAGTGTTTTTATTATACATTTCTTGAACATGAACAGCAAATTTGGCAGCGACAGCCGTCATAATTATGTAACCCCGGTAGTAACTTGATCGCATAGGAAGCAAGCTTTTGTTTTCATAGCTTCACCACTCCGTGGATCTGTACAGCTTTTATCAAGCAGCCTTTTTTAAGTGCCAGCACCACATAGATGCTGGACAGGGTTCACCTAGTCTACTGACAACACTTTTATTAGCACACAATAATTAGTGTATTAGTATACAACTATACACGAAGCATTGCAGTAAAGCTGTGATACCAAAATGTATAAACTGGGAAAAAAATAGGAACAGCTTTATTACTTAATGACTACACATGCAATCACACTTTCTCAACACAACACCTATCACATCTTTCTCCTTGATGTCTGCTCCCTATACACTTCTATCCCCCATGAGGATGGACTTTTAGCTCTCCGCTATTTTCTTGACAAAAACCCTCACCCCACAACTAACACTGATACCATAATCAGACTTACACAACTAGTACTAAACCTAAATTATTTCGAATTCAACAGTGAATACTTTGAGCAAATCAGTGGTGTCGCCATGGGAGCGAAAATGTGTCCCAGTTATGCATGTTTATTTATGGGCTTTCTGGAAGTCAAATTATGGGAAACCTACACTGGCAGACTTCCAGAATTCTAAAAAAAGGTACGTTGATGATGGCATTGGAGTCACCAGTATGCCACAGGAAGAGCTAAAAAAATTTATTGAGTTCACCAACTCACTCAATAATAACATAAAATTCACTTATGAAATTTCTGACAAGTCTGTCAACTTTTTAGACATTAAAATATCTATTGGCACAGACAGGCTTGTCACCTCTGTATTTTACAAGCCCACCGACAGCCACACCTATTTACTTTACACCTCCTCCCATCCTGAAGCCTGTAAGAACTCCATCCCATACTCCCAACTCCTCCGTCTTCGCCGCATATGTCAGGATAACTGGGACTTTATAGATCAGTCCAATGAGTTATTAGAATTTTTCCACCATCGCCACTACCCAGAAAATGTCCTTCGTGTAGCCATCAACTGTATGCAACTAGTGAGCCACAAAGAAGCATTCAGAAAAAAAGCTTGTTACCCCATCTGACAGAGTTAAGTTAGTACTGCCTTTCCACCTGCATGGTCAGATGGCTAAGAAAATTCTTTATCGTTATGTGCCACTAATCCAACTTGACCCTGTCACCCACAACATTTTCTCTGATCCACCCCTATTAGCATACAAGCGTGAGCCAAATCTTAAGGACATCCTCATCCACAGCCACTTGAAGCAGAACCTTACATATGTTGGCAGCAGAAAATGTAACCGCCCCCGCTGCGTTACCTGCCCTGTAGTCTGGGAAGTGAAAACGATCACCTTTTCCAAAACTATCCTCACTCTTCATGAGGGATTCACATGTGAGTCCCATAATGTGATATATGTCATCGTATGCAAAAGATACAGGATAACGTATATTGGTGAGACTGGCCTCAGATTAGGGGACTGTATGCAGAAACATCTGTACGACATCGCGCAGCATGCTTTGAAACTAGTCCCGAATCATTTCGTTGGCCCCAACCAGAGGCAAATCTGATTTTTCGGTTACAGCCATCAAATAATGTCACGCAGATGACACAAGCCGCCTAGCTACATTCAGGATTTTGGGATGCTGGAACCACACATTCTCCTCTTCAACATTTATAATCCCTCTCCACTAAGCTCTACTCCCTTCTCACTTGTTACACATAGTTCAGAACCTCCTCACAGCATCACATTACCTCTACCCCAACTATAATCATCTATTTCACCTTCTCCTGGCTAGGTTAACATTGTATCACTCTCTCTCCCCTCCATGGTTTCCCCACCCACCACCCTCGGTTACGACCCACCTATCACACATCACAAGTCTCTATTTAGACATTCTCTATGCTCTATCATGCCGATTTTTGAACAAGCGTCGGACAACCCACATCTTCTTACAAGTTACAGTTAAGTGCTGTATTCATGTTATTTCCTTTTTTTTTAAACATAGCATTCATGTGAATCTGTACTTTATCTCCTCTCTCTATTTCTTCATCCAGTATGTTTTTGTATGATTAAGGCTCACACCGAAACATCACAACTTTGTAGTCATTCAGTAATAAAGCTGTTCCTACTTTTTTCCTAGTTTATACATTTTACCAGTCTTATTAGCACATTCATCTTCAGGAACACATAAATAGTCTGGATATAAGTATATACAATTAATAAAGCTGTCCTACTTTTGTTTTAATTAGTTTTAACATTTACTCATCTTCTGTGTCTTCTTTTAATCTAGAAAAGAAAATATGTTGCCATAGGATCAGTCAGGCAGCCATTTGTATGTCCCTTGCAGAACTTTGCCTCCCTAACAGCTCTCATGTAGGCCTCTTGGTTGTGAGCAAGATGCCCTGCTGCTGCTGCTGATACTTCCATTCACAGATCATCATCGATGTCTTGTAGCCATCTTCACCTTGGTCTTCCTCTCTGTTTCTTACCCATTATATACCCTTCCAAGACTTTGTTCTCTAAATTCTCATGATGCTTAATAAGTCCAGAACATATGATCCACAGAATAAAAAGATAAATATAGGCTAACAACACTAACCAATAGATAGATGTGAAATATTTAAGAAGTACATTTCCTTTGAAGCATCTAGCGGTGAAATAATGTCTTATTATCGAAGGCTGTGATGGACAAGTTTTTGTGAGGATGAAGAACTGGAGTGGAAGAATAATCCCCACATGTGCAGATTGAAAGAACCGGGGAGGAGGCAGAGTGAAGGAAGAATAAATGCCCTCTGCTGACAGGAGTAATGAGACCACAGTCAACACATGGCAGCAACTACATACGATTTATGTTTATTACTGGAACAGGCAGCAGAGCAGGCATGAGAATGCTCTGACTTCAGTGACACAGCTTCTTGATACCAGTCACTAATCATGGAATATAAGTGAGAGAATGCTGATATTTTCTGTTATAATATTTTATTGGCCATGATATCCATGTTTTACTATTATAACTGTTTTTATTTATTTTAAAATTATGACATAGAAGTAAAAACATGCAGCATGAATAATAATAATCTCGTAACTAGTGTCATCAGATTTCCAGGAAACAAACACTTCCAATGTTACAGCCATGTAAACATCACCGCAAATTACATAATGCCACACATTCTGATTTTATTAAATTCCCAACAGTTAGTAACTGGTAAAGAAGGCTTCTTTTTTTGTCCAGGGTTTCTGTGGCATTTTTTGCTGTGTCAGGACTTGACATTCTGGAGTCTCTGCAGGAAATTGAGGGAAGTAGAGATCATATCATTAACTGGATTTACAGCCTCCAGGTGCAGCCGAATGATACAGGTCAGAGAAGGATAAATGCCATGATATTTGACATGTTGTTGTAATAAATATTGTACTAGTGTACTAAATGACATATTGTGTGGTAAATGATTTGTCACTGATAATTTACGCATGTGATAAATGACATGATGTGTAACCAATTATATATTTGTGTGATAAATGACATGTGTTAATGTCATGCTGTTTTGATATATGACAACTTGACATATTAGTTTAATAAATGATGCACTGGTATGCTTAAAATATGAAAATATACACCAGCTTCATGCAGTGACATAAATATTTTGTATATTCAGTCTAATACATGTCAGCATAAATGATATATATACTGACTCAAGTTTGTGAACAGTAATAGATGTACACTTTCACATAAAACAGTGCAGAAGTAGTACATCTGTGTACAAACCCAGTATGGGAGACAAGTAAGTGATATATGTGTTCTGGTGGAATGGAGAGGTGATGGGAATACATACTGGTCTCTCACATGACATGAGAATAAGCAGCAGAAGCTCAGTTATATGTTGTGACATCAAGATGTGATTTTGTAAGACATATGGGTCCTTCTAAAAGAGTACTACATTATCATCATTATGTTTCCATTCTTTTTCATTATGTCATATTTTGTTAACTGAGTGGTTAAGCTTTAAGTTTACTAATCCAGTGGTACCAGGTTCTGTCACAGCAGCGAGATTTTTTTCTGGTACACACCAAAAAAGGCCCCGGGGTCAACCTAGCCTCTAAAAATAGGTGCCAGAGAAATCTGGGAAAGTAAATGTGGCCAGGTGTGATACTGACTTCCATGTGCCGATGATCTTGGAAATACAGGCCTAACACCGTATCCCCAATATGCCTAAATGGCATGGAAATGGGAATTTTTACCTTTACCTTTATTACTATATTTTGCATCATTTTATAACCAGTGATTGCTTTAACTGGCAAATACTGGTAAATTTACCAATTAAAAAAGAGAAAATTTGAAAGTTTTGAAGGTCGTTGGTTGCCATGACAGGTCTATATTATAAAAAACCTGGTAAAAAGCAACGAGTGAAATCAGCTCGATGATAGTCGGGCCAGTTGGATGATGATGCTCAGTTTGCATGTAGGAGAATCAACTATGTGAGCTTTCTGTAAAGATGAAATCTCACTGGAAATAAGGTAAAAAATTAATCCACACAAACATGTAATTCCTGCTGATGTTTTTGAAATGTGTTTAATTTTATATCTTAAAAAAGCATAAGATACCAAATATTGTTTTGAGAAAACTGCCGTTGTTTTGTGCTTTGTGCAAGATGAAAGACAGATACAGTTTTATTGGTTTTAAAAAATCCTAGTGCAACCGCTGATACTATGCTCCACGTTATGTTTTATATATTCATAAGTGTATTAAAATACTGTTTGTGTTTTGGCTGTGTAGGAGAGAACCACAGTCACTGCGGTTTTCGGGGCTGCTCCATGCTAGGTCACGCATATGACATAAATAAGGTGAGCTGTCATTTGTTAAAGTGTTTCCTTGATGTTTTGTGATCAGGTGGTAGGAATGTTATTGTTGTATCATCATCGTAATTGTCTTATAATGCACCTCTTGTTCACGGCTGTCATCACACTCCAGTGTTGTCGGTGTCACTCAGTTTTTTTTCTTTAAATGTCAGTGAACTGTAGCATTGATGTCAGTGGACCATATAGCAATATTGTCTGTTATTTACCAGTACCAATGTATTTATCACCACAGTGTTGCATGTATCATCAGCCAAGCTGGCACACATCATCTTGAAATAACAGGATTTTCTAAACTAGCAATTGCCAGATGTGTCCAGATATAAAATAAATGCCATTTTTTTTTTCTTATGAAGTTCTATGAGAAATAGCAACTAGAGAAAACTAGATCAGAAGGTTAAATTATAATAATCTATGAGATTTGTGTTAATTTTATGTAAATTCTGATAAAATTTATATTAAACTGTAAAAGTGTAAAAAGAAAAAAAAAAGGGGTAAAATAGGTCAGGTCTGTTTTGTCAAGTCAGTATTTTCATTTTTTTGTGGTTTATAAAGTCGAAAGAGCAGAATATACCATGTGACAGTAGCAACATTGCCATGACCTACACGGCCTTGGTGACCTTGCTTATTCTCGGAGACAACCTGACTCGGGTCCACAAAATAGCAGTAATAGCTGGGATTCGCAGCCTGCAGCAGGAAGATGGAAGGTTTGTGATTTGTCTGGATTATTTCATAACTGTTCACTAAATATTTTGTTTTTGTATCTTAACATTTGATTCATTCATTCATACATTCAACATCAGACGCATAATGTTACTCATTTGTACTGCACACCTGCTGACACAGATACATAACATTAGCCATGTATCACGCTGACATAACTTTATGAAGTTACAGCCTGTCCCCAGAGATGAGGCACATCATGCTCCTGACAGTGTTAGATTCTACTTCTTCCGCCTGAAATTTAAAAAGCTTATACAGCTTATTGTGTGCCGTAACAGAAAAGATGTTCAGCATGTAACCAGTTTTTCTGTTATCTTTGCCACTTACATGTAGAGTTCTGTGAATAATCTGATAGAAGATGACATGAACTGATGAGTGATTGTTTAGTCAATCACTGTCCAAGGATACATATGGATGAATGAATATTTATGGATAAGATCTGTTTGGGTGTGTAGTTAATTTTTCATCACTTAGAAGAGATGTAGTCTCTACTGTACTTCTCCAGTTTTGTCTCTGTGCTGGAAGGCAGTGAGTATGATATGAGGTTTGTGTACTGTGCCTGCTGCGTATGCTACATTCTTGATGACTGGAGTGGAATGGACGTGGAAAAGACAGTCATGTATATAGTCCAGAGTCTTGTAAGTATATAGTAATGACTTGTATCATCGTATAAGACAGTTTTTAAAAAGGTAGATGTTAGCTGTTCATGTAGGTGTCAGCTGTTTGTGTAAGTGGTGGCTGTTTGTGATGATGTCAGCTGTTTGTGATGATGTCAGCTGTTTGTGTAAGTGGTGGTTGTTTGTGATGATGTCAGCTGTTTGTGATGATGTCAGCTGTTTGTGTAAGTGGTGGCTGTTTGTGATGATGTCAGCTGTTTGTGATGATGTCAGCTGTTTGTGTAAGTGGTGGCTGTTTGTGATGATGTCAGCTGTTTGTGTAAGTGGTGGCCGTTTGTGATGATGTCATCTGTTTGTGTAAGTGGTGGCTGTTTGTAGCTGTCATTAGACAGACTAAAATTGTGTCTGTCTTTCCTGCTAGGAGAAGACCAAAAAAAAAAAAAGCCAAGTCTATATTTTTCATCTATTTTTCTTGTTTTTATCTATTGTGTTGTTTTTGTGTGTGATTCTTGGAAAAAGCTTTTGCCAGAATATTGGATTGTTATATGTTCTTCATTTGTATGTGCCCATCTTACTTCCTTCCATTCTTGTTTTGTTCACTTTCCTCATTCTTTCTGTCTTTTTTTTGTAAAACTGAACTATACACCTCCATCTACTTTCATTACTAGAGCCAGTTTCACTGCTGTTGTCATTTCTCTTATCTGTCATGATTTAATTATATGCTATTCCTGTTTTTTCATTCAAGTAGGAAAATTTCATGATTTAATGATGTGCTGTTCTTGTGTTTTCATTCATGTAGAAAAATTTCATGATGTAATGATGTGCTGTTCTTGTGGTTTCAGTCATATGAGGGTGCTTTTGGTCAAAGACCTTTCAATGAAGCACATGGTAAGCACATATTAAATACTTTGAAAACATTTTAGTGAAACAGATATCCTTTTTGTCTGTATAAGTACTGAGTGTGGTTTAATATATATGTGTTGCACTTAGTCCAGCGATCCTGGAGCATACAGATCCCTTCTTTGTAAAAATCAGCATTTTGTGCCAGTAGAAAGTGGTCTACAGCATGAATGACGTCATTATCTGAAGCAAATTTGCGACCACTGAGCTCCTTTTTAAGTTTGGTAAACAGGTAATAGTCAGAAGGAGCCAAATCTGGGGAATAAGGAGGATGTTCAAGAAGCTGGAAGCCACATTCATGAATGGCAGCCATTGCCAGTGCCGACTTGAGAACTGGAGCATTGTCTTGCTGAAACATGACTCCTCTCGTCAATTTCCCTCAACGCTTTTCCTTCAGTTTGACCTGCAGTTGCTTCACAAGATTAGCGTAATAGGCCCCGGTGACCATTCTACCCTTTCGAAGATAGTTTACCAATAGCACACCTTCTGAATCCCAAAAGATGGAAGCCATCACTTTGCCTGCAGACAGAACTACCTTTGCTTTCTTTTGAGGTGGGGATCCATGATGTTTCCAATGCTTTGACTATTCTTTGATTTCTAGTTGAAAATGATGAACCCAAGTCTCATCCATAGTCACAAACTGCTGAATAAACCTTTCAGGATCTGCAGAAAATGGCCAAGACTGTCTCTTGACATGTTGAGACGCTGTCGTTTGTAATCAGATCCAAGAAGTTTCGGGACCCATCGAGCAGAGACCTTTTTCATTTGAAGATCAGTGTGAATAATGGCATGAATATGTTCCTGGGAGATGCCCAGTTTAGTAGCAATGTACCGCTCAGTTAATCGCCGATCCTCCATTATTATGTCATGGATTCTGCCGGTGGTTACTGTTCTTTGTCCTCCTAGATGGGATCATCTTCCAGACTGTCCCTTCCATGTTTGAATTGAGCTGCCCATTTCTTCACTATGCTGTAAGTAGGGGCACTCTCCCCTAGAGTCTCTACCATATCCTCATGGATCTCCTTTGATGATAAGCCCTTGATACAGCGGTAGCGAATGACTGCTCGATGAGAAATTTTATCCATTTTCTCAATTTCTGCCATCACTTACCACTTGAGTAGCCTGTAAAAAAAAAAAATTGGTTGCAGTTATTTTCTTGAAACTTGGTGTTTAGCACTTCCCGGGCCAAAGATGAGAAAATCCATTTTCCGTTCTCCGTGCGTTGTTGGCCAAAAGGCAGATATGCCATTTTCTATGGTTGTTTTATTTAAATAGAAGTCTTGTGGTTTTAGCTGTCGGGACACTGCGATTTACAATGAATTATGCTCTGATTTGTTTGTCAGACTACCCCAGTGATGATTAAAAATCGCTGTTTAGTGATTCTAGTAATGAAATTGATGTGTTTCAAAGTGATTTCTGTGACAGCAATCGGATTAAAAATACGAGAACTAGGCACCGTGTTGCTGTGTCAGAAGTGAAAACTCAATGACAGTGTTACTGTTTATTCAGTGTCAGGATATGATGCTCCAACAGTAAGTATTTCACATTTTTTCATATGATATAGTTCGCGGTGATATAAGTGTGTGGAGTAACACTGATTCTACACCAGTTCTTGAAAAATTTATAGGAAATCCTGGTGTTTCAGTGAATGTAAACAAACCAGACAGCATAGAGGAAATTTCCAGTACAGTGTTTGGCGATGATTTTTATTTTAAACTGTTAGCTCATCGTGAAAATTTATACATTGCACAGACTCAACAAATGAACAAACCTACTGCCTTTTTGTCTGAAAATATAACACATTCAGACATGAACAAATTCTTTGGATTGATCATTTTGATGGGCCAGACTAGGAGGCCACACAGACCCTCTTCTGGAAACACCATTATTTTCAAAAACAATGAACAGAGCTAAATTTGAGCATCATCTATTATATTTCTGCATTTCTGTGGCAACTCTCAGACACTCTCAGAACCAGGTAGAATTAGCAAAATAAAACCTCTGCTGGATTATTTTTTTGCCTAAGTTTCAAGAGTTGTATAAACCAAAACAGCAGCTTTCGACTGATGAAGGATAGACAAAAGACTTGTCTGCATGATATCAACAATGCACAACAAAGATTATCTGGAATAGTAAAGGATCATGTCCTGGTGAAGCCTGAGGATGAAGGCACTAAAAAAGCATCATCTAGGAAGTGTAGAGTGTGCTTGGTTAATGAGAACAAGAGTGAAACAAAATTTATTTGTAAAAGTTGTGAAGTCCCATTGCATCCAGATAATTGTTTCACAAGATATCACACACTCAAGAAGTACTAGAGGGTCTTGGGAGTCTGTCTACCAACCTGGATTAATTTATCTCAGTGATGAGTAGAGATATGCATGTTTTTCTAAGTCCACTCAAAAAAGTTCATTTTTCAGAAAAATGGCTGGGAACTGGGGGTTTTTCAGGGTATATAACTATGGTCCACAAAGTGTTAATCTTGCATTAACCTGGTCTATAAATGCACCTAATACCAACTGTGTGTTTCAAGAATTTTTACCTTATGCTGAGAACTTACCAATCAACCCTCATAAGTACTGAATCAGTCTAATGTAAGTATTGACTGGAGTTAGTCTAATGTAAGTACTGAATATAGACTGTAGTTAGTCTAATGTAAGTACTGAATGTAGTCTATCTAATGTAAGAAGTGATTGCAACACAAATAAAGTTATACCTTTTGACTACATCTTCTGTCAGGTGGATCCACATTTTGTGCCGTTGCTTCCCTGCTGCTGCTAGACAGGCTCCACACAGCCCTCACAGAAATGCAGCTGTCTCATCTGAAGAGGTGGTTGCTACGGAGACAGGAATCAGGATTTACAGGTCGCCCAAACAAACCCGCAGACACTTGTTACTCTTTCTGGGTGGGGGCAGCTTTACAGGTGAGTGATGTGAATGTTGTATGTGTGATGAAATTGTGATACAAGTAATGTGAATGTTGTATAGTGATGTAATTGTGATACAAGTAATGTGAATGTTGTATGTGTGCTGTAATTGTGATACAAGTGATGTGAATGGTGTATGTGTGCTGTAATTGTGATACAAGTAATGTGAATGTTGTATGTGTGATGTAATTGTGATACAAGTGATGTGAATGGTGTATGTGTGCTGTAATTGTGATACAAGTAATGTGAATGTTGTATGTCTGATATAATTGTAATACAAGTGATGTAAATGTTGTATGTGTGATATAATTGTGATACAAGTGATGTGAATGTTGTATGTGTGATATAATTGTGATACAAGTGATGTGAATGTTGTATGTATGATGTAATTGTGATACAAGTGATGTGAATGTTGTATGTCTGATATAATTGCAATACAAGTGATGTAACTGATGTACTTGCATATAGAATTTTAGCTCATTCCATAAATTACACAGTGTAAGACTTAGTTTAGCTTTAGATCACATTGTTAATCAAAATTAAAAAATAAACCATGGCAGAGGCACTCTAACCAGTCTTAGAATGACACTCTAACCAGTCTTAGAATGACACTCTAACCATAGTCTGAGAATGAGAGTCTATAACCCACATCATTTCAGTTCATCTTTTGTAACTGTTCCCTCCCCCTCTCCCAATGTCTTAGATTTTTTTAACTTGCATTGTCTTATAGATTTTTTTGTTACTTGCATTGTCTTATAGATTTTTTGTTACTTGCACTGTCTTATAGATTTTTTGTTACTTGCATTGTCTTATAGATTTTTTGTTACTTGCATTGTCTTATAGATTTTTTGTTACTTGCATTGTCTTATAGATTTTTTGTTACTTGCATTGTCTTATAGATTTTTTGTTACTTGCATTGTCTTATTTCTGTCCTATTGTTTCTGAGATATCTGGACATATTCACATCTTGTTTTCCAGATACTTGGTATGCTGGACCTTACCAACGTAGCTTTCAACCGTTCATTTGTCTTAAGTGCACAGTCTCCGGTCACAGGAGGATTCTCAAAATATCCTGATCACATCCCTGGTGAGTTTTTGTTTCTTCTTTTTTTTTTTTTGCCAGATGAGTGACCAGATTAGGGAGGACAAAAGTAAATTCTTAAGACATGAGGGAAAGATGGTGACAGTTGTATATTCACAACAATAAGAACAAAATATGTGCACTGCTTCATACAATCATAACTGAACTGACTCTAACATGATTGACATAATCTGACATAGCAACAGCACAGTTGTAAGTGTTTGTGTTGCAAAGTCCAGAAACAATAATAAAATCTGGATTTTCTCATCCAAGTGTAGTTCATTCATTGCAGGTATGGAGAAAATGGTTTCCTCATGTTGCATTAGCAGCCTCTATTCTCTGCTAGTTAGTTCCAGAAATTTGCTAATCTGACAGAACTGTTGAGATGGACATGAATCTTGCTGCCAGTTGCCTTCCATATTTTCTTGTCAGGTTTGACTCTCATAGCCCTTGATTCTTCTACACCACCATGTTTTACAGACACCCGTAGTGCCACTTACTGTGTTTTACAGATATGCGTAGCATCGGTTACTGTGACAGGCACATATAGTACCATTTACTGCGTGTGACTGGTATATATAGTACCATTTACTGTGTATGACAGGTACATATAGTACCACTTACTGTGTATGACAGGTACATATAGTACCATTTACTGTGTGTGACAGGTACATATAGTACCATTTACTGTGTGTGACAGGTACATATAGTACCATTTACTGTGTGTGACAGGTACATATAGTACCACTTACTGTGTATGACAGGTACATATAGTACCACTTACTGTGTATGACAGGTACATATAGTACTACTTACTGTGTATGACAGGTACATATAGTACCACTTACTGTGTATGACAGGTACATATAGTACCATTTACTGTGTGTGACAGGTACATATAGTACTACTTACTGTGTATGACAGGTACATATAGTACCACTTACTGTGTATGACAGGTACATATAGTACTACTTACTGTGTATGACAGGTACATATAGTACCACTTACTGTGTATGACAGGTACATATAGTACCACTTACTGTGTATGACAGGTACATATAGTACCATTTACTGGCACACTTTAACAAATTAACATAGCCTGAAGTGACAACTCATTATTTTTCCCAGTGAATACCGCATTCACACAAAAGAAATGTAACATGTCTTTCTTAGTATTTTGATTACTGTTTACTACAAGTACAATGTGACATTATTATATGCATGTACTGTACTGTTACATTCACTCACAGAAAATATAACATGACATTATTGACAGTATTTTGGCTCTTTACAAGCAAAAGTATGATGTGACAACATAGATTATTCTGTGTTTTGGCTGTTGTATTCATACAGAAGTATAATGTAACAACATCATTTTGTTTTCTGTCTACTGTGTCTACACTAACATACAATGTGATAGCACTAGTTTGTATTCTGGCTACCATATCCACACACGAGTACAATATGATAGGACTAGTTTGTGTTATTGCAACTTATTGACAGATCCGCTGCACACATACCTGGGCTTGTGTGGACTTGCCCTAATAGGAGAGCCCGGTCTTGGTCCGATATTCCCAGCTCTTAATATGTCACAACGAGCGTACGACCATCTGAGCAATCTCCACCGACAGTGGCGTGAAGGGTGTGATCATTAATAATGTCTCCGTATTCCATGACCTGTGGTCAGTATGTCCGAACTGCTCAAGAACAGCATCTTGGTTGTTGGAAGTCTGTGACCAATAAATTTATGTAGTGAATGTACGTGTGTGTTTAGACGAGTGGCAGATATTGATAGATAAGAATGTCTGTGCGCTTATGCTTGCGTGTTTTTAGGAGCTCTTCATGTAAGCAGGTTAGAGGGGGGGGAGAAGCTCTTGTGGGGAAGAAAACAAAAATGTATAGAATATTTCTAAATTAAAAGTTGCTTACATCGGAATAAGACTGATTTTGGATCAGTCAGTGTTAAGTGGCACACCCTCCCATCTATGACAACCAGTTATTAGTTATATCAGCTTTCTTTCATGAATTTCTCTGTTTATCAGCTAGATCAGATATTTCCGGCCCTGATTTGTGTCATTTTTTTTTGTTGACTTTGATTTGAAAAGCCATGTACATCAGAAATCTGGGAAGTAGAATGTTGAGAGTACCTTGGCCAGGCAATGGCCGATGTCAGCGCTCAATGTACAGATATTGGTCATGTGATGAGACAGGATATTCTTGTAAACAAGGAAAGTTTTTAAAAAATGGACAGATAGTCAGAGAAAGATAAACAGAAAAGGTAATAAAGAGTTACTTCTAAAATGTGTTACAACACTGACCACATTCTTGCTATACCAAGGCCCATAATCCCATGTAATTCAGCACATGCCAGTTGAATGCTCCATATAGAACAAAACCAGGACACTACTTGTGGCTGGTCTGCTTGTGGTGTTCTGGGGAAGTTTGTTATCTTTTGTCTCAGATGTGATGTTTTTTAAGTCTTCATACTTGGTTTCTTTTTTTTTATTTAAAACCATTATGGCCTTTTGTTGTCACAGCAGCGTTCACTGGATGGCATTTTTGTTTTGTTTTTTCAACTATGAGCATTTTATTCATGTTTGTCCAATTTATCAGATTATGAAGTTCTCTAACTCAGAGAGAGCAGGCAACTGGTGATAAACTGATTAATAAGATGAATGCAAGGATAAAGAAGGGGTGAGTTTTGGTGGGAGAGAAGACAGAAAAATGCAATTTTATGACAAAAATCAAAGAGTAAAAATCTCAGAGTGTGTATACCATCACACCAGAGTGAGACAACATTCCATGACAGATGTTTCTTTTCACTATCTGTCTTGTTTCAACTTGAGCAATCTTCAAACTTGTGGACAGTGTTGTTTAATTTTCTTTCACTAAGACATCATTCTTCTGCCAGTAACTGGATATCATTCATAATAAACCCAGTCATTGCAATTATTTATCATAGTTTATATGCACTGATTACTGGCTTGCTGCGTACATCAACTGAAATGATCTCATTAGTTCCATGTGCGCATATTATTCTTGTCACAGTATGCTCATTTCAAGTTAAATAAGTCAGAGTTGAAGTTCATGGTCATATTTTTTCACTCGCTAAGCTTTTTTGTTCATTAAAGATTTGTTATACAGTATTTAGTATATTTATATATACATATTTAAAGTTGTATACAACATTTAGTGTATATTTATACATATATTTAAAAGCTGCGCACACCCAATGTGTACTGGCTATTGTTGAGGCAGACACATTTCCGGATTTTGATGTGATGTAACATGGCACTTATACAGAGTTAGTATAAAATTTGTTCTTACACATTGATATTTGTTGTATGCACACTAAAGAAAAAGATGTAGAAAGTTTGCATACGCACACACACACACAAAGAAGTAAAATCCATTTCCAAGCCATTAAGCCATGTTATTGCCAAGACCATCAGCACATGAAAGAGTGATGTATCACACCTGGCCACATTTACCTTCCCAGATTTCTCTGGTACCTATTTTTAGAGACTGGGTGGGACCCCTGAGCCTTTTTAGTGTGGTACCAGAAAAAAAAATCTCCCCTACTGGGACTTGAACCCAGTACCACCAGATTAGTAGATCAAGAACTTAACAACCAGGCCACACACAAAAATAGCCGTAGAAGATGTGCACACAAAAAAACAGCTGTGGAATATATGAACATTAAAATAAGCTGTAAAAATTGTGTACATTAAAAATAGAAGTTAAGATGTACACACTTGTGTGTACCAGGTGATTTTGAGGGGATACATTTCTAGATTTGAATCAGAGTAGCTCTTCCTCTTTGTGTTTGCCAAGTTCATACACTTGTCAGAATGTCTGTACTCTATAACTTGTGTTATTTTGTTTGAGGATATCATGTATTAATATCATAGACAAGCTGTACACAGACTTTATGCAAAAGACCCATGAAAAAACATTTTCTCCTATAGTAAGTCTACTCTTAGCTGCTTCCAAATCGGGCACTAAGTGTTTGCAAATGTTGTACAACAAGCAGACATTATACAACGACCTCATAGTTTTGTTTGTTTGATGATATTAGTTAGAAACAAGTTTGTGTTCTGTTCACTTTACAGTGTAGGCCTGTGTTTAAGGATTCTCAACTCACACTTAAATGTTGAGCTAATAATACAACACATACTGGCCGATTCTTGTGATGTACGGCAGGCCTTGAAACACAATTTTCTAATAATTAAGCACATACCGGTTGATTCTTGTGATGTATGGGAAAATAATTTGGGTGTCTGAGATGTTAACATATAGGAGTAAGTCACTTTAATGTCTTCTCAGGATTTTTTTTCCTAATTCAGCATCAGTTATCATCATCATGTGTACATCATGATGTGTGAGACAGTTGTGTCTCACCAAAAATCTTGATATATACAAGTTCTCATATTTCAGTGTCAGACTGTCACTTTTGACACCATCTTTGTACACTTTTTCTGTCCTTTTTTTTTCTATTACTGTGATGCTGTTGGTTGATACATGGCCATCGTGCATGTGGTTTACTATCATATGTGGTTTACTATCATATGTGGTTTACTATCATATGTGGTTTACTATCATATGTGGCTTATTTATGTGTGTGTCACTGTGATCTACTGACTTGACTGGCCAGCATATTTCTGTCATATCAGTCAAATTCTTTTCTTTACTCTCAACACACATGAGTGCATAACAAGTTTCATATCAGAGATTTTCACTGTTGGTTCACTAGGGTCTCTAACACTCTTTCTGTCAGTCTGCATAGATATCTTGTATGCACTACTTCCTTCACATCCTTCCTTACCCACACAGAAGCACATCCACATGACAACTACACTCTCAGCAAGTGACCCAGGTACAAGCCGTCTCACTGCAAGTCCTTCTGTGTGACAGTGATTTGTGTCTGCTTTCCTTGCCCACTCCATCATCTCACCTGCAATAAATGGTCCCATGCAGGAACAGCCTGTAAGATGTAAATTAACTCCAACAGAAACAAAGATGTAGAAACAAACACAGCTATTGTGCCTGTTAAAACATTATAATGATCCATACTATTTCTCATGTGATAATTAAATATCCATCCAGACATCTACTATTGTCGTCTCTTACCTTTGTTATGACAACATTCCATGTAAGAGCTGGCAGTGTCACTTGTAGAACATACAAGACTCAAAGTCTTGTTTTAGGTTTAAACTGGTATCTGAATGGATGTAACTTGTTTTCTGGGTGCTGTCAGTGGAAAATCAGTTTCTGCTCATGTCACCAAGAATATATGCTATGGTTCTTCTTCATACCTCTGTCACCAAGAATATATGCTATGGTTCTTCTTCATACCTCTGTCAACAAGAATATATGCTATGGTTCTTCTTCATACCTCTGTCAACAAGAATATATGCTATGGTTCTTCTTCATACCTCTGTCAACAATAATATATGCTATGGTTCTTCTTTATACCTCTGTCAACATCACTGATCAGCATACTTCAGGAACACAGCATTGTCCACATTAGGTACAGTACTCAGGCTGAATGAAACAGTGGTCATTGAACCACAGCTCACTACTAGTGTCAGGGTTAGCAAACCACAGCTCACTACTAGTGTCAGGGTTAGCAAACCACAGCTCACTACTAGTGCCATGGTTAGCAAACCACAGCTCACTACTAGTGCCATGGTTAGCAAACCACAGCTCACTACTAGTGCCATGGTTAGCAAACCACAGCTCACTACTAGTGTCAGGGTTAGCAAACCACAGCTCACTACTAGTGTCATGGTTAGCAAACCACAGCTCACTACTAGTGTCATGGTTAGCAAACCACAGCTGACCAAGACCCTATTCTATCTCCATATTTTGCCCCTGGCAACAAACAATAGTCTACTTGAGTGACTGGGATCAGAACAGAAAGGAAAGGCAAAAAAGACATCTTGGACTGAAAGGTGAAGATATCACATCTGCCTAGCTGCAAATGTAATGAATGCCCCTTTGAGGGCAAACCAGAAGATCATCAGCATTCTCTTCCACATTACTATGCTGTTCTTCATTCTCTTCCATATTACTATGCTGTACTTCATTCTCTTCCATATTACTATGCTGTACTTCATTCTCTTCCACATTACTATGCTGTACTTCATTCTCTTCCACATTACTATGCTGTACTTCATTCTCTTCCATATTACTATGCTGTACTTCATTCTCTTCCACATTACTATGCTGTACTTCATTCTCTTCCATATTACTATGCTGTACTTCATTCTCTTCCATATTACTATGCTGTACTTCATTCTCTTCCACATTACTATGCTGTACTTCATTCTCTTCCATATTACTATGCTGTACTTCATTCTCTTCCACATTACTATGCTGTACTTCATTCTCTTCCACATTACTATGCTGTACTTCATTCTCTTCCACATTACTATGCTGTACTTCATTCTCTTCCACATTGTAAAGTGATGTGGATGTGCCATCCTATCAAAACTGACTGAACAAAAATCTCATTATGCCATGTTGTGCAAGGTAAATATCTTGACAGGGAATGTTGTGGTCACGGCTTGCCAGAGCTATCATCTCATTCCAACATTCAGTCTTATATACATAACACAATATGTACAACATTCCATCTGATGGACAGAACAGAATATGTACAACATTCCATCTGATGGACAGAACAGAATATGTACAACATTCCATCTGACAGACATAACAGATTATGTATAACAGAAATTATGAAAACAAGTACAGCCACATAAGTATTCATGTATTTTGACATCAATGATACAACAAGCTGAAGGATATCATAGATGAATAATTATATCTTTAAAAAAAAAAAAAGTAGCTGCAGTTATATTTAGACATCAAAGATAATTTACTTATGTGTGCGATACAGGAAAATTCTCAAATCTAAAAGCTTCAATGCTCTTTGGAAACTAATCAAGTATTTCTAACTTGTTCTGTGTGTAGAAAAATACAATACTGTGTATATATAATAAAATGATCTTTGTTATAATAATAGAGCTAGAAGTGCAGCAATTTTACAAAGAGTAAAAATATAAATGAGAATTTAGTTTTCTCTCTCCATGTTTTGTAATAAAAGAACCTTCAGCCAAGAGTACATACTGCAGAACATCTTCTTGTCATAAATAATCATGCTTAACTTCATCCTCTGTAGCAACCACCCTACGGTTGAAATGTTGGGTAAGGACGCGCAGACTGACCGTGCTCAAATCTCTTTTTAAGTGTCCTGAAAATCTGTCCTGACAACACTGACCGGCAGTATAAAACCTGTGAGGTTCAGCCATTACTTTTGTGACATAGCACACTAGAAAAGCTGGCATGCAGCACACAGAAAGGTGATAGTTAAACAATAAAATCTTCTTGCATCTTACATCCTTCTCGTGCCACTAAATGTCACATAGGGCCCGCATGGTACTTCGCTAAAATTTCCCGTCTTCTGTGAGTTTTTCAGTCTCATCAAGGGATATTATGCCCACTGAACTGGCCTCTCTTAACAATGTCATCTTTTAGAGTTTCACACAGTCAACCTCTTTTTCTTCTGCCTGTTGCGTTCCACTTGATAGTTTAACAATAAAATCTAACGTGAGGAAAAACTGAAAAGTTGGCTGTTACCGTGTAGCAAGTGATCTTCCCTGTCATTCACCCCTTGCCGTGCTTGTTAAGTCTGTTTAGACAAAAACTAGCACAGAAACCAATGTCAGCAAACCACTATCATTACCCAGAAAGCATGGGTCTCAAGTGTATGACAGGTCAGAATCACCTTAGTCTAAAATATTCAGTTATTTCTGGCACTGCTGCTAGAGTGAGTGAAGCAAGAAAAATGTGTGCCATGATACAGCTTCTATCTCTACTTTACTGACCAAACTAATACTACATTATGAGAACACATGAACTGAAACCTTGGCTATATGTTGCTGATATCTAAATGTTGTGTTCAGTCAAGCAACTATCTTTATCTGTCATCCCATCAATACATACAGGAACATATTCATCAAGAAAAAACTTGTGTTTGTGAGAACAAAAAAACATTAAACCACTATGACTTGACAAAATCATGAAAATGTACATTAATATTCATCTGAATAAAATAAAACCTTTGCTCTCTGGAGACAAATCCTGAATGTAGCCACTACATCTTTATGTTGCTTGGCAGAGATATCATGTGCAGCCTCATAGTTTAAAGATACACAACGTAACAGTCAGCCAAGCTACACATCACATGCAGAATCAAAAACCAGTAACTGAATATTGTCTGTGTGAAACATTTCACAAGAAGATTTGCATAAGCTCTTGTAAAGATTCACAGCAAAACCAACTTTTTTTTTCTTCCAAAAGTGAAGACTTGCTTTCAAAAAGTGACAAACAGAAAAAAGATGAATTATTTCACATATGACAACCAGTGTAATACACACTGATATCTCTATGTTAATGCCCTTAGGTTTATCTGTTAACAAAAAATAAACATTTTGTTTACTTCTTCTCCTCCTCCTGTATTCTCACAAATATAAACTAAGACCTGGAATAACTTTTCAGAGATCTTCAGTGCTGGTGTGTTTCCCATTATGTTACATGGGTGCCTGACATTCAGCCAGTGGCTGCACTAACTGGGAGACTTAAAACTTATTACAGGAGTCACAGAGTTTTGCTCAAGTACTTCATACAGAACTCATGAACACAACCATCACAATATATAATAAACAAAATAACACAGTCTTACAATGCTACTACACCTCAGATATAACCAAACATGGATATACCATTCTAAACAACACATATGGGAAGCAATCACTGCCAAGTTGTGCTGTATAAAATCTTCACCTATGAATACAATAAAATACAACTTCAGTTAGTTACAAAAGACCATCATCTATACTCCAGCACACCCATGGATGCTCCAATATCCTCCAGCATACAGTAACTGTTGATTGACCATCTTTGATAAAAATTAGATTCTTTTAAAAAAAAAAGAAAAAAACAGTGGGCAGTTCTAGACAATCACAACAAGCTGCACTGCTGACCTCCATGCAGCAAATATTCAGGTGACACCGCTGGTCTGTCGGGCTCCTGCAGCCTGTTGGTGATGGGCATGTACTACCTGCCAGCAGGTGAATGCTATCACCCCTGAGACATAACAATTTGCAGGATTCATATGGCACAATGTAGCAACTGATGCTGAAAACAGGCTGGACAATGCTGCTTTAAAATAAAACAAATGGTTTCTTGAATATAGAAGAACGATAAAATTTCAGTTCTGCAATGCTCTCCAGTATGTCATCCATAGCTCTGTTGGAAAAAGAAAAGAAAGCTTCAAACAATCTCTGAATTGTTCACATACACAAGTGAAGAAACACTATAAGTGGGAAAGAAATGTGTCAGCTACCTGTGCTCTGTTTATGGGAGAGACAAAGGCCCCAGGCTGACAAACAATCTTCAATGCTCAGACAAAATGTAACATCTAAGTGGGGTAACAATGAGAAATACACAGGAGTAGCTCCAACAACTGACAGTACTTTACAAGTGAGAGAGAAAAAAATAACTGCTGTGTTCCTAGTATTCTCTTACTATTTCTTTCTCTCACATGTAAAACATCAGTTTTTGAGGCTAAAACTATCCTGTTCCAATGTAAGTGGTACTCAGATCACATGAAACAACTATGTGAAATATTCTTGCTAACAAAGATCTAAAGTGTACATATAATAACGGAACTACAATGCACACGTGGCTATGTTGTAAAATGTTTTTGATGTGTATTATTATAATCAATTTATAAAGACAGTCTCATCTTTGCTCATGGCACCAGATGCTGGATGCTGAGAAAGAGCACATGCTACTGCTGGCCCCCAGGAACTGCTTCGTTACACTTGGGACATGCTCAAACAACATCTGAATGTCCTTAGTGTTTTTCCTGATATAATTCCAATGTGTTGGTCATAGGTTGCTCGTCTTCTGGCACACAACACGGATATACTTCCACTTCCTCTTATCACGTGTAAGGCCCTAAGGTGTGCATGGCATAAACTTTTCAGGAAGGTCTTTTGAGCTGAATATCTGATTTGCTGTTTGAGAGATTGATATATATCTTGTCTGTCCAATTTGATGTTTCCGTGTGGGTAGGGCCATGCTGCTAGTTGGCCAGCCTTTTTGTTGCCAGCAAGTCTTGAGTACCCTGGGACAGTATGGCCATGTGGTGCTTTGGACATGAAATTTGTCAGACTACTTGCATCTTGCAGTGCATTGCTGTTTTTCTAATATAGAGTCTGTGATAACTGTAGTTTGTTGTACTTCTTGGGGCATCAGCAATTTCATTGCCCGTGTGACAGCTTCAGTTTCTGTCTTCATGCTGGAGCAGGTGGTGTTGTGAGCTCCAGACATGACCTTGTGCATTTTACCTTTGGAATATGCTGCAAAACCCCAACAGCTTTTTCATCTCCATGTAGACAATGTCTTCAGGGCTGGAAATTTTCTTCATTAATTTCATCTTGTGTTTTTCCTGCAGGCCAGTTCCGGCATTCCCTGGTCAATGTAATGTGTACTTTGGTTAGATTTTGGTACAATAAACTGTTGCATTGAATCCAATCAGGGTCTGGTGATATATGCTGAGGGTCAATTACTGTCTGTAATGAATCTTTCGCACCTACCATCCATGATTTCCCTCTCTTTAATCTGGTACCTTTCCTAACGTGTAAATATTTATGGAGTGGATGGATTTTGTCATTACTACTCTTAAGATATTCCTTAACTTGTGCACACTTTTGGTGGGTACTGAAACATAAATGTTGTATCTTTAAACAGATAACCTGTAGTAGTGGAGTTTATCATGAAGTCTAGCTTGGCAGCTCATCAGGTAGACACTAGCTCACAGCCTTCATAAGCTACATAAATAAAGGCCACAAAGACTGACTACTCCAGCTTACTGTGCTCATGATACTGGATCTATCAACTACTATTTTCACTTAGATGGGCTTGTTTAGTCTAGTCCTGCTACAGCTTTAACCTGGCTGTCAAGATTTAATGGCTTCAGCTACACACAACTCAAATAACAACTACAGGGACAACATAACAAACCTACCAATCAATGGATGGCTGTTGTAAAATAATTATTTTACATAAGCATTTAAACTGCACTCCTAACACATGTACATATGATATGAATTAAACAAGTGTTATACACTTGGTAGCTGTGACAAAATGTCAGCTGACAAACACAAAGACTTAATGCTCTAGAAAAATGATATCGAACTTTGAAAAAAAAAAAAAACTTACCTGTGATTCTCCTTCTTAACAGGTGCAACTTTAAAATCCTCAGGAAACCAACGCCTGAAAAGTGAAAGTTGTTCAAGTATGTCCCTGTTACCTTTATATATTGCTAACTTGCTCACAGTTACAGTTTAAACAGATCCCATATTTTGACTGACAAAAACAAAATTTTCTCACTTCATAGTTCCAGATATAGTGAAATATATATTTTTAATACTTTTCCTACAGCAGTGTTTCTCACTGTCCCAAGCCAAAACTCTTTCTTTTCAACTCAGGTTGCCCTAGAATCCTCCCGTTTATTAAAGCGCCATTCACAAAGAATTTTCACGCTTATATCCAGTCTCTGCCGCGTGAGTCACTTGACCATTGAGAATCTGTCCTTCAGTTTCCATAACTAGGATTTTCTGAGCATTTTGTAGAAAATACTGCTGGGTTAATAAGACAGCCCTGTAGCAAGCAAAAGCTGACTGTTGGTGGAAACTGCCATGTGCCGGTTTGCTGAGCTAATTCTCCCTACATTTGACAGACATAATCAAAGACATATTTTTATATAGAAAATATAGAAGCAAACCATACTTGTGTTAGAAGATCCTGTCATCTCATGCACATCTCTTCTAGCCCTAATCTCACCCATAAATGACTCAATACTCATGTAGACACTCTCCATATGGTACAGTCTTTTGCCAGTAACACCCAGACCTCATCTTTCATGGGTGCTTTATACAAAAGCCATGTAGGCCTTCATGCCTCATCTACGAGGTTTGGTCATTCTCATGTGAATTTCTCATCTTACCTGCACAACTCCTTGACCGTGCTAACATCAACGACTCGATGGTGCAGATGTCTGGCAAACTCTGGCATGTGCCTCTCAATAAAACTCCTGTCCATTCCGATTGTGTTTCCTGCCAAAGGACATCTCCCTGTGGGCGTGTGCTGTCTGACAAACTCCAGAGCCATCTGCTCAGCCTGAACAAGACTGACTTTGCTCTGCCTCACTGCTTCTGCTAGGCCTGACTGTAAGAAGAGATATTTACTCGTATCAATGTTTCCATGTTACTATATCGGCCTGACTGTGAGATGAGATATTTACTCGTATCAATGTTTCCATGTTACTACATCAAATGTCTCACAGTCCAGCTGGTGGAGAAATTTAAAATTAAATTCTCCTCTGATCACTACATTATACACAGAATGGTAAAACTGAAATAGAAGTGTTTTTTTCTAAACTTTAGTCAATGTCAGCTCAACAATGTTTAAGGTATGATCAGTGCTTGCACGCTGCCACCATTTCCTCATTATACAAATATTTATTCCACTGACAGAACTTACTCCTAGACAGATCCACTGACAGAACTTACTCCACTCCTAGACAGATCCACTGACAGAACTTACTCCAAGACAGATCCACTGACAAAACTTACTCCCAGACAGATCCACTGACAAAACTTACTCCTAGAACTTACTCCAAGACAGATCCACTGACAAAACTTACTCCTAGAACTTACTCCAAGACAGATCCACTGACAAAACTTACTCCTAGAACTTACTCCCAGACAGATCCACTGACAGAACTTACTCCCAGACAGATCCACTGACAAAACTTACTCCTAGAACTTACTCCAAGACAGATCCACTGACAAAACTTACTCCTAGAACTTACTCCAAGAAAAGATCCACTGACAAAACTTACTCCTAGAACTTACTCCCAGACAGATCCACTGACAGAACTTACTCCCAGACAGATCCACTGACAAAACTTACTCCTAGAACTTACTCCAAGGCAGATCCACTGACAGAACTTACTCCCAGACAGATCCACTGACAGAATTTACTCCCAGACAGATCCACTGACAGAACTTACTCCCAGACAAATCCAATGATTTTACTCTTGAACAGCTGTAGTGAGCCTAGCTACTCTTGCCTTCTATGATGATCACACATGCTACCACCCACTGCTCTCTTCGGTATTTAATATTTCTCTTCTTGCACTTATTAAACCACTAATCTTAAACATCAACACTTGAGCTTCTATTAAACCACTATTCTTAATCATCAACACTTGAGCTTCTATTAAACCACTATTCTTAATCATCAACACTTGAGCTTCTATTAAACCACTATTCTTAATCATCAACACTTGAGCTTCTATTAAACCACTATTCTTAAACATCAACACTTGAGCTTCTATTAAACCACTATTCTTAAACATCAACACTTGAGCTTCTATTAAACCACTATTTTTAAACATCAACACTTGAGCTTCTATTAAACCACTATTCTTAAACATCAACACTTGAGCTTCTATTAAACCACTATTCTTAAACATCAACACTTGAGCTTCTATTAAACCACTATTCTTAATCATCAACACTGGAGCTTCTCAATCATCAACACTAAACTCAAAAACTGATAAAAAAAAAACTCTTACCTTCCCATGTTGCTGCTTACACCATTCCCCCATGTTCTCAAGAACCTCATCACTCTCATGAATTATTATATTAGGGCCCTGAGAAACAAACAATAAAAAAAATCTGAACTGAATTATTTGCCATGACTTTGAACTTTCAAGCTTACATGCCTCAGCACTGCAACATACTGAACATAGTTACCTCCTGCAGCACAGCGCAAGTGAACCTTCAAATATGCAGTTACTTCGTATAACAACTGTACTACATATCTTCAAGTTCAAACCTAATTCATCCTTGATGTTTTGGTACATTTCTCAGAAACCATACCTTAGACATTTAACATAAATTTTAGCTGTATATTTACACAGAAACATAAAGAATAATAAAATACATTCATTTATTCATTTGCATGTCCCTTGCGGAACTTTGCCTCCCTAACAGCACTCCTGTAGGCCTCTCGGTTGTGAGTAAGATGGCCTGCTGCTGATGCATCCATTTACAGATCATCAATGATGTCTTGAAGCCATCTTCGCCTTGGTCTTCCTCTCTTTCTTTTTCCCATTATGTACCCTTCCAAGACAGTTTTCTCTAGATTATCATTGTTATAAAACACAAGAAAGCTAAATGAAAAAATCAAATTATCTACAAAATGTGTGGGAAAACAAGACTTCTATGAAAATATCCATCAAGTGTTATTTAAGCAATATTGCCTTAATTTACGGGTTTAGCTAATTGTGTTATGTGAGGTTCAGCAAACCAACGTGATGCTTTACACTGAGCTATGATTTCTCAAATTTTGACAGAATTAGTTGTATCATAACACCATAAGAAATAAAATCTTGTTGGCAGAGATGCAGATGAAGCCACTGACAGTAATTATTGAGGAAAGACGCTGGCGATGGTTGGGACATGTGCTCCGAATGACTGATAACTCACTACCAAAATAGCACTAAGATGGACACCACAGGGGAACAGAAGTAAGGGTAGACCAAAAGAGACATGGAGAAGAACAACAGAGAGGATGTTGAGCAATAGAGGGCTCACCTGGGCAAGAGCAGAAAAAAAAGCGAAGAACAGGCATTTGTGGAAAACCCTTGCGGAAGCCCCATGTGCCCTGGGCACTTAAGGTTCAGAGAGAGAGAGAGAGTTGTATCATATGCTCACTTACTTCCAGTGCCTTGGCTGATGTTTGAATGTCACCAGTGTAGGTGTATTTCGGACGTAGGCGGCCTCTAGAGCAGAGGTGCCGTGGTATAGCTCTCGTAGCGATACTACTGGACATACCAGGTTAAACTTCACTTTCCACCACCTTTTCCCATCGGCGCCGCACAGCAACCTTTATTTCCGCATTTACTTCCTTAACCGGGAGGAGCTTCACTCCACGCGCGGCATTTGAAAAGTTAAGCCAGCAGTGACTTAAACTCTGGGACAAGCTGGTTCATGCATTTCACCCGATATGACTGCACTCAGGACGTGGCTGACCTCCAGACCAGAGGTGCCGTGATTTGACTGTTTGCTTCGCTTTATTCTTTCAACCACCTTTTTCGCAGTGATGCTGCGCGGCAACCTCATCTGCAAATTTCTTCATTGGCCGGGAAGAGCACCACTCCACGCACGGCAGCTGAAGATCTCGCCAACAGCGGCAGATGAGCTACCAAACGTGACACTCATCTACCCTAAGTAACTGGTTTTCAGGCGCCAGATATTCGCCCTCGCCCCTTCTCCTGTCAGTTTAAAACAGTTCTGCCACGGGAAGGCCAGGAGCTGGACTTGACTGCCAGAGGCTGTTTGTGGCGCGTTTGCAGTCCTTAGAACCATAAAGAATAATAAAATACATTCATTTATTCATTTGCATGTCCCTTGCGGAACTTTGCCTCCCTAACAGCACTCCTGTAGGCCTCTCGGTTGTGAGTAAGATGGCCTGCTGCTGATGCATCCATTTACAGATCATCAATGATGTCTTGAAGCCATCTTCGCCTTGGTCTTCCTCTCTTTCTTTTTCCCATTATGTACCCTTCCAAGACAGTTTTCTCTAGATTATCATTGTTATAAAACACAAGAAAGCTAAATGAAAAAATCAAATTATCTACAAAATGTGTGGGAAAACAAGACTTCTATGAAAATATCCATCAAGTGTTATTTAAGCAATATTGCCTTAATTTACGGGTTTAGCTAATTGTGTTATGTGAGGTTCAGCAAACCAACGTGATGCTTTACACTGAGCTATGATTTCTCAAATTTTGACAGAATTAGTTGTATCATAACACCATAAGAAATAAAATCTTGTTGGCAGAGATGCAGATGAAGCCACTGACAGTAATTATTGAGGAAAGACGCTGGCGATGGTTGGGACATGTGCTCCGAATGACTGATAACTCACTACCAAAAACAGCACTAAGATGGACACCACAGGGGAACAGAAGTAAGGGTAGACCAAAAGAGACATGGAGAAGAACAACAGAGAGGATGTTGAGCAATAGAGGGCTCACCTGGGCAAGAGCAGAAAAAAAAGCGAAGAACAGGCATTTGTGGAAAACCCTTGCGGAAGCCCCATGTGCCCTGGGCACTTAAGGTTCAGAGAGAGAGAGAGAGTTGTATCATATGCTCACTTACTTCCAGTGCCTTGGCTGATGTTTGAATGTCACCATAACAATTATGTCCCCCGTTCAATGTAAATGTTTCATCTTAACGTATTCCACTGACAAATTTTTTAGCCACGGTAACTTGGTCACATATAAGCAACCAAGATTATGGAAATCATATCAGGGCACAAAAGTACAATCCCAACTTCTTATCTGCAGATGATAATCTTTTGAGCATCTTTCTTTCTCACTAAAAAAAACTTTGTTGCATAAATGGCATAACTATTTTAAAATTTATGGGGAACATATGTTGGAATGGTATAACTGTTTGTGACAGTACAAACCAAAACATGCTGATCAACAACGACAAATATCAAGACTTACTTGTGTAAACATCTCATCTTACATCTACAGCACATAGTATACACACCTCAGCCACAATCTGTAGGTCAGGCTCTGTGATTAAGATAGCTATCTCAAGAATCCTATCTCTGACAAAATCTAATCCTGTCATCTGAAAGACAAGCCATACATTTTCTCACACATAAAACTGTGTAATGACACAATGTGAATAATAATGGAATAACATCAGTTAATATTCTGAATTTTTTTTTGTAATATATCACTGAGACAGGGTAAGAACCATCATTACTGAGATATGGAAAATATCTTTCTGAACTGTGAGACACAGCAACACAATAACAGCAGTACTCTCATCAGTAGAGGACGCTTTCAAAAGAGTTTTAAATGTCAGGTAGAACATACATACGGAACCATTCTAAAGCAGGTGCAGAAATTCAAATACCTTGGAGCAGTAATAACTTCAGATGGGAAATGCAGAACAGAAATTAGGAACAGAATAGGCCAAGCAAAGACTGCATTTCAGAGAATGAGAAACATATTAGCTAACACATCTTTATCAATGAATGTTAGAAAACGAGGCCTAAAATGCTATATTGAACCTATCTTGTTATATGGAAGTGAATCATGGACAATAGGCAAGTCTGCACAAAAATCATTGGAAGCAGCAGAAATGTGGTTTATTAGAAGAATGTTGCGAATCCCCTGGACAGCAAAAATAACTAATGAAGAATGTATGAGAAGACCTGGAGAGACAAAAAACCTTGTCAGAAAGATAAGAGAGAGACAATGTACTTTCATAGGACATGCAATGAGAAGAGGGGGCATTGAAAATATTATAACAACAGGAAAAATAGAAGGAAGAAGATCAAGAGGAAGACCAAGAGAAATGATACTGGACAGTCTGACGGGATGGTGTGAGTGGAGATCACCAACTGAACTGATGGCCTGCATGAAGGATCGGGTACTCTGGAGAAGCATAATAGCCAACGCCAGTCGGCACGGCACCTGATGATGATGAGAACATACCTTAAGCTATTGTTATTTATTGGACACAAAATGTATTAATCACAAAATACAGTAAATCTTTGTCATTAAATTACAGCATCTTACATCCTTCCCATGCTGTTAAATGTCACATAGTTGTTTGCCAAGTTTTCCTGTTCTCAGCGAGTCTTTCAACTGCATCAAGGGATATTATGCCCACTAAACTGGCTTCTCTTAACAATGTCCTCTTTAGAGGAGATAAAAGTATAAACTCAGATGATTGCTATGTAAAAAAATATGAATGGAAAAAAAAAAAGAATCAAATAAGATAAAATGAATGGAGCACTTAGCTGTAGCTTGTAAGAGGCTGTGTTCAGAAATGTGCATGGTGAAGTGAAGAGAATGTTTAAATTAAGACTTGTAGTGTGTGGTAGGTGGGTCGTAAATAAGGATGGGGGGAGGGGGCCCATGGAGAGACAAGAGAGTGATACAATGATAAGCCGGCTGAATTTAACTTCTCTCTCTATTTCTTCGTCCTGTGTGTTTTTGAATGATTAAGGTTCATGCTGAAACACCACAACTGTGTGCTCATTAATTAATAAAGCTGTTCCTACATTTTTCCTAGTTTATACATTTTGTTATCACAGCTTTAGTGCAGTGGTTTTGTGTACAGTTATATACTTGTACACTAATTATTCATGTAACACTCGAGAATGACCGATTATCAATTCACGTTGCCAGCTTAACATCACCCACATCTTGATAAAGAAGATGAACAATGACTGAAAGAAGCCAGTTTTTTTATCACATTCTTGTGAAACAGAGGGCATGGTCTTTCATTCCCACCACCTGAGTTTTGATGCCCACATGTTCAAAAGGTTGATGCAGCACATACACAGTGATCAAACAGCCGGCCCCTTCTCTGATGAGTTGCGAACCTGATAATGCTTTGTGAGATATTTACAGCTTGGACTCTCCCAGTTTGTGATACAAAGTGGGGTCTTTAACTCCTCTGGGTGCAAAAATACTGTGACATTAACTAATTTGTGTCAATATTATTTGATATATACTGTGATATTAACTGGATAGAGCCCATTAATTGCTTATGATAGTTGGTCAGGGATACATATTTCTATGACAATATATGTGTTGTGACATAAAGCAATGTGATATTAAGTGGGTTCGATTGTATAAGGTAAAGTGTCTTGCCCATGTTTCACTTCCTCCAGACAGTAGTGAAAGTGTTGTGTCCATGTTGTACTAATTCCCCTTTGAAAAGTTCATAAAAAATGACCATGATAGTTGGATGGTTCAAATATCAAGGCTGGCAAACTAGAACTAATAAAGACCTTACCCTATCTTTCTCTAGCTGCCCTTTGAAATGGACCGTTCTACTCCTACGGTAGTAGAGTTTGCCAAGGCTGATTTCTGCATTTGCTCTCGGACTGTGTGCCTTTACTGTAACCCATTCCCTGCGTCTTTTCTCAAACTTTAAGCACCCTTACTGTAACCCATTCCCTGCATCTTTTCTCAAACTTTAAACACCCTTACTGTAACCCATTCCCTGCGTTTACTCTCAAACTTTAAACACCTTTACTGTAACCCATTCCCTGCGTTTACTCTCAAACTTTAAACACCTTTACTGTAACCCATTCCCTGCATTTACTCTCAAACTTTAAGCACCCTTACTGTAACCCATTCCCTGCGTCTTTTCTCGAACTTTAAGCACCCTTACTGTAACCCATTCCCTGCGTCTTTTCTCAAACTTTAAGCACCCTTACTGTAACCCATTCCCTGCGTTTACTCTCGAACTTTAAACACCCTTACTGTAACCCATTCCCTGCATTTACTCTCAAACTTTAAGCACCCTTACTGTAACCCATTCCCTGCGTTTACTCTCAAACTTTAAACACCCTTACTGTAACCCATTCCCTGCATTTACTCTCAAACTTTAAGCACCCTTACTGTAACCCATTCCCTGCGTTTACTCTCAAACTTTAAACACCCTTACTGTAACCCATTCCCTGCGTTTACTCTCAAACTTTAAACACCCTTACTGTAACCCATTCCCTGCATTTACTCTCAAACTTTAAGCACCCTTACTGTAACCCATTCCCTGCGTTTACTCTCAAACTTTAAACACCCTTACTGTAACCCAATCCCTGCGTTTACTCTCAAATTTTAAACACCCTTACTGTAACCCATTCCCTGCATTTACTCTCAAACTTTAAGCACCCTTACTGTAACCCATTCCCTGCATTTACTCTCAAACTTTAAGCACCCTTACTGTAACCCATTCCCTGCATTTACTCTCAAACTTTAAACACCCTTACTGTAACCCAATCCCTGCGGTGCCTGTACTTAAGACCGCTACTGTGTCTGATGTAGAAAGCACAAATCTGTGGCTCTATAACCATTCATTCAGTTTACAACATAACACTGTTACTGATAACATTTTTGCAAAGAGTATAATATCCCGCAAATGTGTACACTTACCTCCAGATCGACCCATATCAGGCGATCAGAGCTGAAATTGTGCACTTCATGAGATATTTCTGCTGACCTTGCTCTAATTTTAAACTTCTTGCCGGGGGTGTCTGCGTGGTTTATGGTATTCCCATTTGAAGTTGCCGTAGACATTGCCGCCATCCGCTGATTCTTACTAATATGAACAAAGTTCTCCAAACCTCGTCCGTAGATTAACCTTTTGTAAAACTCGTTACAGGAGTCTGGCAGAGTCTGATTGACGCAGAAACAAAAAGACGATGACCAAGCCCGGCCCCACACTGTATGTAGCAAACGCGACATATTCGTTTCCGGTTTTGTGGTTAAATATGGCGTCCTTCGTTCACAAATACATTCGAAGTTTTTGTTGGCATTTGTTTCAGCCCTTATATCACAAAGTAATGACCATAAAACGTACACATGATGAAGAATACAAAGTACTGCTTTTAGGTTGCAATCATTGCTCCCAAAACGTATGTAAGACACAAGTAAAAATAAAACTAGACTAAGCAACATTCTTTTGTCTTGTTTATTTCATCTGTCCTTTAGCTGAGTGGGTAGGCACTCGGCTGACTAATCCGGCGGTAATCTCTTACCTCCGGTCGTCTTGACTTGTCTTGCCACTGGTACATGATAAGATTAGGACGAGAGAGTGAGGCTGATGAATTTGCGCAACTCTCCCTCACTATAAACCAAATACAGCGCTAGTCATAGTATTCATCTATAGGCATGAGAAAAAAAGAAGTCATTTAAAATATTATTAGCTTGTACAAGAACAAGGGCAATCGCCACCATTGTGACAATCACAGAGGAATTTCACTTTTATCAGTCGCTGGCAAAGTACTGGCTCGCGTCCTGCTAAGCCGACACAATAAATATCTTGAGGATAATTTGCTTCCTGAGAGTCAGTGTGGGTTTTCGAGCAGGAAGAGGAACAATTGACATGATCTTTGCTATCCGTCAACTGCATGAAAGGCGGCAGAAGCAGCACAATGACCTATTAACCGTTTTTGTAGACTTAACCAAAGCCTTTGATACTGTCAGTAGGGGCGGTCTTTGGTTAATAATGGTAAAATTTGGATGCCCAGCCAGGTTCATAGAAATACTTCGTCAATTTCATGAGGGCATGAAGGTTTGTGTTCTCGATGATGGTAAGGTCTCCGAATCCTTTTCTGTTACCTGTGGGGTAAAGCAGGGATGTGTCCTTGCATCTACACTGGGGTAAAGCAGGGATGTGTCATTGCACCTACACTGGGATAAAGCAGGGATGTGTCATTGCACCTACACTGGGGTAAAGCAGGGATGTGTCATTGCACCTACACTGGGGTAAAGCAGGGATGTGTCATTGCACCTACACTGGGGTAAAGCAGGGACGTGTCCTTGCACCTACACTCGTCAGCACAGTGTTCTCGGCCGTGCTCGTGTAGTACACGAATAATTAATGTATAAGTTTATAAAAATTCTAAACAGAAGCTCAAACGAAAACTGCATTCTGTTAATTTATAGAACAGACGGAAAGCTCTTCAGTTTAATGCGATTAAAAGCAGCCTCAAAAGTTAGGAATGCGAAAATCAAAGTCTTTCTGTTTGCCGATGATTATGCACTAAATGCTAATTCAACATCTAGTATGCAAACAATTACTGACAACTTCTCGGAGGCATGTGACAACTTTGACCTTACGATCAACATCGAAAAAACAGAACTTCTATATCAACCCGCCCCCAACAAAGAATATACTGATCAGGAAATCGTGATAAAGGGACAAAAGCTACTATCCGTAGAAAAGTTCACTTATCGTGGCAGTACCCTTTCTAGGGCAGTCAGTCTTGATGCTGAAATCAGCAACAAAATAGCTAAAGCCAGCGCAGCATTTGGGAGGCTAGGAATATATGTATGGGAAAGAAGACTCAGCGTTACCACCAAGTTAAAGGTCTATAAAGCTGTCGTTCTGACCACACTAATGTATGCAGGCACCAAGTTAAAGGTCTATAAAGCTGTCGTTCTGACCACTCTAATGTATGCAGCCACCAAGTTAAAAGTCTATAAAGCTGTCGTTCTGACCACTCTAATGTATGCAGCCACCAAGTTAAAAGTCTACAAAGCTGTCGTTATGACCACGCTAATGTATGCAGCCACCAAGTTAAAAGTCTATAAAGCTGTCGTTCTGACCACTCTAATGTATGCAGCCACCAAGTTAAAAGTCTATAAAGCTGTCGTTCTGACCACTCTAATGTATGCAGCCACCAAGTTAAAAGTCTATAAAGCTGTCGTTCTGACCACTCTAATGTATGCAGCCACCAAGTTAAAAGTCTATAAAGCTGTCGTTCTGACCACTCTAATGTATGCAGCCACCAAGTTAAAAGTCTATAAAGCTGTCGTTCTGACCACGCTAATGTATGCAGCCACCAAATTAAAAGTCTATAAAGCTGTCGTTCTGACCACGCTAATGTATGCAGCCACCAAGTTAAAAGTCTATAAAGCTGTCGTTCTGACCACGCTAATGTATGCAGCCACCAAGTTAAAAGTCTATAAAGCTGTCGTTCTGACCACGCTAATGTATGCAGCCACCAAGTTAAAGTTCTATAAAGCTGTCGTTCTGACCACTCTAATGTATGCAGCCACCAAGTTAAAAGTCTATAAAGCTGTCGTTCTGACCACTCTAATGTATGCAGCCACCAAGTTAAAGGTCTATAAAGCTGTCGTTCTGACCACGCTAATGTATGCAGCCACCAAGTTAAAGGTCTATAAAGCTGTCGTTCTGACCACGCTAATGTATGCAGCCACCAAGTTAAAGGTCTATAAAGCTGTCGTTCTGACCACGCTAATGTATGCAGCCACCAAGTTAAAGGTCTATAAAGCTGTCTTTCTGACCGCACTGATGTATGCAGCCACCAAGTTAAAGGTCTATAAAGCTGTCGTTCTGACCACTAATGTATGCAGCCACCAAGTTAAAGTTCTATAAAGCTGTCATTCTGACCACACTAATGTATGCAGCCACTAAGTTAAAGGTCTATAAAGCTGTAGTCTGACCACACTAATGTATGCAGCAGAAACATGGACAGTCTACACTAGACATACAAGACAACTAAATCACTTTCATCTAGGCTGTCCTAGAAAAATACTGAACATCAAATGACAGCAAATGATACCTGATACTAAAGTCCTCACAAGAGCTAATATTCCAAACATCTACACAATGCTTCAAAAGGCGCAAATTTGACGGACAGGGCACGTAGTCAGAATGAGTAACACTCGACTGCCCAAACAACTCCTTTATGGGGAACTACTGAACGGAAAATGGAAAGCTGAAAGGCACAAAAAAAAAAGCGTTACAAGGATACGCTCAAAACCTCACTCAAAGCTTTCGGGTTAGACATAAACTCTTGGGAGGCCATAGCACAAGTCCAGCCCATCATGGAGGGCTTTAACCATCCTGGGTGCTCAGAGAGCAGAGCGCTCAAGAATTGAAAGTGCTCAGCACAAACGCGCAATGAGAAAAGCCAAGGCAGCACAAGCACCCACAACTGAATCTAGACATATATGTTTCGTGTGTGGCAAAACTTTTAGAGCTCGTATAGGGCTAGTTGGTCACGCACGGACACACCTCTCCTTGCTTTGACTAAGATGAATCTGTGGTCATCATCGAAGACGATGGACGAACAACAACAATCCAGTGGTACCGGGTTCAGTCCCAGCAGTGGGATTTTTTTTTTCTGGTACACACCAAAAACAGGCCCCGGGGTTCACCCGGCCTCTAAAAATGGGTACCAGAGAAATCTGGGAAGGTAAAGCGAGCAGGAATGATACTGACCACATCACACTTTCATGTGCCAAAGGTCATGGAAAAATACGGGCCTAACACCTATTCCCCAAAAGCACCTTAATTAATGGCATGAAAACGGGAATTTTACCTTTACCCTTTTTTTAACCTGATTAAAAAAATAACAGCTATAAAACTCCACTTAATTACAAGAAGGCGTTGTAGTACTTTTTCGCCATTTGGGACATAATATTATGTCAGTTAAAATGTTTTCGGATGATTTATTTATTCTTTTAGTGTTTCCTTTTGTTTACTCATAAGCTTTGTAGTGTTCTTGTGATTACACTAGAAATTAATCCTTCTCGCCTTTTTAACGGCTGTGAGCACTTTAATTTGCTTTTTTTCAGTTTTATATGTTTTATACATTTATTTATATTTTCATAAGCTTTTGGATTCTTAGTTTTGTTTTAGAACTTTAAAAAAGAAGCGTTATCAACGCCATTGTTAGGAGTTTTCTTTACTTTTGACGTGATCATGTAAGATAACGTATAACGTTCTTAGAAAAGGGTTTCTAGATTTTGTTTCTGTTTTTAGCTCTTTAATGGGAAAAAGAAAGAGAAGAAGACCAAAACGAAGATGGCTGCAAGACATCGTTGATGATCTGCAAATGGATGCAGCAGCGGCAGGCCGTCTTGCTCACAACCGAGAGGCCTATAGGAGTGCTGTTAGGAGGCAAAGTTCCACAAGGGACATGCAAATGAATGAATGAAATCTTCTTCTCTTCTTCTTCTTCGTTCGCTTCTACCACCAAGACCGCCCTGTGATCCTACTGAATTTACTCCTGTGGTCCTCGTTAAGTCCCGTGGTCCCCCGTATGGTCCCCGAAAGGACCACACGAGATCCCCGAGAGGACCACAAGAGATTCAGAGTATCGCAGGGCTTGAGCCTGTATTCTTGGTAGGTCTCAGAAGCGGGATTGCGTGACACCGTGGTTTTCGTTGCATCAGTTTAGTCCAGAGTTGGACTTTCTCACTGGAAAACCTCGGCGTGTTTTGAGATACCCGTGTATCACCGCCGGGTGAGAGGTGGTTGCCTATCTAGACTGCCCTGGTCCAGTGTCTCCGACTTCAGCATTTTGTGGTCGTGGCCGCTACCCTTCCTAGTTGTGACCAGGATGGAGCTTTTGTCCAGGAGGACAAGTCCTCGCCACTAGTGACTTCCACCCCTGGGTTGAGCCAGTTTAGGCATATTATCCCAGTATGGGCGTATTTGGGACTTGACCGACCTCTAGAGCAGAGGTACCTCGACATGTCTAGCCATCAAGTTTCACCCCTGATGTGAGCCGGTTTAGCATATTTCACCAGTGTAGGTGTATTTCGGACGTGGCCGGCCTCTAGAGCAGAGGCGCCGTGGTACGTGTAGCTCTCGCAGCGATACTACTGGACATACCGATTAAATTTCACTTTATCTTTTCCTTCACCTTTTCACATCGGCGCCGCACAGCAACCTTTATTTCTTTTCTGCATTTTCTTCCTTGACCGGGAGGAGCTTCACTCCACGCGCAGCATTCGAAGAGTCTCGCCAGCAGTGTCTTAATCTCTTGGTTAAGCCGGTTCATGCATTTCACCCGATATGACTGCACTCAGGACGTGGCCGACCTCCAGACCAGAGGTGCCGTGATTTGACTGTTTGCTTCGCTTTATCCTTTCTACCACCTTTTCCGCAGTGGTGCCGCACGGCAACCCCATTTGCACCTTTCTTCATTGGCCGGGAGGAGCACTGCTCCACGCGCGGCAGTTGAAGAATCTCGCCAGCAGCGGAATGAATTAAATGAATTTTAGCTCTTTCCATATGAAAAGTTTCTCTAACCATTCCTCTCCCCTTCCACTCCCCCCCCCCAACATACACACTTCTCACATTTTCACATACAGACAGACAAATTTTTTCTCTCTCTCTCTCTCTCTCACACACACACACACGCACACACACTCAGTTGACTACGTTTGTCTTTCGGGGGGAGGGGGTCTCATCTTCCTCCCTGTGTTCTTTCTTTTTCCATCCATTACCCAGTGTGAGCCAGCAGGGACTGTTCTATACCACACTCAAGCAAACAAGACAGCAGGAAGTGTTCTATACCACACTCAAGCAAACAAGACAGCATGAAGTGTTCTATACCACACTCAAGCAAACAAGACAGCAGGAAGTGTTGTATACCACACTCAAGCAAACAAGACAGCAGGAAGTGTTCTATACCACACTCAAGGAAGTGTTCTAAACCAAACTCATGCACATAAGACAGCAGGAAGTGTTCTAAATCAAACTCAAGCAAATAAGACAGCAGAAAGTACTCTAAACCAAACTCAAGCAAATAAGACAGCAGGAAGTGTTCTAAACCAAACTCAAGCAAATAAGACAGCAGAAAGTACTCTAAACCAAACTCAAGCAAATAAGACAGCAGGAAGTACTCTAAACCAAACTCAAGCAAATAAGACAGCAGAAAGTACTCTAAACCAAACTCAAGCAAATAAGACAGCAAGAAGTGTTCTGTCACAAACTGAAGCAAACAAGATAGCAAGAAGTGTTCTAGCAGAAACCGACACAAACAAGACAGCAAGAAGTGTTCTGTCACAAACTAAAGCAAACAAGACAACAAGAAGTGATGTCACAAACTAAAGCAAACAAGACAGCAGGAAATACTCTAAACCAAACTGAAGCGATCTGGTGACACTTAACCACTCGAATACTTAATCACAAACACTTATCATACGGACTTTTAATCACTGTCACTTACACAGATACTTAATTAGTGACACTTACAGCTACTTAATCATTGACACTTACATTGACATTTAATCACTGACATTTACATTGACACTTAATCACTGACACTTACACGTACAAGTAATCGCTAACACTTACTAATAGAACACTTAAAGCACCACTAACCCTTACCCTAATCTCTACCCGATTGATTACGTGTCTGTACAAAGTGTACATCATAGAGAAGAAGAATAGACAGTTTTGTCTTCTCATGTGACGAGCCTTTTGATAGTCTCCTGGAGTCCGATATTCAGTCCCCTTGCCAGTATAATCTTCACATCACTCTCTCCCGCAAATACGAAGGTTGATTGAGGTACAAATACTTGAAACACACAGTTGATATTAGGTGCATTTGTAGATCAGGTTAATGTAAGATTAAACACCAAGTTTCAAGAAATTAACTGCAACCAATTTTTTTAATGCTACTGAAGTGGTAAGTGGTGGCAGAAATTGAGAAAATGGATAAAATTTTTAATCGAGCAGTCATTCGCTACCTCTACATCAAGGGCTTATCATCGAAGGAGATCCATGAGGATATGGTAGAGACTCTAGGGGAGAGTGCCTCTTCTTACAGCAGCTCAATTCAAACATGGAAGGGAGAGTCTGGAAGATGATCCCCGTCCAGGAAGACCAAGAACGATAACCACCGATGAAACCACAGGCAGAATCCATGACATGATAATGGAATATCGACTACTAACTGAGCGGTACATTGCTACTGAGTTGGGCATCTCCCAGGAACGTGTTCATGTCATTATTCACAATGATCTTCAAATGACAACGGTCTCTGCTCGATGGGTCCCGAAACTTCTTGGAGCTGATCACAAACGACAGCGTCTCAGCATGTCAAGAGATAGTCTTGGCCATTTTTCTGCAGATCCTGAAAGGTTTCTTCAGCAATTTGTGACTATGGATGAGACTTGGGTTCATAATTTTCAACCAGAAACCAAAGAACAGTCAAAGCAGTGGAAACATCATAGATCCCCACCTTCAGAGAAAGCAAGGATGGTTCTGTCTGCAGGCAACGTGATGGTTTCCATCTTTTGGGATTCAGAATGTGTGCTATTGGTAGACTATCTTCGAAAAGGCAGAACGGTCACCGGGGCCTATTGCGCTAATCTTGTGGAGCAACTGCGGGCCAAATTGAAGGAAAAGTGTCGAGGGAAATTGACGAGAGAAGTCATCTTTCATCAAGACAATGCTCCAGTTCACAAGTCGGCGGTGGCAATGGCTGCCATTCATGAATGCGGCTTCCAGCTTCTTGAACATCCTCCTTATTCCCCAGATTTTGCCCATTCGCACTATTATCTGTTTACCAAACTCAAAAAGGAGCTAAGTGGTCGCAAATTTGCTTCAGATGATGACGTCATTCATGCTGTAGATCACTTTCTACTGGCACAAGATGCTGACTTTTATAAAGCAGAAATCCGTATGCTCCAGGATCGCTGGACTAAGTGCATAAGTTGAGAAATAGCCCAAAAAAGTTGCCCACAAATAATCCGTTGTACCTTATGCCGCGAACTTATCAATCACCCCTGGTACATATACAGTACATAGTAATCTAAGCGTTCTAACTCAACACTAAGAAACGGGCCAAAGTACCACAGTCAAGATTTACCACAGAAAACCATTTTCTTAACAAAATAATAAGGCTGCAAAACCGTATAAAACTTGTTTTTAGAACGTGACCTGTGCTATTGTGTTTTAATATGTTCTTTTGAAGAAAGAAAGAAAGAAAGAAAGAAAGAAAAAAAAACAAAGATGCTACATCTTCTCTGTGTTGTCAGTCGTTAAACAGAACAAGCAGATCATGCTGAAAGCCTTCTCAAAGTAAACGATCGTTGTTCTTGCTGAATAGCAGATGTCCAAACACGTTACCACTGTCTATGTATGAAGTTAAAATCAGCATCCATGAAGATAGGTACATTGACCAAGGGAGCACAAAAACCGCTGATGAAAACATCGTCCAGCCTCAATCGCTTGACCCTGAGAGCAGCCTGAAAGAGCAGTCTGGCAGTACTGACCGGGAAACCCATGGCGCCACCTAGAAGATGTGGCGGGAAAGTAGAGTGTGGGTACTCTTCATAAGGTACAAATATTTTTGAACTTTCATTTCTCTGAACCTTTATCTTGGGATTCGATTGGCCTAGAATAAAGTTTCCAAAGTTTGCTCTATATCGTTGTAAAGCCGACAGCGCTTGTGCTGGCTTGATCGCTGCGTCGTCGTCTGCTTTTATAACAAACTGCGCTTGTGGACAGAACCTGTCAATCCACTTTAGCACAGAAATGGTCTTCAGTGTCAGATTTTCGTAGACATCGATGAAGTTCTCCTGCACGATGTCTCCAAACGTTCTCATCTCCATGTTAATGTCAACCTGGAACTTTCGAGATTTGTTCTGGTGGTTGGACCTCCCCACAAAGAACAGCAGTGTAGCATTGTTATTTTTGTTGAAGACATAAGAACCTTTTAATCCCTGCCGTGTTCTGTCACGTGACCCCATATGTCCTGGAGAAGACGGGACGGCTATGACCAGGGTGATCTTCCTCTTCATGCATGTGTCTTCGGGGTTGTGTATGTACTGGAAGTCATGGTTGTTAATTACTGGCCGAGACAGAAATTTAAAGATCGACTTCAGCCTGCGGAACTCGCGCCGCGTTGTCAACTTGAAAGATGCTAACATGTCCTCGTCGACTGCAGGAGGGATCAACATGTTTCTGTAAGATGGCATTACAAACGATGTAGGAAGATCGCCGCTGTTGTTCTGGCTAAGACGCATCTTATCTCTGATGCATGCCCTCAACGATAGAAGGGATTTTAGTTTAAAGTCTTTAAAGTCAACATTCTCAATATCTGACAAATCCCAGGTGTCTCTGGCTCCTACTGGGTCAATCATTATGACGTCAGAGTCCTGACCCAGGTGAGACACTATTAAAACTGTGACGTTGGCGAAGACACACACGAAGAACAGACACACGACGATGCTCTTTATGGATGTATCCCTCCAGAGTGACCTAACAAGCCTTCCAGCGCTGAAAGAAAACAATGTTCCAACAAAAGATTATCACACGAGTATCCTCTACAACCTATATCACAGTATATTATCATAAAAGATGACAGAAGAAATGATACACGAAGAAATGAAGACAACAAATAAAAATAGACGAGAGAAGTACGCACAGTGCCTTGTAAACTAAGATATTATTATTATTATTAATGATTAGTGGCGTCTAGCTAGGGAACGAAGGTAACCAGATGGAAAATTTGAGAACCTCTGGGAGAAGTGCTCCAACGGTTACAAGACAAGATGAAGCGACGACACAATACAAGCAGAGAACGGACTAATCCCTTGTACCTACCACAGCAAATAGTGAATTGGATAATATCCTCTATGACATTTCAGTAGATCAGTGTTTCCCAGGACGTTTGGACTACCACCTCTTTTCTCTCAGGCCACATCCTCAACGCCCCCCCCCCACTCTCTTTCAAAACTCTTTCCCTCCTTCGCCACAGTTATGAGCTATCCCTACAATGGCCTATTAAACTAGGATATGCTTTACACAACTAAGAACTTCAATTAGCAAACAAGTTTAACAATCTCTCTCTCTCTCTCTCTCTCTCTCTCTCTCTCTCTCTCTCTCTCTCTCTCTCAACCTTAAGTGCCCAAGCCACATGGGGCATCCGCAAGGGTTCTCCACAAATACCTGTCCTTTGCCTTTTTTCCGCTCTTGCCCAGGTGTGCCCTCTATTGTTCAACATCCTTTCTGCTGTTCTTCTCCATGTCTCTTTTGGTCTACCCTTACTTCTGTTCCCCTGTGGTGTCCATCTTAGTGCTATTTTTGGTAGTGAGTTGTCAGTCATTCGGAGCACATGTCCCAACCATCGCCAGCGTCTTTGTTTAACAATATAGTACATTTATAATTCACCTACTGCATTATTTTCTCAACATTTAACGTAATGGGTGAGTTTCATGTAGTGAAACAAGTTTCTCAATATCAGGTTGAAAAGTGCTAAGAGGGAAGATATTACTGTCAGCGTCTGCTGCCACTGCCCTATTTTCTTCCACCCCCCCCCCGGTTCTTTCCCACGCCCATGGGGTACGTTATTACCCATCTTGGGAAACATTGGAATAGACGGATTAACACAGTTGACGCAGCAGAATTACTGACAGAATTGGGATGTTAACTCATCTACGGACGCAAATTGGACACGTGAATAGGCCAGCTGACCAACAAGATGACCAACGGGAGGGGTTTAGATTACCGACTTATTCCGGAGCCCAATCCGGAAGCAGAAAGAAGCTAGCTGGGACCAGGGGTTTAGACCACCAACTGACAGCTGAGAAACGCTGACAGACGGAAAGGGCAGGAGGGAAAAGAAAACAAGAACAGGCTGAGCGGGGGTGGGGGAATAGAATGGACTCCACTATATCAGAAGCAGACAGGGATTAACCAGGAGGCTAGAGAGACAATTCGTTAGAGACCTGCAAGGGAAGAGGCGTAGAAAGTGAGCTACAACCAGTCAGAACCATGCAAGAGTTTGAACTAGGATGATAGACGACAACTAAGAATAGAAATATATAGTGGAAACTAAGAAGCGAATTCACGTGTTTTATAGTTGTGATCTGGAGCTGCATCAAAGTAATGAATTAACTGTTTATGAAAATGTGTTCGATAGCCAGCGTGACTACAAGTGAATAAACTTTTATCTTTCCAAAACTTATCATCATGTGCTTATTTATAAGTTGTGTACGTCAGAGAAAATCATAGTTCAAGAACGCCTGGTGGACTGAAGACGTTAATTGTCACTAGATGTTTGGAGTACAATCTGTTCGTCCTATAAACTATTCGTCTTATAAAATATAGTGATATTCACAAGCAGCGATAATGTAGTGTGACAATGTAATCAACAATATTATATTCAGTACTATACCAAAAACAAAATATTCGTGTGAGATTTGCAGTTGAAGTGTTTCCAGTTACCACCTGGCAGTCAAAACCACCAAAGTACACTTCTTCATTACAATATAATTAGAACCTATAATGTTATAAGAAATATTATTATTATTATTATGTGTTGTGCTAGATAACGCTGTCGCTTGTGGTTCTCGTTTTGTGCAGTATTTGATGTTTCTGATTAGTTCAGGTGCTATTCTTTTTCTCATGCCATTTGATCAGTCCAGGGAGATTGTTTTTTCTCTTGACTTTCCTCTCTTTCGTTTTCCCTTGAATTTTCCAGCCATTACAAGGTTCTCCAACTTCTATTCTAGCATGATTTGACAAGGGAATGACATTAAGTCGGTGGCTACATCGAAAAGTGGTTAAATAGAAAAATAGAAAAAAAATTATATGGAGAAAAAATTTATATCGGACAAGAGTAACTGGTTATTGTCCAGCGTAGTCTGGTGTCTGCTTCAGAGGAAGTAACTGGTTATTGTCCAGCGTAGTCTGGTGTCTGCTTCAGAGGAAGTAACTGGTTATTGTCCAGTGTAGTCTGCTGTCTGCTTCAGAGGAAGTAACTGGTTATTGTCCAGTGTAGTCTGGTGTCTGCTTCAGATGAAGTAACTGGTTATTGTCCAGCGTAGTCTGCTGTCTGCTTCAGAGGAAGTAACTGGTTATTGTCCAGCGTAGTCTGGTGTCTGCTTCAGATGAAGTAACTGGTTATTGTCCAGTGTAGTCTGCTGTCTGCTTCAGAGGAAGTAACTGGTTATTGTCCAGCGTTGTCTGGTGTCTGCTTCAGATGAAGTAACTGGTTATTGTCCAGCGTAGTCTGCTGTCTGCTTCAGAGGACACTGTAGAGGCGTGAACACAACATTTACTTCTCATGCAAAGGTTCAGTTTCAAACTGTGACCATCTCTAGTCGGTGTTCGTGTCTGGTAGTCTTCTTTGGAGCTTTGGAGTTGCTCTTCTGAAAATCAACCATCAAGAAAAAAAGGCGAAACAGTAGAAGACGAAGTCTTTGACGCTTCAGTGCATAACAATAGTGAGAGATGAGAGAAACGGTGACTGCGGTAAAAACTGGTTCTAGTAATAAATATTTTCAAAGATCTCAGAGAAAAACAACAGAGCAAATAAAAAAGAAAAACAACAGATCAGAAGAAAAGAAAACATGACAAATACATGAAAAATAAACACTTAGCTTTTTTTTTATCCTCTTTAAAGTAAAGACAGGGACAAAACGCACTCAGATAGATGAAGGTAAGCACAAAGTGAAAGCAGGTGACTGGCTGAGAAATGAGATAAAGAGACCATGGCAAATAGTATAAGATGGTAAACAACAAGGCATCATGCCGCAGATGGTCCCAGCTTGCTCACATTGGCTTAACTATGTCATAAACGCAAGTGGCGCAAGTGGATCACACTCTCGCCACCTTTGAAGCTCTTACCTTCTTACGAGGTCACGCTTATTTTCACCCTGGACGTAGTTTCCTTGTTTATGGTTTATGATCATGGTCATCATCAAGTCACTCCGGACATGTCCATAGCTGCTCAGGACCCCCCCCCCCTTTTTTTTCCAACATCAGTCAGCGTCCTGTGGCTGTTAGTGCCTGCCCTGTGTTGGCTGTTAGTGCCTGCCCTGTGTTGGCTGTTAGTGCCTGCCCTGTGTTGGCTGTTAGTGCCTGCCCTGTGTTGGCTGTTAGTGCCTGCCCTGTGTTGGTTGACCAGTTGTCCGGCATGTCAAGTATGCCTCTCGTACCCGGTCATGCCTTTCGGGTAACTGAAACCGCGGATACAGGATGACTACTGCACACTTTGCCAAAAGACTTATTTCATTCATATAAACAGTTACAATGCCTAGACCACGACCATTTCACACATCAATCGAAACTTACCGTCTGGTTTTCATCCTGTCAAATTGCTTTTTGTTTTCTCTAGAACTTTCTATGTGTTATGACAACATTGTTGCTCTCTACATACTTTACCGGCAGAGATTTAGCACAGGCTCAGTGGCTGTCATTTGCTGGTAGGCTGTATCTCTCGTGTTCCTATTTGTATGTACAGGAAGGAATGTTCACGTTATATCTGTCAGTGGGCCAGAAATAGAGCGGAACACGCAGAGACCGCTGAGAAAGACTGGTAGGTCAAGTTCTCAGATTCAGCTTCGATCTATCGATTGCTCTGTTGTCACTCGTGAACCCAAAATGTAATATATTTAGATCTGGCTGTGATTTCTGCGACACATATTCGTTTTATAGTTACCCACGTAATAGTGAAAACCTGGGTACCACCCACCGAAACCAGCGTTAGATCTCTCTAGACTGGAAATGCGTGACACAATTCATCACGTTCTATTTGAGATGAACTCGCGGTTCTCTCTTCATTCACATTCCTCTTTCAAGCTTATGTTCATAAGATGACATAGCACAGTCTAATCATCATCTATTGCTTATAATAACCTCTTGCATCGTCAAACATGAATTCTTATAACGTCTGGCACACTGTTTGATGAAAAGTCCCAGGTAAGAGAAACAGGCCGTGGACGGATGTCCTGGATGACACCAGGCTCCGAGAGTTTTCTGCGTTATCTGTTGCCTTTATCTGTTGCCTTTATCTGTTGCCTTTTATCTGCCACTAATTAGTTTATTTGTGTAACCTCACCGTGTGTTTGTAATAATTTACCAGAATGATTTTAACTGGCTTATCTGCATTATGTTAACTGGCTTATCTGCATTATTTTAACTGGTTATCTGCATTATGTTAACTGGCTTATCTGCATTATTTTAACTGGCTTATCTGCATTATTTTAACTGACTTTATTTTAATTAAATTTCTTTTAGGATTTTAACTTATGTGATTTTAGCTCTGTCGAACGCGCGGTTTCATATACAAGAACGTAGTATATTATTATTGAACACAGAATGATACACATGACAATGAAGATACCAAGACATTTTTCCCACTGTATCTAATAGCTGTTTATTTAGCAACAAACAAAAAAAGCAAACAAACGAAATAAAATTAGAAGGACAGAAATATGTCAAACTATGTCGCAACAATCTTAAATTGTATTATATATGTAGCATCTGCATATTAATAAATTAACATTATTTTTTTGGTTGATGCTTGTGTCTCTAAATCACAACATTAGCCAGATACAAGCATCTAAACATTTCCTGATTTAAAAAAGGTGTGTTTATTATAGCATCAGTTGTGTGGCCTTGGGATTCTTGGTCTGGTTTTGAAAACTTCACTTTGAGAACAATTACATCGACAATTTAAACTGCCAGGATGGCTTTGCTTATTTGGAAAAAGAAGTACATTCTCATCTCGATGCATATAACATACAATATACAGCATAAGAATGCTGTTCTTGGAATGATAAATATTCACACATAAACAACATACATCATATGAACATTCACGAATAAACATAGTTTCATTTTAAAACACACTCAGAAGTGGTGTTATTACATTCTAGTACTTAGGAACTAGACAAAGCAACTGTCGAAACAACAGAACTCGACGTGGAAGCATTTGGAAACATTGTTGACTTGAATAAGGCTCTATTTTGCGATAAAACTGCACACCAGTATGAATACGCAGATACACACACACATACAAACACGAACACATACAGACACACACATACAAGCACGAACGCATAAAGACACACACATATACAAACACACAACAGATGTGAATGTTTGTTATTCTCCCTAGCAGACAGTTTGTTCTTGTGAAAATCTGTCTCGTTAGTTCCCCATCCATGATGGCTTGAGTGGTCTGCTGTTAGTTCTTGCACATCTCTGTCTCGTTAGTTCCCCATCCATGATGGCTTGAGTGGTCTGCTGTTAGTTCTTGCACATCTCTGTCTAACAAATAAATCTCTGACGTGTTTCCTCTCTGCTATCTCCGCGTGTTATCTATCACCTCCACCAATAGTTGCTCTCATATCACACGTCATATTCCTTCTGTTGGGATGGCTTTCACGTCAGACAGTCAGATATACAGACAGTCAGACAGACAAACAGACAGACAGACAGAACACTATCAAGCAGCTGAGTAAACTGCAATTTAGAACACTTTCCGATGTTTTCTTGGTTATTACAATACTTACATTCATTTTCTTTCCTTTTCGTTATAGCTAATAAACAGCTGTTTTGATCTCAGCTCATGCATCGAAAATCTGCTCATATTCCTTAAATAATCAGCAGGCAGACAGACAGACAGACAGACAGACAGACAGACAGACAGACAGACAGACAGACAGACAGACAGACAGACAGACAGACAGACAGATAGATAGATAGATAGATAGATAGATAGATAGATAGATAGATAGATAGATAGATAGATAGATAGATAGATAGATAGATAGATAGATACGGAGGAAGACAGAGTTAGGAGATAGTCCCGATCACATTATAAAACACTTGTACATGTCTGAGATTGTATTAAACAAAGATTCAGCTCTAACAGACGCGCTGATACTGAGACACACAATACTGAAAATTATGAGTATCTGAGGGTTAATGTACAGAGCAAAGACCACTTGATTTCAAGCAGGGTCAAGGTTGAGTGGGCGCAAGCAAGATCAAGGTTTTCTGATTATTGTGAAAAACAAAATTCTAAATTTTACAGCATTCATTCCCTGTCCGACTCTCTCCTCAGCCGAATTCCGGTCAGACAACGCAGGTGCAGGCAGGACAGGGTGACAATGACCTGCCAAAGCCGACGTCATCTCCAACCTCTTCTCGTCCGGCTGGCGTTTCTGGAGAGAAGAGTGCAATACTGCTTATCAGTCCGTGCTATCTCTCTATGTTTCTTCCACGCTTGCCTGTCTGCCTGTGTCATAGTCTCTGTGCTTCTTCCTCGCTTGCCTGTCTATCTGTGTCATAGTCTCTGTGCTTCTTCCTCGCTTGCCTGTCTATCTGTGTCATAGTCTCTGTGCTTCTTCCTCGCTTGCCTGTCTACCTGTGTCATAGTCTCTGTGCTTCTTTCACCATTGTCCGTCTACCTGTGTCATAGTCTCTATGTTTCTTCCTCGCTTGCCTGTCTATCTGTGTCATAGTCTCTGTGCTTCTTCCTCGCTTGCCTGTCTATCTGTGTCATAGTCTCTGTGCTTCTTCCTCGCTTGCCTGTCTACCTGTGTCATAGTCTCTGTGCTTCTTTCACCATTGTCCGTCTACCTGTGTCATAGTCTCTATGTTTCTTCCTCGCTTGCCTGTCTATCTGTGTCATAGTCTCTATGTTTCTTCCTCGCTTGCCTGTCTACCTGTGTCATAGTCTCTGTGCTTCTTTCACCATTGTCCGTCTACCTGTGTCATCTCTCTCTCTGAACCTTAAGTGCCCAGGGCACATGGGGCTTCCACAAGGGTTTTCCACAAATGCCTGTCTTTCGCCTTTTTTTCTGCTCTTGCCCAGGTGAGCCCTCTATTGCTCAACATCCTTTCTGTTGTTCTTCTCCATGTCTCTTTTGGTCTACCCTTACTTCTGCTCCCCTGTGGTGTCCATCTTAGTGCTATTTTTGGTAGTGAGTTGTCAGTCATTCGGAGCACATGTCCCAACCATCGCCAGCGTCTTTCCTCAATAATTGTTGTCAGTGGTTTCATCTGCATTTCTGCCAATAAGATGTTATTTCTTATGGTGTTTGGCCAAAATATTTTTTTAATTCTACGTAAACATTTAGTCTGGAAAGAATTCAACTTGTTTTCTATGGTTTTGGTGATTTTCCAGCATTCACTTCCATAGAAACAGAAGCAAGGGAAAAAACCTGTGTCATAGTCTCTATGTTTCTTCCTCGCTTGCCTGTCTATCTGTGTCATAGTCTCTATGTTTCTTCCTCGCTTGCCTGTCTACCTGTGTCATAGTCTCTATGTTTCTTCCTCGCTTGCCTGTCTACCTGTGTCATAGTCTCTATGTTTCTTCCTCGCTTGCCTGTCTACCTGTGTCATAGTCTCTATGTTTCTTCCTCGCTTGCCTGTCTACCTGTGTCATAGTCTCTATGTTTCTTCCTCGCTTGCCTGTCTATCTGTGTCATAGTCTCTATGTTTCTTCCTCGCTTGCCTGTCTATCTGTGTCATAGTCTCTATGTTTCTTCCTCGCTTGCCTGTCTATCTGTGTCATAGTCTCTATGTTTCTTCCTCGCTTGCCTGTCTATCTGTGTCATAGTCTCTATGTTTCTTCCTCGCTTGCCTGTCTATCTGTGTCATAGTCTCTATGTTTCTTCCTCGCTTGCCTGTCTGCCTGTGTCATAGTCTCTGTGTTTCTTCCTCGCTTGTCTGTCTGCCTGTGTCATACTATGTCATAGTCTCTGTGCTTCTTCCTTGCTTGCCTGTCTACATGTTTCATACTATGTCATGTCTCTGTGCTTCTTCCTTGCTTACCTATCTACCTGTGTCATACTATGTCATGTCTCTGTGCTTCTTCCTTGCTTACCTGTCTACCTGTGTCACACTATGTCATGTCTCTGTGCTTCTTCCTTGCTTACCTATCTACATGTTTCATACTATGTCATGTCTCTGTGCTTCTTCCTTGCTTACCTGTCTACATGTGTCTCCACATGACCGGCTGTGTATGTCTCCATACGCTGTATAGATCTACTTTCAGTGAACAGACTACATGTCTTACAGTTTCAAGGTCTGTCCACCTGTCTGTCTGCGTGGCTGTCACAAGCAGAACAAACTATATCAGTATATTATCCAGCTAACATGTAAACATACTCACGCTCTTCTCTTCTTCGTTCACTTCTACCAACAAGACCGCCCTGTGATCCTACTGAATTTACCCCTGTGGTCCTCTAAAGGTCCTGTGGTCCCCGAGAGTACCATAAGAGGTTCAAAGTATCGCAGGGCTTGAGCCTGTATTCTTGGTGTGTCACAGAAGCGGGATTGCGTGACACCGTGGTTTTCGTTGCATCAGTTTAATCTGGAGTTGGACTTTCTCACCGGAAAACCTCGACGTGTTTTGAGATATCCGTGTATCACCGCCGGGTAAGAGGTGATTGCCCCTCCATTCCGGCGTTGGACTTTCTCACCGGAAAACCTCAGCGTGATTAGGATACGGGAGGAGCCCACTCCACGCACTGCAGCTGAAGAATCTCGCCAGCAGCGAGTCAAGCTTATGACTACTGGCAGGATCAACCAGATAGCTTTCTTTACCGAACCTTTGTCGGATATCTGCCGACAGACCGACGCAGGGCAAGGGAGACAGCGCTCTGCTCAGAGCGGATCCCTTTCGACCCCTGTCTCTGCTCTAAGGAACGAGAAGAAAGCCCGGTCACCCACAACCAACGCACGTTACATACTGCAGACCCGATACTCTTTGCGAGAGATGGGCCAATTTCGAGACCATCGGTCGACAAAACCGTAGTACACCGTTAGCACGAACCTGGCTGGCTAGCCGTTTATATGCTTCGCTCGACGGACAAACCACTTGCTTCTGCATCGAAACACCTTAACTCTCGCCGTCCGGGAAGGGAGCGAAAGCCTGTCTCCCCACGCACGGAACTCGAGAGCGCTTTTTCGCCAAAAGAATACTCACGCTCTAATATTAATTTTCTCTCTCTCTCTCTCTCTCTTTCTTCTCTCCTGACGTTGTTCGCGATAGGACGTGTAATTTCTCGCTCCTGATTTTTCAAATATTTTGTGTATTATTTCAAATACTTGGACAATGATACTTATATTGTTGGATTTCTGAAGAAACTGTGTTTTCATTGGGTTATGAAATTTATTCAAAATATGTGAATTTGTGGAGTTATTTCATAAAATTGCGGTAAGACATTCTTTCTCTAAGATCATAGTGGTCACCAGTTTTCACCACCATTTTTCGATAGGCCACGCGGTCTGCCCAGTGTCAGCCAGAATGTTTTGTTTGCTTAATCTAGACGTTATGTAACAATGATAGAATGCGGGACAGAAGGTTTAATCTGTGAGGTGACGAACAAGCCCAGCCGGCAGGATGGTCTCCGGTCCACCACAACAAAGAACTATAGCCGAAACAAACACAAAGCCGTGGGAACAAAGCTAAAGAAATGCAGTAACCCACCAGGCTTAACAATAAAGTACACCAACGAGGGACAATGTGTCGTTGTGACATGCCACAACACACTTCAATACGAGTCCCTGAGGCAAGCCCTTAGGAAGATCTATCAAGCAGAAAGAGAGGAGAGATATGACAAGCTAGGCGCTAATGTTGAGGACATCATAAAAACACCAGTCCTCACAGGTCATCTTTACCACACCAAGAACAAAGTGATGGCACAAGGTGACGCCGAGGCCGTTGAATCCTGGCTAACAAAGTTTATGGAGCTGCAAGAAGGAGACATAAACACAGTCAAGGAAGTGATGGCCAGTCAGCTCCCTCTAGAAGATAACTCAGATGAACTAAACACATCACTTACAAACATGGCCGAAAGTTTTGCAAGTCCTGTAAAGAAGACTATTGACATAGTCGACGATATAATGGAAGTCATGACAGCAGAAGAGTCTGTGCCAGAAAATACTGTTATTATCACCAGCAAAGAAACCTCCAGCAAACATGAATTACCACCAACAATTGCTACAGAAGAACCAATAATCACAGATACTGCTGGAGAACAAGGAGCAACAGCTTCTACTGAGAAAGCTCCACTGTCTTCAGACACCTTTACTCATAAAGAAAACCCAGCTAACAGTTCTAGCGAAAATGACGTAATAACGGAACCAAACTCCGAAAAATCTTTGGAGAGCAATGTACCAAGACTTAGTGAGACTGTTAGTTCTCATCAAGCTGTTGGTACAGGAACAAAACTACCTACTTGTCTCTGTGGCCATGACTTCACAGAAGTTATTAAAGACTTCGTGAAAATACTCATCAGTGACATGAAGTCCGAAGTTGTAAAGTCACTCAGTGAGGAGAATGATAATATCAAAAAAGAGGTTGAACAGCTGAGAGAAGAAAATATCAAGCTGAAGCTTCTCATTGAATCAGCGAACAGCGAAAACCGCAGTAGTAGAAAACTACAGAAAAACATCCAGACAGAAACTGGTAGTCACAGTCAGTCAGTGGCTGCTAGTCAAACTAATCTCAACATGAAGCCGAAGGCTCAGCCATCGTCACCAGCCGGTGTAAACAAACTCCACAAGAAAAACAACCAACAAAAACAGAGTGAAGTCAGTGACTCTTTATCAGGTGAGCAAGACCAGCATATCACAAAATACGAGTACTCCATCGAGGTCTAGATCACCAACAGATTCGACGCTCTACAAGAAAGCTCTGTACCAGATACTCAGCAGACAGACAGGACGCAACAATCATCTCAGTCAAACAACGCATCCCACCTCCAGTCACAATCTAACCAAAAACAACGTGAACGAAATATGCAGCAAATTCCCATTCACAAAATCACAGACAGCACAACACATTTAATAATTGGGGATTCTCTGCTAAAGGGCGTGTATAGCGAGCGGATGTCCATAGCAGACGAAGACATTGTCTCAGTAGTTGCAGTACCGGGAGCTGGTATTGCGAAAATAACGCAAACACTGAGAAGTTTTAATACAGACCAGGGTGTGAGGAAAATCTTCGTACATGTTGGCATAAATGACAGCATGAATGGCCAGAACATCAGACGTTCCGACATGCAGGCTTTGACTTCCGCCATCAAGGAAAAGTATCCGACTGCAGCCATCTTCCTATCTTCCATCATTCCACCCTGCTCCGGTCCTGGACGCCGCCTGGTAGACATCAACGACAAGGCACTTCAGTCATACTGTCGTGGTAACAACATTGTCTTCATAGACCACACTGTGTTCTTCATCTCAGTCTCTGGTGCCCCGAAGAAACGGATGTACAGGGACCACATACATACATCAAAACTTGGTACCAGCATCCTTGCCAAAAATCTAAAGTTTCCAGAACGTACATTACAGAAAGACGTGGTACAGCTGGATGTCCACAAACAACACCCACGTCCAACAAAAAACCCCCATAAAGCCAGCTCTACTCCGAGCACTAAAACCAAAGGGACCTCCAAATCTGCACCACCTGTTCCACAGCAAACTACCGACTATGACACAATGTTTCCACCCCTACCCTCACGTCACCCTCAGACGGTCAGACGAGCTGATACGAGCGTCAGCAACGTCAAGATTCTTCCTCCGTCGCACAGCTCATTGGAAGAGCTCAACACACAAGCACGTTCCATGCAACATCCTCAAAGAAATCTGGAGCTGCAGTATTTGCTGCAATTTAGCCCTGCAGCCTTGAGTCATGCCTATATGTTCTCTCTCTCTCTCTGAACCTTAAGTGCCCAGGGCACATGGGGCTTCCACAAGGGTTTTCCACAAATGCCTGTCTTTCGCCTTTTTATCTGCTCTTGCCCAGGTGAGCCCTCTATTGCTCAACATCCTTTCTGTTGTTCTTCTCCATGTCTCTTTTGGTCTACCCTTACTTCTGCTCCCCTGTGGTGTCCATCTTAGTGCTATTTTTGGTAGTGAGTTGTCAGTCATTCGGAGCACATGTCCCAACCATCGCCAGCGTCTTTCCTCAATAATTGTTGTCAGTGGCTTCATTTGCATTTCTGCCAATAAGATGTTATTTCTTATGGTGTTTGGCCAAAATATTTTTCTAATTCTTCGTAAACATTTAGTCTGGAAAGAATTCAACTTGTTTTCTATGGTTTTGGTGATTTTCCAGCATTCACTTCCATAGAGTAGTACACTTAGAACATTACTCTTAAATATCCTGATTTTCATATTTATGCTTAGTTTATTTGATTTCCATATATTCTGTAGCATTGCAAAAGCCTGGTTTGCTCTAGTAAGTCTGCTGTTGATGTCCTCTGTGCTGTCTCCATTTTCTACTACTCTGCTGCCAAGGTATACAAATTCGTTGACCTCCTCCACTAACTTGTTATCTACTCTGAGTACATTTCTGTTGTTCACATTTTGCTTCATTAACTTTGTCTTTCCTACGTTGATCTTTAGTCCTATGTTGGCCTATATGTTATCTCTGCATAATTCACATGGCATGGTACCTTACAGACACCACATGCCTTAAACTGATGGCAGTATCATCGTAATCCATCACAAACTGTAACCTTCAACCCGCAACGTCGAAAAAGAATTATTCAGCAAGACATAGTGACTGATATCTTCATTCTTACGTTTATTTAGAATTTTTACATTTTATTATTGCATTTTATTTCTTGCCCCTTCTTTTGTATCTATTTTTCTAATTCTTGTCAACTTTCTATAGGTCGTTGCAGTTTGTGAGTTGTATCTGTGTGTGTGTGTGTGAGAACTATATACTTAATTACTTAACTTGTTAGTGAATTCACATATTTCAGCGTTTAATTATTCAGTAGTTAGACGCGTCTCTCTTTCAGCTTCCAATTATTTCAGCTAGTGAGTTGTGTACCAGTTGAAAGTTTAATATACAGAGTATGTCTCTGTGTAGTATTTAAAAGTTTATTTACTTCAGTATTAAGTATCATAATAGGAATTATTTTCAAACCAGTAACAGGAGACAGGAAAATAAAATGACCCCACCTACCGAAAAATGGTTACATAAGGAAGGACTTCGATTAGGCCATCTGAATGTATATCACCTTAATGGGGGTAAAATTCCTGAAGTAACACACATATTACATCAAAATTTCCACATTTTTGGCTTCTCTGAAAGCCGTTTAAATAGGAACATAACCGATGACGATATTAGAATTAACGGTTTTAACCTGATCCGGCGTGACCCAACCAGGAAACTAGAAACGGGTCTAGTAATGTATGTCTCCACAACTATCCAGTTTAGTCGTAGAGAAGACCTCGAATCATCAGAGGTAGAGTGTATTTGGGTGGAAGTTAAAATGCCAAACCAGAGTCCATTAATTATTGGACTTTTGTACCGTAATCCAAATGCATCATCTCTGTGGTACGATCACTTCACGACTATGATGGATGAGGTTTCAACCTTTAGGTTCAAAGATATTATCATTCTTGGAGACTTCAACATAGATCTAACACAATCACATCTAACTTGGAGCAATATTATATTATCCTATAATCTTTGCCAAATTGTCACCAAACCTACCAGAGTAACAGAAGTATCATCCACATTATTAGATCATATATATGTAGCCCAACCAGAAAACATCATTGAATGTAACATCCCTCATACTTCGTTAAGTGATCATTACCCAGTCTGCTGTACGTGGACAAGAAAGGGGTATAAACTTCCTAAACACAATCACACCAGTATGAAATTTAGGAGCTTCAGAAAATTTAACCTAGAATTATTCCTTAATGATTTGCAAGAATCTTCACTTACACACGTGTACCAACTAACTGACCCTGATGAGGCAACAGAATATTGGCTAAAGATCTTCAGAGATATATTAGACAAACATGTCCCCATGAAAGAGATGAGAGTAAAACACCAGACGAAGTCACCTTGGATAACACCTGAAATACTACAATCCATGAGAGAACGTGATCGGGCGAACAAAATCAAGGACTTTATGACCTACCGCTCACTCAAAAACAAAGTTCAATACTTAATAAGACAAGAGAAAAAAAATTACTTCAGGAATCTAATACAGAATAAATCAGACAGTAAATCAATTTGGAAAGCCATAAATACCCTATCAAATAAAAGAAAAGAATTTGATTCTCACGCCATCAATCGTACATACACTAGCGCACATATCAGTACACATTTCAGAGAAGAAATCAACGTTCTTAAATCATCAGTATCAGCTCCTGTATGCGACTTACATGAACTACAAACATTCCTGGACAGCGGATGTACTGATTTTAAACAGTTACACATTCCATTCTTAACAGGCAGTGAAGTTCACAGTTATCTCTTAACCTTAAAAAACAACAATACAGCTGGGCTTGATGATATTAGTAATAAGATCTTACGTTATGCTGCACCTGTCATTTCACATACACTAACATATATTTACAACCAGTGCATTGCAAAATGTTATGTTCCTGAGGCTTTTAAAACTGCTAAGGTGTATCCATCAGCAATCAATGGAGATACAATGAGGGAAATTAAAAGGAGGACATCTATTGCTCTTCAGAAAGTAAAACAAATGAAGAATCTGTGGAGAGGAGCAGACAGAACCACAAAAATAAGATTTTTAAGGGCATGCATCTTTCCCATCGCAACATATGCCTGTGAGACCTGGACACTTAACAAAACAGCTGAGAAACACATAAATGCCTTTGAATGTAAATGCTACAGAAGAGTTCTCCAAATATCGTGGACACAAAAAAGGACAAACATATCTATACTACAAGAGCTTAATATTGATGAAGGCTGGCTAGTAAAGAGGATTAAAGAGAGAAAACTTAAATATTTTGGACACATTAAACGTCATGATAATTTAGAGAAGACCGTATTGGAAGGATACATAATAGGAAAAAGAAAAAGAGGAAGACCGAAACGAAGATGGCTGCAAGACATCGTTGACGATCTGGAAATGGATGCGGCAGCAGCAGGCCATCTTGCTCACAACCGAGAGGCCTACAGGAGTGCTGTTTGGGAGGCAAAGTTCCGCAAGGGACATGCAAAGGAATGAATGAATGAAGGTGTATCCTCGCTTTAAATCTGGCTCATCTAACAATCTTACCAACTATAGACCAATATCCATATTATCGTCATTATCAAAACCACTCGAAAAACACATACACAAAATAACTCTACGACACATGCAAGAGAACAATTTACTCATAGACAGTCAGTCAGGCTTTAGACCCAATCATTCCTGCCACACAGCTCTTACCAAAATGACAGAAAACTGGTTAGTAAACATAAATGACGACAGACTATGTGGTGCCATTTTTGTCGACTTTAAAAAGGCATTTGATATGATTGACCACGATATTCTTGTAAGAATAATAAAGACTTATAGACTGCACCCTGACCTAATAAAATTAATTGCTTCGTTTCTTTCAGACAGACAACAGGTAGTATTCTTCAACAATTCTCTATCAAATTCTGCTAATGTTGACACTGGTGTTCCGCAAGGTTCTATTCTAGGCCCGTTGCTCTTTGCTATCTATATCAATGATCTTCCACTTCATCTTAAACACTCTTCTTGTGACCTTTTTGCCGATGATTGCACAATCTACACCATTGACTACGATTGTGTTAATCTAGAATCAACTCTTCAGGTCGAGTTATACAATTTAAATGGATGGAGCAAAAATAATGGCATGATTATAAACACCGATAAAACAAAGTCAATGCTCATAACAACAAGACAGAAACTACAAAACGCAACAAAAACAACACTTCGGCTCTGTACAGAAACATCACAGATAGAAAACGTTAGCGAGCACAAAACACTAGGTCTTATTATTGACCAACATCTGACCTGGAACTCTCATGTGCAATGTCTAACAAAACTCATCGCACAAAAAGTATACCAATTAGCTAAAATTAAGCACTTCATAGATCAAGACACTAGGAAGACATACTACATAGCTCATATACAAACACATTTAGACTACTGCTCAACAGTTTGGGATGGTTGCTCAGTGTCAAATACAAAAAGGCTTTGCTCTCTCCAAAAGCGAGCAGTAAAGCTTATTAGTGACAAAGATCAAGCACAATCAACTAATCATCACAAACGTATCAAAATACTACCTCTTAAGAACAGGTTCCTCTTCAACAAGGCCAAGTTAGTACATCAAATTCTTTCACGGCATGCCCCGCCTTATCTATGGAACCTGTTTAAATTTAGCCCAAAGTGCAGCCAACGCTTGAACAACATATGTCTTCCAAAACCTAGACTTGATCTTTACAAGAAAAGCTTTAGTTATTCTGCTGCTCATCTTTGGAATACCCTCCCATCCTATATAAAAAATATAAATTATACTCCTTGCTACAACTACAAGCTTTCCCAATATCTATTTGATGTCGACTACATGCCTCCATGAATTATAAAACTTAAAAGTTATCTTAAGCTGCTCTTACAGACACCGAATACAATTAATTGTTTTCTGAATAGTCCCGAAAATTGTGTTTAGTAGATAGTCATTTATATATGTATGTAGTTACTTCTGTACTGAGTGAATGTTTAAGAGCGAAACGTAAATGTTATATTTTATTTTATGTCTCTCAGATTCAATATTAGTTATGTTTGTTATATGAAGAGCATATTTGTAGAATGTCTGGAATAGAGTGAAAGATGTATGATAAAGGGCAGAATGTCAGACGGGCCTGCGTGCCCAATTCTTAACCCTTTTGAAATAAAGATCAATCAATCAATCAATCTCTCTCATGCACCACACACAGAGGCAGGAAAACTGCCGCACCCACATGTGCCTTACTGTTTCTAACAAGAAAAGGAACATTACACAGATACACGTCAGAAATAGTCAGAGAACCTATAAATGAAAAAAAAAAAAAGTGAAAACATGACACAAATGGCGCTGAGTGACACAAACATTGAGTGACATAAAAACCGGTGACAGAAACATCACCAAGAAAGGTCAAGAAAGATAAAGAAAATTCTTTGTCGTTATCTGCCACTAATCCATCTCGACCCTGATACCCGTGACATCTTATCTGATCCACCCCTATTAACATAAAAGCGTGAGCCAGATCTCAAGGACACCCTCGTCCACAGCCACTTAAAGAGGAACTTTACATATGTTGGCACCAGAAAATGTAACCGTTCTCGTTGTGTTACCTGCCCTGTAGTTTGGGAAACCAAAACAATCACCTTTCATAAAACTATCCTAACTCTCCATGAGGGATTCACATGCGAGTTCCGCAATGTAATATATGTCATCGTATGCAAAAGATGCTGGATAACTTATATTGGTGAAACTGGCCTCAGACTAAGGGACCGCATACAGAAACATCTGTACAATATTACCCAGCATGCTTTGAAACCAGTCCCAAACCATTTAAATGGCCCCGACCATAGAGGTAAATCTGATTTTCTAGTAACAGCCATCAAACAATGTCATGCAGATGACACAAGCCGCCTGGCGCTTGATAACAGCTACATTCAGGACTATGGAACTCTGGAACCACGTGGTTTTAACTCGTTATTCGGCTACACATATTCTTCCACGATCATACTCCCTCTACTCTAAGCTCCATTCTCACTCGTTGTACAAAGTTTGGAACCTTCATACATCTTCACATTACAACCCCTCTAACACAACCACAATCATTTATTTCACCTTCTCCTAACTAGATTACCATCCATTCACTGTCATCCTCTTATATAAAACATTACAAGTCTCTATCCATTCACTACAATCATCTACTATCTACTATCATCACAAGTCTCTACTAAAATATGTTCTACACCCAGCCATGCACATTTTTGCACCTTTCGGAACGTGGGAATTCTGAACGTAGAAACGATCGCAGATCAACTGCGGTCTTAAAAGTGGACATACGAGTTTCAACTTACGTTCTTCCATGACTGAAGCTAAGTTACATTTTTCATTATTGTTTTTTACATTTTTAAAAATTATTTCTTTTACATAAAATTTATGTGAATCTATACTTTGTCTCCTCTGTCTGATTCTTTGTCCTGTTTGTGTTTGTATGAAGAAGGCTAGCGCCGAAATGTCGCATCATTGTAAAAGTTAAGTAAAAAACCTGTTCCTACTTTTTTCCTAGTTCATACATTTTGGTATCATTGATTTACTGCAGTGCCTCGTGTATAGTTGTATACTTATACACTAATTATTGGGTGACACAAACAGTGAGTGACACACACATTGGATGGCACAAATATTGGGTGGCATAAACATTGAGTAATATAAAAAGCTGGTGACACAAATATTGGGTTACACAAATACTGGGTGACATAAAAACTTGGTGACAAAAACATTGAGTGATATAAAAACTTGGTGACACAAACACTGAGTGACATAAACATTGAGTGACATAAAAACATGGTGACACAAACATTGAGCGGAATAAAAAAGTTAGTGACATAAATATTGGGTGACACAAGCATTGGGTGGCACAAAACCAGGTGACACAAACATTGGGTGACATAAAACTAGGTGACACAAGCATTGGGTGACACAAAACTATGCGACATAAACATTGGATGATATAAGATAAGACATGAATAATGAGTCATATCACACCATAAAAACAGCCTTATCAAACCAAAAAATAACCTTACAGCATCAAAGTCACTGTACGAAGACGTTACGTCACTTACAACAACAACAGAAAACATAAGGCATGTCAACAAACAATATCAACAACTGTTATACTTCATGTACCAGCGCTGCTACTCCTGTTTCTGGCAGTCAATGATGATCTTCACTCCTTCTCTTCTATGAAAAGTGTTGAAAGCTTCAACAGCATTCTCTAGTGGGAATCGGTGAGTAATCAGCTGTTTGACGTCAACTTTTCCAGTAGTGATAGCTTCGATCACAGTCTCATAGCTGGAACATACAACATCCTGCATGTTTATTATAATATCATACAACATCCTGCATGCTTATTATAGTGTAATACAACATCCTGCATACTAATTATAATGTCATATAACATCCTGAATGCATATTATAGTGCCATATAGCAGTATTCGTGTAAAAACTGTCGGCTTGATAGTAATGGCATTATTATGGGTTTTTCTTTTTGAATTTTCTCGTGCTGAGATCCTTCGAGAAGGTCACGGGGGCTGAAAAACCCGTGACATGGAAATGTGTGAGCAAGGCTGAGTGCGTGGAGTCAGTTTTAGTTTGAACATGGAACTTTGTGGAGATTTTTTGTGCTGTGTGATGTCTTCGTGGAACATATGAAAGTTATAGTTGTACTGAAGTTGTACGTATGAATGGACTGGCCACATGGCAGGGATAACCAGCCAGCAGTCAGATTTAATGTTATTTTAATCAACATTATCATCCTTCCATCAATAAATGTTCCAAGTCACCGTTACCCAGGATTTACTTGACCATCTGTACCAGTTGTCGTCAGTGTGAGGTTTTGAAGAGCCTGGATGAGAAGTATGTCTGGAGCAGTGTTTAACTAATCCAGCAAGTGAGAGTGAGACCTGGAATTCTGCGTATAACTAGTCCAGTAAGAGATGAAAGTCTAGCCTGTTATTCATGTGCGTAACGTGATCACTACGATACAATACGGCCTAAGTAAAGCCCCATTAACACACTGTACACCAACAGTACAGACAACAAGACCACCAAAATCCTATTAAAGCCATACAACATCCTGCGTGCATATTATAGTGCCACACAAAATCTTGAATGCTTATTATAGTGTCATACAACATCATACATAGTTATTATAATGTCATACAACATCCTGCATGTATACTTATTATAAGGTCATATACAGCATTGTACATACTGCACTGTAACATACAAGGAAAGGAAGGAAAGGCAGCCAGGCGTGATACTGACCATATCACCCTCTAGTGTGCTGACAGGTCAAGGAAAATATGGGCACTAACACCATATCCCTATGTGCCTCTAAGGCATAACAGGATTACCTTTACCTTTACGCAACACCATGTAGGATTTCTTGTTTTGCTGTCATGCTGGTCAGAGCTATAATCACGGAAGACTGTTTAAGAGTTGTGGGGTGCAAGTCTCTGATCATGGAACACTGTTTAAGAGTTGTGGGGTGCAAGTCTCTGATCATGGAACACTGTTTAAGAGTTGTGGGGTGCAAGTCTCTGATCATGGAACACTGTTTAAGAGTTGTGGGGTGGAAGTCTCTGATCATGGGACACTGTTTAAGAGTTATGGAAGTTTCTGATCATGGAACACTGTTTAAGAGTTATGGGGTACAAATCTGCGATCACGGAATACTGTTTATGAGTAATGTGGTGTAAATCTCTAATAAACCCAGGAGAGCTGGGGCTTTTGCTATAGAGAGAAACGCAAAACTCAACTCTAAAAAGAATTTTTCGGTGAGGAGAAAGTTCTCAGATGCTGAGAAAGTTTTTATGTACACTTCGTTGTAAGATCCAATAATTGTGGGCCTTGGATGTTCAACCTCATTTCTTGGTTACCCCATGTTTACCTATAGATAGATCTTGCGTGCGTTCCCTTATGTGCTGCAGAAAATGTGGGCCTGGTATATCTGACAACGTTTTGGTTATTCCATATTTTGTATGTACCAAACCTGGATACAATGATCTAATATTATACTTTCTTTACTTGTAGATGTAATACAAAACTCATAAACTTACATATTCTCTATTCCCTTTGCTTAAATTTACATAAGTTTTACATATACACATATTTTTCTTACTTTTTGCAAGTCCATTCATAATCTATCATACATGCATTCATTGTCTTTGGCGTATTAGTACGTATATGGATACATTGTCTTACGTATTCGCGAAGCGTATCATTCCGCGGATTTCAAGTTCCTTAAATGTGGCTGTCAGTAGAGGGATCTGTACAGTGGGGGTCCCAAACCCTATCTGACACACAGTTCCTCTAGGCCTTGTACTCTGAAGGCAAGAAAAGTTAAGATAATACATCATACATCTAGCACAGGCCTCAGACAAGAGTATGTACATTTAGAAAATAGATTGGAATGTCGATGTTAGTCCCACACTGGCTGTCAGCCCTATAGACCAGTTTTGAAGTCATTTGAAAAGCCCCCAGAAAAACGTGCCAGTCTCAGTAATCTGATCCATTAGCCTGAGATGGCCTTGACCTTCAGAGTTCCAATAATAATCAAATCTTTTCAGTTTGGAGCGGCAGAAACATCATAAATTTAGACCTGGAGTGATGGAAACATCATAAGCTTTGATCTAAAGTAGTGGAAACATCATATGTTTAGAGTTATGGAAACATCATAAGCTTTGATCTAAAACAGTGGAAACATCATATGTTTAGAGTGATGGAAACATCATAAGCTTTGATCTAAAGTAGTGGAAACATCATAAGTTTGGACCTGGAGTGGAGGAAACATCATACGTTTGGACATGGAGTGGAGGAAACATCATAAGTTTGGACCTGGAGTGGAGGAAACATCATAAGTTTGGACCTGGAGTGGAGGAAACATCATAAGTTTGGACCTGGAGTGGAGGAAACATCATAAGTTTGGACCTGGAGTGGAGGAAACATCATAAGCTGTGATCTAGAGTGGTGGAAACATCATAAGCTTAGACCTGGAGTGGAGGAAACATAAGCTTTGATCTAAAGTAAATGAAACATCATAAGCTTTGATCTAGAGTAAATGAAACATCATAAGCTTTGATCTAGAATAGTGGAAACATCATAATTTTAGACCTGGACTGGAGGAAACATCATAAGTTTAGACCTAGACTGGATGAAACATCATAAGTTTGGACCTGGAGTGGAGGAAACATAATAAGTTTGGACCTGGACTGGAGGAAACATCATGGTTTAGACATAGCATTTTCCTCCAGTTTAGACTTTTCTCAGAAGTTTCTAACTCCATATTCCTCTGTGTCTGCTCTGGTCTACTTTTTCATGCAAGGTTGTCAATGTCTGTCTTTCTGTCTACTCACAGCATGCAACCGATGTAATCTTTCCCTGTGTTTTACTTTAAGATAGAAAGTTGGTGAAGACACAGACGACAGAGAGTGGATGAAGACACAGACGACCTGCAAGAGACTTGGAGTGAGTGAAGACACAGGCGACCTACATGAGACTGGGAGTGGGTGAAGACACAGACGATCTACAAGAGGCTGGGAGTGGGTGAAGACATAGACGACCTACAAGAGACTGGGAGTGGGTGAAGACACAGACGACCTACAAGAGGCTGGGAGTGGGTGAAGACACAGGTGACCTGCAAGAGACTTGGAGTGGGTGAAGACACAGACGACCTGCAAGAGACTGGGAGTGGGTGAAGACACAGATGACCTGCAAGAGACTGGGACTGGATGAAGCCACAGATGACCTACAAGAGGCTGGGAGTGGGTGAAGACACAGACGACCTACAAGAGACTTGGAGTGGGTGAAGACACAGACGACCTGCAAGAGACTGGGAGTGGGCGAAGACACAGGTGACCTACGACAGGCTGTGAGTGGGTGAAGACACAGACGATCTACAAAAGACTGGGAGTGGGTGAAGACACAGACGACCTACAAGAGGCTGGGAGTGGATGAAGACACAGACGACCTGCAAGAGACTGGGAGTGGGCGAAGACACAGGTGACCTATGACAGGCTGTGAGTGGGTGAAGACACAGACGATCTACAAGAGACTGGGAGTGGGTGAAGACACAGACGACCTACAAGAGGCTGGGAGTGGGTGAAGACACAGGTGACCTACAAGAGACTGGGAGTGGGTGAAGACACAGGTGACCTACAAGAGTCTGGGAGTGGGTGAAGACACAGACGACCTACAAGAGACTGAGAGTGGATGAAGACACAGGCGACCTACAAGAGGCTGGGAGTGGGTGAAGACACAGACGACCTACAAGAGATTGCGACTAGACTGATGAACTAAAACCACTCCACACTTGATCCTGTCTCCCATGGGTGCTCCCTTCCACAGTCTGGCCGAATGAACAAGGACGTAATAAAGAACAAGGACGTAATAAAGAACAAGGACGTAATAAAGAACAAGGACGTAATAAAGAACAAGGACGTAATAAAGAACAAGGACGTAATAAAGAACAAGGACGTAATAAAGAACAAGGACGTAATAAAGAACAAGGACGTAATAAAGAACAAGGATGTAATAAAGAACAATGACGTAATAAAGAACAAGGACGTAATAAAGAACAAGGACGTAATAAAGAACAAGGACGTAATAAAGAACAAGGATGTAAAGGGAGCCAAACTCCATCCCAAAAATAAGACATATCAAAACTGTTTCATCCCCACAAGGGGTAGATATCACAGCCGCACAACCCGACCAATGCTCTGAAGAAGAAGAAGAAGACGAAGAAGAAGAAGAAGAAGAAGAAGAAGTACGGGACGCTTGTCTGTAGTCAAGATACAATGCAACATTATGTGATATAAGAAAGACCTTACATGCACAGAGAGAACTTAACAAATGTTGTAGCAACAGAAGAAAACCAATTCTGAATAAAATCATTATTTTTTTTACAAAATGCTTATGTCTGACATAGATAACCATTCTATAATCTCGCAAATGTAGCACTGGTCATATCTCATGCCATAATCTTACAATGTAGCACTGGTCATATCTCATGCCATAATCTTACATAGACAGCCTTCATCTTATCTCACATGCATGACAATGCATAATTTCACACATATGGCAGTGTTGTCATTTTAAACATAAAACAATAATATAGTCTGGCACATATTGCAGTACTATAATCTCCCACATGCGAACATACTATAATCTTAAAATATGGCAATGCTGTAATTTCAAAAATATGGAATGCTATAATCTGACATATGACAATCCTATAATCTGACATATGACAATACTATAATCTGATACATATGATAATCCTATAATCAGACACATCTGACAGTCCTACAATCTCACACATATGACAGAGCTATAGTCTCACACATATGGCAATGCTATAATCTCACACATAATCTCACACATATGACAATGCTATAATCTCACACATATGATAGTCCTACAATCTCACACACATGACAATGCTATAATCTCACACATATGACACTGCTACAATCTCACACATATGGTAATTCTACAGTCTCACACATATGACAGTCCTATAATCTCACACATGTGACAATGCTATAATCTCACATATATGACAATGCTACCATCTCACACATATAGCAATTATATAATCTCACACATATGACAATGCTATAATCTCACACATATGACAATGCTACAATCTCACACATATGACAATGCTACAATATCACACAAATAACACTACTATAATCTCGCACATATGACACTTCAATAATCTCATACATATGACAACGTTATAAGCTCACACATATGACAACGCTACAATCTCACACATATGACAATGCTACAATCTCACACATACAACAATGCTATAATCTCACAATACAACAATGCTATAATCTCACACATATGACAATGATATAATCTCACATATATGACAGTGCTATAATCTCACAGCTATGATAGTGCTATAATCTCACACATACGATAATGCTATAATCTCACACAAGTGACAATACTATAATCTCACACAAGTGACAATGACATAATCTTTCACACACAGACAACCCTGGCCTGATCTCACATATATGGCTGTGCTGGTAGCTTGTGGGCTACCGCTGCATTCCAAGCTGACGTCAACCTCTCGGCCAACCGCCTCCACCACCTTCTGTGACGTTGTCTCCGCATCATCCCCCTCATTTACCAGGACAACAGCATCAGCCCCGAGCTTCTTGATATAGTCCAGTCTGTTCTGGATGAGATCTGCAGGGTTGCCATGGTTATAATGAAATAAGGATGGGGAGGGGAGGTAAAAAAAGTTCCTCTCTCTCTGTCTCTCTCCCTCTCATACAAACATACATAGAAATATACATACACACAGATATCTGATATCATCTTCCGTGTATGTACAGATATCTGATATCATCTTCCGTGTATGTACAGATATCTGATATCATCTTCCGTGTATGTACAGATATCTGATATCATCTTCCGTGTATGTACAGATATCTGATATCATCTTCCGTGTATGTACAGATATCTGATATCATCTTCCGTGTATGTACAGATATCTGATATCATCTTCCGTGTATGTACAGATATCTGATATCATCTTCCGTATGTACAGATATCTGATATCATCTTCCGTGTATGTACAGATATCTGATATCATCTTCCGTATACGTACTCTGGATCGTAATGCGTTTTACTTCTTATCACTCTCTTACAGAGACCTGAAATGTGGACGTCACGTTCAAGGCATGAGAAGAGAACTTAAGCTTCCATCATTGATACTTTATGTAATAGTATATTGTTGAGATCAATAAAGATCGAAATGTTGTTAGTCTAAGGGAAGTAATAAACTTTAAGGATAGTTATGATTCAGTCCCTTGTTGCAATATCGGTTTTTTTAGATACTTGCCTCACCTTACACAGGGGAAATAACTTTGGTCTCAGCTCAGGGAATCTTGACTGGTAAGTGTAAAGTTGCATGGGGAGTGTGATGCTAGTGTTAGTGGAAAGTTTAAAGTGTCAACTTTGGAATGTCTGCTGTTGACACAACAGACTAAATTTAGAAATAGAGACTTAGTTTTTAAGAAACTGTTTAAGAAAACCAAAGGTTTTTAAAAACAGTGACTACACATGAAGTTCGGAAATCTGTTCGTGTCTGCACGGGTAGATTTTTCTAGAAGAAGGGATAGAAAAAGGGAGAAAGAAAGTAGAGCAGGATTATTGTCTGTTTGAACACCATCTCATTCAACGAAAAGTTGATGTCTGTCTGCTTGAACACCATCTCATTCAACGAAAAGTTGATGTCTGTCTGCTTGAACACCATCTCATTCAACGAAAAGTTGATGTCTGTCTGCTTGAACACCATCTCATTCAACGAAAAGTTGATGTCTGTCTGCTTGAACACCATCTCATTCAACGAAAAGTGCCATTATATACTAGTACTTGTAACAGTTAGTATGATGTTATTGATAGAATAATACCAATATGTACTAGTACTTGTAACAGCTAGTATGATGTTACTGATAGAATAATACCAATATGTACTAGTACTTGTAATAGCTGGTATGATGTTACTGATATGATAATACAAATATGTACTAGTACTTGTAATAGCTAGTATTATGTTTCTGATAAGATAGTACCAATATATACTAATACTTGTTATAGCTAATATGATGTTACTGATAAGATAATATCAATATATACTAGTACTTGTAATAGCTAGTATGATGTTACTGATAAGATAGTACCAATATATACTAATACTTGATATAGCTAATATGATGTTACTGATAAGATAATAGCAATATATACTAATACTTGATATAGCTAATATGATGTTACTGATAAGATAATATCAATATATACTAGTACTTGTAATAGCTAGTATGATGTTACTGATAAGATAGTACCAATGTATACTAATACTTGTTATAGCTAATATGATGTTACTGATAAGATAATATCAATATATACTAGTACTTGTAATAGCTAGTATGATGTTACTGATAAGATAGTACCAATGTATACTAATACTTGTTAAAGCTAATATGATGTTACTGATAAGATAATACAAATATATACTAGTACTTGTAATAGCTGGTATGATGTTACTGTTAGAATAATACCAGTATATACTAGTACTTGTAATAGCTGGTATGATGTTCATTCATTCATTCATTTGCATGTCCTTTGCTGAACTTTTCCTCCCTAACAGCACTCCTGTAGGTATGATGTTACTGATAGAATAGTACCAATATATACTAGTACTTGAAACAGCTGGTATATTACTAGAAGGATAGTGTAAATATATACCAGCACTTGTAACAGCTGGTATGATGTTAGTGTTGTCTATAAGATGCAAGATTACATACGATATATAAATGTTGCAATCTGTAACAAAATACTAAGGTAACAAACAGCAACATGAAAGCCATTGTTACCTGTCACACAGACTCTGGCCACACCTCGAGCCTTTGCTGCCAGCACCACCGACATTCCTAGCGGACCTGAACGGATTGCGTCAGTACACGCTTGAGTGAGTCACTTGCTGAGTCATGGAGTATTTAACTCAGTCATCAAGTCTTTTAGTCAGTCAGCGAGCCATCCAGTCAATCAGTTACTGGATCAATCAGTCAGTTACATAGGCTGTCAGTCACTAAATCTTCCAGTTATTCATACAGTCAGCAAATGAGCTATTCAATCAGAGAGTGCGTTGCTAAGTCACCCAGTCAATCACTGAGTCATTTAGTTGGCATTACTGGCAGCCAGTTACTAAATATCAGTGTGTCATACAGTCAGTCAGTTACTGAATGTTCTAATCAGTTATTTAATCAATCAGGAAGGTTATACAGTTATTCAATGGTCAAGAGAGATGTGTAACATCAAGTTTGTTGTCTTCTTGCAGCTTCATACTCGATCTGGCCGTCTAAGTCAGCTGACTGACATCATCTGTTAACTATGTTTAAGTCAGTTGACTGACATCATCAGTTAACTATGTCTAAGTCAGTTGACTGACATCATCAGTTAACTATGTCTGTTAAGTCCACACATCATATTCTTGTCTGTCAAAGTCTCAATGTGAAGTAGACTTTCTCCATGGGCTCATCTGTTAACTTTTTTTCTGCTCATTCTCGCTTGTCAGTTAACTGTCTCTGTCTCCGCGCATGCGTAGAGCTGTAAATGCGAATAATTAGTGTCTAAGTATATAAAACTATACACGAAGCCACTGCAGCAAAGCTGTAATAACAAAATGTTAAAACTAGGGAAAAAGTACAAACAGCTTTATTAATTTACTAGCACACTGTGGTCTAGTTAAGTCGTGAAGCTGTTCCTACTTTTTTCCTCTAGTTTTAACATAGCGTTTGAACTGAACAGCTCATATGTTAACTATACTGGTCTGCTCATAATTCATCTGTTTGCTAACCGTTCTGTCCACTAGTTGTCTGTTAACTATGTGTGTCTGTCAACACTCCATCTTACCCGCTCCCGTGACAAGAATGTATTGACCAAAGGTGACTCCAGCTCGTTGAGAAGCGTAGAAACCGAGGGACAGAGGCTGCACTAGGGCTCCCTCGTCAAAGCTCATGTTGTCTGCAATCCTGCAGAAAATGAGGAACAGAGATACGTCCGTGGAAGGGAGTAATTAAGAAGAAGATAATGAGACAGGCGTTTTGTGGTTGTAGACAGAAAAGTATGCAGTCTGTGACAGAAGTATTTTTTTTTAAGTAAAGAAAGCAAACATCTAAAATATTATTGGATGGATGATAGCAAGAAAGATGACACTTCGTCTTGACGCCCCAACAAAACAAGAAAGATGACACTTCGTCTTGATGCCCCAACAAAACAAGAAAGATGACACTTCGTCTTGGCGCCCCAACAAAACAAGAAAGATGACACTTCGTCTTGGCGCCCCAACAAAACAAGAAAGATGACAGTTTGTCTTGGCGCCCCAACAAAACAAGAAAGATGACACTTCGTCTTGGCGCCCCAACATGACCACAGGTGAAAGTTCTGAGTTTTAAATTGTCATCCCTGCCCTTTTACCTCCGGTAGCCTTGACAGTGTAACCTGCAGAAACTTTCCTGTCATGCGTGCTGTACACACAACTAACAAGATATCTCTCACCTGTACACAGAACTAGCAGGATGTCACTCACCTGTACGCACATCTTGCACTATGTCACTCACCTGTATGCACAACTAGCAGGATGTCACTCACCTACACACACAACTGACAGGGTATCACTCACCTGTATACAGACTAACAGGATGTCACTCTCTTTTATACAGAACTAATAGGATGTCACTCACCTGTACACACAAATGGCAGGAAGTCACTCACCTGTATACAGACTAACAGGATGTCACTCACCTGTACACAAAACTAGCAGGATGACAGAAGTATCTGCACAGGCCGCCATTTGTTGGAGGTGAGGACAGGTACTGGCGATTGATGCACAAATTGTAGTTTCCTCTTCTGCAGTAGTAGCAGGTACTACACGGCTTGTTTGGCTCAACTGCCACTCTGTCACCTGCACATTCAGTATTCACACTGCATGTGTTAGTGTTCACTTACACACAAAATATAATTTATGTTAACAACAACAGCAACAGAGCAGCAACATCTTAAATAACAACATCATCACCGTATTTAGCTGACAGTCCAGTCATCAAATGTTTGCTTGTTCACGAAGGAACTAGCAAAGATGATTTATGTGTCCTGTTACATGAATGCTACAACATTATATATTATATTACAAGGCACAAAAAAGTGAACAACGCACAAATGACGCTGCAGCATCATCTAAACAACGCTGCTGACACTTCTGATTGTGGGGTAGATGCAAGATTAGTTCGGTGGATAGTTTCAGTGCTGTTGAGGCGATCAGCTGCCTTGAGATACAGAACATGGATCTTAGAGCCCTGATCTATTGCTTCGAGGGTGCATCGGGTTGTGTCTCCTGTGCTACTCAATGTATATTCTACTGGCACTGCGCTGTTGTTTGAAAATGGTGTGGGGCGAACGCTGACCTGCGCTGATGATATATTATCATGTGAGCATGGAGCGAACGCTGACCTACGCTTATGATATATTATCATGTGAGCATGGGGCGAACGCTGACCTGCGCTGATGATATATTAACATATGAGCATGGGGCGAACGCTGACCTGCGCTGATGATATATTAACATATGAGCATGGGGCGAACGCTGACCTACGCTGATGATATATTAACATATGAGCATGGGGCGAACGCTGACCTACGCTGATGATATATTATCATATGAGCATGGAGCGAACGCTGACCTACGCTGATGATATATTAACATATGAGCATGGAGCGAACGCTGACCTACGCTGATGATATATTAACATATGAGCATGGAGCGAACGCTGACCTACGCTGATGATATATTAACATATGAGCATGGGGCGAACGCTGACCTACGCTGATGATATATTAATTTATGAGCATGGGAGGTGCAGACAGATATTAGCCGCACGGGTTGGCCAGATAACAGGTTGGTTTCGAGGATTAAAATGCAGTGATAAACCCAGAAAAAGTCAGCATCCTGTGGTGCTCATTAGATAACAGAATTGTAGGATCTGAAGTTCCGATTGTGAAGTGTCAAGTCCAAGATATTAAAAGAACACATTTCATGAGGTAACTAAGGATCACATTTGATCGTTCATGATTCATCGCACACCGTGTGGACCATGCAATACTAAAAAGCCAGGAAAGCGTTGGCAGCGGTTAGGTTAATGGCGCCACAGCGGGCTTACCATAGCGCACTCTCTTCTTGCTGATGCATGCGCTGGTACTGTCACCATTAGAGTAGGGTCTTGGCCTGCTCATCCTGTCCAATACAGAACTGAACAGACCACAGCGAGTAGAAAACGAGGCAATGAGAGTGGTCTTGGGTTGCACCAGGGATACTTCGGTGACGGCCATGAGCTTTCTGTTTGATTTGCTGAGTGTGAGGTCTAAACACATGCTCAGGTAAAGGCTTACATCAGGGTTGCTGGCATACATCAGAGTTGCTGGCATGAAGGATCATCCTCTCCATAAGGAGCTGATGCTATAAAGGGAATACGCATCAAACAAAGCAGATCCTGGATGGTTGAGACTGAGGTTACAATAAAGTCCATTTGCAATCTAGATGAGGTGCCTATAGGCGATGATTTGTTACGGGTACAGGACCGACCTCAGCCAACAAAGGTTATTAGACAGAAGGATCGTGAATGTCGGGACTGGGTACAGGGGGCAGTTGAACTTTGGGTTCAAGATCTCATCACTGTGGGTCATCCAGCATCACTGTGGGTCATCCATCATCACTGTGGGTCATCCATCATCACTGTGGGTCATCCAGCATCACTGTGGGTCATCCATCATCACTGTGGGTCATCCAGCATCACTGTGGGTCATCCAGCATCACTGTGGGTCATCCAGCATCACTGTGGGTCATCCAGCATCACTGTGGGTCATCCAGCATCACTGTGGGTCTTCCGACACAGTCATATATACAGATGGCTCAGTGATTGGTAACAGCAGAAATGGTTGGGGTTTTGTGGTGTACAAAAATGGAAGAGTAGTGGCACAGGGTTTGGGGGGCTTTGAAGTGAGCACTTCAAGCATGTGAGTGGAAAGTGAGGCTACGTCGGCGGCAGTAGAATGGTTGGTTGCTCATGTTGTGGTTAATGGTGTTAATGTGATGGGTTCACAGAAATGCTTCCAAAAGAATGGGTTCATCTGTTAAGCCGGTCAACCGTGATATGCCTAACTTGGCTTTACTGTCAAGGGCACGCGGGAGTATATGGCAATGATGTGGCAGATAAACTTGCTGGACAGGCTAAAAGAAATGGCAGGCTGACAATGGACAAGGGGGACATTGCTAAAGCTCTGTTAGACAAGACTGCTGGGAAATGAAGAGCTGGAATGGAAGAACAGCGTAGATCTGAAGAGATTGCTGGAGCTAGGACAAATTAAAGGTGCTGGTAGGAAATCCGAACTGTGTGGCAGAAAACGCATCTTAAACAACCAACATTTGACAGGAACTATCTGCAAACATCAGAAATGCAGATGAAGTCACTGACAACAATTACTGAGGAAAGACGCTGGCGATGGTTGGGACATTTGCTCCGAATGACTGACAACTCACTACCAAAAATAGCACTAAGATGGACACCACAGGGGAACAGAAGTAAGGGTAGACCAAAAGAGACATGGAGAAGAACAACAGAAAGGATGTTGAGCAACAGAGGGCTCATCTGGGCAAGAGCAGAAAAAAAGGCGAAGGACAAGCATATGTGGAAAACCCTTGCGGAAGCCCCATGTGCCCTGGGCACTTAAGGTTCAGAGAGAGAGAGAGAGAGAGAGATCTGCAAACATACTCTTGGGTGGATGCTGCGGCATGCGACGGAGCATATACGTGTTGTCCCGAACGAAGTGAAGCCTGAGTCTGAATTTTGAACCTTTGAATATATATATAATACAATGCACAAACATTAAAGCTACAACACTACGCACATCTGGAAATCAACTTTGGTGTTAAACACACCACATGTGTTAAGACGTGTTAGTAATAGTGTTACTACACGGAATGTCAATACTTGTGTTCTTACAAGAAACAAAATAGCACATACCAACTTTCAAGTTCGTGACAGACTCTCCTATTTTAGTGACAACACCACTAGGTTCGTGGCCCAGAGTTAGTGGACCCGTCATCTTTCTGTTCCCAATCTGACCTTTCAGCCAGTAGGCGAGGTCACTGCCACAGATCCCCACAGAGCGGGTACTGATCTGGACTTCTGGGGAAGGTCAAGAAAGTCAGAGAATCATCACGACCATAGAAAACATGCAGGGTTAGAGCACTGTTGTCACTGATGAAGGGTGAAAGAAAATGAAGGATACAGATGATAATAACAACATCTGGAGGAGCAAAATGAAGTTTACAAAAAAAAATAATGCTTGAAAGTGGAATCTGCACTCGGTTGCACAAGCTACGAGTATATGTTGGCCACAAGAACACAGCGCGGCTAGCACCTAGTCCACCTTCAATGATGCATAACGTCCGTCCAAGGCAGAGGTCAGTCCAAGGCCGAGGTCAATGAAAGGCCGGGGTCAGTCCAAGGCCGAGGTCAATCAAAGGCCGAGTTCCGTCCAAGGTCGAGGTCCGTCCAAGGCCAAGGTCCGTCCAAGGCCGAGTTCCGTCCAAGGCCGAGGTCAATCAAAGGCCGAGGTCAATCAAAGGCCGGGATCAGTCCAAGGCCGGGGTCAGTCCAAGGCCGAGTTCCGTCCAAGGCCGAGGTCCATCCAAGGCCGAGTTCCGTCCAAGGCCGAGGTCCATCCAAGGCCGAGTTCCGTCCAAGGCCGAGGTCCATCCAAGGCCGAGTTCCGTCAAAGGCCGAGGTCAATCAAAGCCCGGGATCAGTCCAAGCCGGGGTCAGTCCAAGCCGGAGCCTGAGAACAGTCTTGTGGGAGATCAAGCTGGTAAATCTAGATATTAAAATCTGGTTTCCCTTTTTCTAAAACAAACAATTATTTTTACACAGCACGAAGAGTCCAGGTGAATGAATTCTCAGATCTCAAATATTATGAAGGTTTTGTTTGAATAGCAAAAGTCTTGGGAGTGCAGGCGACCCGGGGAGAATTATCACCAGTTTCCGAGATCTGTGACCTGAAACACAAAGACTGGCAACCACCTGTACATACTTTCTACTAGTCAGGTCCTCGTTTGGTGTTTCTGAAATCTGCACTGCTTTATTCTTAATCAACAAATCTGACATTGCTTCCTGTCTGAAATATGTATTGCTTTATTCTTATTAAACTTGACATTTCTTCCAGCCATAGAACACTTATTTTTAACAGTATATGCAAAACTTCAATTCTATGCTTCAGTTATCTCCCTTGTCTATAGTCTTCCCCCCCCCCACCAAGTTCCTGTTGTGTTACTGTGTCTTCCCCCCCAAGGACAAGCATATGTGGAAAACCCTTGCGGAAGCCCCATGTGCCCTGGGCACTTAAGGTTCAGAGAGAGAGAGAGAGAGAGATCTGCAAACATACTCTTGGGTGGATGCTGCGGCATGCGACGGAGCATATACGTGTTGTCCCGAACGAAGTGAAGCCTGAGTCTGAATTTTGAACCTTTGAATATATATATAATACAATGCACAAACATTAAAGCTACAACACTACGCACATCTGGAAATCAACTTTGGTGTTAAACACACCACATGTGTTAAGACGTGTTAGTAATAGTGTTACTACACGGAATGTCAATACTTGTGTTCTTACAAGAAACAAAATAGCACATACCAACTTTCAAGTTCGTGACAGACTCTCCTATTTTAGTGACAACACCACTAGGTTCGTGGCCCAGAGTTAGTGGACCCGTCATCTTTCTGTTCCCAATCTGACCTTTCAGCCAGTAGGCGAGGTCACTGCCACAGATCCCCACAGAGCGGGTACTGATCTGGACTTCTGGGGAAGGTCAAGAAAGTCAGAGAATCATCACGACCATAGAAAACATGCAGGGTTAGAGCACTGTTGTCACTGATGAAGGGTGAAAGAAAATGAAGGATACAGATGATAATAACAACATCTGGAGGAGCAAAATGAAGTTTACAAAAAAAAATAATGCTTGAAAGTGGAATCTGCACTCGGTTGCACAAGCTACGAGTATATGTTGGCCACAAGAACACAGCGCGGCTAGCACCTAGTCCACCTTCAATGATGCATAACGTCCGTCCAAGGCAGAGGTCAGTCCAAGGCCGAGGTCAATGAAAGGCCGGGGTCAGTCCAAGGCCGAGGTCAATCAAAGGCCGAGTTCCGTCCAAGGTCGAGGTCCGTCCAAGGCCAAGGTCCGTCCAAGGCCGAGTTCCGTCCAAGGCCGAGGTCAATCAAAGGCCGAGGTCAATCAAAGGCCGGGATCAGTCCAAGGCCGGGGTCAGTCCAAGGCCGAGTTCCGTCCAAGGCCGAGGTCCATCCAAGGCCGAGTTCCGTCCAAGGCCGAGGTCCATCCAAGGCCGAGTTCCGTCCAAGGCCGAGGTCCATCCAAGGCCGAGTTCCGTCAAAGGCCGAGGTCAATCAAAGCCCGGGATCAGTCCAAGCCGGGGTCAGTCCAAGCCGGAGCCTGAGAACAGTCTTGTGGGAGATCAAGCTGGTAAATCTAGATATTAAAATCTGGTTTCCCTTTTTCTAAAACAAACAATTATTTTTACACAGCACGAAGAGTCCAGGTGAATGAATTCTCAGATCTCAAATATTATGAAGGTTTTGTTTGAATAGCAAAAGTCTTGGGAGTGCAGGCGACCCGGGGAGAATTATCACCAGTTTCCGAGATCTGTGACCTGAAACACAAAGACTGGCAACCACCTGTACATACTTTCTACTAGTCAGGTCCTCGTTTGGTGTTTCTGAAATCTGCACTGCTTTATTCTTAATCAACAAATCTGACATTGCTTCCTGTCTGAAATATGTATTGCTTTATTCTTATTAAACTTGACATTTCTTCCAGCCATAGAACACTTATTTTTAACAGTATATGCAAAACTTCAATTCTATGCTTCAGTTATCTCCCTTGTCTATAGTCTCCCCCCCACCAAGTTCCTGTTGTGTTACTGTGTCTTCCCCCCCCCCACCAAGTTCCTGTTCTGTTACTGTGTCTTCCCCCCACCCACCAAGTTCCTGTTATGTTACTGTGTCTTCCCCCCTACCAAGTTCCTGTTGTGTTACTGTGTCTCCCCCCCCCCACCAAGTTCCTGCTGTGTTACTGTGTCTTCCCCTCCACCAAGTTCCTGTTGTATTACTGTGTCTCTCCCCCCCCCACCAAGTTCCTGTTCTGTTACTGTGTCTTCCCCCCCCCCCACATCAAGTTCCTGTTCTGTTACTGTGTCTTCCCCCCACCCACCAAGTTCCTGTTGTGTTACTGTGTCTTCCCCCCCTACCAAGTTCCTGTTGTGTTACTGTGTCCCCCACCCCCACCAAGTTCCTGTTGTGTTACTGTGTCCCCAACCCACCAAGTTCCTGTTCTGTTACTGTGTCTTCCCCCCCCCCCACACCAAGTTCCTGTTCTGTTACTGTGTCTTCCCCCCACCCACCAAGTTCCTGTTCTGTTACTGTGTCTTCCCCCCACCCACCAAGTTCCTGTTATGTTACTGTGTCTTCCCCCCCTACCAAGTTCCTGTTGTGTTACTGTGTCCCCCACCCCCACCAAGTTCCTTTTGTGTTACTGTGTCCCCCCCCCACCAAGTTCCTGTTGTGTTACTGTGTCTCCCCCACCAAGTTCATGTTGTGTTACTGTGTCCCCCACCCCCACCAAGTTCCTTTTGTGTTACTGTGTCTTCCCCCCACCAAGTTCCTGTTGTGTTACTGTGTCTCCCCCCCCCCCACCAAGTTCCTGTTGTGTTACTGTGTCTCCCCCACCCCCACCAAGTTCCTGTTGTGTTACTGTGTCTCCCCCACCCCCACCAAGTTCCTGTTGTGTTACTGTGTCTCCTCCCCCCCACCAAGTTCTTGTTGTGTTACTGTATCTCCCCCACCCCCACCAAGTTCCTGTTGTGTTACTGTGTCTTCCCCCCACCAAGTTCCTGTTGTGTTACTGTGTCTCCCCCACCAAGTTCCTGTTGTGTTACTGTGTCTCCCCCCCCCACCAAGTTCCTGTTGTGTTACTGTGTCTCCCCCCCCCACCAAGTTACTGTTGTGTTACTGTGTCCTCCCCCCCCCACACCAAGTTACTGTTGTGTTACTGTGTCTTCCCCCCCCCCCAAAACAAGTTACTGTTGTGTTACTGTGTCTTCCCCCCCCCCCAAAACAAGTTACTGTTGTGTTACTGTGTCTTCCCCCCCCCACACCAAGTTACTGTTGTGTTACTGTGTATTCCCCTCCTACCAAGTTCGTGTTGTGTTACTGTGTCTTCCCCCCCCCCTACAAAATTCATGCTGTGTTATAGTGTCTTCTCTCCCCCCCCCCCCAAGTTCCTGTTGTGTTACTGTGTCTTCACCCCCTCCCACCAAGTTCCTGTTGTGTTACTGTGTCTTCCCCCCTCCCACCAAGTTCCTGTTGTGTTACTGTGTCTTCACCCCCTCCCACCAAGTTCCTGTTGTGTTACTGTCTTCCCCCCACCAAGTTCCTTTTGTGTTACTGTGTCTTCCCCCCCCCACCAAGTCCTTGTTGTGTTACTGTGTCTTCCCCCCACCAAGTTCCTTTTGTATTACTGTGTCTCCCCCCCCCCCCACCAAGTTCTTGTTGTGTTACTGTGTCCCCCCCCCCCCAAGTTCCTGTTGTGTTACTGTGTCTTCCTCCCCACCAAGTTCCTGTTGTGTTACTGTGTCCCCCCCCCACCAAGTTCCTGTTGTGTTACTGTGTCTTTCCCCCCCCCCCCCCCACGAAGTTCCTGTTGTGTGACTATGTCTTGACTCCTGACGGACTTTATTAAGAACGCATATGGAATCTGAAATGACATAATCTAAAGTTGCACGGACCTTGCAGTCTAGATTTTTACCTCTTGGTCTACATATTTATCTACTGTCTAGATTCTTCTATCTTGGTCCAGACAATTTCAGATTCTAAAGTCTAGATTCTTACCTTTTGGTCTAGATATTTACACAAATTCTACAGTTTAGATTCCTCTATCTTGGTCCAGATGTTTTCACAGATTCTGAAGTCTAGATTCTTACCTTGTGGTCTAGATATTTACACAAATTCTAGTCTAGATTCTTCTACTTTGATCCAGATATTTTCACATATTCTAAACTCTTACCTCTTGCTCCAGATATTTTCACAGATTCTAAAGTCTTACTTCTTAGACCAGATATTTTCACAGATTCTAAACTCTTACCTCTTGGTAAAGATATTTTCACATATTCTAAACTCTTACCTCTTGCTCCAGATATTTTCACAGATTCTAAATTCTTACCTCTTGTTCCAGATATTTTCACAGATTCTAAACTCTTACCTCTTGCCCCAGATATTTTCACAGATTCTAAACTCTTACTTCTTGCTCCAGATATTTTCACAGATTCTAAACTCTTACCTCTTGGTAAAGATATTTTCACATATTCTAAACTCTTACCTCTTGCTCCAGATATTTTCACATATTCTAAACTCTTACCTCTTGCTCCAGATATTTTCACATATTCTAAACTCTTACCTCTTGCTCCAGATATTTTCACAGATTCTAAACTCTTACTTCTTGCTCCAGATATTTTCACAGATTCTAAACTCTTACCTCCTGGTCCAGGCTCTGGGATCTCCCCGTCTTCCTGGAAAAAAAAGACCGTTGAGACTCGTTGCTCACAACAAACTATGTCAGCCACTCACACCAAACTATGTCAGCCACTCACACCAAACTATGTCAGCCACTCACACCAAACTATGTCAGCCACTCACACCAAACTACATCAGTCACTCACACCAAACTGTCAGTCACTCACACCAAACTATGTCAGTCACTCACACCCACTATGTCAGTCAGTACGGCTCTCACAAAGATTATCAGTGTTGTTTTAAAAGATCAACACGTCATCACTTATGCATCATCATCATTACCATCATCATGTGCCTTGTAAATATAAAAAACAGCAGTCGATCTACAGCTTGCCTTTCTGCCATATTTTGCTGGCGCACATAACAAAATTGTCCTTATCCCATCCTCTAATGATCTGTAGCGCCATCATCATCTTTCATGTTGTTCTTCTGTGCTTGTGTCCGGCCCAGATTTCGGAAAATTACTTTATCTTCGTTATAAGGCGTCATTTTTTAAATTACAGTTTTCATTTGTTCCAGACATTCATTAAGCATTTTTTATTTCCGTCCATGAAATACTTCCCATTCTTGTTGACCATAATATTTTACAAAGCTTAATTACTACAGAGAGAGAGAGAGAGAGAGAGAGAGAGAGAGAGAGAGAGTGAGAGAGAGTATGTTTTTAGACTTGCTGGCTGCAGCCGATGCGACATATTTTATACATTCTTAATGAAACTGGAAGAATGACAAGAACTAACAAACTGGAAGAACGAAAAGAACTAACAAACTGGAAGCGTGAAAAGAACTAACAAACTGGAAGCGTGAAAAGAACTAACAAACTGGAAGCATGAAAAGAACTAACTGTAACATAATCTGCCTCATTATTCTAGAACGTGCTAGTTTAGCCAATAAGACTAGCTTGAGGGGAGGCTGTTCTCAATCTTTATTCTCAGAGATTCATGATTTACACCAACAGGTGAAGGAATAAAACCGCTGATCAGCTCTCCGTCGTGTACAGCGCCAGTGGCATGAACAAACAGTGTTATAAAATAAAGACTTCACTGGCAAGACATACATGATCATCTGTGACATCATCATAGTCTGAACTTTCGTCATCGCTTCAAAGAATGTTTCCCGGTTGGGCTGCTCTATGCTTAGTGCTGTGTCTTGCCAACACTAACTCCCTGCCTATCGCCTTGGCTGTTATTAGGATGTCTATCGCCTTGGCTATTATTAGGATGTCTATCGCCTTGACTGTTATTAGGATGTCTATCGCCTTGACTGTTATTAGAATGTCTATCGCCATGACTGTTATTAGAATGTCTATCGTCTTGACTGTTATTAGGATGTCTATCGTCTTGACTCTTATTAGAATGGCTGTCGCCATGACTGTTATTAGAATGTCTGTCGCCATGACTGTTATTAGAATGGCTATTGCCATGACTGTTATTAGGATGTCTATCGTCTTGACTGTTATTAGGATGTCTATCGTCTTGACTGTTATTAGGATGTCTATCGTCTTGACTGTTATTAGAATGTCTATCGCCATGACTGTTATTAGAATGTCTATCACCATGACTGTTATTAGAATGTCTATCGCCATGACTATTATTAGAATGTCTATGGCCTTGACTGTTATTAGAATGTCTATGGTCTTGACTGTTATTAGAATGTCTATGGCCTTGACTATTATTAGAATGTCTATCGCCATGACTGTTATTAGAATGTCTATCGCCATGACTGTTATTAGAATGTCTATCGCCATGACTATTATTAGAATGTCTAAGGCCTTGACTGTTATTAGAATGTCTATCGTCTTGACTGTTATTAGAATGTCTATCGCCATGACTGTTATTAGAATGTCTATCACCATGACTGTTATTAGAATGTCTATCGCCATGACTATTATTAGAATGTCTATGGCCTTGACTGTTATTAGAATGTCTATGGTCTTGACTGTTATTAGAATGTCTATGGCCTTGACTATTATTAGAATGTCTATCGCCATGACTGTTATTAGAATGTCTATCGCCATGACTGTTATTAGAATGTCTATCGCCATGACTATTATTAGAATGTCTAAGGCCTTGACTGTTATTAGAATGTCTATAGCCGTGACTGTTATTAGAATGTTTTTGGCCGTGACTGTTATTAGAATGTCTATAGCCGTGACGGATATTAGAATATCTATAGCCGTGACGGTTATTAGAATGTCTTTGGCCGTGACTGTTATTAGAATGTCTTTGGCCGTGGCTATTATTAGAATGTCTATCGCCGTGACTGTTATTAGAATGTCTATCGCCATGATTGTTATTAGAATGTCTATCGCCATGACTGTTATTAGAATGTCTATCGCCATGACTATTATTAGAATGTCTATCGCCATGACTGTTATTAGAATGTCTATGTCAAGATTGTTATTAGAATGTTTATGGTCAAGATTGTTATTATAATGTATATCGCCATGACTGTTATTAGAATGTCTATGTCAAGACTGTTATTAGAATGTTTATGGTCAAGACTGTTATTAGAATGTCTATGTCATGACTGTTATTAGAATGTCTATGGTCAAGACTGTTATTAGAATGTCTATGGTCAAGACTGTTATTAGAATGTCTATGTCATGACTGTTATTAGAATGTCTATGGTCAAGACTGTTATTAGAATGTCTATGTCATGACTGTTATTAGAATGTCTATGGTCAAGACTGTTATTAGAATGTCTATGTCAAGACTGTTATTAGAATGTCTATGGTCAAGACTGTTATTAGAATGTCTATGTCATGACTGTTATTAGAATGTCTATGGTCAAGACTGTTATTAGAATGTCTATGTCATGACTGTTATTAGAATGTCTATGGTCAAGACTGTTATTAGAATGTCTATGGTCACGTATAATGTATAACATGCATGTGCATGATCTGAGATGGCAGAATACTGAGATCATATAATATTATTAGTATTAAATAGTTTTTGTTGAATTTTTATATACGTGGTGTTGGAATTATATTTGTCTATTAGTGATGAAAGACAGGATTATATTTTAGATAAAATCATTTATCATCCCTCTACATATGATCACCAAGGGAAGTGGACCCAGACAAGAGGAACGCCCAAAGAAGAAAAGAGCCTAGGTTGTAGAATTAGTGGGGCAGGCAGTGGAAGTAATAACTTTGATACTGCAGGCAAGAGTACTCAGACACCCCGGGGACCAGTGTCCCATAAAACACGAAGTTGAGGAGAGGGGTAAGTACAGGTATAGTGTGTACGGAATATGTAAACCATATGTATATATATATATATTAATAGGAGCGAGAAATACACACATTACATATTAAGACATTCCGCATACAACATATTCACCCCAATATCTTTCTTACACATGTCTGTTATTAGAATACCTATGGCTATATCTATTATTAGAATGTCTATGGCTAAGACTGTTATTAGAATGTCTATGGCTAAGACTGTTATTAGAATGTCTATGGCTAAGACTGTTATTAGAATGTCTATGGCTAAGACTGTTATTAGAATGTCCATGGCTAAGACTGTTATTAGAATGTCCATGGCAAAGACTGTTATTAGAATGTCTATGGCTAAGACTGTTATTAGAATGTCTATGGCTAAGACTGTTATTAGAATGTCTATGGCCATAGCTGTTATTAGAATATATATGGCCACGATTGTTATTAGAATATTTATAGCCATGGCTTTTATTAGAATGTTGATGGTCATGAAGGTTATTAGAATGTCTATGCCCAAGATTTTTATTGGACTGCCGTTGACGATCTGGTCCTGCTATATTATTCTTCTTAATGATTCTCTTCTTCTTCAAAACGAGGAAAAATATACGGAACCTATTTTCACACGATGCAAACTTCAGAATCTGAGCACACGTCCGTCTGACATTCTCCAAGAATTAAAGTATACACACGCCCGTCTGACATTCTCCAAGAGTGAAAGTATACACACGCCCGTCTGACATTCTCCAAGAGTTAAAGTATACACACGCCCGTCTGACATTCTCCAACAGTGAAAGTATACACACACCCGTCTGACATTCTCCAAGAGTGAAAGTATACACAGACCTGTCTGACATTCTCCAAGAGTGAAAGTATACACAGACCTGTCTGACATTCTCCAAGAGTGAAAGTATACACAGACCTGTCTGACATTCTCCAAGAGTGAAAGTATACACAGACCTGTCTGACATTCTCCAAGAGTGAAAGTATACAAAGGTACCATAATTTACATCTTGAATTTCCAGTTGATTGCATAAAAATATGTAAATTCTATTTATAGTCTTTTGAATATATCTTTCATGCACTCAGCAGTGGAGATTTAACTTTCATACATTCAGGATTAGAGATTTAACTTTCATACATTCAGGATTAGAGATTTAACTTTTATATACTCAAGATTGGAAATCTAACTTTCCTACATTCATGATTAGAGCTTTTAACTCATACACTCAAAATTAGAGACTTAACTTTCATACACTCAAGATCAGAGATTTAACTTTCATACGCTCGACATTAATGATCTGTGTAGTGTCAGTTGACAAAACATGGACATAAAAAAAGGCTTACCAGACGTAGATCCTTGATCCCATGCAGTCTCAGTGATAAGTTTGTATCGCTCATGTTTGTGTGATTATAGTTTGTCTCTCTGTGTCAGTCTCTGTGCTGTAAAAAACAATATAACAAGAGTGTCAATCATTTATTACTTCCTGACAGGTACAAGCAAAAGCCTCTTCTCTAATAAGCCCTTGTCCTCTGTTTATCTCTTATCTGTTGTTGTCTCTTGGATAAAATACAGAGTTAAACGTGAGTGTATGTTGGAGTTTAAACATAGAAAAGAGGAAGGGTAAAAAAGGGCGGGGTGAGGGTTGGAAGATAGACAGGTAGATAGATAGAAAGACGGACAGACAGGTAGATAGATAGGTAAGATAGACGGATGGACGGGCGGGCGGACGGACGACAGACAGACAGACAGACAGACAGACAGACAGACAGACAGACAGATAGATAGATAGATAGATAGATAGATAGATAGATAAATAGATAGATAGATAGACAGTTTGTGTGAGAGAGAGGGGGGGGGGTAACAATAGGAACAGTGAAGTGGCTATGAAAAACAACAAAAACAACCAATATTTCCACAACAATGCCCATGCCAAGGACAACAGAAGACAAAGCAGATATAGACACGAACGAGTAACTGAGTTCAGCTCCGACGATCAGGAACAGGTTGTCCCAGTAGACAAGGGGAGACAACTACATTTTCTGCCGTTTGTCTACATTTTCTGTTGTCTGTGTCTTCATTTTCTACGATCTGGTTATCTTGTGTCTACATTTTTTATCGCCTATTGCCTCGTCATCATTTTCATACCACTTGTTACTTGCTGGAAATTTGTCATTTCCATGACCTTTTCTTTAACTTTGGATCTTCATTTTGAGTTCACATCATGTTAAATTTCAGGCAGAAAACATCTCTGCGTACATTACTTGGTCTACGTGTACATTACTTGGTCTATGTGTACATGATTTGGTCTCTGTGGTCATTATTTGGACTCACACTAAGGTTACTTGTGTAAAACGAATGTGAGCTTTCAACGTGATGACTTTCTCAAAGAAGCTATCATAACCAGTCACGTGAAAAATGTCTGGATCCTGACGTGACAGGTCTCATGCTCTACAATGTCTGAATCTTGATGATGTGACCAGTCTCACGCTTTACAATGTCTGAATATTGATGATGTGACCAGTCTCACGCTTTTACAATGTCTGAATATTGATGATGTGACCAGTCTCACGCTTTACAATGTCTGAATATTGATGATGTGACCAGTCTCACGCTTTACAATGTCTGAATATTGATGACGTGACTATCTTCCGTGTTCCGACTAGCCAGTGACCAAACTCTGGCCCATGGTTTGGCCATTGTCTTGAAAGGACTTAAAGTTTAAAAAAAAACTAGCTAGCCTACCTGAGAAAATGGTCCCTGAGAAAGTACACTGCACACAGATTGTCTCAAGTACACCTTTAGTCTGGTGTCTATGTCATCAAATTGAAGCCTGTGTAATTTGTGTATCAGCGGTGCTGATGTCTACAACTTTCTTGGTGGAACTAATGTCTCCAAGCCAGTCGCAGGCAGGTCTGCATGGTAGTTATACTTTCTTGCATGTTTAAGAAATGGACAGAATTAGGTTACGTTCTGTTTCCAGACATTAGTTTGTTTTTTTTTTTCTCTCGTGACACGAACTTTGACTTGTGATCTTCATCGATCTGGAGTCATCTTATGCCTGAGCTTTTGTAAAGGGCAATGGCAATCATCAGTTGTATTTTAGATGCGTGTTTAATTATGTGTTAAAAATAGAACAAACACAGAAAGCTTACTAAGTGCCTGTAAGAAACACCAGCAAGTTTTAAACCGAGGTAGTTTTCTGTGGTATCACGAGAATTTTTAATGCTTTCCACGTTATGTAGTCACACCTAGAAAATATACACCTGTAGAAGAGTCGTATAATTCTGTTGTCACACCTGGAATATATACACCTGTACAAGAGTCGTATAATTCTGTTGTCACACCTGGAATATATACACCTGTACAAGAGTCGTATAATTCTGTTGTCACACCTGGAATATATACACCTGTACAAGAGTCGTATAATTCTGTTGTCACACCTGGGAAATATACACCTGTACCATGGTCAGAAAACTAGAGGTCTGCACCAACAGAAATGTTTCCGTCCACAAAGTTGTAGACTTGTCGGAAAATATTTCTGCTCATGTTCTTCAGTATAGCACAGAAGGGCGCAAGAAAGAGCCGCCCGTCTCCAAGCTACTTTTGTTTGTTTGTTTGTTTGTTTGTTTGTGCATGCGTGCCACCCTACATCATCATCATCATCATCATCATAAGCAGCAGCAGCAGCAGCATCATCATCATCAAACTCCATGCTGTGTAACTTAATTTTTTTATTTGGATTTATTAGTAAAAATCATTGTAGAAATCCTTGTAGCCTTACAGAGAACTTGGTTAAAACAAATTGTGTGGGGGGGGGGGCGGTATGGAGTGAGAGGCAATATTATCGGATGGAGTCTTACTGTGGTTTCCTCCACTTCCAAGTGGGCACCTTAAAAGCAAGATTCTCGTCAAGCTTCACTACCTCCGATGCGAAATCTGTAGTCTGTACAGAGTGTAGGACTGCTGGCTTTCCCAAGCTTTGGTCCACGGGTCTTAACTCTGTGCCACATCCGCCATCCAAAATATATTTGGTTATTTCCCTTCGGTCCAGAAAGTCCGGAGATCACATGAGTTGCCTTGCTTTTCTCCTGTATTGCTCAGTCATCTCAGATACTCTTCTCTCAAATTTCGTATTTTTCTTTTCCCTTGAGTTTTCTAGTGATTACGCTGTTTCTAATTTCATATATCAGGTTCTCTAATTTCATATGCCGGGTTTTCTAATTTTATATACCGGGTTCTGTAACTTCTTACACCAGGTTCTCAAACTTCCTACATCGTGCTCTGTAACTTCATACAACATGTTCTGTAACTTCCTACATCATGTTCTGTAACTTCCTACATCATGTTATGTAACTTCATACATCATGTTCTGTAACTTCCTACATCATGTTCTGTAACTTCCTACATCATGTTCTGTAACTTCATACACCATGTTCTGTAACTTCCTACATCATGTTCGTAACTTCCTACATCATGTTCTGTAACTTCATAAACCAGAACAGTTTTTGTGTATAACTATATATAATAGTGAATATATACATATAAACACAGCCACTGCAGTAAAGCTGTGATAACAAAATGTTAAAAGTATTTAAAACAAAAATAGGAACAGCTTTATTTGTTAACGATCACAGTTGTAGCTATTCGATTTAAATCTTAGTCGTACAAAAAAAAAAAAAACCACACACACACACACAGGACAGAGAAATAAGGAGAAAATATTTTTTTTAAAACTTCCTATGAAAGATATACAACAAATAAGTACGGGAAAAAATAGTAGAAAAAAAAAGGGAGCACTTAGCAGTGACTTGCAAGAAGTTGTGTTCCAGCGTGCGTGTACTGAAGTATTGTGAATGTTTAATTAAAGACTTGTGAGGTGTAAAGAGAGAGAGAGAGAGAGAGAGAGAGAGAGAGAGAGAGAGAGAGAGAGAAAGAGAGAGAGAGAGAGAGAGAGATATGATACAATGGTAATGAATTCGAGAAAAGAGTGAGTAGGAATAAATGAATATGGTTAGATTAGAGGGTTTGTAATCTAGTTCTGTGAGGTAAGGTAAAGGTAACCCTGTCATGCCTTAGAGGCACTTAGGGATATGGTGTTAGTGCCCATATTTTCCTTGACCTGTCAGCACACTAGAGGGTGATATGGTCAGTATCACGCCTGGCCGCCTTTCCTTCCCCAACTCCAGAAGAAGTCGGGTACCCATTTCTACAGCTGGGTGACTGGGGTGCCTCCGGCCGGATTCGAACCCCCGACCTTCGCCATGAGAGACGAGTGCACTAAGCACTTCGCAGGGGATCTGGAATATTAGTTACAGGCGAGGAAAGAATAGAACTTAGTAGAAAGGGAATATGAATGTGGACAAAAGGAATATTAAGTGTATTTGAATTTAAAGTTCAAACTGTGTGGTTCCTGCGTCTCACATTGCTGTATGAACTTTTGTTTTCGTGTCGCATTTAATGAAGTTATGTAGCATACTTAACTAGCTAATGAAAATAAACTGGTTGTTTCCCTTCGACTAGTAGCTTTGTGAACTGATTTCCGTTTGCCTTTGTTTAAAGATATCCAACAATGCAGCAGGTATGCCTGTAGGTGTCTGTGGCTGCCTACTTATAGCTAGTCTCTTCATCTAGAAGCCATCTCACCATCTTATATCTTAGGCATACGTTTAATACTTTCACATCCACGTGGATTAACTATCACACTTTGCTAACAAGTACAAAGCTTACTGTCCCAGATACATAATATCTGAACCGTGTCATAATCACTCATTGCGACACGATCATCAAAAGTTATGTCCGGTGCATAAAAGAAATGATGTATGTTATTACGTACTGTTGTTAACTCACTGTAAAATGAACCACTGGTTGTATGTTGCTAGTGGTGTGATGTAACTAGCACTTGTTACTACAATGCACGTTCAATGCAGCAGTTCTTGAAGTAGTTTGCTGGAATACGTTATGACCAAAATTCTGCATCACTCACCAGTTTCTGATGACAAATTCACAGGTATATGTTATCTTGTCACTAACTTTGGTCACGTGCTCTCAAGGCTGTTTTAATCTTCCGACCTACACCCCTCCACCCAACTTTTCTCCAAGTCCTCGTTTCTCTAGATAACCGACTCTACACCCGTTAAGTAATAGGTCACTGTGACTGACATGACAGCCTAAATCAGTGAAAATCTTCCTTTTCTTTGCAAAATTTTATGTCCTGAACTAATCTACTTGAGTGAAATGTTTTCTTTTCGTTCATACAGAATATGTGTACACTTTTTGTGCGTCTGTGAACTGTTTTATGAGTACTCTTTATTCACTTTGTACTGTATGTACAATCTAAAATACCATCTAAAATTGTCAACATCATTAAGGACCTCTACAATGGATATGTTTGTGCAGTCAAAACAGAAGAATGGATGAGTGAATGGTTCCAGATTGAAACAGGCGTGAAACAAGGATGTATACTGTCTCCTATGCTTTTTGGAATTACAATTGACTTCATAATGAAAAAAATGCTGCACAGGCAACACGGGTATTGACTGGGTACATGGGACCCAACTAGAAGATCTTGATTTTGCTGATGACATAACTCTTATCAGTAACAATGTGAATTCCATGCAAGAAAAAACAGATATCCTGTCTTCACTGGCTAGCAAAATAGGACTTGAAATTAACAAGGACAAAACAAAAATAATGAAAATTCCTCTCAATCAAAATGGAAAAATACACATAGAAGGGACAGATATTGAAGAAGTCAATCAATTTGCATACCTTGGCAGCTACATAGACCAGGATGGTGACACCAGAAGAGAAGTTAGAATTAGAATTGCAAAAGCAGCATCGATCTTCAAGAATCTTCAGAACATATGGCATTCAAAAGTTATAAGCACAAAAACCAAGTTAAGATATTCAGTTCAAATGTAATATCCACCGTCATGTATGCATGCGAAAGCTGGAAAACAACTAAAGAAATAGAAAGAAATTAGACTCTTTTGAAAACAAATGCCTAAGGAAAATACTCGGCATCAAGTGGAATGAATTCAAGAACAATGCAGAGATAAGACAGATGACTGAACAACAACCAGTCTCATGGGTGATCAGTAAAAGGAGATGGACATATGTTGGTCACTTTATGAGATGAAATGATCAGAGAATCCCAAAACAAACAAAGAAAAAGAGGCAGACCACTAGAAACTCTAAAGAGGACATTGTTAAGAGAGGCCAAATTAACAGGCATAAAATCCCTTGATGAGATTGAAAGACTCGCCGAAGACAGGAAAAATTGGCAAACTACCTTGCGAGCCCCATGTGACGTTTAACGGCACGGGAAGGATATAAGATATAAGACTGTATGTATAATTTCTGTCTTTTTGTTCTGAATTTATTTATAATTTATATATAGCTTTGTACTATAGTTATGTGTAACTTCTGTTAGTTTATCTAGTACATGAACCAAACTCTGACTCTTTAATACACACGTAAAGACTGTCTTACTATATAGTTATGAGACATTGGTGATGACTAAGACAATACAACGGAGGATACAAACATTCAAGAACTGCTGTTTGAGGATGATTTTAAACATTGAATGGCAGGACAAGACCAGAAAGGAGGAAGTCTGGGGTGTGTGGGGTGGGGGAGCAGGACAAGGATCTATGAACCTACAAATCATGTTTAGAAAATGGAGGTGGATTGGCCACACACTGAGGAAACCAGAGACCAGCAGACAGGCACTGACATGGAACTAAGAAATCAAGAACGATCTAGAAATACCAGGGAGTGACGGGCAATGATGATGATGATGATAATGATGATGACATACGTGGGCGTTCTATTTGTCTGTCTCGTGTAAAGTACATGTGCTTGATCCGCAACTTGATTTGTTAGTTTAGACAAAGTATTTCTGTACTCTTATCTACGCATGGTACCACTCCAAAGGTCTGAGGTTCGTTACTAGCAAACTTTAACCCTTAAGAACAATTGAAACATTCTTCTGGCCGTCGCCTGCACGAAGATCAATGAACGTAAAGCGAGGGCCAGGAAAGTGCCTGCACGTGAGCGAGATGAGAACCGCAGGAGGAGAGCTATTGACGAGGGTCTCTTTATTTTGGTGCAGGCTGTGGTTAGCATGGCGGCAGATGGCATCGACTGACATTTATTCCTTTGTGAAGGCAGCTGCGGGAAGTTGTGGGAGGTGATTGATGGAGGAATACAGACACAAAGATGAAAACATCTGAGAATAATGTGGCCACAGCGGAAGTCGTGGCCAGATTTTGTTAGAACTCTGTGTTAAAATAATTACAAAAATTGGGAGCGTTTGGGGGAAAAGAGAACTGCAACTGTCAGTCTGTTAATCGAACCCAAGAACTTTGTTTCCAATTATGTTGTGAAGCTGTCTTCTGTCCATCGCTTTATGTTGATGTTCACTGCTGTCATCCTTTAGCTCTTTCAGTTTCCTTTGTTATAGTTTTCTTAGTAAATTCCAATACCTCTGTATTGTATAACTGTCTGGTTCTAGCGATCATTAACCTCTCTCTCTCTCTCTCTCTCTCTCTCTCTCTCTCTCTCTCTCTCTTCCTTCCCCTCCACACAAAAAGCACCCCAATCTGTCATAAACTAAGGGTAGTATATGCTGGGCGTAGATGAAATAGCTAGTGAAATTAGCAGCAGAAACTGGATCCGAACTGCTCCAGCCAGTAATGTAAGCCTCAGCCAGTATGTAAGCCTCAGCCAGGAGTGTAAGCTTCAGTCAGTAGTGTAAGCCTCAGCCAGTAATGTAAGCCTCAGCCAGGAGTGTAAGCCTCAGGCAGTAATGTAAGCCTCAGCCAGGAGTGTAAGCCTCAGCCAGTAATGTAAGCCTCAGCCAGGAGTGTAAGCTTCAGCCAGTAATGTAAGCCTCAGCCAGTAATGTAAGCCTCAGCCAGGAGTGTAAGCTTCAGTCAGTAATGTAAGCCTCAGCCAGTAATGTAAGCCTCAGCCAGGAGTGTAAGCCTCAGCCAGTAATGTAAGCCTCAGCCAGGAGTGTAAGCTTCAGCCAGTAATGTAAGCCTCAGCCAGGAGTGTAAGCTTCAGCCAGTAATGTAAGCCTGAAAAAGTGATGAGGTTGATGTCCCACGTTAGAAAGAAAATAATTCCCCATTTTGTCTATGGAAAACATGACACAGAAGCAATGTTTCACAGTTGATGATAGGTAACTGGCAAGTCTCTCAGCAGCAGGGCCTCACGCAGTCTCGCCTCAGGGAAGTAAGACAGTCACAATACAGACAAGTTAAGAAAGCGGCATAGACCAACAAGCACTGCCCCTCATGAAGTGTCGTGTGCATATTTTGTTTGACTTAATAGTCAACGGATGTATGGTGGGTCTGATCTGCTATACAAACGAGCATATTTTAACAGAGCGGCTCCTGCTGCTGGCTTGTTTGAGATTCGTGTCTTTACAAACATCATTTGATCTGGGTTACCGTGCCCGATGCTACGAAGTGAGCGCGGGCTACTCGCGTGCAGCTTGGCCTGGATCACGTGATCAGATATTCGATAACTAATTGTATCACACATCATTAAGCGACACGCACGTGGCCTGGCGCTCATCACAGGCTTCCACTGATCGCGTGAGCTGGGCTTTCACGTCATCGATTCTTTCTTAACATCGTCGTACGATTCTTTATCTCTTCCTGTTCTCTCTACACTCCATTCCCGTGTCCTCTGAGAACCTTCTAGAATCTGAGGCAGACATTGCCTGGTCCGTACAGCCTCTGACATTTTCACATGTTTTCTGTTGTAGGTGACACTTGCTGGTCCTGTGATGTCGTGTGATGCATCTAGTTGTCTGTCTGTGAAACTTTATTTATAGAAGTCTGCTATATTCAGACAAACAATTTCTGTTGCCATCTGCCCTTATCTCGTACAGACATTGCGGAGTCTGCCAGATCTAGGCTCTGAGTGCGGCCATCTTTGTCTTCGTCTTGTGGGGGGAAGACTTTGTTCTGCGACTTTCCATGTTGTCACAACCAGGTTGTCTTCAGCTCCAACCCTCCTTTATCTCTACCTCGAGGGCTTCAAAACCAGGCTCATGACAAATGACATGATCATCCGGCCTTGACCTTTCTGTCTTATACTCACATTATTCTGTAGTTACAGTTCCTCATCCCAAACGCGATCATCATCATCATCATCATCACCATCATCATCATCACTACCATCATCATCATCATCATCATCACCACCACCATCATCATCGTCACCATCATCATCATCATCATCATCATCATCATCATCATCAATGACACGAAGTGAAAGCTCGGAGAGGAACAAAGGTTTGTGGAGGGGAGGGAGAAGCAAGCGCGGGAACACAACCGGAAGCAAATCCCGCTTTTCTCGCTCTGAGACTCACCCAGAGGGAGCTGGAAAGGGGAGGGGGTTGTACAGATGGGGCCCGAGCTGTTGGGGGAGGTTGTACGGATGGGGCCCGAGCTGTTGGGGGGGTTGTACGGATGGGGCCCGAGCTGTTGGGGGAGGTTTACATATGGGGCCCGAGCTGTTGGGGAGGGGGTTGTACACATGGGGCCCGAGCTGTTGGGGGTTGTACACATGGGGCCCGAGCTGTTGGGGGTTGTACAGAATGGGCCCGAGCTGTTGGGAGAGATTGTACATATGGGGCCCGAGTAGTTGGGGGGGAGGTTGTACATATGGGGCCCGAGCTGTTGTGGGGGAGGTTTACATATGGGGCCAGAGCTGTTGGGGAGGGAGGTTGTACATATGGGGGTCCGAGCTGTTGGTGGGGGGGGCAGGTTGTATTTATGGGGCCCGAGCTGGTGGGGGGGGGGGTTGTACATATGGGGTCCGAGCTGTTTGGGGGGGGGGGTGGTCTTTGAGGCCCTGTTTTCTCTTCATTATTTTTTTTATTAGAGACAAAATTCATGACAAGGCTGTAACACTCCCCCTACAGAGAGTGCCTGGGTGGGCACCCCGACAGCACCCGACCTAGTTCCCACCGCCCTGCTCGTCTCACAAGAAGATTCAAAGGTATCTCAGCAAGACAAGATGGACGTCAGATTCTCTGGCTGTAAGTTTCATTAGTTCATTGGCTGTGATAGTTTCATAAGTTCTCTGTGATAGTTTCATTAGTTCTCTGGCTGTAATAGTTTCATTAGTTCTCTGGCTGTAATAATTTCATTAGTTCTCTGGCTGTAATAGTTTCATTAGTTCTTCTGGCTGTAATAGTTTCATTAGTTCTCTGGCTGTAATAGTTTCATTAGTTCTCTGGCTGTAATAGGTTCATTAGTTCTCTGGCTGTAATAAGTTCATTAGTTCTCTGGCTGTAATAGTTTCATTAGTTCTTCTGGCTGTAATAATTTCATTAGTTCTCTGGCTGTAATAGTTTCATTAGTTCTCTGGCTGTAATAGGTTCATTAGTTCTCTGGCTGTAATAGTTTCATTAGTTCTCTGGCTGTAATAATTTCATTAGTTCTCTGGCTGTAATAGTTTCATTAGTTCTTCTGGCTGTAATAGTTTCATTAGTTCTCTGGCTGTAATAGTTTCATTAGTTCTCTGGCTGTAATAGTTTCATTAGTTCTCTGGCTGTAATAGGTTCATTAGTTCTCTGGCTGTAATAGTTTCATTAGTTCTCTGGCTGTAATAGGTTCATTAGTTCTCTGACTGTAGTAGTTTCATTAGTTCTCTGGCTGTAATAGTTTCATTAGTTCTTCTGGCGTGACCATGTCCTGCCCACCCCCCGGTAAACGCACGCTCACACAACAAGTGAACTGTGATATTTTTCCTCGTCCCTCAATATTTTATTTTTCTTTCCGCGAGTGTCACGTGGTAAGGCCATTATAAGTCACAAAAAATGCCATCTCTCTCTCTCCCTAGCTTATCTATACATTTGTTAATTTAGAATGAACGTGAGAATGTAATTACGTTTATTTCATGACTCAGAGCATGGAGTGTATGGACAAGAGACAAGTTTATTATTTATTTACATAATTATTTCGTTGTTTCCTCATGCTTACTTTTTTTGGACGTGAAAATAAAGTTCGTTCGTTCTCTCTTTCTCATATATATATATATATCTCATATAATATATATATATTATTAAAAAGGAACCAAGATCGGACAAAGTTTGCCCACTGTTCGCACAGAAACAACTCTCAGACTTGAATTATCATGCAAGAATTAATTTGTTTCGTTTCTAGTTCACTTCTGCTTATCACTGACCGTGTTTTCCCACTAACCAATTACTAAAATCCTTGCCTATACAGATTAGGCTGCTGGCCTAGACTTCTTAGGCTAACATGAAGCCTAGTGGCGTGATATTGTATTTTTCCCTCATTGGAAACTGGTCGGCCTATCCCCTATCAAAGGTGACCTAGTTTCTCTATTCTGTGGCTAGTGACACGGCTACAGAACTCTGTCCCTTACACGAGGGCCACCACCCCCCCACCACGTGATCACATCTATGAACATAGTTATCTTCATATTTCGATCTCTCCTGCCATTTACTTTTCCTCTTTCCTTTATCATGGTATTTATCTGATTGTTGAGTTTATTGCAGTCATTGCTATCTAGGCAATGTTTTTAAACCTTGATCTCTCACGTTATCTTTTCCTGCTTGTGGATAGCTCCTGACTGCCCTCTTTGTAAGCGTTTTTCAGTCTTCAAACTTTATTACTCGTTCCTGCCATATAACAACCCACTATATGTGCGTTGAGTTCCTCTGTCAAGTTACTGAAATCTTTATACATAACAGCCCGCTATATGTGTGTCAAGTTATTGAAATCTTTATACATAACAGCCACTATATGTGTGTCAAGTTACTGAAGTCTTTATACATAGCAGCCCGCTATATGCGTGTCAAGTTACTGAAGTCTTTATACATAGCAGCCCGCTATATGTGTGTCAAGCTACTGAAGTCTTTATATATAACAGCCCGCTATATGCGTGTCAAGTTTCTGAAGTCTTTATACACAGCAGCCCGCTATATGTGTGTCAAGCTACTGAAGTCTTTATACATAACAGCCCGCTATATGCGTGTCAAGTTACTGAAGTCTTTATACATAACAGCCCGCTGTATGTGTGTCAAGTTACTGAAGTCTTTATACATAACAGCCCGCTGTATGTGTGTCAAGTTACTGAAGTCTTTAACAGCCCGCTGTATGTGTGCCAAGTTACTGAAGTCTTTATACATAACAGCCCGCTGTATGTGTGTCAAGTTACTGAAGTCTTTATACATAACAGCCCGCTGTATGTGTGTCAAGTTACTGAAGTCTTTAACAGCCCGCTGTATGTGCAGCGAGTTCTCCTCTGCCAAGTTATTGTAGACTGTTACTGATGACTGTTTTGCTCACTGTTTATAGAAGTATGTGTTGAGGTTGTTCATGGTTGACTTGTGGTGTTTTTTCCCCCAGCATATTCGTAGTCTATATGTTTGTAAATATGCAAATACGCAGACATGTGTACATGAAGGCACATACAACACTGACTTAGAGATCAAGACACATGAACTTCATTTTCTGTACAACTGGATTTATGTAACAATTATGTGTGCCACAACAGAGAATAACAATCATCATAAAACATATAACAACAATAATTATAATAACATCATCAATATTAATGTATAATTCTGATAACATCATGAAATCTCTTACAATAATCATTCTAACAAGTGAAGGTAATACGATAACAAGCCTGAGACGTACACCAGCCTCCATCACAGCTCAGATTATCGACATTTATTTACTGCGCTAATAATTGGACTGCCTATGATCGATATTTACGTACTGCACACTTCACTCGTAAGAAAATAATAACGATTAAACAATTTCTTTAATGTGAGAACAAATAAGTTCCGAATAATGAAGGAACAATCATCATCATCGGGTGCTGTGTCTGCAAGTGTCTGGTGTTTTCTATCAACTTTGTTGATGATTTCAATCAACCCCTAGGATTAGACTGAACATGATTTTCTCTCCCAGTTTTCCTTTTCTTCTCTGTCCATTTATCTTTTCAGTTCCTGCCGTATTTTCAGCCCCTCCTCTTCTCCAGTATGTTCCATAAATACTGATTGTCTTTTTCTTCTTTGTTTATTTCACTGGCTTTTGTTAAACACTCCACGGTCGTCATCTTAGATGCCCAAGTGAAAACCCCAGAGAGAAAGCTCATCTTAGATGCCCAAGTGAAAACCCCAGAGAGAAAGCTCATCTTAGATGCCCAAGTGAAAACCCCAGAGAGAAAGCTCATCTTAGATGTCCAAGTGAAAACCCCAGAGAGAAAGCTCATCTTAGATGTCCAAGTGAAAACCCCAGAGAGAAAGCTCATCTTAGATGCCCAAGTGAAAGCCCCGGAGAGAAAGCTCATCTTAGATGTCCAAGTGAAAACCCCAGAGAGAAAGCTCATCTTAGATGCCCAAGTGAAAACCCCAGAGAGAAAGCTCATCTTAGATGCCCAAGTGAAAACCCCAGAGAGAAAGCTCATCTCTGCTGCCTCTAGCCACGGTCTTGCTTATCGTCCCAGATTTACTTCTAGAGTAAGACGGCCACAGAGTAACATGCCAGAACTTGTCTGATATTCACAGATGACTTTTTTCCATACAGTTTTCTCCATTTCACAGGTATATTTCCCACCTGATGTTAGCCCACACAGGTATCTGAAAGTATGCGCTAGTCTCAAGTTGTTACATTAACAGCGCGTTGTGGCAAGTTGCTGATTTTCCCAAATTTTTCCACCAATTCAGAAACTGGACACGTTGACATCTTTCTGTCTGCGACAGGATCTGGGCGGAATCTGCCATTTTTAAGACCGAGTCACGTGGAGAGCAACTCTGTGAAATGCGCTGCATCATTTCAAGAAGAAGGTGAGAACCACACCTGAAGTTAGATAACGCAAAACTGGACCTAGCCACACAAACATTGATTGCTGTTACTAGGCCCAGCTGTGAAAATCCAACACTGCTAGAGTCAGCCATGACAGGAGCAGCTCTGTAAGATGATCTTGACAAAGCCTACAACAGCCTGAAGATCATAGCCTTAGAAGAAAAATGCCATTGTCCGCGCTCACGCCCATATATGGCAGTGCTAAATATATAACAATTAGTGTATGAGTATATAACTATACACGGAGCCACTGCAGTAAAGCTGTACAGCTGTGTACTCTCTAAGTAATAAAGCTGTTCCTACTTCTTTCCCTAGTTTATACATTTTGCTAAATATACAGGTCTGCTAAATCAGAGACTGTGACTTCAGCTGTTTCACATCATTTTCTTAAAGTTTCCAAAGTATGGTGGCTGCTTTTCCTCGTGTGTATAAGAAGGTGATCGTACAGTAGCTGTAGATACAACATACCTGAAGCTGTCTACTGATTCAAGTGGATTTCTGGTCAAAGTTATATTGACGTGTATGCCTTGCTCAAGATCTACAGGTAAAAGGTACAACTCCCGTTTCCATGCCATTAAGGTATATTGGGGAATACGGTGTTAGAACCGTATTTTCCAAGACCTTCGGCACATGAAAGAGTGATGTAGTCAGTATCACGCCTGGCCGCTTTACCATTTCCAGATTTCTCTGGTACCCATTTTCCTGGGCTGGGTGGACCCCGGGGCCGTATTGATCACAACAAAAAAAAAAAAAAATCCCGCTCAGCTGGGGATTCGAACCCTCGACCATTCGGTTGCTAGACGGGTGGCTCAAGATCTATATTTGTTTTTTAATTCACTGCTCATGAAAATAAGTCACACGTCTAGAAAATAAGAGACGGAGAACAAGAGAAAGAGACACAGACAGATAACAACACATGATTATCAGAGACATGAACAAATCACCTTTACAAAAAGCACACAAAAGCACGCAGATCTCCGCTAAATTGAACCCAGAGAAACATACAAATTACCACTAAACAAAACCACACAAAAATAAACCTACATCCCGGGGGGGGGGGGGTGGATCACGCCAGACGCTGCACAAGTTCCCAAACCTACATAAAGCTAAGTCAGGCGCCATCTTGTATCGCCGGGTTTCAACACCTTCTGTGCCATGAAGGAACGACATGTATTAACAAAAGTTACATAACAGCTCCCCCCACCCCACTACCACCCAAGCCATCTGTCCTGACACCTGCTTTATCTGGTACGTATGTAATAAATCTCAGGTTACAATAAACCAAGCCCCCCCCCCCCCACTGATATGTGACTTCTATTTTCTGACACAAGCTCGTTGTGTCAGTGACCTTTGTAGCTACTGTTGGTGTCTCTGATGTTTCTAGATATAAAATGTGCAAATGATGTATGTGTTCACAGGTCTGTGTCGATTTATATGTTAAAATGTTTGTGTCAATGATGTATTTTAACAAGTCTGTGTCACTGATGCATACGTTAACAAGTTTGTGTTAATGATATACATATATATGTTAACAAGTTTGTGTCAACGATGAATATGTTAACAAGTTTGTGTCATTTATGTAAGTATATGTTAACAAGTTTGTGTCATTGATATATACAATAACAAGTTTGTGTTAATGATCTTGTACTTTCTGTAACTGCGAGCTGTTGTTCTTAGCAGCCGATGCTGTAGAGATGTTGTGGCACAGCCTCGTAGCGGCGTGGGAGCGAGTTATGGCGGCTACTTTTCTAGGAGTGCAGCTAAAAAGCAGAGGGTGTGCAATGCTTCTTTAGCAGACTCCCCCACCATGGGGACTATGGAGATCCCTGCCCCGTCAGCCAGGCTATGCCTGTTACTGGGGGTACCACGGAGAGGTGGGACAGGGTCTTGGTCAGTCAAGAAATTGCGAAATCGCCTGTGTTGATGATATATATGTTAACAAGTTTGTGTCAATGATGTATATGACCACATCTGGTGTCATTATTATGGTATCTGTCACGTTTATGACTCCTAATGATAGCTAGTCTGTGGGACTGATGGTGTGGTGATGCGACAAAGTTGTTTCTTTTTATCTTCATGCACGTCAAAATAAACAACACAGAGGTGAGATGTCACACTGAGGTGAGAGGTCACACAGAGGTGAGAGATGAAATGTGCTGCATCAGCTCGCTCATACTTAATCTACCATTAATATGTCATTGCTGATTTAGGCTCAGCATGGCTGAAAAAAAACAACACTGCATACATGACATATATCTCAGTCATTCCACATATGACAAACCTCAGTCACTTCACATATGACAATACACTTCAGTCACTCCACATATGACACACACACATATCTGGTTAATACAAACATAATTATTTACATGTGCTAGGTTAAGTAGCTGCCTATGAGAGTCACTGTTTTCAACAACAAAACCTGGTTACGCGTGCCACTAGACGCTGTCAAAATCATGGAGAATCACACATTAAGAATTCACACAGCATATAAAACACAATCATCACTCAAGAATTCACATATCTCTAGCAACAAAATCTAGGGTTGGGAGCAGTTCTTGGTACAACTGATTCTGCGCTGGCTGAGGGAACTCATGCTTGTCTGACCTGGTCAAGATCCAGTGATGCTATCGCAGATTCTCTACCACAGATTTAGGTCGCTCATTTTACCGTGGGCCTTTCTCATCTTCCATTAAGTCCGTTTGTGTCTGACAATCTCCAGGCGTTCTGTTGTGGCTGACAAGAATGGCATGCTTACCTGCGATCTCCCGAGACTCAAATGTCGAACCCCGTGGAGTCATCAGATCACAGAGAAAATGTCAACATCAGAGGATGAACAAATGCCGCACCAGACACCGTCTTGTCTGTCTTCATGGCTTTACTACTGCAGCTGTCAAGATGTTATACGTCCAGATGTTGTTTTTTGACTGTTTAGTCCAGCAATAGCTGTCATATGTTCTGCCAGTTAGCCTAACTATAGCCGTCAAGTGTTCTGCCAGTTAGTCCAGCTATAGCCGTCAAGTGTTCTGCCAGTTAGCAGAACTATATGCTATCATGTGCTCGACCAGAACAGTTAAATACTCAGCAACTCTTGCTCCACAGTTGATCTTTGGTCCTCGTTAATTCCAATAACACTGATCAACATTCCAGACCACATGACTCCCAAGCTTTTACCAACAATTTCGAATGTTGGATTACAGATAATTTGTGTCTAGAACTGCGCCTGGAACCATGCGGTTATATCTTCTTCTTCTTTCACTGAATCAAGTAGCACCTTCTTGAGTTGTTGCCTGATGTATGAGCTAGCTTGACCATGTCCATGATCTGTTTGTGTTTATTTGTGTGTGTGTGCGTTTGTTTGTTTGTCTTTCTCCCTTGCGGCACATCCAGGCCCATGGTTTCTGTCTGGCAGGTGACCTACACTTAGCACACTTTGTCTGGCAGGTGACCTACACTTAGCACACTTTGTCTGGCAGGTGACCTCCACTTAGCACACTTCTATGGTAAATGCTATCGGATTCTGGTCTCTTTCTACGGTTCATCTGAATATGTCCACGTGATGAATGCATGGCAAGCAGATGTGTAAGGCATGAGCTACTATGATATGTGGCGGCAAAGATGCGTCTCTTCAAAAGAAGAAATGGCTGTGGTGTGTCATCTATGTGTGTTTAATGAGTCTACGATGAATATTTGTGTAAGGTCACAGCTAGCGTATGTCACGGACGCAAGTTCAACCGAACCTCCACAGGCCATAGCCTGTTTCAACGACTCGTCTGTCAAGGTCGCTTGCTTTAGTTTTCAATCCGAGAGGGATATGATAATTCTGTGAGCTGTCTTGATGTCTGTCCCTCGGGATGTGATAATTCTGTGAGCTGTCTTGATGCTTGTCCCTCAGGATGTGATAATTCTGTGAGCTGTCTTGATGTCTGTCCCTCGGGATGTGATAATTCTCTGAGCTGTCTTGATGTCTGTCTCTCGGAATGTACTAATTCTCTGAGCTGTCTTGATGTCTGTCTCTCGGGATGTGATAATTCTGAGCTGCCTTGTTGTCTGTCCCTCGGGATGTGATAATTCTGTGAGCTGTCTTGATGTCTGTCTCTCGGAATGTACTAATTCTCTGAGCTGTCTTGATGTTTGTCCCTCAGGATGTGATAATTCTCTGAGCTGTCTTGATGTCTGTCACTCAGGATGTGATAATTCTCTGAGCTGTCTTGATGTCTGTCACTCGGGATGTGATAACTCTCTGAGCTGTCTTGATGTCTGTCACTCAGGATGTGATAATTCTCTGAGCTGTCTTGATGTCTGTCACTCAGGATGTGATAATTCTGTGAGCTGTCTTGATGTCTGTCCCCCTGGAAGAGAATCATGATCTGGATCAGGCTGTGGGGCGGGCTCCTGTGCTTGAACTTTACGATTTCGGTGTTTGTGGTGGTGGGTGTGGCGATGGGAACGGAGAGGGGCCCGGCTGGATGGCTGTGGCTGCTGAAGCTGTGTGTCCGAACATTGCTGTAACAACAGAAAAAAAATGATACAGTGGAATGAAAGGTTGATAAACTGTGTACAAAAAAAAAAGAATATTTTTCTCAAAATATGGTTTGCATGGCTATTATATGATTCTCTGCAGTGCTTACGTGCGATTGTCACATATTCTCTGCTGTGCTTACGTGTGATTGTCACATGTTCTCTGCTGTGCTTACGTGCGATTGTCACATATTCATTTACGTTAAGTAGATACATGCAATAGTTGCTGGACTTTCTGTGCTGAAATGTGAGCTGTTTGTCTCATTAACTGACTCCAACCCATGGACTTTTAAGTGAACAGTACCACTGATGGAGAGAGAGTGAGAGAGAGATAATGAGAATGAATGACAATGGGAGAGAGAAAGAAAAAGATAAGGAGTGAACAATTAAAACAAAAGCAATGCACATTGTCGTTCAGTTCTCAATGACCTTTAATGGCGACGACTGAGAGACTAAATAAGAAAAAGAGGAAGAAAAAAAAAGGAGGAGGAGTGCAGAAAAGTTGAGTCACACAGACTATGTTTTTTTTATCTGAGTCAGTCAGTGTATGTCAGACAGTACAGACCCCGCAGGACAGACTCAACACATGACGAACACTAGCAACCATAACAAACAGTGCTTGTCTGGAGTCTGTCAAGACACAATAATCAAGCAAAGAAAATAATGTAGCAACAACCATGTCTCTACCCCCACCCCCACCCCATCTACGAGCAGAAATCATCAATCTGAAGAAAAGTGGAATGTATTAACGTTCCTGTACCAGTGGCGGATTAGTCAGCAGCAAGGTGGCAGCACTTCATCTCATGAAACTCGGAACCAGAAGGGCTGGCCCCTGGAGAAGATGAGAACAGACAGGTGGGCTTAGGCTACATGCAGGGCCAGATGAGACACCTCCACGTGTTATAACTGAAGTTATCGATATGTTGGTGTGTGTGTGTGTACAGAGAGAGCTGAAGTTATCGATATGTTGTTGTGTGTGTACTGAGAGAGCTGAAGTTATCGATATGTTGTTGTGCGTGTACTGAGAGAGCTGAAGTTATCGATATGTTGATGTGTGTGTGTGTGTGTGTACAGAGAGAGCTGAAGTTATCGATATGTTGGTGTGTGTGTGTACAGAGAGAGCTGAAGTTATCGATATGTTGGTGTGTGTGTACAGAGAGAGCTGAAGTTATTGATATGTTATTGTGTGTGTACTGAGAGAGCTGAAGTTATCGATATGTTGTTGTGCGTGTACTGAGAGAGATGAAGTTATCGATATGTTGTTGTGTGTGTACTGAGTGAGCTGAAGTTATCGATATGTTGGTGTGTGTGTGTACAGAGAGAGCTGAAGTTATCGATATGTTGTTGTGTGTGTACTGAGAGAGCTGAAGTTATCGATATGTTGTTGTGTGTGTACTGAGTGAGCTGAAGTTATCGATATGTTGTTGTGTGTGTACTGAGAGAGCTGAAGTTATCGATATGTTGTTGTGTGTGTACTGAGAGAGCTGAAGTTATCGATATGTTGTTGTGCGTGTACAGAGAGAACTGAAATTATCGATATGTTGTTGTGCGTGTACAGAGAGAAAACAGGTTATCGATAAATTGGTGTACATATGTAAGACTGCTGAGGTTATCATGTTATCGGGTTGTGTGTGTAAGAGAGAGAGAGAGGGAGAGAGAGAGAGAGAGCGTTTAATGATATTAATTCTGATGCTCATTATATTTTCATCCAACAAATACTATTTTTACATTACAAATTCATCGAGATAATTAACCATATTAACATGACATTCTCCTCATCCTCCTTCCTCTCCCCACCCCCCCCCCCCCTTTTTCCAACCAAAACAACCCAAAAAATCATCATTATCTTTATCTCATATTATCTTCACATTATCATCATAATCGACTCTTTGAAAGTGAACAAAAGACACGGAATAAACGTCAATACAGAGACATATTTACACAGCAATGAGCGCATGCGCAGACAAGCGCCAAGCCACGCCGTACACGAACAAGGTGACACAGACAGTCCGACAAACAGGAACAAAACGTTTGCTGGCTGTTTCTTGACGCCATGTCTGATGACAATAACACAGCTAGCCAGAACTGCAGGTGTATCAATCATCATCATAACTGCTCGAACATCCAGTGCGTTATATATCTTCTACATATCCAGTTTTCTTAAATTCTTCTTCTGGTACTGAGAGCTGGTGTTCTTTGCAGCCGATGCTGGTTCGGAAGCGGGTTATGGAGGTTTTTTAAAGTCTCTGAACGCAGCTAAAAAGCAGGGTGTTTGCAATGCTTCTTTAACAGACTCCACCACCATGGGGTCCATGGCGATCCCTGTCCCGTTAGCCAGTCTAGGCCTGTTACTGCCAGTATGCCAGCCATGGTTCGCTTCTGGAACACACTGCATTTAAAACAAGAAAAAGTAAAAGCTGTATACCGGTACATACAAGAATAACTGATCGTCCTTATTTTTACACCGTGTTACTTTAAGAAGCGTGACATGCAGGGAAGGTGACAGCCAGCAATGACCTGCCTTTTAACAGACATCAGTACAGTAGTTTTGCCTCTTACACTGACATGCATATGAAATGCAACATACATATATTTGTAACCGCATGTGCTGGTGCCCAAGAACCACTTTCAGGAATATGGGACGCTGGAGCCAGACGGCTGGAACTCGAATTTCAACTACACTTAACATTCCCTTTCTTCACAGTTATATTCCGTCTGTGATAAGTTCTATTCGTTTCTCACCAGCAACACATATTTCAGAACCTCCTCACTGCGTTAGATTATACACCCTCTACTCCAAGAACATTCACCTATTCCATCTGCTCACCCTTTTCTAGGCTAGATCACCACTCTATTACTCTCTCTCTCTCTCTCTCTCTCTCTCTCTCACACACACACACACACACACGCACAGACATTTCCGATGTCCAGAACCCCTCTCTACTACAAATCTATCACACATCGCAAATCTCCAGTTAAAAATTCTCAACACGCTACCATACCTGGACGCAGCTTCTTTACAAGTCACAGCTAAGTGCTCCATTTACTCCCTTTCTTATTTGCTGTATAGCATTCATATGAATTTATATTTATCTTCTTTCCCTATTTCCGTGTCCTGTATGCTTTTGTATGATTAAGCTGTAAACTGAAATGTTACAGTTGTTATTTAATAAAACTGTTCCTACTTTTGTTTTAAAACGTTTTAACACTCTCTTATTACAGCTTTACTGCAGTGGTTTCGTGTGCAGTTATATATCTGCTTTGATAAACTTATACACTACATGTTGTATGTTTGCCAGCACACAATTAAATTAATTCGACAATTTCATTAACTTAGGCAGCTTGCTAACATCTCACGGAAGATGTATCACCGAAGTAAAAAGAACTGCACAAGCCAAGACCCCCTTTTAAAAGCTGAAATACATAATTTGAGTCACAGTCTTTGACAGTCAACAGGAAAGTGCTACAGTGAACCAATCCTGTTCTATGGATCCGAAGTCCAGACGGTCAATAGAGAAATACAAAGAATACTGGAATCAGCTGAAATGTGGATCTTAAGAATGCTGAAGGTACTACGGACAATGAGAAAAGCTAGAGAGAAAGTTCTGAAAGAGGCACAAGAAATAAGGAAAAAATATATCGAAGACTAGAAAACGACAATCTAGATTTGTGGGGCAAAGTTGTGAGGGTGTAGCGCTGTTTCGCATAGTCGCTAGGTGCTGCTTGAGAGAGAGAGAGAGAGAGAGAGAGAGACAACCATGTCTCAATACAGAGACATATTTACACAGCAATGAGCGCATGCGCAGACAAGCGCCAAGCCACGCCGTACACGAACAAGGTGACACAGACAGTCCGACAAACAGGAACAAAACGTTTGCTGGCTGTTTCTTGACGCCATGTCTGATGACAATAACACAGCTAGCCAGAACTGCAGGTGTATCAATCATCATCATAACTGCTCGAACATCCAGTGCGTTATATATCTTCTACATATCCAGTTTTCTTAAATTCTTCTTCTGGTACTGAGAGCTGGTGTTCTTTGCAGCCGATGCTGGTTCGGAAGCGGGTTATGGAGGTTTTTTAAAGTCTCTGAACGCAGCTAAAAAGCAGGGTGTTTGCAATGCTTCTTTAACAGACTCCACCACCATGGGGTCCATGGCGATCCCTGTCCCGTTAGCCAGTCTAGGCCTGTTACTGCCAGTATGCCAGCCATGGTTCGCTTCTGGAACACACTGCATTTAAAACAAGAAAAAGTAAAAGCTGTATACCGGTACATACAAGAATAACTGATCGTCCTTATTTTTACACCGTGTTACTTTAAGAAGCGTGACATGCAGGGAAGGTGACAGCCAGCAATGACCTGCCTTTTAACAGACATCAGTACAGTAGTTTTGCCTCTTACACTGACATGCATATGAAATGCAACATACATATATTTGTAACCGCATGTGCTGGTGCCCAAGAACCACTTTCAGGAATATGGGACGCTGGAGCCAGACGGCTGGAACTCGAATTTCAACTACACTTAACATTCCCTTTCTTCACAGTTATATTCCGTCTGTGATAAGTTCTATTCGTTTCTCACCAGCAACACATATTTCAGAACCTCCTCACTGCGTTAGATTATACACCCTCTACTCCAAGAACATTCACCTATTCCATCTGCTCACCCTTTTCTAGGCTAGATCACCACTCTATTACTCTCTCTCTCTCTCTCTCTCTCTCACACACACACACGCACAGACATTTCCGATGTCCAGAACCCCTCTCTACTACAAATTTATCACACATCGCAAATCTCCAGTTAAAAATTCTCAACACGCTACCATACCTGGACGCAGCTTCTTTACAAGTCACAGCTAAGTGCTCCATTTACTCCCTTTCTTATTTGCTGTATAGCATTCATATGAATTTATATTTATCTTCTTTCCCTATTTCCGTGTCCTGTATGCTTTTGTATGATTAAGCTGTAAACTGAAATGTTACAGTTGTTATTTAATAAAACTGTTCCTACTTTTGTTTTAAAACGTTTTAACACTCTCTTATTACAGCTTTACTGCAGTGGTTTCGTGTGCAGTTATATATCTGCTTTGATAAACTTATACACTACATGTTGTATGTTTGCCAGCACACAATTAAATTAATTCGACAATTTCATTAACTTAGGCAGCTTGCTAACATCTCACGGAAGATGTATCACCGAAGTAAAAAGAACTGCACAAGCCAAGACCCCCTTTTAAAAGCTGAAATACATAATTTGAGTCACAGTCTTTGACAGTCAACAGGAAAGTGCTACAGTGAACCAATCCTGTTCTATGGATCCGAAGTCCAGACGGTCAATAGAGAAATACAAAGAATACTGGAATCAGCTGAAATGTGGATCTTAAGAATGCTGAAGGTACTACGGACAATGAGAAAAGCTAGAGAGAAAGTTCTGAAAGAGGCACAAGAAATAAGGAAAAAATATATCGAAGACTAGAAAACGACAATCTAGATTTGTGGGGCAAAGTTGTGAGGGTGTAGCGCTGTTTTCGCATAGTCGCTAGGTGCTGCTTGAGAGAGAGAGAGAGAGAGAGAGAGAGAGAGACAACCATGTCTCTAGATGTTTTCTGCAAGTCTGATGAACCCAGATGGCTAATGTTTTCCAGCCAGTGGGATTAGCTTCTGTATGTCGCCACCAGCTGTTTGATATGTGTCTTGCTACATCAACAATCATCATCCTGAGCTTCATCATCATCTGGTTCTATTATTAAACCACCTTGTGTATAGATTTGAATGCCAGCGTTTGTTAACAAAATATGGACAGCTGTAGTCCACTGTTTTGTCTGTACTCTGTGACGTTTTGTCTGTACTCTGTGACGTTATGCCTGTACTCTGTGACGTTATGTCTGTACTCTGTGACGTTATGCCTGTACTCTGTGACGTTATGCCTGTACACTGTGACGTTATGTCTGTACTCTGTGACGTTATGTCTGTAATCTGTGACGTTATGTCTGTACTCTGTGACGTTATGTCTGTACTCTGTGACGTTATGTCTGTAATCTGTGACGTTATGCCTGTAATCTGTGACGTTATGCCTGTACTCTGTGACGTTATGTCTGTAATCTGTGACGTTATGTCTGTAATCTGTGACGTTATGCCTGTAATCTGTGACGTTATGCCTGTACTCTGTGACGTTATGTCTGTACTCTGTGACGTTATGTCTGTACTCTGTGACGTTATGTCTGTAATCTGTGACGTTATGTCTGTACTCTGTGACGTTATGTCTGTACTCTGTGACGTTATGTCTGTAATCTGTGACGTTATGTCTGTACTCTGTGACGTTATGTCTGTAATCTGTGACGTTATGTCTGTACTCTGTGACGTTATGTCTGTACTCTGTGACGTTATGCCCGTGTCCTATCAAGCGTATATCAACAGGGAAGCTGTTCTGAGAGTGACACTGTCTTCCTTCCAGAGTCATCTCATCGTGGCACCTCCCAGATAATCAAGGAAGACCATCAAATACCACATCAATACTAAAACATTCCATTCTTATGTCTGATCTTACAAAAAATAAATATATAAAATTCCGATTTTTGTTTGCTAGTCAGGTTATTCATTCATTCATTTATTTGTATGCCCCTTGCGGAACTTTGCCTCCCAAACAGTACTCCTGTAGGCCTCTCGGTTGTGAGCAAGATGGCCTGCTGCTGATGCGTCCATTTGCAGATCATCAACGATTTCTTGCAGCCATCTTCGTTTTGGTTTTCCTCTTTTTCTTTTTCCCATTATGTATCATTTCAATATGGTCTTCTCTAAATTATCATAACGTTTAATGTGTCCAATATATTTAAGTTTTCTCTCTTTAATCCTCTTTACTAGCCAGCCTTCTTCAATATTAAGCTCTTGTAGTATAGATATATTTGTTCTTTTTTGTGTCCACGATATTTGGAGAACTCTTCTGTAGCATTTACATTCAAAGTCAGGTTATTGCGTCTTTTAAATGAGACAAACTTAGAAGCATCCCTCCCTCTCTCTCTCTCTCTCTCTCTCTCTCTCTCTCTCCAAGACTTAACGAGGGGTCAGATATCGATTTATTTCCGCATCGCAAATACCAGGACAGGACCAGATATGTCAATCAAAGCGGATATATGGAGAAGTGCCAGTAGTCTATACACACATGGAACAGTACCAGAATAGTCTATACAATCACGTGGAACAGTACCCGCATCTGTAAAGACATATGGAACAGTACCCGCATCTGTAAAAACATATGGAACAGTACCCGTGCCTATGAAGGATACACGGAACAGTACCCGTGCCTATAATGACACATGGAACAGTACCAACGTCTGTACAGACACACAGAACATTCCATCAATACAATCACATGAAACAGTACTAGCAAAGTCTAAAAATAACAGTTCTAGAAATTTCTACAACAATATCTCTAGCAATGTCTAAAATAATGGTCAGCATCGATTAGCTAGATAAAAGTAAAGATGTGGACTTAGGGCATGGGAAGATGAAGAGACCATTGGTCCCAGTACAGGAAGATTAGGAGATCACTGATCCTAAAATAGGAAGATGAGGAGATCATTGATTCTAGTACAGAAAGATGAACAAAATGATAAAGGTGCTGAAGTTACTTGCAAAAATGCTGCCATTTCTGAAGAAAAACTGGATTCTGGGAAGTGAATCAAGCTTCGTGACACTTGTGATAAGAGCGTTTCTGTCAGAGCTCTCTCCCCAAAATATGTAATAGAAGCTCTCTCTCTCTCTCTCTCTCTCTCCAACATATGGACAAGTTCGAGATGTACGATAAGCTCTCTCCAACATACGGACAGGTCTGTGATGTGAGAGAAGCTCGCTCTCTCTCCAACACATGGACAAGATCGTGCTGTAAGATAAGCTCTCTATAACATATGCTGAAGTTTGTGATGTAGGATAAGCTCTCTCCAACATACGGACAAGTTCGTGCTGTAAGATAAGCTCTCTATAACATATGCTGAAGTTTGTGAAGATAAGCTCTCTCCAACATACGGACAAGTTCGTGCTGTAAGATAAGCTCTCTCCAATATATGTATAAGTTGGTGATGTAAGAGAAGCTCTCTCTCTCTCTCCCTCTCTCCAACATATGGACATGTTCGTGCTGTAAGATAAGCTCTCTCCAACATACGGAAAGTTTGTGCTGTAAGATAAGCTCTCTCCAATATATGGACAAGCTGGTGATGTAAGAGAAGCTCTCTCTCTCTCTCCCACGTATGGACAAGTTCATGCTGTATGATAAGCTCTCTCAAACATATGGATAAGTAGGCGATGTAAGAGAAGCTCTCTCTCTCTCCAACATATGTACAAGTTTGTGCTGGAAGATAAGCTCAATCCAATATATGGACAAGTTGTGATGTAAGAGAAGCTCTCTCTCTCGTTCTCCAACATATGGACACATGTTCGTGCTGTAAGGTAAGCTCTCTCCATCATACGGACAAGTTCGTGCTGTCAGATAAGCTCTCTTCATTATATGGACAAGTTGGTGAAGAGAAGTTCTCTCTCTCTCTTTCTCTCTCCCCAACATATGGACAAGTTCGTGCTGGAAGATAAGCTCTCTCTCTCCAACATATGGACAAGTTCGTGCTGTAAGATAAGCTGTCTCCAATATATGGACAAGTTGGTGATGTAAGAGAAGCTCTCTCTCTCCAACATATGGACAAGTTCGTGCTGTAAGATATGCTCTCTCCACCATATGGACAAGTTCGGGATGTAAGATAAGCTCTCTCCAACACATGGACAGGTTCGTGATGTAAGAGAAGTTCTCTCCGAAATATGGACAAGTTCGTGCTGGAAGAGAAGCTCTCTCCACCATATGGACAAGCTCGTGATTAAGAGAAGTTCTCTCTCTCCAGCATATGGATACGTTCGTGCTGGAAGATAAACTCTCTCTCTCTCCAACATATGGATACGTTCGTGCTGTAAGATAAGCTCTCTCTCTCTCTCCAACATATGGACATGTTCCTGCTGGAAGATAAACCCTCTCTCTCCAACATATGGACAAGTTGGTGATGTAAGATAAGCTCTCTCCAACATATGGATACGTTCGAGATGTAAGATAAGCTCTCTACAACATATGGACATGTTCGTGCTGTAAGATAAGCTCTCTCCAATATATGGACAAGATGGTGATGTAAGAGAAGCTCTGTCTCTCCAACATATGGACAAGTTCGTGATGTAAGATAAGCTCTGTCCAACATATAGACATGTTCATGCTGTAAGAGAAGCTCTCTCCAACATATGGACAAGTTCGTGATATAAGAGAAGCTCTCTACAACATATGAACAAGTTTGTGATGTAAGAGCAGCTTTCTCCAACATATGTACAAGTTCGTGATATAAGAGAAGCTCTCTACAACATATGGACAAGTTCGTGATATAAGAGAAGCTCTCTCTCTCCAACATATGGACAAGTTCGCGATGTAAGAGAAGTTCTCTCCAACATATGGACAAGTTTGTGATGTAAGAGAAGCTCTCTACAACATATGAACAAGTTCGTGATATAAGAGAAGCTCTCTCTCCAACATATGGACAAGTTCGTGATGTAAGAGAAGTTCTCTCCAACATATGGACAAGTTTGTGATGTAAGAGAAGCTCTCTCCAACATATGGACAAGTTTGTAATGTAAGATAAGCTCTCTCCTATATATGGACAAGTTTGTGCTGTAAGATAAGCTCTCTCCAAGATATGGACAAGTTTGTGCTGTAAGATAAGCTCTCTCCTATATATGGACAAGTTTGTGCTGTAAGATAAGCTCTCTCCTATATATGGACAAGTTTGTGCTGTAAGATAAGCTCTCTCCTATATATGGACAAGTTTGTGCTGTAAGATAAGCTCTCTCCAACATATGGACAAGTTCGCGATGTAAGAGAAGTTCTCTCCAACATATGGACAAGTTTGTGATGTAAGAGAAGCTCTCTCCAACATATGGACAAGTTTGTAATGTAAGATAAGCTCTCTCCTATATATGGACAAGTTTGTGCTGTAAGATAAGCTCTCTCCAAGATATGGACAAGTTTGTGCTGTAAGATAAGCTCTCTCCTATATATGGACAAGTTTGTGCTGTAAGATAAGCTCTCTCCAACATATGGACAAGTTTGTGCTGTAAGATAAGCTCTCTCCAACATATGGACAAGTTTGTGCTGTAAGATAAGCTCTCTCCAACATATGGACAAATTCGTGGTAACGGTAACAAATAACGATCACTGTCTGAGTGGAAGTTATCATTCTGAGATAGTGAATGTTGCAGAATTCTTTTCTTGTGTTTTCCTGCCAGGCTAAACAACTGAGACCAGCTGGTACTGATACTGCCACTAGCACCACAAACTGTAACCTGAATGCTTACACAAATATAAGATGCTTCTCTCCTATGTAAACCTATGTAAATACAAACAATATCCGTATGAGCTTAGGAATATTTAACTTGCTGTTATTTTGAGGTTTGGAATGATCTCCTAATAGTCAAGTCCTCTCTCACTAACATTATTTGGCCTGTATTAGCTACACTATTTTAATTACAGTGGAGCTCTTGCCTCCAAGCACATGTGTGTGTCCCGGTTACTAGAGTGTGCTGATCGAGGTCGTGAGTCAGGTGGAAGGGGGAGTAAGATCACCCAGTAATATGATATAAACGATATAAATGATATCAAGTTATCAAATACGACACCATGTGTACCACTGAATCACGCGTGCATGTTTGTAATCTGTATACGTGCTGTATCAAGAGAGATAATGTGTATATGCGTTGTAGTAACAAGAGAGCTAAAGTGTATGTGTGGTGTAGTAACAAGAGAGCTAAAGTGTATGTGTGGTGTAGTAACAAGAGAGCTAAAGTGTATGTGTGGTGTAGTAACAAGAGAGCTAAAGTGTATGTGTGGTGTAGTAACAAGAGAGCTAATGTATAAGTGTGTTTCAGTAACAAGATAGGTGATGTGTATGTGCGTTGTAGTAACAAGAGAGCTCAAGTGTATGTGTGGTGTAGTAACAAGAGAGCTAAAGTGCATGTGTGTTGTAGTAACAAGAGAGCTAAAGTGCATGTATGTTGTAGTAACAAGAGAGCTAATGTGTATGTGTGTTGTAGTAACAAGAGAGCTAATGTGTATATGTGTTGCAGACACAAAGAGCTAATATGAAGAGACAGTACTTTCTATACAGGTAACACTGGAAACCGGCCCAAACTGACTACTACTGCCCCCAAACAAGAAGACGAGAGGGGCGCAAGGAAGACTAAGGGCGCTGATGACACAGGGAACAACACGTGACATCAAAACCAACCCAGAGAAAGATGTTGAAAGGGAAGGAACAGCACCCCTAGAAACGCCTGGGAGCCAGTCACGTGCAGTCATGTGAGAAAAATCACGGGTAGAAAGTAATGTCATCTTCACAGGTAGAAAACGTTTGTTTAAGTTATTCACCGTAAAAGACGGGTGCCTGTACTTCATATTTTGGCGCAGGTACAAGGACCACCAAAACACACACGACTTGGATAAACAGTTGTGTATGTACACGTACTGAGAAGTGGAGAGAATCAATGGATGGATGGATGGATGGTTACACAGACTTACCACTGTAAGGATCTGCAGGGTACAGTGTTGGGAACCCTCCCAAGACATGCGTGTGGTGGTGAGTATGCACGTGTCTGTGTGTTGGTGGTGAGCTGGAATACTCCCTTTGTTTATCCTTGACCTTCTCTGGCAGAGGTCCAGGAGTTGTGGGCCCAGTTAGGCTATCTCCAGTTCCTGGCTTGACCGGGGAATGTACTCCAGGACTGGGTCGGCCTTTGTCCTGCAGCTCGTGAATGTTGTGAACAGGGCTGTATCCTGCGCTGTTTACAAGCCCACAAGCATCTGGTCTCCGAGGTTCTATACCGTCTGGAGACTTTCTATCTGGGTCAACTGGCGGCATCCTATATCCAAACTGTGACTGATGGATGTAGCCAGAAGGTGTTCCTGAATATCCAAGTACATGAGAACTCAAAGCTTTGTACACAGGGTCAAGTTGCACCGGTCTGAAATGAGGGTAGTAGGATGCATAGGGAAAAGCAGCTCCAGAAGGCAGAGAAGTGACCAAAGATACTGGTAGTGATGTTGCTATAGAGGATGACATGGATGTTGGCGCCGTCGTTGCAGAGCTAACTGGTGGAATGCTTGGTGTATTTGACTGGTTGGGAGTGCGTGAAGCGGAAGCTACATCTTGTGAAGATGTAGACGGTTTGCCTCGAGCGTTCTCGTCCCTCACGTCAAGACGCTTCAGATCTGCCGAGTCCAGGAAACAATCATTTCCTGGACTGTCTTTGTTGTGGAAGGCTTCTTTCTTGATCCCCTCATGAAGAATGCTTTCCTGGACTTTAGCGTCAATCAAATGCCTCGAGATTGCTGCTGGGAACTGACCTGATGTGACATGTCCAGCGGTGGTCAGTTCTGGCGGACCTTTACGTTTGTCTTGTCGCTGGTTTTCAAAAATCTTCTGTTTTTGTTGCTGGTACATCTGGGCTCTGAGAAGTTCGGTTTGTTGCTTCAGAACCTGCAGATTCTGCTGATCTTGCTGGGAAAGTCCCATCTGCTGATGAAGTCCCTGTTGTGAATTTTCTTTTAGAATCTGATGATTTTCATTTGGTTTATCTCGTTCAGTAGTCTGCTGATGCTGGACCGGCAGACCATCAGTTAAGGCACTTCCTATTTTGGGTTTTGCATTCGAATCATATCCAGATCCAACAGCACGGTTTATTTTTGGCATTACTGGTGGGGTCTGTTTTCCTAAGCTAGTTTCTGGTTTGCTGGCGCCGTCTGGCTGCATGACACACCTTTGCTCGGCTGCTGTTGGCTGCTGGACCATCACGGCATAGGCTGGGTCCAAGGGCGACGAGTTGTAGCCCGCAAGATTCAGCTGGAACTGCACTGCAGCAGCAGGAATGCTGTGGAGATGCGAGTAGTAGTTGATGAAGGATTTCTGTTGCTGTTCTGCATTCTTTATGGAACGACTTCCTTCCTTCTTTATTTGTAGATTTTCCGCAGAACTAGATGGCCTGTTCTCTTCGACATCGTCCGATTTTATCTGCGCCTTTGACAAGGCTGGGGGCGTCATTTGGGGGCTTAAACCATGAGACAAATAGTCGGGAGCTCCGCCATAATAAAACATGCTTCCATAATGCTGTAAGATAGAGTTTCCATCATGAGTCAAGAGTGGAGCCCCATTAACTTGACCATCTTTCTTATGAGTGGAGTCTTTCTTGGGGCTCTCCCTGTCCGGCTCCAGTGGCGAGCTGCTGTCATTAGCATCTGAAATATCAGAATAAGCTGGACTATGGACGTCGTCGCTGGTGGTGCTTTTGCTGTCCATGGGGCATGACACGGGCAGTGAGGACGGAGGAATTGCTACACGTGACCTGCATATTAATGGTGTATCAGAACTTTGAGTAGCCTGCAGGTTATGGGAGTCCAGCGAAGACTGAAATGACATGATATTACTAGGGCTAGAAACTCCACGAGTGTTGGACGGATCTGTGCTCATCACAGCGGGTCTCTCGTACATCGAGGCGTCGTCTTGTGCCTCAACCAGTGTGTTTTGAGATTCCTGACATGACACTTGATCTCTGACACTGTTTACGGATATTCCTGGACTGTTTTTATCTTTCTTCTTCTTCTTCTTTGCTTTTCTTGACCTGTCTTTACCGAGGTCAGCAAGTGCCGGGCTGATAACGGAGTGGTCGCCCATGACAGTGGGTTTTGGCTGGATGGGTTTCAGTGTGGGACCGTGAGCCTGTGTGGACGACTGGGGGCTCTGGCAGTGTCCCATTTGTGGGGATGGAGCTGGGACGATAGGTCGAGCATAAGACATACTTTTGATGGATCCTGGCCCTTTGGCAACGTTCTGTCTGTCTGCAGACAGAGTCTGGCCAGAAGAATTTACTACGCTAGTCTGAAACACTGTGGAAGATTGAAGAGATTGTGCTTGAGACAAGAGCACATTTTGGATGCTGCTTGTCTGAGGAGTAAGTTCCAGAACTGCTGTGGTGGCTTGGCATACGTGTGACTTCACAGAAGACACTGCAGGTAGGTTAACTTTACTGCTGGAGTAATCAGACTTGGCAGAAGCCAGGACTTCACCGCTGGAAGAAACGCAAGGCACTAAGGGAGAGGACGGAGATGAGACTTCTTCCTGGACCGTGTCTTTTTTCTTGACTGAAGAAGCTATGTCTAACCCTGATGATGTTTGTTCTTTCTGAGAAGCGACCCGTGAATTCGCCGGCAACATCTGGGACTCGGTTGTAGCATTCACGCTCACATCTCCAGATCCTCCATCCATGATGATGCTGTTGGAATCTTCCTGAAACCTGTCTGCACCTGTGGCTGTATTGTCCACTTTCTGGACGCTGATCTGACCGCTGGCCTTGCCTGCGATCTCTTTGAGCGGAACGTCGTCATCGGGAGAATCTTTGGAGCCCCTGTCTGGGTTCTTCTGCTGCTCCTTCATTCTTTGTTTCTCCTTGGTTTTCATCCTCTCTCCTCTCTCTGACAAGCTTGTCTTCTCTTTTCTCTCCAATTTTTCTTCCTCTTCGTCGTCTTCATCTTCGTCGTCTGCGACAGACGACTTTCGATGGGCGTGGGTTCTGTGATATCGTAGCCCGTTCATGTGTTTATACTTCTTATGACAGTTTGGTTCTGGACAAATGATATAACCGTCCGGAGTGGGGCTTTCTGCGCCCGTCACTCCTCGAGAGCATGATCGACTACGCTTTGGTTTATCACTGTCCACCTCACTTGCTTTCGTCTTTCTTTTCAAGTTGCTGGTGCTTATATCCGACTTTGCTGGACTTGGTGGTGCTGCGAAGTTACTGCTGCCGCTGTTTGCTGTTCCTCTACGGCTTTTTCGGAGTCGCCTCCCCTCGGGAAGTCTCTCGCTGGCCTGGACGGAAGCTCTGCACGCACGTTTACCACGACCTTTCGGCGTTCTCGACTCGAAGTCACTGACTGGAGACTCGCTGCCTCTGGGCCTGGAACAACGAACAAACAAACAAAAAAGAGTTAAGACGTTATTCTCACCTGTAACTGTTCTCATCCGTAACTGTTTTTCCTGATTACAGCATACTCCACAAATCCCACTGTCACACATTTCCACACACTAACATTTCACACAATTTCTCACTCAGCATCTGGACATCATTCTCACCTGTTAACACCCGACAACACACTCTCAAAGCCCACTTCAGGACATCAGTCTTACACAATAATGACAATATTTCTTTTCTTTCTATTTGATTTCCGGTGTACTACAGGCAGGAAACTCTGTTGTAAAGAGCAAAGCAACACCACATCTCATCAGATCACCAAAGAAGTACCCCCACCCCCTCTTAAGGCAAGCGTTTCGGACCCTTAAACTTCTGACGACACTGACTTGGTACAAGCCAGGTTCAACATACCTTCTTGGTGTGACCTGTGCGGAGAAGACGCTGTCCACTGCTGTAACAGAATAGCAATTCTGTTCAGAGATTATTTGTGTAGTGCTAATAATTGTGTTTGCGTAGACCACAACTCATGTCGTTAGGAAGGCCCGTGTGCAGAATGTCGTTAGAAGTGTTCGTGTGCAAAAAAGCCGGTCGTTAGAGAGTCTTGGTGTGAATGTGTAACGGTGTGGACGTGTTTTGTGGAACGGTGTGATTGTCTCGAGAAATGTGATAGAGAGAGTCTTGTTGTTGTTAGAATTAGTTTAGTTTATTTTCCCTGTGTGAGTTGCAGTCTTTGGGTAAGCTTGTAAGTATGATTTTTTTGTATGTATAAATCATTGTAAGGTTTTCTTTGCCCACGTGGCGTAGAGGTCATCTCACGCCGGGCATTTGTTACTGTGAATTTCTGTTCAGCCTGATGGCTACATTCCCATCATCATGATTTCACCCCTCATCTTGGTCCATTAATAAATGTGTGTTGTCTGATGATAAACTACACCAAATGGCTTTGTGGGAATTCTCATTGTTGACCAGTTTGTTTTGGTCGGAAGACTGCCAAGTTATGTTTAAGTTGTTGTATTTGTACTATTTGTGTGGAGTTGAGAGCCTGGGTGTCTTGTTGTATTTTCTTAGTGTATAATGTAGAAAATTAGGTGATGGTTAGAACACCAGCAACAAGAAGAAACTTATAAGTTGAAACTGTACTCCACAAGAAGATTCAATCAAACCAGTAGTCATATTTTTGTGTGTAGATAGCGGTACGGCCAAACTGTTATAGTGGCTGCTAAGTCATAGGCACACACTTTCTGTTTCACTGCGCCAATCGGCGACCCATAGCTAACATACGGGCACCAGGGTTGGCGAACTACATCTGACCAAGACCCTGTCCCACCTCCCCATTGGTACCCCCAGTAATAGTTCTAGCCAGGAATCATATTTCCCATGGCACATGAGTCCGCCAAAGTATTACACACTCCCTGCTTTATAGCTGCACTCAGAGACTGAAAAATAAAATAGCTGCCATTTTAAGCTCAATACTTAAATAAGAAGCAATATTAGATCCTTATCGTGTAGAGACTGTTGTAAATAATGATCAAGTACCACTTCTTGGACTGCCGAATATAAATGATCAAGTACGACTTCTTGGACTGCCAAATATAAGCGATCAAGTACGACTTCTTGGACTGCCGAATATAAGCGATCAAGTACGACTTCTTGGACTGCCGAATATAAGCGATCAAGTACGACTTCTTGGACTGCCGAATATAAGCGATCAAGTACCACTTCTTGGACTGCCGAATATAAGCGATCAAGTACGACTTCTTGGACTGCCGAATATAAGCGATCAAGTACCACTTCTTGGACTGCCGAATATAAATGATCAAGTACGACTTCTTGGACTGCCGAATATAAATGATCAAGTATGACTTCTTGGACTGCCGAATATAAATGATCAAGTACGACTTCTTGGACTGCCGAATATAAATGTACAAGTACGACTTCTTGGACTGCCGAATATAAATGATCAAGTACGACTTCTTGGACTGCCAAATATAAGTGATCAAGTACCACTTCTTGGACTGCCGAATATATGTGATCAAGTACTACTTCTTGGACTGCCAAATATAAGTGATCAAGTACCACTTCTTGGACTGCCGAATATAAGTGATCAAGTACCACTTCTTGGACTGCCAAATATAAGTGATCAAGTACCACTTCTTGGACTGCCGAATATATGTGATCATGTACCACTTCTTGGACTGCCAAATATAAATGATCAAGTACCACTTCTTGGACTGCCGAATATATGTATAGGAGAAAACGGAGAAGTAATGTCACAAAAACTGTCAGAAATGTGACATTAACATCATTAATTTTCTAGAAACGATCCCCCAGTGCTCTGCTCGTTTTGCAGAGATAGAAGATACGAATTATAAATCCGAGTTTTAACATTACAGTTTTTTATTTATCTTTAATATGACTGAAATATTGATTTATTTGCCGAGTTTGGCAGTCCAAGAGGAATGTACCTCTAAAAATTGGGCATCTGTTGGGGGGGGGGGGGGGGGAGAAATCCAACTCCCCCATTATTCAATCGAATACTAATCCGAACCGAATACTCTATGACATTTATAGTACCTCGACGCTGAGGCTATATATATCACCTTACTGTACATATTAGGCTTCTGGTATCCATATTACAGATGATGTAACAATGGTAAAGGAGCACCATCTTCTCTCGTGTTTCCACATAAAATATGACACCATCTTCTCTGATGTCTTCACATAAAATATGACACCATCTTCTCTCGTGTTTCAATATAAAACATGACACCATCTTTTCTGAGGTTTCCACATAAAATATGACACCATCTTCTCTCGTGATTCCACATAAAATATGACACCATCTTCTCTCGTGATTCCACATAAAATATGACACCATCTTCTCTGAGGTTTCTATATAAAATATGACACCATCTTCTCTCGTGATTCCACATAAAATATGACACCATCTTCTCTCGTGATTCCACATAAAATATGACACCATCTTCTCTCGTGATTCCACATAAAATATGACACCATCTTCTCTCGTGATTCCACATAAAATATGACACCATCTTCTCTCGTGATTCCACATAAAATATGACACCATGTTCTCTGATGTTTCCACATAAAATATGACACCATCTTCTCTGATGTTTAAACATAAAATATGACATCATCTTCTCTGATGTTTCCACATAAAATATGACACCATCTTCTCTCGTGTTTCAACATAAAATATGACACCATCTTCTCTCGTGTTTCAACATAAATTAAGACACCACCTTCTCCGGTGTTTCCACAGAAAGCACCGTGACATATTTCATGTGCAACACAGGAAGCACACGTCGTCTGTAAAACCATTCCCATGACCCACAGGTCTGAGTCTGACATGATAACAGACAAGTTAAAGTGCATGTGCATGCATATGAGAAGGAGACAGACAGACAGACAGACAGAGAGAAGGCGGAGGAGGGGGGGGTGTGTTAGGTCCGATTATTATTATTTAAGTGCCTTGTAATGGCATATTCTCACTCATTCATAATAACGTGACCCAACTTCTTTCCAACATCTAACATTCATAATAACGTGAACCAACTTCTTTCCAACATCTAACATTCATAATAACGTGACCCAACTTCTTTCCAACACCTGACATTCATAATAACGTGACCCAACTTCTTTCCAATATCTAACATTCATAATAACGTGACCCACTTCTTTCCAACATCTAACATTCATAATAACGTGACCCACTTCTTTCCAACATCTAATATTCATAATAACGTGACCCAACTTCTTTCGACCATCTAACATTCATAATAACGTGACCCACTTCTTTCGACCATCTAACATTCATAATAACGTGACCCACTTCTTTCGACCATCTAACATTCATAATAACGTGACCCACTTCTTTCCAACATCTAACATTCATAATAACGTGACCCAACTTCTTTCGACCATCTAACATTCATAATAACGTAACCCAACTTCTTTCGACCATCTAACATTCATAATAACGTGACCCACTTCTTTCCAACATCTAACATTCATAATAACGTGACCCAACTTCTTTCGACCATCTAACATTCATAATAACGTAACCCAACTTCTTTCGACCATCTAACATTCATAATAACGTGACCCACTTCTTTCCAACATCTAACATTCATAATAACGTGACCCACTTCTTTCCAACACCTCACATTCATAATAACGTGACCCACTTCTTTCCAACACCTGACATTCATCATAACGTGACCCACTTCTTTCCAACACTTGACATTCATCATAACGTGACCCACTTCTTTCCAACATCTGACATTCATCATAACGTGACCCACTTCTTTCCAACACCTGACATTCATCATAACGTGACCCACTTCTTTCCAACACCTGACATTCATCATAACGTGACCCACTTCTTTCCAACACCTGACATTCATCATAACGTGACCCACTTCTTTCCAACATCTAACATTCATCATAACGTGACCCACTTCTTTCCAACACCTAACATTCATCATAACGTGACCCACTTCTTTCCAACACCTAACATTCATCATAACGTGACCCACTTCCTTCCAACATGTATTCCTCCTTCTCTGCCCACCCCTCCCCCAAGTTCAGGCATCACCTTGTGAAGACTGATTATTTGTTCCACTGCTAAAATTGTCAACACTGCTAACAGCCTGTAATGTTAATCTCCAGATAATTGTTATTGCCAGGCTCATATCGAAAGTCGTGAGCAATTTTTATTTAATCAGAATTTATAGATAGAGAAAATATAAATGTATCGCCTTAACCTGCATCCTTTGCATTTCATGCAGAGGTCACATGACGTCACCACCATGTGTCACGTGCCCACGCGGAGCATAAACAAAATGGCGGGTGCTGAAGTTTCGTTTCGTCAACATGCTGTTATTGAGTTCCTCGTTAAAGAGGAAATTCTCGCTGCTGAAATTCACCAAAGACTTCAACGTGCTTATGGAGATGTGTGTATGGGTGCTAGCATTGTTAGAAGGTGGGTGAAACATTTCAAAGATGGAAACATGAGCATCCAAGGTATGCTTCGCAGCGGTCGCTCTCGAACTGCCTCCACTGAACGCAACGTGGAAAGAGTTGACGACATCATTAAACAAGACAGACGCGTCACAGCATCTGAAATCACTGTAAATCTTGGAATAGGACACAGTGCAGTACAGGAAAGGTTGAAACCCCCGGGCTATAGAAAAGTCTGTGCCCGCTGGGTCCCACAGGAGAGAACGTCCAGAAAGCAGTAGATCTGTGCCGTCAGTCAGCTGGAACGGAATTCTACCGGGAGGGTATTTTCAAACTTACAGAGCGATGGGGAAAATGTGTGCAGAGAAATGGAGATTATGTTGAAAAGTGAAGAAAAGGATGCAGATAAGGTGATACATTTGTATTTTCTCTATCTATAAATTCCGATTAAAAAAAAATGTTGCTCATGACTTTCGGTATGACTTTCGTACCTATAAAGTTAACTCTCAAGTCTGACTTCAACTGTGACATTTGTCAGGTGTTGGTCAGGTGTTTCTGTCTTGTCTGTTGTTTCTGTTTGGTCTGTTATTTCTGTCTGTTCTGTTGGTTCGGCTCTAAAACTTAAACATGTCTGATTCATTTTAAATTGCACAGACAGACAGACAAACAGCAGACAGAGATACAGACAGGCAAGTAGGTAAAGAGACTGACAGACATGCAGGCAGACATGCAGACAATTTATAAAGCTCTTTGTTCTACCAAATAATTATATTTTAAAAAACACACACAAACACAAATAAAGAGCTCTATTCACTGCCAGAGCTTCACTAAAGAAGATCTTTATTGCTCCAATTTACTGTACCGGTACCCATCTAAGTTTAGCTGTTTCTTTATGTTATAAAAACAATCCATAGTAAAATCAGTCCATTATGTTATACAGGATCCGTCATAAAGCACAGGGTGCGGCATAAAGCACAGGGTGCGGCATAAAGCACAAGGTGCGGCATAAAGCACAGGATCCGGCATAAAGCACAGGGTCCGGCATAAAGCACAGGGTGCGGCATAAAGCACAAGGTCCGGCATAAAGCACAAGGTCCGGCATAAAGCACAGGGTCCGGCATAAAGCACAGGGTGCGGCATAAAGCACAAGGTCCGGCATAAAGCACAGGATCCGGCATAAAGCACAGGGTGCGGCATAAAGCACAAGGTCCGGCATAAAGCACAGGGTCCGGCATAAAGCACAGGGTCCGGCATAAAGCACAGGGTCCGGCATAAAGCACAGGGCCGGTATAAAGCATGGCTGGATTTAATGGACGTAGTGCGCAGGTGTGGGGAAAAAAAAACATGAGGTCAGAGATGAAGCAGACGGTCATTTTTAACAATGGCTTCTTGGCAAACACAACATCGTGCATTCACCGCTGAAACTTATTTTAAAAGTGAAGAATCGTCTATTAGTGTACAACGAAAGTTTCGTCGCTATTTTGAGTTGCATCCCTGTGATAATGTTCCCGATCGGAGGACAAAACAATTTTGAGGCGGGTCCAAAAATGTAAGGAAACTTCCTTATACACTTTTCAATAGTCGTTTTGACAAGGCACGGAACTTTGCTGGATATAATGGCACGGTTAATGTTTCTGTATTTTCCTTACTCTGTTGCTGGGACTAAGGCAACAGAAAATGTTCATGAACATAAAACTCTAGGACTCATCATTGATCAGCATTTAACTTGGAATTATCGCGTACATAATCTAACAAACCTGACTGCACAGAAAGTTTACCATAACCTAACAAACCTGACTGCACAGAAAGTTTACCAACTAGCCAAAATTAAACACGTTATTGACAAAGGCACAAGAAAGATATACTACATATCACATACACAAACACACTTAGATTACTGTTCCACAATCTGGGGTGGATGCTCAGTCTCAAACACAAAAAGGCTCCGCTCACTTCACAAACGAGCATTAAATCTTATTTGTGACAGACACTCAGTACAGACTGCAGATCAGCACAAACAACTCAAAATTCTACCCATCAAATATAGAGTCATTTTCAACAAAGTTAAGTTTGTTCACAGAATTCTACTGCACAATGTTCCGCCTTACCTGTGGTCACTGTTTATGTATAACACTAGACATAGCCAACATAAAAAAAAAAACTGTCTTCTTCCTAAACCCAGGATTGATCTGTACAAGAAAAGCCTTGCATACTCTGCAGTACAGATCTGGAACACCCTCCCCTGCCATTTAAAATCCATTAGTAATACTTCACCCTTTAACTCAAACCCGTTTCATTATTTACTTGCTTGTAATTATATGCCTCCATAGAATAACCAGCACTTTCTCAACCCGTGACTCGCCAGCCATCAAGTACTAAAATGACTTAGTTCGAAAAGTAACTTGTTAGATATTGTTAGAAATTATTTTAATGTTTGTTAAAAAAAACACATGTTAGAAGATCTGTACTGACAATGTATTTATGTTTATGTATATGTATGTGTGTGCGCGTGCTATTTTATTAGGTTAATTACTTCTTCTCTTTTACTTTGAATGTAATGGTTTAACCTTACACTCTTTTGATGTTTCTTTTTTCCTAATGTAATTTGTATACTTGTATTAAATCGAGTGTGTGGGAAGAATGAAAGATGGAGTGATGAAGGGCAGAATGTAAGACGCGCCTGCGTGCCCAATTCTTTCATTCATTCATTCCTTTGCATGTCCCTTGCGGAACTTTGCCTCCCAAACAGCACTCCTGTAGGCATCTCGGTTGTGAGCAAGATGGCCTGCTGCTGCTGCATCCATTTCCAGATCATCAACGATGTCTTGCAGCCATCTTCGTTTCGGTCTTCCTCTTTTTCTTTTTCCCATTATGTATCCTTCCAATACGGTCTTCTCTAAATTATCAATTCTTTACCCTTTAAAAATAAAGATTATTCATTCATTCATTCATTCATTCATTTCTCCATTTCTTGGGGGCGGGGCCGCTGTCACCTACAAATCTTGGCGTGAATTTCTCAGTTTCGGCATCGATTTTCCCAGAGGATGATATTCTACTACCTAAGTGTTAGAAATGCTTCACATGCTCTAACCAGGGATATCGTTCTTGCCATTTCATCTCTGGCAGTATTCATGACTTCTGTGTAGGTCCGCCACTGATTTTCATGGTGTAGTTTGTACATTCTCTTCGTAAGTTGCCCAAGGTCTGCTGTAAAGGTCTTTCCGATCATTAATAATTCCGTAACATGTCTCACACTGTGATACCAACACTGATGCCAGCTTTATAAAGTGACGACGAGACAATGAAACGTTCTGGACAAGCTGTGTTTATTCTTCTCTTGCACTTATTAAAAAGATCCCTGGCCTCTACCACTGCTTTCGCCCATACTTCAAAGAGAGTTCAAAGGTTACCAGATATCACAGTTTCCTGCGAGAGCTGGCAACCCTGACATACGAGGACAGGCGGGAAAGATACAAACTCGTGTTGGGAGATAATGACGAGGGCGAGATTAGGCCATATCTTTCCAGCACGCACTTAGTTCCCCCAGCAGGCTCGCACTACACACGTCTGACAGGATAAGAGGAGGTCGGAAGGAGGGGGACGGGATGAGAGGGAAAACGGGGGTGTCAGGAACGAAATCTTCAAGAGAGAGACAAGGAGGTAATAAACATATACCCCCCATCCCCAACCCCACTCCAACCTGGGCTCAGATGTTATCTACTGACAACGACGGAAACGTAACACAAACTCGGGATCCAGGGGAGAGGGGGGGGGGCCCCTCGGGTTGGAGGGAGAGAGGGGTTGCGGGGCGGGGTGGGGATAAGAAAAAAGTCGCTCACTTTGGCGGAAACCCAGGTTCTAGAGAGCGGGAATGCAGAAGCTAGGCTACGGGGAAGTAACTTCTCTGTTACGAGTTATTTCCCCTCTATTTCCCCTCTTTCTCCGCCCCTCTCTCAGGCGCCCTGCTCGTGTAGCTAGCGCCCCGGGTTCAATTATTTCATGCTCTCTGCCCCAGATTTCAATCAAGACCGACTCTTTTGTTGTTGCTTCAGAACAAAAATCACAGGTAATTAAATCTGGTGGCTGGCTCCACGTGGTTAGAAGCTGAATCCTGGAGCACATTTACAGCTGTCATTAGTACGAGGTCAGCGCGTCCGGTCGTGTCAGTATAAATATGAGCATGTTTAGCACTGCCAACAACTGGCCATATGGTCAGTGTGAGTACTACTTGCTGGTGCTGACTGGACAACTATCATGCCTTGCCATACTCAAGAGGGGATATAGGACGCTGGAACCACATTCATCTATACTCCCTTTCTTCATAGCATATTTCCTCTCCTCAAAGTTCTACTCTTTCCTCACCTGTAACAAGTCAAGAACCCTCACTGCATTAGAATACAAACCCCCTACCTCAGCCACATTTACCTGTTCCACCCATTCCTTTCTCTGCTATATTACTATCATATCCATCTCTCTCCTTTCCCGTTTTCTCCACTTCCTCTTTACTACCAACACACATCACGAGTCTTCATTTAAACATTCACAATACTCCACCACGCGCACTCTCGGGTGCTGCTTCTTGCAAGTCACAACTAAGTGTTCCCATTTTTTTTCTCTCTCTATTTTCTCCATTCTTATTTGCTGTATATCATTCACGTGAAATTATATTTTATTATATCATTCACTGTTATATCATTCACATGAAGTTATATTTTACCTATTCTTTCCCTATTTCTCTGTCCTGTATGTTTTTTTTTAATAATTAAGATGTGAATTGTGTTCTTGTTAATTAAAACTGTTTCTACTTTTGTTCTAAATAGTTTTAACATTCTGTTATCACAGCTTTACCACAGCTGCTTCGTGTATATTTATATACTTCGTTCTGAATACAGTTATGCCCAAAAACTAGTGTTATTAGAAATACAGCTCACTTCAAGTCATCCACATTATTTCTTGCCACAGTTGCCCTTTACCTACCTCCATATTTCAAGATTCTGCGTCATAGAACAAAGATGAATAAGTAGAACCGATGACTCTTGTGTACGCTGTTTGAGATATAATGAAGTGTCTCATTCTGCTAGCTGTTCATACAGTAGTTTATCTCTGTGCTACATCGAGATTTTATAAAGCGTCATTACATTACACGTTACGAGAGCTTGTGTAGCGCAGTGGCTAGCGCCCTCGCTTTCATGCTACTGATACGAAGAAGATGGAAGGGGTCCGAGGTCCTTAAGCAAACAACAACAACAACAAAAATTGTCTTGGAGATAGAGAAGAAAGGATGACCAGATACAGAACTGACCTCCACATACTTTTGTATGTGTAGACGGCAGGAAGAAACAAGATCGTTCCGCAACTCTATACGTGAAGTCCTTTATTACATAGCTCGGAATCATATATCTGTTGGCGACATTTTATACTGCCGTTTGTTACGTAATATTCCGTATATTTCTTTTTACGTAAGTCCGGATCTACGTATGTCGGGGCTCCATAAGACGGAGTCCGTCTGTACAAGCATTAACACTATATTCCTGCATGGCCCCAACTTGCCTAGGATGAACTCTTTTCCATTAGATCGTGGACATGGCTTTTATGTACACATCAAGTGTCAAGTACGTACACTTTAAGAAGTTATTTACATGTGTTTAGTGAGCCTAGGACACCACATCCGTCCTAGTTTTTGATGGGACACGAGTCCTGGGGTATGTTGTACTGGAGGACTTGTTGGATGTTAGAACACCATGTAAGTGTGTTAGAACATCATGTAAGTGTGTTAGAACATCATGTAAGTGTGTTAGAACATCATGTAAGGGTGTTATTACGCTGACTCACGGACAGATGTACGTGTTTGTGTGGAGCACATGTTGAAAGTATATGTTTGTGCAACGTATATGTTTAAAGTATACGTTTGTGCGAAGTATAAAGTATATGTTTGTCAGTCAATTGCATGTCCCTTGCGGAACTTTGCCTCCCTGACGGCATTCCCGTAGGCCTCTCGGTTGTAAGCAAGATGCCCTGCTACTGATGCTTCAGTTTCCAGATCATCAACGATATCTTTCAGCCATCTTCGCCTTGGTCTTCCTCTCTTTCTTTTTCCCATTATACACCCTTCTAAGACGGTCTTCTGTAGTTTATCATGACGTTTAATGTGTCCAAAATATTTAAGTTTTCTCTCTTTAATCCTCTTTACTAGCCAGCCTTCTTCTATATTAAGCTCTTGTAGTATAGATATATTTGTTCTTTTTTGTGTCCATGATATTTGGAGAACTCTTCTGTAGCATTTACATTCAAAGGCATTTATGTGTTTCTCAGCTGTTTTGTTAAGTGTCCAGGTCTCACAGGTATATGTTGCGATGGTAAAGATGTATGCCCTTAAAAATCTTATTTATGTTTGAAGTATATATTTGTGTGGATTTTATGTTTAAGGTATATGTTTGTGCGAAGTATATGTTTAAAGTGTATATCTATTGGAAGCATGAGTCTACGGCTAGTAAACGTCTGCCTGAAATATCTATGTCCCTAAAGTGCGCATGTATGTTATCCCCAGAAACACAAAAAATGAAAAGGAAAGGACGGTTTGGTGGCGGGGGGGGGGGGGGGGGGGGGAGAGGGGGAGAGAAATTGGAATAAGAAAGTAAGGAATCATGGAAACGAGGAAAATGTAACAGATGTTATTTAAATAATAATCATCACATATTTATAATGATGCCGGAGATGACTGTGGCTGTAGTGTGAGGCTATTACCATCTCCACAAACACCTGCCTACGCTAGATCTCTTTGTAGCACCAAGCTGTGGTAGCTTAAGCCGCAGATAAGACAGGTAATAATGTCAGAGCGAGCGAGAGAGAGAGAGAGAGAGAGAATGAATGAATAATCTTTATTTTTAAAGGGTAAAGAATTGGGCAAGCAGGCCCGTCTTACATTCTGCCCTTCATTAGTGGACTTAGTGGAGAGGTACTATAATGATTGAAGTCCATCCATTCACTAAGTCCACCCATTCTTACTTTTCAAACTTCCTCACAGCATCACTCTACAACCCCTCTTCCCCAATCATCTGTTTCAACTTCTCCTAGCTAGGTCAATATTGTATCACTCTCTCTCCTCTCCCCAGTTCCCCATCCACCACCCCCAGTTACAATCCACCGACCACATGTCACAGGTCTCTATTTAAACAGTCCCCACGTCCCACTAGATCCGTTCCTCACATACACCACCGGACAAGCCACACCTTACAATTTACAGCTAAGTACCTTAAAAAATTTTTTTAAAAATAGTATTCATGTGAATCTATACTTTATCTCCTCTCTCTATTTCTTCGTCCTGTATGTTTTTGTATGATTAAACCTCACGCCGAAACGTCACAACTTTGTAATCGTTAAGTAATAGAGCTGCTCCTACTTTTTACTATTTTACACAATTTAAAAACAAGTCTTACCTGGGAGGTGCCCAGGCGTACCTGGTGGCATCCATCAATGTGCCTACGTAGGTTTTTCCTCGCCAGGTAACGTTGACCACGAGTAAGCCTGGAACACCAAACAATGAATGAGTCAGACTACAAATATGAATGCGTCAGAGTAAACTTTGAGTGAGTCAGACTACAACTATGAATGCGTCAGAGTAAACTTTGAGTGAGTTAGACTACAACTATGAATGCGTCAGAGCAAACTTTGACTACAGTGAGTCAGAATAGGAAAATGAGTGAGTTAGATTATGAGAAGAGTAAGCCAGACTACAACATTGAGAAAGTCAAAACCACAACATTAAATGAGTTAAAACTACAACATTAAATGAATTAAAACCAAAGCATCACCACACATCACTTTTCTGTCACCATACATCACTTTTCTGTCACCACACATCATTTTTCTGACCAATATATCATTTCATCAGACATCACTTTTCTGTCACCACATATCATTTTTCTGACCAATATATCATTTCTATCATCACACATCACTTTTCTGTCACCACACATCATTTTTCTGACCAATATATCATTTCTATCATCACACATCACTTTTCTGTCACCACACATCATTTTTCTGTCACCATACATCACTTTTCTGTCACCACACATCATTTTTCTGACCAATATATCATTTCTATCATCACACATCACTTTTCTGTCACCACACATCATTTTTCTGACCAATATATCATTTCTATCATCACACATCACTTTTCTGTCACCACACATCATTTTTCTGTCACCATACATCACTTTTCTGTCACCACACATCTTTTCTGACCAATATATCATTTCTATCATCACACATCACTTTTCTGTCACCACACATCATTTTTCTGACCAATATATCATTTCTATCATCACACATCACTTTTCTGTCACCACACATCATTTTTCTGTCACCATACATCACTTTTCTGTCACCACACATCATTTTTCTGACCAATATATCATTTCTATCATCACACATCACTTTTCTGTCACCATACATCACTTTTCTGTCACCACACATCATTTTTCTGTCACCACACATCGTTTTTCTGACCAATATATCATTTCTATCATCACACATTACTTTTCTGTCACCACACATCATTTTTCTGTCACCATACATCACTTTTCTGTCACCACACATCATTTTTCTGTCACCACACATCGTTTTTCTGACCAATATATCATTTCTATCATCATACATCACTTTTCTTTCACCAAACAGCAATTTTCTGTCACCATAATCGTTTTTATGTCATCATACATAATTTTTCTGACCAATATATCATTTATATCATCATACATAATTTTTCTGTCACCATATGTCATCTGCCTGCCATCATTCATTATTTATTTCTGTCAACATGTATTTAATTCACACATTTCTAATAATTTCTTCTACAAACAAAGACGATCAAGTGAACTTCACTGTCAAAGAACAAGAATTGGGTACACAGATCCTCCACTACCACCACCACCACCACCACATATAACTCTTCATGGCACCCTTACATATAACTCTTCATGGCACCCTTACATATAACTCTTCATGGCACCCTTACATATAACTCTTCACGGTACCCTTACATATAACTCTTCATGGCACCCTTACATATAACTCTTCAAGGCACCCTTTACATATAACTCTTCACAGTACACTTACATATAACTCTTCATGGCACCCTTACATATAACTCTTCACAGTACACTTACATATAACAGTCACAACTAATGAAAAAAAGAAAACTACAGCTATGAATGCGTCAGACTACAACTATAAGTGAGTCAGACTACAACAGTGAGTGAACATTGCTGAAGTTAGTTTTTAACCAGATGATATTATCAAAAGCAACTGAACTCACCATTGTCAGTTTCCTTCCACACAATTCCTTCCAGACCGACCAACGTCCCTGGCTCACAGGGACCCAAGGAGTCTGGATCTGTGGTGATACCCACACTACACACATCTACACCTACACTGCGCCGGAGAGACTGGTGCTGCTGCTGCTGCTGAGATGGCGATGCTGGTGGAGGTAGTTGCGGGTGCACCATGGCTGGTGATGGCGGGTGTTGGTGAGGCTGTGGAGAGGTCGCGCTTTCCATACACTCAGTCTGTGGAAGAAACAGTGGTCTAGGATATACACTTCTGAGCACAGAGTGTAACAGAAGACATCAGAGTAGTGTACTAGAGCACAAAGTGTACTTAGAGCACAGAGTGTAACAGAAGACATTAGAGTAGTGTACTAGAGCACAAAGTGTACTTAGAGCACAGAGTGTACTACAGCACAAAGCGTAATAGAGCACAGAGTGTAGCGCACAAAGCATAATAGAGCACAGAGTGTACTAGAGCACAAAGTGTACTTAGAGCACAGAGTGTACTACAGCACAAAGCGTAATAGAGCACAGAGTGTAGCGCACAAAGCATAATAGAGCACAGAGTGTACTACAGCACAAAGCGTAATAGAGCACAGAGTGTAGCGCACAAAGCGTAATAGAGCACAGAGTGTAGCGCGCAAAGCGTAATAGAGCACAGAGTGTACTACAGCACAAAGCGTAATAGAGCACAGAGTGTACTACAGCACAAAGCGTAATAGAGCACAGAGTGTACTACAGCACAAAGCGTAATAGAGCACAGAGTGTACTACAGCACAAAGCGTAATAGAGCACAGAGTGTACTACAGCACAAAGCGTAATAGAGCACAGAGTGTAGCGCACAAAGCGTAATAGAGCACAGAGTGTAGCGCGCAAAGCGTAATAGAGCACAGAGTGTACTACAGCACAAAGCGTAATAGAGCACAGAGTGTACTACAGCACAAAGCGTAATAGAGCACAGAGTGTACTACAGCACAAAGCGTAATAGAGCACAGAGTGTACTACAGCACAAAGCGTAATAGAGCACAGAGTGTACTACAGCACAAAGCGTAATAGAGCACAGAGTGTAGCGCACAAAGCGTAATAGAGCACAGAGTGTACTACAGCACAAAGCGTAATAGAGCACAGAGTGTACTACAGCACAAAGCGTAATAGAGCACAGAGTGTACTACAGCACAAAGCGTAATAGAGCACAGAGTGTACTACAGCACAAAGCGTAATAGAGCACAGAGTGTACTACAGCACAAAGCGTAATAGAGCACAGAGTGTACTACAGCACGGTAGCGTACTAGAGCACAGATTGAACTGTACTATGACAGTTCAGTCTAAAAACAAAACAAAACAAAAACTATATCTTTTATCATTTTCCTTTCTTGCTCATAGTTGTAAAACAAGTACCCGTGATGGTAACATGAACAAGTACCTGTGATGGTTACATGAACAAGTAACTGTGATGGTTACATGAACAAGTAACTGTGATGGTTACATGAACAAGTACCCGTGATGGTTACATGAACAAGTAACTGTGATGGTTACATGAACAAGTACCCGTGATGGTTACATGAACATAACAAACAGGTATAACGTGCCCCAGTTAGTCCACGCTGACATAACAGTTTGGAAACAGCTGGATAAGCGATACAGGTGAAAAAAAAATGAATGACAACTGTACTATAGATGACAATAACTTGATCTCGTTATCTAACTTCATCCATCAGCCTGGTCTTGTTAGCTAGTTTCGACCAACAGCTTGACCTCTGTAGTTATTTCATCCAGCATCTGTCTTCAAGTTTCTTACAACCACACTATTGCAATGACTTCGATGTATGTTAGTGCTCTGACACATAGACTGATTTCTGTGCTCTGACATGTAGCCTGATTTCTGTGCTCTGACACGTAGTCTGATTTCTGTGCTCTGACACGTAGCCTGATTTCTGTGCTCTGACACACAGCCTGATTTCTGTGCTCTGACATGTAGCCTGATTTCTGTGCTCTGACACGTAGCCTGATTTCTGTGCTCTGACACACAGCCTGATTTCTGTGCTCTGACACGTAGCCTGATTTCTGTGCTCTGACACGTAGCCTGATTTCTGTGCTCTGACACACAGCCTGATTTCTGTGCTCTGCCACACAGCCTGATTTCTGTGCTCTGACACGTAGCCTGATTTCTGTGCTCTGCCACACAGCCTGATTTCTGTGCTCTGACACGTAGCCTGATTTCTGTGCTCTGACACATACCACTGACTGTCTGGTAACTATTAAGTATCCTTCAAACATTCACTCTTAATGCAGATTTAAGATACTTCGTGTAAGATGAGCAATTCACTTTTACTGAGGTCGCCCTGTCAGGTTTTGAACAGCCTGTCTCTACGAGTAGACACCGAAGTTGATCCAAGGACGTATAATCCACAACCGAAAAGAACTAAGGAAAGATGTTGATCTGTGTCAGACTGATTTAAAAAATTGACTAAAATACTACAAACTTTGAGATTCTAGTCTTACTCTTGAATGCTTTCAGTACCAATATTATGACAAGAAGTAATGTGAAGGTACCACCTTTTGTTCACTAAACTATCATGTTTGTATTCTTGAGTTCTGGATTGATTCGATCACTTTCTCTCCGGAATTCTGTAAATTTTTGTTTTCTTGACTGATGCTAGTAGTGCTGGCCCTCTGCCCGTGTGATCACCAAGACAGCCTGACTTCGGATCTTGTCTCTGTCGCCAAATCCCATCACACTACGCCAATTTCTCCTGAGAACATCTAAAAATTGCCTAGAAATTGTCCAAGTGGATCTTTTCAATGAAAGAACACGACTGGCAGCAGCACGCATGCGCAGTGTGGGAACACGGGTACGTCTACAAAGCCTCGACTGTGTAGTGGGTCGTGCCTGAATATCTGTGATATGATTGTGTTCTCTATCCACACGGACCCACAGCAGGTGAAGGAGCTGTTTTAGAAGAACATGGGATATCAGGCGTGACCAGGACACAAAACACTGACAGGCAAATGAAAGGTCGCAAAATGGATGGCATAGATCGGTGAAAATCTTGCTCCAAGTTACGACCACTATTTAAAACCCAACATATGATTACGGACACTTTGTTCCCTGATACTATGTGACATCTGTCTTCATGTTACTCTTTTTTTAAAGTTTAGAACAGTAATTATGTCTTATTATTTGTCTCAATTATAACAAATGAAAACAGCAGACGTTTTGTCCGTACCTGGTGTTAATGTCTTACTATTTGTCCTAGTTTTAAAAAGAAGAAAACAAACACTACGTTCCTTTCAGTTCTTGTCGTAACTGCCATAGTTTTTATATGTCTGCAATAACTTTGTTAGTGTTGGGTAACTGTGTACATGGAAAATGTGAGAATAAGAAGCCAGGCACACACACACACAGTCAGCATTTAACAGCTTCATAAACTGAATGTGAGGACATCCGACTTTTACGATCCCCCCCTCCCCCGGTTTACGAGTTCTCAGTTTTCTTGCTCGTGCCAGATGGTGGAACATTCAGCTGTTTGTCTCTCCGTGAACATTCAGCTGTTTGTCTCTCCGTGAACATTCAGCTGTTTGTCTCTCCGTGAACATTCAGCTGTTTGTCTCTCCGTGAACATTCAGCTGTTTGTCTCTCCGTGAACGTCCAGCTGTTTGTCTCTCCGTGAACGTCCAGCTGTTTGTCTCTCCGTGAACATTCAGCTGTTTGTCTCTCCGTGAACATTCAGCTGTTTGTCTCTCCGTGAACATTCAGCTGTTTGTCTCTCCGTGAACATTCAGCTGTTTGTCTCTCCGTGAACATTCAGCTGTTTGTCTCTCCGTGAACATTCAGCTGTTTGTCTCTCCGTGAACATTCAGCTGTTTGTCTCTCCGTGAACATTCAGCTGTTTGTCTCTCCGTGAACATTCAGCTGTTTGTCTCTCCGTGAACATTCAGCTGTTTGTCTCTCCTTGAAGTATGTCGGGTAGGGGAGAGTTTGGTGCTGCTGTGCTTTCAAAGATCTTTTAAGATTTATGGACAAGACGGTGAAAAGTTTTGTTATTTCAAATGTGCCCATATTTATTTAGAATTCATGTACGAAACTAAAAGATGAGAGCAGAATGTCAGAGGGAAGGGTGCGCACAATTTTAGGGACTTTGGGAAAGGGAGGATGAAATTATTAGTCTTGTAAGAAATGTGGATTATTTCCGCTTTAAGTTAAACTTCGTCTCTCTGTGCAGTCGCGCGTTTTACTGAGCTTAACATTTCTAATCATTTCTCTCTGTGGCACTGTTTATCAAACCTTCTGAATGAGGGCGGGGGAGGGGGGGGGGGTGTTTAAGAGGGAAAGTGGCTGCGAGACATGACTGAATCAAAGTCGATTCTCTAGAGACGCCAGCCGCCACCGCGCTACAAGAAACCCATTAAGGCACTTCTAACACGTTCCTCATCCGGTCAAAACGAACGCACAAAGGCTTCCTTGGTCGCTGCTGAAGAGGTCATTGTTTAAAGCAAAACAGAGAAACGTCTGGAAGGAAGCAACTGGAAAGGGAAATTTGAAATAAATTGCTCACAAAAAACTAAATAAACCATCACTGGAAACCACTTGCCATGTTTTCAGCTGTTCTAGAACTGAAGTGATTAAAAACCTTTCATAAAGTACACAAACACTTCACTACAACCACCTACAACTTAATCAGACATTCATCAAATTGTTTCTGTTCTTGATTTCTACCTGAAGTACACACGTACAGTACACATCTCTCTCTCTCTCTCTCTCTCTCTCTCTCTCTCTCTCTCGACAAATTTCTGCCAAAGTTTCTTGTAATAACAGCTACGCCCGACTAACCAATCAACCAACCAACTAACACAGAGGGCTGACAGAAGCAACACAATAGACTGCTAGCACACATACAGCCCACATACAACATAGTACCATGCATATTTCTAACACTGAGAAAGGAGACTACGAAAGGTGTATCACACTGTGTATCTGATTTCTGTCTGAGAAACATTCAGAATATTGTTTTTGGTCTAAAGTCATGAAGGACGAACGAACAGATTTTATTTTCAAAGGGTTAAGAAATGGGCAGGCAGGCCCGTCTACCATTCTACCCTTCAGTATACAACTTTTATTCAGTCACAGATACTCAGCATTTGTTCTTCAAAATAATGTGCAAGAAAAAGAAAAAAAATGAATAAGTAAGTAACTAATAAACCTTTTCTTTCCATACACTCCACATTCTGCTTTATGTAACTATCTGAAATAAACTTAATTACATTCTCACATTCATTATAAACTAACACATTTTTGTAACAGCAATATAATAGATACAACAATCAAGCCATACACCAGATTAAAATAATGTAGACTTTGATAGTACATACACTTCTACTTTTCATAAAGAAATATATACAGATGTATATATTCACAACACACACATATACCACATATATCACATCCACATGTACATATTCACACATACATTCACATATATACACATAGACATGTGCACATACATACATGTATGTACAAACACATACACACAGATATATATATATATATTCATATGTGTATATAAAGTATGCACAAACACAAATAGGGAGGCATATAGTCCATCTCAAACAGATACTGACAAAGTTTGAAGTTTTAAGAATGAATATTACTTATAAGCTTTACATGGGTTGATAGGATATTCCAAATGTGGACAGCTGAGTAAGAGAAGCTTTTTTTAAACACATCAAACCTTGGTTTTGGGAGAATACAATTGCTTAAGTGTTGACAGTGTTTTAGGTTGGATTTGAACAGTGGCCACAAAGTCATTGTGTGACAGAATTTTATGAATGAACTTGACCTTGATGAATACAAATCTCTTTTTGAGGGGTAGAATGTCAAGATGTTTGTTGTCTATAAGCTTTACTGCTCGTTTTTAGAGTGAATAAAGTCTTTTCATGTTTGATGTGAAGCAACCCACCCAGATTGTGGAACAGTAGTCCAAGTATGTTTGTATTTATGATGTGGTGTCTGCATCAAGAAAGTGTTAAAGTTTGGCAAACTGGTAACCTTCTGTGCAATGAGTTTATTTAGACTGTCTACATGACAGTTCCAGCTGAGGTGGTGGTCAATCATGAGAACTAGAGTTTTATGTTCACTAACATTCTCTATCTTTGAAGTTCCAGCATGGAGCTGTAGTGTTGTTGCTGATGAATTTTTTAATTTCTGTCTTGTTGTAACGAGCATGGACTTTGTTTTGCTGGTGTTTATGAGCATTCTGTTGTTGTTGTTCCAGTTAATTAGACTGTTTATTTCAGTTTGAAGAGTTGACTCAAGGTTAATACAGCCATTGTCACTAGTGTAAACTGTGCAGTCATCAGTAAAAAGATCACAAGATGATTTTTTTAGATGAAGTGGAAGATCATTGATGTAGATAAACAGGAGAAGACCAAGAATAGATCCCTGTGGAAAGCCATTATCAACCACAGACGGACTCAGAGGCAAAATACCTGTTGTCTGTTGGAAAGAAAAGATGTCATAAATTTTGTTAAGTCTCAAGCTTTCTAACTAGGATTTCATGATCAATCATATCAAATGCTTTTTTTTTTAATTAAAAAAAAGACAGCATCACATAATTTATCATCGTTTATATTAGATAACCAACATTCTGTAATTTTTGTGAGAGCTGTGTGGCAGGAATGTTTCGGCCTAAAACCTGACTGAAAGTCAACAATCAAAACATTTTCTTGCATGTGTTGTAAGGTTGTTTTCTGTATGTGTTTTTCTAGGGGTTTTGATAAAGTTGACAGAACGGAAATTGGTCTATAGCTTGAGGGATTTTTCTCCAAACCAGATTTTAAAAGGGGATATCTTTTTGCAATTTTAAAAGCCTGAGGAAAATGACAATGTGCAATGCACTGATTGTAAATGTATGTTAGTGTATTAGTAATTACTGGGGCTGAGTAGCGTAATATCTTCTTGCTAATTTCATCAAGTCCTGCTCTGTTGTTGTTCTTTAAAGATTAATTATTGACTTCACTATCTGACATAAAAGGAATACTGGGTTGCTTTAATTTGCATATTTACTATTTATGAATTTATTTAACACACTTAAGTCCCAACAAATATATCCATACCACAAGAACTTAATATTGAAGAAAGCTGGCTAGTAAAGAAGATTAAACAGATAAACTTAATTATTTTTGACATATTAAATGTCACGATAATTTAAAGAAGACAGTCTTGGAAGGGTACATAATGGGAAAAAGAGAGGAAGACCAAGGTGAAGATGGCATCAAGATATCGTTGATAATCTGCAAATGGATGCATCATCAGCAGGGCATCTTGCTTACAACCGAGAGGCCTACAGGAGATCTGTTAGGGAGGCAAAATTCTGCAAGGGACATGCACATGACTGTCTGACTGACTGAGAGGCCTACATGAGAGCTGTTAGGGAGGCAAAATTCTGCAAGGGACATGCACATGAATGACTGACTGAGAGGCCTACATGAGAGCTGTTAGGGAGGCAAAGTTCCACAAGGGACATGCACATGACTGACTGAAGTCTTAAGCAGGGGCATGTGGTGAAGATTTTAAGATACTGACTTTTTCTCTGAAGTGATTGCTGTCAGATAAACTGTCGTCTCAGTCACTGACGGTATCCACACCACTCCACTTCATTCACAGTCTGACACAACATAACGTCACACAACACAACATAACGTCACACAACACAACATGATAAGCACAACATGTTATATAAAACAACAACAATACAATTAAAAAAGGCATTGGACTGTATGTCAAGAGAGTACAGGTACATGTGATCAAAACCAATTCACTGTTATTAACAGACATTTACAAAAATTACATGCAGACCTTACCTTCTCTAGTTTTAACTTCTTTGGTGGAAGGTCAATTTTATCCTCAACCTTGGCATTGAATTCATAAGGGTCATGGACAGGGTTCTCTCTCTTGATATAAACTGCACTGCCAAGTCTCGGTTCAGACGTCAGTGTGGGACAGCCACACCCAGGCAGTGGGACGGATGGAGTGGTGCTGGAAGTCTGACTACTGGTAGTCATGGTAACACAAGTTCGAACCTCAGAACCAGACTGGCTAGATCCACCTGGAGCCAGTGGGCAGACCAAGGACACAAGGTTATCAGGTTTGCCTCTGCTATCTGCTGTCTTCTTATTGTATGCTGCCTTTGATTTTGAGGACTTCCCATCTGATACTGACACTCCCACTCCGGGAGGGGCTGACTTCAAGGGAGGCTTGCCAGGGATGATCAGACTACTGTCACGTCCTACTTCTGGCGGCATCCCACCACTGGCAGCCTTTAACAGGGACACTGTTGGGTTTGTCATGATCGTGCTTGTGACCATCCCACCCGAAGTTAATAACGATGATGATGTCAGTGGTATAGACGATGAAAGTGCTAATGATGTTGTGATAAGAGACCCAGCAGTGGCAAGGGAAGCTACGTTTCCTAAAACCCTATTTGGCAGCACACTGAAAGATGAACTTGACGCTGATACTACAGCTGCTGTTGACAGAACAGCCACAGTCTGGCCGGAACAAGATGATTGTGTCTTCATGTTAGATTTCACAACCTCGTGTTTGGAATCAACTTTGTTCGGTACTTTGGTACGTTTGATCTTCATCTTCAAGCCTTTGTCCACAGACGACACATGTGCCACATTGTTGCTGCTCATGTTTGCGCGCTCTTGTGCTACAGGGCAGCAGGACACCACGTGGGCACCGCCAACTACGTTCACATCTCCGAACTCCAGATGGTGCTACAAAAATGTTGGTTGGTGTAACAAGAACATGGCTTGATCTGGAACAAAGAGCAAAATGTCCACATCACACAGCACAACATCACAATACGCAAAGAAGATAATGTATTACGATACCTAAAAGCTAGCAAGTGAGTACTTGACTACATCTTATCATCTATTCGACGTGAGCTAAGTCACGCTCTTGTATGTGGTACTAAGCCACAACAAAGTGGGCCACTGACACACACACACAAACGCTTTGGGCAAGTTCTGCACTGACACAAGATCTAGACACAGACTTACGTCAGCAAAACCATTAAAGATTTGAAGATTCTGGCTATTCAGATCTGATAAACACAAATATAGCAACAGCGTACGGGAGCAAAATAAATATATTCGTAGTTTAGGAAAATATATTTCTCGCATTCCTAGTACATTTGTGCACTCTGTGTGAGATATCCTGTCTCTCTCCAGTCAGCGCTTGTATGTGTGTATGGAGTTTGAAAAGAAAATGTTAGAAATGTAAGAGTCCAAGTACAAAGTTTTAAAAAACTGGTCGACTGTGTCGAGGTTCTGAATGTAACTTCTCGTATAACTTGTTCTGTGTGGAGTAATTTATTCCCTGAAGTTTGTTGCCTTATATTTTTTTTGGAAGTTAAAATAGCAGACATATCTGTCAAAAATAGTCATACTTCTGTTTCTTACATATTTCATAAATGATGGGCTTTTCTCCTATATCTGAATATGTATACTCAACAATGTTTGGACTATTTAGTGTGACACTGACAAGTGTCGTAAACAAATGCAGGCACAGGATAACATCTGTCGTAAACAAAGACAATCATAACCACGTGCTTGGTAGGAACGCATGAGAACTCGTGATGAGGAGATAAGCTACACCTGTGCTTAGGTCTGTCGCTGTAAACAAACACTGACCTCCTGGGCTTCGTGTGCCAATCAGAAACCTGTAACGTGGAACAGGTGAGAAGACGGTATGACACTCTTCTAGGATGACACGTACCACACCAAGAAAATGGCGTCAGACAAACAAAGTAAACATCAATTCAAAACCAAATTACTGAATTAAAATTAATTTTAAACTAAAAAAACACACACACACACACAGAATGTGGTCGACACAGTAAGAATCTCATTCTCATGTGTGTAACCAACACAGACAAAATCTGCTGACTTGTTCACGTGGGTCGTGGGTCGTGGGTGCAGAACTTGAAACACGGGCCCAGGGAAGGTCCACGATAAAACTTTGAGTTCACATGACCTAGTGCAGCAGTGGGCAGTTTTTCCTACAGCAAGCATGTGTTGTGGCAGGTGTCGCGCACATGATGATGATGATGATGAGAGCGAATCAGAAATGTTGTGGGGGCGGGGATGCGGAGAAGAGAGACAGAGATCTTCATAACTACAGTAATAAAGTCTTTAAAAATGTCTTAATAATCTCCAGGAAACAAAACAAAAAAACGCACTCACATACACACACACACACACTTAAGACTGAGTCATTTTTTGTTCAGCTTCCTGCACTTGTGTTGTTTATGTTTCAGAGCTTGTTTCATGCAGGACGTTTTTTCTATGAGACGTAGTGCAGGCTAAAAGTATCGTTTAGTGATGAGTCATGGTTTGTATTATTGTCCTGGTGTCTCCACATGATGTCTCAGGCTTTGTATCACCACTAAGACATCTCAGGCTTTGTATCACCACTAAGACATCTCAGGCTTTGTATCACCACTAAGATGTCTCAGGCTTTGTATCACCACTAAGATATCTCAGGGTTTGTATCACCACTAAGATATCTCAGGCTTTGTATCATCACTAAAATGTCTCAGGTTGTGTATCATCACAAAGATGTCTCAGGCTGTGCATCATCACTAAGATGTTTCAGGCTTTGTATTATCACTAAGATGTCTCCGACTTTGTATCATCACTAAGATGTCTCCGACTCTGTACCATTGTTTGAATGACATGTTTCTCTATTTATGTCTCTTGTAAATTGGAAGATGTTATCTGTGAACTTTTTTCTTTCAACTTTTTAATAGCATTTTTTTCCTTCTACAAACTGGATATCAGTCTTGTTCAGTTACGTGATTCAAATATTACCACAGAACAGACCAATACTAGTCCAACTACTTAGATCTTTGCTCGGTGTCGTCTGGGAAAGTCCAGTTTGTCTTCTAGGCTCCTGACATCACAGATGACACATCAATCCTTGCCATGTCCAAGATCTTGCTCGCTTTATAAACAGAGAGACAACGGCCAGCGGAACACGTCAGAAAACAAGAGACTTTAAATGTCCAAGCTAAAGCTGTAATCAAGATTCCCAAATCCACACGCTCACAAAGCCAGAAAACAGCGAGTAAAAGTCGCCAAACACACGAGCAACACACCACAAGAAAACAAAACAAAAATCTCGACCTGTCACTGTCTAAGTCTATGGCTAGGGACAAACAAAAATATGGCTTGCAGGTCAGAATACAAAACCGTTAGATTCCTTTCACTGTCCTATCCTCCCCTTCAGAAATTCTCATCTCTTGGCTAGACCCGCGCAAAAACTACTTTATGGCATAAAAAATCATGAAAGCGTTACAGGGAAATTAATTCAGGATACAAAGGGTTAAGTGCGACCCCTGCGGATCACACCAGATCAATTTGATTGATTTACGATTACGCCCTGAAGATTTTCCTATGCCTTGCTATTTCATGGGCACTGTTTGGTCTCCAACAACTAAAGGTCGGTTTTGTTCAACCTCGCCCGTACACAAGAATGTGTAGTCAGGCGTACACAAGCAAGGGCAGTCACTCAGTGCTTCTACGTGGACGTTACGTGTAAAGCTCACAGGCAAAACGAGACGACAACGAGGCAGAATTTGAAATGGCACTTTTTAAAAGAATACAAGAATAAATCAATGATGAAATCAGAAGATGGATCTGCATCGCAGGCATGAGGGTAGAGTTCTTATTACTGCAGTAGCAGGAAACCATTTAATCCAAACATGAAGGACAAAACCCACCAATGTTTGGAGGATGTACAAAACAAAATGGAGGACAGTTGTGCCTGGAATCTGCTGTATATATCTAACTGTCCAGTTCTGAGATCGCACTTGAAACTTTTGCTGTGTATTCCAGCAGTCTAGTACTGGCCACAGATATCTCGGCCATGATGCTCTGTAACGAACATAAATGCCAGTCTCTCTGCTGATCTTTTCCTCCAATTCTTGGCGCCAAGCACACCAAAGCATATGTACTCCACGACTCTCGCAAACAGACAAGAACCTAAATGGACAGGATGCTATGGAAGGTCAGTGTCTCCCGCCCTCACCCCCACAAAAATCATAAAACATACAAGCGGTAATGAAGACAACCATCTTATTTTGCCATATGAATGGCGTGTGTACAGTCTACAGACAACAGCAGACACCAAACAGTGCAGACAACAGTAGAAACTGATTCTACCTCTTGTTCTATTACTGTGCTCTAGCACTCTAAAACAGTCTCAATGCAAGTTCTTGTAGCAAGTCTATCTCGCAGGAAACAGTCTGAATGTAAAGTTCTTGTAGCAAGTCTATCTCGCAGGAAACAGTCTGAATGTAAAGTTCTTGTAACAAGTCTGTCTCGCAGGAAACAGTCTGAATGTAAAGTTCTTGTAGCAAGTCTGTCTCGCAGGAAACAGTCTGAATGTAAAGTTCTTGTAGCAAGTCTGTCTCGCAGGAAACAGTCTGAATGTAAAGTTCTTGTAGCAAGTCTGTCTCGCAGGAAACAGTCTGAATGTAAAGTTCTTGTAGCAAGTCTGTCTCGCAGGAAACAGTCTGAATGTAAAGTTCTTGTAGCAAGTCTGTCTCGCAGGAAACAGTCTGAATGTAAGTTGTAGCAAATCTATCTCGCAGGAACTAACTGCCCTGAGCAAGCAAGTCTTCTAAAAATAACACAACCCTAAACACTTCCTGCTCATTAGCAGTGCAAAACATCATCATCACGAAAAAACGATAGAATAAAGACAGACGAGGAGAGAGCGGTTTGTGAGGTTTGTTGTGGGGGAGAGGGAGTGGGGGGGGGGGGCGAGAGAGAGAGAGAGAGAAATAACTGGCCCAGTAATGACACTCTACCCCTGTAATCGGGTTCCAGATGACACTGAGTACAAAATGGCGGAACCTGAGACAGAATCAAGAGAGATAAGTCATCTCAGCTCGGGGAAACTGTGACCTCGTTCCAGACGTGTCACGGGGACAGAAAATATGTCGGAGGAGGACTGGAGATGTACTCCTTCATGAGGTAGAAAGAGGGAAAAAAAACTAGGACAGGGTGTGTGTGTGTGTGTTGGGGGAAGGGTCACTGACCATTCAGGTGTGTGTGATGGGGGGGGGGGCGGAAAGAGTGAGCGAGTGAAAGGAGTAGAAAGAAAGAGAAAGAGAGAGAGAGAGAGAGAGAGAGAGAGACTAAAGCATTTCAATAGAATGAACAATTCTGGTTTTTCAACTCGAGAAAGTAGGACATACTTCCTCACGAAAAAAAAAAGAAGCGAGAAATGGATCACACGGAAAATAGCGAGAAATTGAATACCCAGAAAACAGCGAGAAATAAAATACAAAATGTGTGCTTGTAAAATATCTGACAAACGGTTTATGTAACAAAACCTGATATTCTCTCTCTCTCTCTCTCTCTCACTCTCTCTCTGAACCTTAAGTGCCCAGGGCACATGGGGCTTCCGCAAGGGTTTTCCACAAATCCCTGTCCTTCGCCTTTTTTTCTGCTCTTGCCCAGGTGAGCCTTCTATTGCTCAACATCCTTTCTGTTGTTCTTCTCCATGTCTCTTTTGGTCTACCCTTACTTTTGTTCCCCTGTGGTGTCCATCTTAGTGCTATTTTTGGTAGTGAGTTCTCAGTCATTCTGAGCACATGTCCCAACCATCGCCAGCGTCCTTCCTCAATAATTGTTGTCAGTGGCTTCATCTGCATTTCTGCCAATAAGATGTTATTTCTTATGGTGTTTGGCCAAAATATTTTCCTAATTCTTCGTAAACATTTAGTCTGGAAAGAATTCAACTTGTTTTCTATGGTTTTGGTGATTTTCCAGCGTTCACTTCCATAGAGTAGTACACTTAGAACATTACTCTTAAATATCCTGATTTTCATATTTATGCTTAGTTTTTTTTTATTTCCATATAGTCTGCAGCATTGCAAAAGCCTGGTTTGCTCTAATAAGTCTACTGTTGATGTCCTCTGTGCCTGGATGATGGAGATGTGTGCTCTGACGACTGCCTGGATGATGGAGATGTGTGCTCTGACGACTGCCTGGGTGATGGAGATGTGTGCTCTGACGACTGCCTGGATGATGGAGATGTGTGCTCTGACGACCGTCTGGATGATGGAACCTAACTACCAGTGTGAGCTGTGGTCGTGCTGATACTGAACTTCACGAGCATTGCCAGACGAAGCCCTGCCCTGTCTGTTGATCGTTTCATCCATCCCCTATCTGTTTGTTGATCGTTTCATTCATGCCTTCCCTATCTGTTTGTTGATCGTTTCATTCATGCCCTTCCTATCTGTTTGTTGATCGTTTCATTCATGCCCTTCCTATCTGTTTGTTGATCGTTTCATTCATGCCCTTCCTATCTGTTTGTTGATCGTTTCATTCATGCCCTTCCTATCTGTTTGTTGATCGTTTCATTCATGCCTTCCCTATCTGTTTGTTGATCGTTTCATTCATGCCCTTCCTATCTGTTTGTTGATCGTTTCATTCATGCCCTTCCAATCTGTTTGTTGATCGTTTCATCTATGTGTGTAGATCACGCAAAGCTTGACGAAACTTGCTGTAATAACCTTGAGAAATATGCAAAAGTCGTATGCTACCCCAAGTTGCTTACGTCACTTCAATTATGGTCTGACAACTAATGTGTACTTATATTGTGGAAATATAATGATGGACTTGTAGAAATATTACTTATGTATTAAATTCCAATTTTCTAACTCACTAACAGTTTTTATAAACTTTACATTAAATACAAACCTACCAGTTTCGACTCTTTCATTACAATTGATAATGATTATACTTGTCACATTTCTGATGATTTATGATTCTATACTTTATTAAGCTGAACACAATTACGTCTGTAAAGTTATATCAGTTACAATATTTGATATCATTCATACATAATTCTTCTTCCTTTATAAATATTTGCTACATATCAAAAATACTTTCATAAATGAAATATATAATCATTAGCCAATGCGTTCGGGGTATTAATAAAGTCGGTTACTAATAAATCAGTAAAACTAGCGTATACTTGTATTTATAATTTAACTTCAATCATATAAAGCATTTTATCTTCGAATGAGCGTGTAAATTAATTAATTCATTCATTCGTTTGCATATCCCTTGTGGAACTTTGCCTCCCTAACAACTCTCTTGTAGGCCTCTCGGTTGTGAGCAAGATGGCCTGCTGCTGATACATCCATTTGCTGATAATCAACGATGTCTTGCAGCCATCTTCGGCTTGGTCTTCCTCTCTTTCTTTTTCCGATTATGTATCCTTCCAAGACGGTCTTCTCTAGATTATCATGACGTTTAATATGTCCAAAATATTTGTTTTCTCTGTTTAATTCTCTTTATTAGCCAGCCTTCTTCAATGTTAAGTTCTTGTAGTATGAATATACTACTTGTAAATTAGCATGCCTAAATCTTTAATCGTTTAATGTATCACCATTACAAGCCTTAGTTTCTTCACGTTAAACTGATCGTGGGTGGGGGGCGGGGGGCGCATCTATTGAAATAATTTCATTCACATGAAAGAAGTAAATGTAAATGAGAGTGAAATGACTGCTTTACAATAAACATCTGGTGTTACAAAACTGATGTTACAACCTCACTCTTATGTAAACCATCACAGACTGACCCCCCCCCCCACCCCCACCCCAAACACAGGCACAAACTGCTGACATCTTACACGTGACTGGAACAGTGAAGGTTCCTCGATAAGTAAACTGAAATTATGACTTACCACTTCTGTCACTTGCGTTCTGGGCATTGTCCACGCCAGATTTTGAACACCACTCTCATTCTGGGCATTGTCCACGCCAGATTTTGAACACCACTCTCATTCTGGGCATTGTCCACGCCAGATTTTGAACAGTGAGTTATGGGTACGTGAACAAACTACATCTATAGAGCATATTATCCATCACATGGAACAATGCACGTAAATCCATTACTGGGGGGAGGGGAAAGCACAGATTCTGAGCTACACATCTCACACATACTTCCCCTGCGTGTGGTAACACATTTAACATCACGTGAAGATCACAACACACAACACACCAAGCCTTGGACGCGGGACTAGTCACGCTGGGAAAACCTAATCCCCTAGAACGGGAACCCTCACCCCACACTGGTGAACCATACACACACAACACCCCCCCCCCCCCCCGGTCCTCAAATCTCAGCTCGCACACTCCAGCCTTCTTCTGTCTATCACGAGTTCTCGGCGCGGGGTCCTCGAGTTTATTTGCAGGAGCGGGCCGAAGAGGGGAGGGCAGTCAGTGGTGAATCGAGGCTCTTGCTGAAAGCACAGCAACCAGCCAGGGAAACGCTGCTGAAGGTAAAGCATTATGTTCCCCAGAAATAGGCTGTCAAGATGAACGGTTCTAACATAGAGGAAACTAGCGTGGCTTAGAAAGGGGTCGCCTCAGTAACTCTTCACTACAGCAGGCCAGGCCAAAAGAGCACATACAGCAGCAATTAAAGTGCTAACAGACACACGGGACAGAACTAGCAGATCACAAGCTAAATAATGGCAACAGTTCGTGGGATAAGACACGAAGACAGCAATCATAGCTCGCTGCAATATCTTCACAGCATTCATTCCTGCTGCTTCCTGGTGTACAGTCCATGAATAATCTGATGACAACAGACAAAACAAACACGGCAGCTGAAATTAATATCACTGAGGAAAAATTGAAGAGGTTGAGAGTTTTGAATGTCTTGGACCATTACTAAAACAATGGGGGAATTTTTTTTTTAGGCCATGCATCTTTCCCATCGCAACATATGCCTGTGAGACCTGGACACTTAACAAAACAGCTGAGAAACACATAAATGCCTTTGAATGTAAATGCTACAGAAGAGTTCTTTAAAATATCATGGACACAAAAAAAAAGAAAAAATATATCCATACAAGAACTTAATATTGAAGAAGGCTGGCTAGTAAAGAGGATTAAACAAAGAAAACTTAAATATTTTGGACACATTAAACGTCATGAGAATTTAGAGAAGACCGTCTTGGAAGGGTACATAATAGGAAAAAGAAAGAGAGGAAGACCAAGGCGAAGATGGCTGCAAGACATCGTTGACAATCTGCAAATGGATGCATCAGCAGCAGGGCAACTTGCTCACAACAGAGAGGCCTATAGGAGTGCTGTTAGGGCGGCAAAGTTCCGCGAGGGACATGCAAATGACTGACTGACTGACTGACATATATACATATATATATATGAAATATAAATATACACAAAGCCACTACAGTTAAGCTGTGTGCTCGTTCGTTAATAAAGCTGTTCCAATTTTTGTTTTAAATAGTTTTTAACATGGTGTACAATTCAGTACACAAAGAAAAAAAAACGAAGTGTATTATGTAGAAAACACCGTTTTGTAGCCATCTTCTATGTTCCTTTCTTCCTTGATATGAGAATTCATTCAGTGAATTCACAAACAGCACAACTGTTACTTACTGTAACATCTTCCTCGCGTTACTTACTGCACTTAGCTCGGTGCCTGCGCTAATCATAATTCCAGCATTTTATCTTCTCCCAGTATGACAAGTACATGTCTCTACTTGTTGAACAGAGTCACACTATCCTCCCATCCAGCCAAAACATCTGTGTATTCACTATTCTCCCATCCAGCCAAAACATCTGTGTATTCACTATTCTCCCATCCAGCCAAAACACCTGTGTATTCACTATTCTCCCATCCAGCCAAAACATCTGTGTATTCACTATTCTCCCATCCAGCCAAAACATCTGTGTATTCACTATCCTCCCATCCAGCCAAAACATGTGTATTCACTATTCTCCCATCCAGCCAAAACATCTGTGTATTCATTATCCTCCCATCCAGCCAAAACATCTGTGTATTCACTATTCTCCCATCCAGCCAAAACATCTGTGTATTTACTATCCTCCCATCCAGCCAAAACATCTGTGTATTCACTATCCTCCCATCCAGCCAAGATATCTGTGTATTCACTATCCTCCCATCCAGCCAAAACATCTGTGTATTCACTATCCTCCCATCGAGCCAAAACATCTGTGTATTCACTATTCTCCCATCCAGCCAAAACATCTGTGTATTCACTATTCTCCCATCCAGCCAAAACATCTGTGTATTCACTATCCTCCCATCCAGCCAAGATATCTGTGTATTTCTTTTTTTTCTGATGAATTTTGCCAGATCTATCAGTCAGCAAACTTTTTAAAATTCAGAACAACAGTCTATGTCGTTCTGTTGTCAACTCCTATGTACAGACACCACTATCTTGGCAATAAGGACTCCTCGTTGCTCCTTTTCTCCAAGCAAGGCCATGAGCGATGACACCAGGTAGCCATAGAAACGCATCCATCACGAGGTACTGTAATTTGAACGCAGTCAAAACACTAGATCACAACATCAATAACCTGAGAGATGTGAAAGCAGTTTACAAATACTAGTCAACAGCGCCCACAACAGACAGCAATAAATCAGGATTAGAAATACACTGTGCAGACAGAAAACATGATAATATCAAACAGATTAAAACAAAACAAAATAAACAAAACAAAAGCTGTGCGCAATATAAATGCCCAGAGAAAGGTATTAACACAGGTAGATAAATCCGAGTCGCGACGAGACAGCAGATGGCGAAGCTACAGCTGAAGAAACACAAACAGATTTTTACAAAGGTACTAACAAAAAAAAAAAACAACAAAAAACCAAAACAAAAAATTACATCAACGACGAGAACAAAATATTGTGATGTTATATGCAGTTATTACTGTTACAGAGCAGGGTAATGGAGCCCCAATAACTCACATGAAATGCTTGGCAGACTAGGACAATACGCACGTGAAACAGAAAGTAGAAGCAAAAGAGATGTGGCTTTGGGGAAAGATACAACAAACACGCGCCTGTGTAGCGAAGTGATTTGTGAACTTGCCTCTCATCGTGAATGTCAGTGATTCGAGTTCGCGCAGAAATAGAAGTGTGTACTTGGCTTCTTCAGGAGATGGGGAAAGAAAGGCCACATCGCTTTTCAGTGCCGACAGATCAACGAAAATATGGGCACTAACACTATCCCCACCCCACCCCCTTACCCCGTGTCTGTGATATACTTTACATTTTTTAAAACAAAATATACCAGGAAAAAAATGAACTTGTTAGAGATGCTGTAGAACAATATAAAAAAGAACATAAGAAAAAAAGACTATGAAAACTATTTAGACAGGTCAAGAAACTTACAATCACCCTTGGACAAGTCAAGAAACTTACAATCACCTTTGGACAAGTCAAGAAATTCTTACAATCACCTTTGGACAAGTCATGAAATTCTTACAATCACCTTTGGACAAGTCAAGAAACTTACAATCACCCTTGGAAAAGTCAAGAAATTCTTACAATCACCTTTGGACAAATCAAGAAACTTACAATCACCTTTGGACATGTCAAGAAACTTGCAATCACCCTTGGACAAGTCAAGAAATTCTTACAATCACCTTTGGACAAATCAAGAAACTTACAATTACCTTTGGACAAGTCAAGAAATTCTTACAATCACCTTTGGACAAATCAAGAAACTTACAATCACCTTTGGACAAGTCAAGAAACTTGCAATCACCCTTGGACAAGTCAAGAAATTCTTACAATCACCTTCGGACAAATCAGGAAACTTACAATCACCTTTGGACAAGTCAAGAAATTCTTACAATCACCTTTGGACAAATCAAGAAACTTACAATCACCTTTGGACAAGTCAAGAAATTCTTACAATCACCTTTGGACAAATCAAGAAACTTACAATCACCTTTGGACAAATCAAGAAACTTACAATCACCTTTGGACAAATCAAGAAACTTACAATCACCTTTGGACAAGTCATGAAATTCTCCCAGACACTGGGAAACATTAAAGGCAACAGAACCGATTAGCAGTACCAAGGACTGCTCAAAACTGAGAAGTATGAGAATCTGGCTCATGATGATGATAGAGTTGTTCTTTCACAAAAGCTCTCCCCATGTTAACCTTCGAACCCCACTTTCCACAGCGCATAGCCACAGCTAAATGCTCCATTTATTTTATTTATTCTATTTTTTTCCATTCCTACTTTTTACATTCATACTTAATACTGAAGAAGGCTGGCTAGTAAAGAGGATTAAACAAAGAGGGGGGGGGGCACATTAAACGTCATAATAATCTAGAGGAGACCGTCTTGGAAGGGTACATAATGGGAAAAAGAAAGCGAATGTGAAGATGGCTGCAAGACGTCGGTGATGATCTGCAAATGGATGCATCAGCAGCAGGACATCTTGCTTACAACTGAGAGGCCTACAAGAGAGCTGTTTTTCTTTGTGTGTCTCAGACTCAGTGAGTGGTCTGTCAAGACCCTGCACTGTGCAACTTTGAAAACTCATAAGAGGATGTTTGTCGCTGTCGTCATGTGACACGTGTGTGTGTGTGTTATTTTTTTATTTCCTTCTAAATAAAAAAAAGAACAGTTGGTATTATTTCCCTGGAGAGGAAGAAAAAGAGAGCACCTGAGAGAGAGAGAGGAGAGAGAGAGAGAGGAAGTTCTGCAAGAAAGGAGTGCTGTTAGGGAGACAAAGTTTCGCAAGGGACACGCAAATGAATGAATGAACATAACATTCATTTTATCTTCTCTATTTCTTCGTCCTGTGTGTTTTTGTATGATTAAGGTTCACACCGAAACCTCACAACTGTGTCCTCGTTGAAGTAATAAAGCTGTTCCTTGTTTTTTCATAGTTTATACATTTTGTTATCACAGCTTTACTGCAGTGGCTTTCCTTATACATACATTGTTGTGTATGCTTATACATTAATTATTCGTCCGGGTTACGTCTCTTTGTGGTTCTCTCCTCCTGATACTGTACAGAGCAAGAGAAAGTGGTAAATGTGAAGGGTGTATTGAGGAACGATCTTATTGACTATGGCGGTATCGATGTCAGTTTTTTTTTTTTTTGGGGGGGGGGGGGTTTACGTCAACCAATCACTTTTGTTCCCAGAGTATTCTGACAGTTCGAACGGTCTAACAGATACGTCTTGGAGGTTTTTGTCAGTCGTAAGACAAGTACTGTGTACTGAAACTCATTTCCACATCTGTCACGAGTCGCCTTGACAAGATTTTGTACAATCTCACTTCTCCCTTGCCTTAAGCCAAAGAATAATTGCCTTAAGCCAAAGAATAAGACAACAACAAAAACGCCTGCTCCGTTACAAGAAACACATAATTCTACTCGCGCATGATTTGTTTATTAAGAAACAAAAAAAAATCGGTTTTAATCGCGCACATAAAGTTATAAGAAACACAACATTCCACTTGAACATGATTTGTTTGCAGGGAACACACCATTCAGGTCACACATGACTTGTCTACAAAACAACATCAGATCCTACTGTGGAAACACCTACCTGAACTTTCATTATAGATTCTCCCTCGATTCCGCCTCGAAACCTTTCTTACAGTATCAAACACACGAACTATAAATTATAGCTGAGCTGGATCAATAGCTCAAAGATTGTACAAAGAAAGATGGAACAAAGAACACCAACACTTCCTACAAAGTGACACATGGCAACAGCTATAAAGAAACGAGCAAGTAATTATCCTACGACTGATGACAGGACATGGTGTACTGTAGAGTGTTAGCACAAGATAAAGTATGAGCCTGCTTGTTGTCCGTATAATGAATCCGAAATGACATTCGAGTTACATACTCCAGACACGCGTGTCACACACAGAACACAGGCCTGAAAATTCGAATGTTGATCTTTCGAAACATCAGAATGTATATCTGACGTCCTTTACATATTCTATATCTTTCAAAACCTAAGACCGTACATGTCGTGATGTTTGTGATTCTAGATCTAAAAACACCTGAATTAGAATGTAGATATGATGATGTTTATGATTCTAGATCTTAAAACACCAACATTAGAATGTAGATATGATGATGTTTGGTGAATCTAGGTCTTAAAACATTAGTAAAGAAATCAGAATGTGTATGTGACGTCGTTTAGAGATTCTAGATCTGTAAAAAAAATCAGGACGTGTATGTGACCTTGGAATCGACAGTGAAACAACAAACGAAATCAGCTCTCCAAAACAGACATATCCGACACATGAATCTAAAGTAGGGATACATATCTTCGCTAATGCACACATATCATCCATTCTGTACCCGACACACATCTCCAATTTACCTCCTAATTCTCTAACACTATATCAGATATCCGCTGCCTTACAGTATCAGATATCCACTTTCTTACTGTATTAGATATCCATTGCCTTACTGTATCAGATATTCGCTGCCTTACTGTATCAGATATTCGCTGCCTTACTGTTCAGATATTCCTGCCTTACTGTATCAAATATTCCCTGCCTTACTGTTCAGATATTCAATGCCTTACTGTATCAGATATTCGCTGCCTTACTGTATCAGATATTCGCAGCCTTACTGTATCAGATATCCGCTGCCTTACTGTATCAGATATTCGCAGCTTTACTGTATCAGATATTCGCAGCCTTACTGTATCAGATATCCGCTGCCTTACTGTATCAGATATCCGCTGCCTGACCGGCACAAAGCTCCTTTGGAGCCAGCGAACCAGAAATGGCGGCATCAAAACTGCCCCACATTTTAATTCTGCTCCCAAGCTCTCTGCATGTTACCACTCTCAATCCGACATGATCATCGCGGTTTCGGGGGCAGAGAACATCAAAATTAGTCATCTCAGTCAAAACAAACAAACAACAAACAAACAAACTTTCTAAGACAAGGAGATTCCTGAAACTCTATATCATCGTGTTTACTTATTTCTTTTAACATCAACAATTCGTGCCTCTCTCTTTCTCTCTCTCATATCCACTCCCAGACATCCCTGTATTTATAATTCACCGAAGCGCTGTAATTACAGTCGCCCTCAAAAGTCGAAACCGTCACTGGCTCGAGACGGCAATAGCGATCGACGTGAAACCACAAACAATGTAACCCAGGACCCGACTATCAACCAAAGTTCTGCCAGAACTTGTCAGTCGAGATCTCTCTCTCTCTCTCTCTCTCTCTCTCTCTCTCTCTCTCTCTCTCTCTCTCTCTCGCTCTCAAACACACACACACACAAATAATGTAGATCGAGGACCAGGTGAGGCGAAACCGCTGTCAAATTATCGAACGACGTGGCCTGGCAATGAGAAAGCAGCTGCAGTAAACAAGCCTTTGGCGTCTCTAAACCACAGGAAATTACATCCAAATAGCACGCGTCTTAAGAGGGACGTAAATGCCTTCGTGTGTGCATCTTGTTAATCTACAAGAGTAATCTACATCTACTTAGTATACAATAACAGCCATCTACGTCTAGTTAGTATACAATAACAGCCATCTACGTCTAGTTAGTATACAATAACAACCATCTACGTCTAGTTAGTTAATCTATAATAACGAATGTTAAGACTACTGTATTCGAAACGAAAGTAGGAACAGCTTTATTAATTAACGAGCTGTTCCTACTTTTGTTTTAAGAAGTTTTAATATTTTGTTATCACAGCTTTACTACAGTGACTTTGTATGTACTTTATACACCAAAACTTCGTGTGTTATAACAAGAGCAGTCTACGTTTTGTTACATACAAATAATTAGTGTATAAGTATATAAAACTAAGTGTATAACTATACGCGAAACCACTGCAGTAAAGCTGTGATAACAAAATAAACTAGGGAAAAACATAGGAACAGCTTTATTACTTAAACGAGGACACAGTTGTGAGGTTTCGGTGTCAGCCTTAATCATTCAAAAATACACATGACGAAGAAATAGAGAAAGAAGATAAAATATAAATTCACATGAATGCTATGTACAAAGCAGGAATTGAAAAAAAATAGAATAAAATAAAATAAATGGAGTACTCAGCTACGACATGTAAGAGGCTGTGACATGTAAGAAGCTGTGATATGTAAGAGGCTGTATTCAGACGTTTACGCATTCTACGTCTTGCTAATCCAAAATAGGGCTTATAAATTAGCGTGGAATTTCACTTTCAGCGAGGAAGCTGGAACCACAGCCTGACATACTCAAACTGTTGGAATATTGATCTACATTTTAGATAGATCAGTTTGAGTCTGTCTGATCCCACCGCCCCACCCTCCCTCTTCCCTTCCGAAACCCTAAAATTCCCTACCGGTTCAGAACTTCTGATCTACAACAACAGTAACATATAATCTAGTTAATCTACAACAACAATAATCTACATCTTGTTAATCTACAACAATAATCTACGTCTTATTAATCTAAAACAATAATCCATGTCTTGTCAATCTACATCTAGTTAATCTACACCATTGATTTACGTCTAGTTAATCTACAACGACAATAATCTACATCTTGTTAATATACAACAGAAATCTAAGCCTGGTTAATAAAACTAGAATATCTATTTACATATAGATCTACATATCCACAATAGTACATATAATCATCATCACCACAACAGTACATATAATAATCATCACCACAACAGTACATATAATAATCATCACCACAACAATGCTCTGTCACTCCATCGCGGCCACTGCATGAAATTCTTGCGAACTACACGAAATGCCTATATTATCTAGGCCAAACACGGAGCCAAGTAACACATCCAGGCCAAGCACAGAGCCATTTTAACACATCGAGCCATAACGTTCCTAGCCGCGTGTTTGGGTTAGTTTCAGCATGTTTTGTCAAACACGACATGCGAGCAGACACTTCCTCGTCGAGGTAAACAACCACAAGAAGTGCCAGCTTTCAGGCAACAACCCTCAGTCATGAGAAGTTCATATTCAACCAACTGTAAGTTCTAAAAATAAAGTCAAACCTGACCGCCAGGGAAGACTGGACAGGCTTAGGCTATAGGGCTCAAGTGGGGAGGGATGAAATTAGGACGGCAGACTAGGCCATTACTCAGGGGAAAGGGGGTGTTAGTGAGAGGGTGAACTTGTGTGAGTGTGTGTGGTTGGTTGGGTGTGTGCGTTGGGCTGTAAAAGAAAAGAAAACAAAAAAAGGGGGGGGGGAATGTTGAGAAGAGAAAGAATTGTACAATGAATAAACGTGTTACTGGCTCTACTAGAAAGCCAGGCAGAGAAATGTTGGCCAACAGAATGGAGATAAGGAACGTATCTAGCCTAGTTTAGCACAGAATATCGCCAACCTGAACAGGTTATATTCTGTTTCAGTAAAACAAGCCTTGAGATCTTTTCAGAACTTTTTTTGCTGTTGCTTTTTTAAAAACCTGACTGAGAGGTGGCAGGTTGTTTAGCGCTCTAGGCAAGACTAGCTGTATACAAATCCTTGTTAGCCTGACTGTAGCACTAGGACTGTTCCTGTTAGTAAGTAACAAACACACGCACACATATGTATATACGCACATATTCACACACACAGATCAAAAGCCTGGGAAGAAATCAGAACTTAATTTTTTTTGTTTCGTTTTCTTCATGAAGCTCAATTTACAGCAACCATCATTTCACAACACGTGACAGCTAGTTGATAGTAAAGCACACAAAACATTCACACATGTGCCTGACACACGTTATACAGTTACAACACACGAGTCTGATACACATTATACAGTCACAACACACCACACATAATCATGACACACATTTTACAGCGGTAGCACAAGTTTGATGGCGTCAATGTTACTCGAATCTTAACTGCCAGGAAACAGCAATATACACACAATATATTTTATTTTACAAACATCCAACCGGCTTACCAACAGACAGATCAACGAAGCAGTTTTTGTGTGTTGCCTGCAACCTATATCTTTCTTTTTGTCTGCCTATCAGCAGACATCTTCTGTCTGTCTACATTTAACAGATAGAGAAGTACCTCGGCCTAGTTACTACTGCCATCTGCTCTATACACTTGACATGAGCCTATCAAAGAAAGCAGATAAGGCTCAAGTAGAGATAGCAGGCCATTTTTAACAGCGATATGTTTGTACACAAAGTACAGTATGTGTCAAGAAGTGCTGAACCTACACGCTACACACACATAACAACTACACGCAGTTTGCACCAACTCTCTGGTGTACACATGAGGCGAGAGGACATCTTAACCAGAACCCCAGGCGGATTCGCCTAACAACTAGCCAATCATATCTCGAGAATAGCAAATATCGCAAATTGATTGGTCAAGGGCTAATTCATTGTTGGGGAGGGCGAAGGAAGGTGGAGATTCTTGACTCGGAAAAACTTGCTCGCTCGAGAAAACTTGGTCTGGAATTCAGTTCGGATAATTGAAAAAAAATATCAATGAGGTTAAGAATAAAAACAAGGAATAATTTCGTCACAGCAGATTTTCTTTTCTGAACTATGCAAGAAATATGCTGATGGTAGCTGCGAATTAAAAATGCACAAGAAATGTGAGGACAAAACAAACAAAACAAAACAAAAATACTGAATGATTAAAACGGCAAATGCATGAAAGCCGTTTGTTAAAACGTCGTTGATTTCACCTAGCCGGTCTAGCAGTGTAACAAATATTGCTTTTATGGAAATTAAACAAGAAACACGTAACATTAAAACAAAACAGTTTGGTTATGCACATATACAAGATGTATAAACCAGGCAAAAAAGTAGGAGCAGCTTTATTATTTAACGAGTACACAGTTGTGACGTTTCGGCGTGAGCCTTAATCATACAGAAACAAACAGGACGAAGAAATAGAAAGATAAGATAAAATATAAATTCACGTGAGACTAGGAATAAAAAAATAGAATAAAATAAAATGAATGGAGCACGTAGCTGTGACTTGTAAGAAGCTGTGACTTGTAAGAGGCTGTGTTCAGAAGTGCGCATGGTGAAATGAATAGCAATTCAACTTCACTTAACGTTTACCTTCCACAATCATATTTCCTCTTCCTTAAGTTCCACTCATTTTTCACTTGTAACGCATAGTTCAGAACCTCCTCACAGTGTCAGATTACAACCCCTCTACCCCTTCTGTAATCACCTATTCCACCTTCTCCCGACTAGATTACCTTTGTATCACTTTCTACCTTTCCACGGTTCGCCCTCCCTCTCCCCATTTACGACCCACCTACCACACATCACAAGTATCCATTTAAACATTCTCTACTCTACACCATGCGCACTTCTGAACACAGTCTCTTACAAGTCACAGCTTCTTACATGTCACAGCTAAGTGCTCCATTCATTTTATTTTATTCTATTTTTTCCATTCCTTTTTTTTTATTCTTTACACAGTCTTCACGTGAATTTATATTGTATCTTCTCTCTCTATTTCTTCGTCCTGCGTGCTTTTGTATGATTAAGGTTCACACCGAAACGTCACATCTGTGTGCTCGTTAAGTAATAAAGCTGTACCTACGTTTTTTTCCTAGTTTATTTTGTTATCACAGCTTTACTGCAGTGGTTTCACGTATAGTTATATACGTATACACTAATTATTCGTGCACATATACAAGAAGTGTTAACAAGATTTTGAAAGTCAGGATCCGAAGAAAAATAGGGCAAAAGATTAAAATAAATTTGAGAGAGAGAGAGAGGAGAGAGAGAGAGAGAGAGAGAGAGATGATTAAATGTCATTTGGAACTCGGAATGATTAAAATGATGTAACAGTTAAGACAAGTTAAGACTATTCAATTCAAATGTACTATCCACCCTCATTTATGCATGCGAAAGCTGGAAAACAACTAAAGAAACAGACAAGAAATTAGACTCTTTTGAAAACAAATGTCTAAGGAAAATACTCGGCATCAAGTGGAACGAATTCAAGAACAATGCAGAGATAAGACAGATGACTGAACAACAACCAGTCTCATGGGTGATCAGGAAAAGGAGATGGACATATGTTGGTCATTTGACGAGAAGAAATGATCAGAGAATCCCAAAACAAGCTATCAAGTGGAACACAACAGGCCAAAGAAAAAGAGGCAGACCGCGTGAAAATCTAAAGAGGACATTGTTAAGAGAGGCCAAATTAACAGGCATAAAATCCTTTGATGAGGTTGAAAGACTCGCCGAAGACAGGAAAAATTGGCGAACTACCTTGCGAGCCCTATGTGACGTTTAACGGCACGGGAAGGATATAAGATAACAGTGAATGCCCAGAGCGTCGTTAATATTCTGTTGGTGAGGAGGATGATGATGATGCGTATATTCTTGACCATGTAATTTCCATTCTCATCTTCTTGTTTCCCCGAACCCCTCTTTATTTCAATATGATCTAAGATCTGGTCATATTGTGATCTCATGTTCTTCTAGAACTTTCTGGAAGATTTATCTTCCAAGAACATCAAGGAATGTTGTGCAGAATGATTGACATTTCAGGTTAAGATTTCCTCTCTCTCTCAGTTTGCTGAGGTTGTGTATATGTATATTTAAGTATGTGTGCGTGCGTGTGTGTGTGTGTGTGTGAGAGAGAGAGAGAGAGAGAGAGAGGAGGGGGAGACAGAGAAATCTGTGACAAACAGGTAAGCAGACATGCTTCCATCAATATTCTGATCACGTGGAGGTTACGTATAGTATGTCATATGTTCTCGTGGCTTCAGTCAATTTGCTGATCGCTTGGAGATTATATATAGTATGTGTCATTTGTTCACGTGGCATCAGTCAAAGATTTTTATATTTCTAAAACTAACACCAGTTTGAAATTCCCGACGATTTGTGTGTCTCATTTTCATCGCACGTCTTCTGGATAATTCTTTCTGCTCGTGTCCTGCATTTTGCGTATGTGTCAAGATATATACAACCATTCTCTCTCTCTCTCTCTCTCTCTCTCTCAAGGTTAACAAACCTACTAGAGTAACTGAATCATCATCAACACTAATAGATCATATTTATGTAGCTGATCCAGGAAACATTACTGAATGTACTGTCCCTCATGTGTCGCTGAGTGATCACTACCCGGTCTGCTGCACGTGGTCACATAAGGGGTATAAAATACCGAAACACAAACATACCAGCATCAAATATAGAAACTTTAAAAACTTTAACTTGTAATTATTTTTAACTGATCTAAAAACTTCGCCTCTTACGTACGTTTTCCAGTTAACAAATCCAGATGAGGCTATCGAATACTGGATCAAGATATTTCGAAATATTTTTGACAAGCATGTCTCCATCAAAGAAATGAGAGTAAAACACGTAACAAAATCCCCGTGGATAACTCCCGATATATTGCAACTCATGAGGAAACGGGATGAAGCTCACAAAAGCAGAAATTTCAGTAGCTATCGTTCACTTAGGAATAAGGTGCAGTATTTAATTAGGCAGGAAAAGAAAAATTACTTCAGAAATTTAGTGAGAGACAAAACTGATAGTAAATCAATCTGGAAAGCGATTAATACTCTTGTAAATAAAAGGAAGCAAACTGACCCACAAACACTTAATGGTGAACATACTTGCACTAACTTCAGTGAACATTTTAGGGAAGAAATTAGTATTCTAAAATCTTCATTACCGACCCCAAATTGCGACCTGAGCGTGTTGAAAACTTTCAGTGACAGTAAATGTGTAAAGCTAAAACAAATTAATATTCCTTTCCTCACAGTCGGTGAGGTTTATAACTACATCCGGTCCTTAAAGAACACTAACTCAGCAGGATGTGATGACATTAGTAACAAGATACTACGCTACATTGCACCAGTTATCACAGACACACTAACATACTTATACAACTTGTGTATTGACAAACAATATTTCCCTGACGCTTTTAAACTCGCCAAAGTTTTTCCTCTTTTAAAATCTGGACAGACTAGTGACCTCTCAAACTATAGACCCATATCCATTCTGTCATCACTATCAAAACCTCTTGAAAAACATATACAAAAGTTAACTCTGCTCCACATGCAAGAAAACAATCTACTAATAGACAGTCAGTCAGGTTTTAGACCAAATTACTCCTGCCACACAGTATTAACTAAAATGACAGAAAGCTGGCTGTCAAATATAAATGATGACAAATTGTGTGGTGCTGTCTTTGTTGATTTTAAGAAAGCCTTCGATATGATTGATCATGAAATTCTTGCAAAAAAGCTGGAAGGCTATAGATTACACCCTGACCTAACAAAATGTATTACATCTTTTCTCTCAGGTAGAAAACAAGTAGTTTGCTTTAGAAACAAAATATCTGGCTCGTCTGTAGTTGATACCGGTATTCCTCAAGGCTCCATTCTTGGTCCTCTTCTCTTTGCTATCTATATTAACGACCTACCACTACATTTAAAGCACTCTTCATGTGATCTTTTCGCTGACGACTGTACTGTTTACAATAGTGAATATGACATCAATAAACTACAGACAATGCTCCAAAATGATATAAACAGTTTGATTAAATGGAGTAATAAAAATGGTATGTTGAAAAACACCAACAAAACAAAATCCATGCTCATCACTACAAGACAGAAACTGCAGAATGCAACAAAAACTTCACTACAGCTTTGTGCTGGGACTAAGGCAATAGAAAATGTTCATGAACATAAAACCCTAGGACTCATCACTGATCAGCATTTAACTTGGAATTCTCACATACATAACCCAACAAATTTGATTGCACAGAAAGATTACCAATTAGCCAAAATTAAACATTTTATCGACAAAGACACAAGAAAAATATACTACACATCACACATACAAACACACTTAGATTACTGTTCCACAATCTGGGATGGATGCTCAGTCTCAAACACAAAAAGGCTCCACTCACTTCACAAGCGAGCATTAAATCTTATTTGTGACAAACACCCAGTACAGACTGTAGATCAATACAAACAACTCAAAATTCTACCCCTCAAAAATAGAATCATTTTTAACAAAGTTAAGTTTGTTCACAGAATTCTGTCGCACAATGCTCCGCCTTACTTGTGGTGACTGTTTACGTATAACACTAAACATAGCCAGCGTTTAAAAAACTGTCTTCTTCCTAAACCCAGGATTGATCTGTACAAGAAAAGCCTTGCATACTCTGCAGTACAGCTCTGGAACACCCTCCCCTACAATTTAAAATCCATTGATAGTACTTCATCCTTTAACTCAAACCTGTTTCATTATTTACTTGCTTGTAATTATATGCCTCCATAAAATAGCCAGCACTCTCTCAACACATGGCTCGTAAACCATCAAGTACTTCAATGACATAGTTAGAAAAGCAACTTGTTAGATATTGTTAGAAATTATTTTAATGATTGTTAAAAAAAAACATATGTTAGAAGATCTGTATTTACAATGTATTTTTATTTATGTATATGTCTGCATGTGTATGTGTGCATGAGTGCTATTTTATTAGGTTAATGACTTCTTCTCTTTTACCTTGAATGTAGTAGTTAAATCTTACACTCTTTTGATATGTTTTTCCTAATTTAATTTGTATTTTTGTACTAAATCAAGTGTATGGGAAGAATGAAAGATGGAGTGATGAAGGGCAGAATGTAAGACGGGCCTGCGTGCCCAATTCTTTATCCTTGAAAAATAAAGATTATTCATTCATTCATTCTCTCACACACACACACACAATCTGCTGCGAATTAAGAATCTTTCGGCTTACAGCTTGACAATGTTTATACTTCTTATTCACAAAATGAGACATACTTTTATCATTTGAACATTTTCTCTTTCTTCCAATTACCTTCATTGTCAGTTTAACAGTCGTGAATTTTTGTCAACAGCTCAGAACTCTCGCTACTAGTACTAGATGTACTATCACACAACCACTTAATCTTACACTTACACAGGCACAACCACTGACTGTTACACTTACACAGGCACAACCCCTGACTTACACAGGCACAACCACTGACTGTTACACTTACACAGGCACAACCACTGACTGTTACACTTACACAGGCACAACCACTGACTTACACAGGCACAACCCCTGACTGTTACACTTACACAGGCACAACCACTGACTGTTACACTTACACAGGCACAACCCCTGACTGTTACACTTACACAGGCACAACCACTGACTGTTACACTTACACAGGCACCACTGACTGTTACACTTACACAGGCACAACCACTGACTTACACTCAGTGCTGTGACACACACACACACAACCACTGACTTACACTCAGAGCTGTGACACACGCAATCACTGACTTACACTCAGAGCTGTGACACACGCAATCACTGACTTACACTCAGAGCTGTGACACACACAATCACTGACTTACACACTCAGAGCTGTGACACACGCAATCACTGACTTACACTCAGAGCTGTGACACACGCAACCACCGACTTACACTCAGAGCTGTGACACACGCAATCACTGACTTACACACTCAGAGCTGTGACACACGCAATCACTGACTTACACTCAGAGCTGTGATACACGCAATCACTGACTTACACTCAGAGCTGTGACACACGCAATCACTGACTTATATTTAACACAAAAAATTAATGAGAACAAAACAAGATACTTGGGTCTGAGATACTTACATTAAATTTAATCAATTGCATTATATACATTTTATATAAAAACATAAAAAAATTAGTGTAAAATTTAGTGCAATAAAAACACACACAAAAAAGAGATAAACTAAACAACAGGTGAGAAGAAAGTAAGAAGTGTGTGGATGTAGTCAAAGTGTCAAGATTGTTGTCTGATTATGTTGTACAGTGATGTGACACAAGAATTGTGACAAAGAAATTTTTTGTAGAAAAATGTTTCTACAAACAGGAACAGACCATTAGCACCCCTCCCCCACCTCAAGAGAGAAAGGTGGGGAGTGAGAAAATAAAATCCAATGGTCATCTCTGGTTTGTGAAACTCAGAACCACAAAAGCCAGGAACAAATGTCTGTTGTAATAAATAGAAAAGTTACTGTAGACCATTGAGTTGAGTGACAGGAATGTAGTGCACCACGAACAAGACTTGCAGGGGACAGAATGCCTTCACCTCCACAGGTAGGCCAAGACCTGTAGGGGACAGAATGCATTCACTTCCACAGGTAGGCCAAGACCTGTAGGGGACAGAATGCCTTCACCTCCACAGGCAGGCCAAGACTTGTAGGGGACAGAATGCCTTCACCTCCACGGGTAGGCCAAGACTTGTAGGGGACAGAATGCCTTCACCTCCACAGGTAGGCCAAGACTTGTAGGGGACAGAATGCATTCACTTCCACAGGCAGGCCAAGACTTGTAGGGGACAGAATGCATTCACTTCCACAGGCAGGCCAATGTGTCTTGCAGCCAGTTCTCTCCAGGTCCAGATCTTTCTGGCAGATTCAGGTGCCCTGATTTGATACCCTAGGCAATTGTGGACTTATGTACACACTCTCACATGGATATTTGTCTTTCTTCAGCAGGTAAAGTTAAAACACATAAGTGACCAGTCATAACTAGGTAACTGAGTAACTAATGAAACATGATACACTGAGTAACTAATGACCGTAAGATAATAGTAACTAATGAGCATAAGATAATCTTGGTTACACAAACCATGCCAGGTTCATTATCACCGCTGATGTCACAAGTGACAGGATTTGGAGCTCAGGGCACAAACTCTCAAAATCTGAAGAATTTGATTTGGCAGAAGCAGCATGCTCAAAGGGCTTCAGCCTGACAAATTAAGCATGCAATTCACATGTGATCTTCATACACAGAGTCTGTCCATCAGGCAATAATGACACGAGTTACAAGATGGCAGCGGCATGTGTTGTCGAGTTGTTTGTCTCAGACTGTTTGTCTGCCTGTTTGAATAAATCTAATGTTCTGCAAGTTCACAACACTGATGTTCGCACAACAGAGGGTCCACACAAAACTCACTAACACTCATTTACAGCCCCACTAGTGGGGGACTTACATGAGCCATTAACTCATCGACTGCCGTCCTTGCTATAGCAAGGTCTTCCTGTTAGTCTAGTGACTGCCATCATCATTATAGCGAGGTTTGGTTTGTTGCAGCGTAAAACCACCATAACTTTTAATTGTACACAATTTATCTGCGCATGTCTGGTAACCTTTCATAGTTCAATCCAAAACGTGGCTAACAACCGAATGAAATTGATGTTTTTAATTAAGAAATGTCAATATTTATTGTGATTTCGGAGGCATAAAGACATGTCCTATGACCAGACCACTGCTCCTGAATGTACCCCAAGTACATCTAGATCTATTAAATGGACTGGAGAAGTAGTTAGATGGTTATTTCAGATATTATTTTAGTGAGAATGCCACCACACGACGAGATAGATGAAAATTTAAGTAGATCTGGACATCACCAATGGTAAACACTGTACTAGGCATCACCAATGGTAAGCAGTACACAATTATCAGATAAAATCATCACACTACTTCTTTTTTCCTAAAAAAACTCTTAATTTATGAAATCTTCTTACATTTACAGCTATTTTCATGCATAATATGTATACTTTTAAAGTGGAAGTACCTTGTACATTCACTTTTACAATACATATCAAGACCAGCGCTTTTTGTGTGGCACAACGGGAACGTTCACGTTTTTTTCTGTGGCACGGGAAGAGTTAACAGTCACAAGCCAGCCACATCAGCGGTAGATTTACTTAAACTACTAGCAACAGATTCAACTATTTAACCAGTTTTGTGAGCAACAGCTTCCCTGATCTGTCTGTCTAGTTCTGCTATGATCTTATCATGTGTCGTGTACACTCCTGTACGCAAGAGAGTGTCCCTCTCCTCTACCAGCCTCACAATGTGCTCATCTACTGAAGCATCTAAATCCATGTTCAATGGCTTCCCGTACACATCTCTGACCAGTGGAATCTGGCTGGGATTTGAAATGTTCCTCAACCTCTCTTCTTCCTTCTCCTTTAGTCTGTAAATAATCAACACAATAAACTTCGAAAGTAGAGATATGACACTGTCTATTCTCATAATTTACTGTTTTAAACAAAACTTCTACTCTCAATATTTATAAAAGATTTTACATAAAGCTGTTTGCTGTTATACTTTACAAATGATTTTACACTGTCTACTCTGACAGTAATTTACACATGATTTTAGTCAACTATTTTTAAACTTCTCTGTTTGCTACAAGTTGATGATTTTTAAACTATCTACAGTCTTCTAAATATTGATATTACCAATCTTGTGTCCAGTAACTATAAACACTGAGACTATCAATCTTGTCTCTATTGTATAACTATGACTACCAGTACTGTCTCTAGTGTATAACTATGACTACCAGTACTGTACAGAGAAAAGATCTTTTCCTTTTGAACCAGGCCCCATAGTCAGAAACAAGTCTAGACAGTAATAACTCAAAGCCAGACATCCATAAAACAAGTCTAGATACCCAGAACTCATAGCTAACCACCTATTAAGCAAGTATAGATACCCAGAATTATTCAAACCAAGAACAACCCTTGACACCCAGAACTTAAAATCAGACACCCATGAAACAAGTCTCTCTCTCTCTCTCTGAACCTTAAGTGCCCAGGGCACATGGGGCTTCCGCAAGGGTTTTCCACAAATGCCTGTCTTTCGCCTTTTTTTCTGCTCTTGCCCAGGTGAGCCCTCTATTGCTCAACATCCTTTCTGTTGTTCTTCTCCATGTCTCTTTTGGTCTACCCTTACTTCTGTTCCCCTGTGGTGTCCATCTTAGTGCTATTTTTGGTAGTGAGTTGTCAGTCAGTCGGAGCACATGTCCCAACCATCGCCAGCGTCTTTCCTCAATAATTGTTGTCAGTGGTTTCATCTGCATTTCTGCCAATAAGATGTTATTTCTTATGGTGTTTGGCCAAAATATTTTTTTAATTCTACGTAAACATTTAGTCTGGAAAGAATTCAACTTGTTTTCTATGGTTTTGGTGATTTTCCAGCATTCACTTCCATAGAGTAGTACACTTAGAACATTACTCTTAAATATCCTGATTTTCATATTTATGCTTAGTTTATTTGATTTCCATATATTCTGTAGCATTGCAAAAGCCTGGTTTGCTCTAGTAAGTCTGCTGTTGATGTCCTCTGTGCTGTCTCCATTTTCTACTACTCTGCTGCCAAGGTATACAAATTCGTTGACCTCCTCCACTAACTTGTTATCTACTCTGAGTACATTTCTGTTGTTCACATTTTGCTTCATTAACTTTGTCTTTCCTACATTGATCTTTAGTCCTATGTTGTTTGCATTCTGGGTTAACTTGTTTATTTTATCTTGCATATCTTTGTGACTGCTTGATAATAGACAAATGTCGTCCGCAAAGTCAAGGTCCTCCAGCACTGTGTCAAGGGTCCATTGTAATCCTCTGCGTTTGTCTGATGTTGCCTCCTTCATTAACCAGTCTACTGCCAAGATAAATAATGTTGGTGATAGTACACATCCCTGTTTCACTCCTGTTTGTACCCTAAAGCTGCTGGAGGTATGTTCTCCACAGATAACTTTGCACTGAAAACCCTCGTATAGGGCTTTGATTATATTAACTATTTTATGGGGGAGGCCATGCCATCTTAGGATTTTCCACAGTGCATCTCTGTTGACACTGTCAAAGGCTTTCTCAAAATCTATGAATAATGCATATGTTGTGCTATGCCACTCATTTGCCTGTTCTAATATTTGTCTAAGTACAAATATATGGTCTATGCATGATCTTCCTTTCCTAAATCCTGCCTGCTCTTTCCGAAGTTTTTCCTCAAGTGTTGGTACAATTCTGTTGATGATTATTCTGCAAAATACTTTACTAGTGAGTGGCAGTAGGGTAATGCCTCTCCAGTTCCCGCAATCTCTGAGGTCACCCTTCTTTGGTAGTTTTACTATAAGACCAGTTTTCCACTCCTCTGGGGCTTTTTCTAAATCCCAAATTTGTTGTAATATCCGGCAAAGTTGTTTTGGTGTTTCTGTTTCTTCTGCTTTCAACATCTCAGCAGTCACTTCATCTTCACCTGGTGCCCTGTCTGATTTTAGCATCTTTATCGCCTCTTTTACTTCATTTATTGTTATTGGTCCTGTATTGATGTTTAGTTCCGCTTTTGCTTCAGGTATATCTATTGCTTGTGCTGCTTGTGTTCTGTTTAGTAGGGTGTTAAAGTGTTCCCTCCATCTTTCAATTTTTTCTCTTTCTCCACTGACCAGTTGTCCATTTTGTGTTCTTACTGCACTTTCACATCTTGTATTGAAGTTACCTGTCATCTGCTTTGTGATTTTATATATGGTTTTCATGTCATTTGTATATGCTGCTTTCTCTGCTGTTTCTGCTAAGTTGTCATAATATTGACGTTTATCTTGACGGCATGATTCCTTCACTTCTTTGTCTTTTTGTGCATAATTACTTAAAACTCGTTCTTTGGTGTTCAGTAATTTTTCTTGATTTCTTTTCTTTGCTCTATCTTTTCCCATGTGGTCTCACTTATCCATTCCTCTTTTCTCCTTTTCCGATATCCCAGCACCTCTTTTGCTGTTTCCTGTAGTGTTTTATCGAACTCTAAAATGGACATTTCTGCTTCGTCTTGTAGGACACTGAAGCGGTTCTTAAGTATTATTGAGAATTCATTTCTTGTTTGCTGGTCTATCAGTTTTCTTGTATCAAAATGTATCTTTCTGTGTTCTCCGATTCTGGCTTTCCTTAATTTTAGTTTTATTTTTGCTACCAGAAGGTTGTGATCACTTCCTATATCTGCTCCTTTCCTTGCTCGCACATCTTGTAGTGACCGTTTCCACTTGTTGTTTATTAGTATGTGATCTATTTGGTTTTCTGTGGTTTTATCTGGTGACCTCCAAGTCACCTTATGGATGTTTTTGTGTTGGAAAATTGTCCCTCCGATGGTCATCATGTTTTCTTCACAGAAACTGCACAGTCTTTCTCCATTTTCATTTATTTCTCCGATTCCTTCTCTTCCCATGATTCTTCTTCTATCTTCATTTCCTTCACCTACTTTTGCATTGAAGTCGCCCAAGATGAGTAGCATATCATGCTTGGGTATTGTTTCTACTGTGGCTTGGAGGCTGTTGTAAAAATCTTCTTTTAATTCCTCTTCAGCTGCTTCTGTTGGTGCATAACAAACTATAATAGACAGCTTCGTGAATCTTGAGTTGAACCGTGCATATAATAATCTCTCATTTATTGGGGTCCATTTCAGCAATGCTCTTGATGCTTCTTTTGTTATAATCAATGCTACTCCTCCTTCATGAAGATCTTCTTTACCTGACCATATTATTGTATCTTCTGTGTGCTGTGTTGTTAATTTCCTTCTGCCTTGTCCTGTCCATCTTGCTTCTTGTATTCCTAGTATGTCTAGTTTGTATCTGTGCATTTCCTTGATGGTTTGTGCTAGTTTTCCAGTCTGGTTTAGTGTTCTTACATTCCAGCTGCCTATTTGCATCTTTTGTTTAGGTTCCAGGAGGTCTGCAGTCGGGCTGGGGACTTCCAGTGGCTGGCTTTCATCCACAACCTTCATGGGCTCAGTTTCCTGATACGCATTTCTCCTTCCACCTGCATTTGCTTTTTCCCTTGCTTCTGTTTCTGTAGCAGTCTGATACTTTTTTACCAGATAGGGTTGCTGGCCCTATGCTGAACCCTCCTTAGTCGCCTTTTACGATCATGCATGGTAGGGTACAGTGGTCCTATTCTTTGCAGATCCCGGGTACCACACGGGGGATGAAACAAGTCTAGACACCCAGAACTCACAACCAGACACCAAGAACACAAAGCCAGATACCAAGAAAGAAAGCCAGACACCACAAAGAGGACAGGGATACATACCGACAATCTGACATTATGGTCTATGAAATGACAAGCTAAAAGATCTTGAGTACAAAAGATTCAGAAAAGAAAACAAATATGTCTTTAGCAGATTCATCGTGCAGACAGTACCTCAGAACCTGATCATTTAAAATCATAGTTTAAACCAGCCTAGGAGCAGCTTTTCTTTACATTAAGACAAATAACAAAGTATTTTATATATATTAACAAAGAAGCTAACTTACTGACTTAGATACACTTACTGTTTTATCTGAGTTTTCATTTCCTCCAATTCTTTGCTTTCTTTGCTCACCAGCTCCTTCTCTTCTGCAGCAAGGTACCTTAGCCTCATGTGTTCCAGTTCTTGCTTTTGTTGCTAAACATTAACACAAAGAGTTTGTTTCTGTTGCTAAACATTAACACAAAGAGTTTGTTTCTGTTGCTAAACATTAACACAAAGAGTTTGTTTCTGTTGTTAAACATCAACACACAGTTTACATTCCTGCTTACTACCCAGCTGTTTTTGTCTGCAATTTTACACTTGACATCTGTCATTTTCTGTTTATTCTGTTACTGCTGGAATGTGTCATCAACAGTTTTACTACTGAAGACCACAGTCAGTAAGTAGTATGCTGTACTGTCAATTGACTATATGTGGTAAAATGTATGTTTCAGGAATGGCACAGAAACTTTTTCTATGTCACATACAGACATTGTCATTTCTTCTGTAGATATCTCCTCCTTGTTAAGGTGGAAGAGCATGCTACTTTCAGACATTAAATTCTATGTCTGCAAACTAAACTTACTGACAGTGTCTTCCAGCCCAGAGAATAAACCTACTGACAGTGTCTTCTAGTCCAGAGAATAAACCTACTGACAGTGTCTTCTAGTCCAGAGAATAAACCTACTGACAGTGTCTTCTAGTCCAGAGAATAAACCTACTGACAGTGTCTTCTAGTCCAGAGAATAAACCTACTGACAGTGTCTTCTAGTCCAGAGAATAAACCTACTGACAGTGTCTTCTAGTCCAGAGAATAAACCTACTGACAGTGTCTTCTAGCCCAGAGAATAAACCTACTGACAGTGTCTTCTAGCCCAGAGAATAAACCTACTGACAGTGTCTTCTAGCCCAGAGAATAAACCTACTGACAGTGTCTTCTAGTCCAGAGAATAAACCTACTGACAGTGTCTTCCAGCCCAGAGAATAAACCTACTGACAGTGTCTTCCAGCCCAGAGAATAAACCTACTGACAGTGTCTTCCAGCCCAGAGAATAAACCTACTGACAGTGTTTTCCAGCCCAGAGAATAAACCTACTGACAGTGTTTTCCAGCCCAGAGAATAAACCTACTGACAGTGTCTTCTAGTCCAGAGAATAAACCTACTGACAGTGTCTTCTAGTCCAGAGAATAAACCTACTGACAGTGTCTTCCAGCCCAGAGAATAAACCTACTGACAGTGTCTTCTAGTCCAGAGAATAAACCTACTGACAGTGTCTTCTAGTCCAGAGAATAAACCTACTGACAGTGTCTTCTAGTCCAGAGAATAAACCTACTGACAGTGTCTTCTAGTCCAGAGAATAAACCTACTGACAGTGTCTTCTAGTCCAGAGAATAAACCTACTGACAGTGTCTTCTAGTCCAGAGAATAAACCTACTGACAGTGTCTTCTAGTCCAGAGAATAAACCTACTGACAGTGTCTTCTAGCCCAGAGAATAAACCTACTGACAGTGTCTTCTAGCCCAGAGAATAAACCTACTGACAGTGTCTTCTAGTCCAGAGAATAAACCTACTGTTTTCTAGTCCAGAGAATAAACCTACTGATAGTGTCTTCTAGTCCAGAGAATAAACCTACTGACAGTGTCTTCTAGTCCAGAGAATAAACCTACTGATAGTGTCTTCTAGTCCAGAGAATAAACCTACTGACAGTGTCTTCTAGTCCAGAGAATAAACCTACTGATAGTGTCTTCTAGTCCAGAGAATAAACCTACTGACAGTGTCTTCTAGTCCAGAGAATAAACCTACTGACAGTGTCTTCTAGTCCAGAGAATAAACCTACTGTTTTCTAGTCCAGAGAATAAACCTACTGATAGTGTCTTCTAGTCCAGAGAATAAACCTACTGACAGTGTCTTCTAGTCCAGAGATAAACCTACTGATAGTGTCTTCTAGTCCAGAGAATAAACCTACTGACAGTGTCTTCTAGTCCAGAGAATAAACCTACTGATAGTGTCTTCTAGTCCAGAGAATAAACCTACTGACAGTGTCTTCTAGTCCAGAGAATAAACCTACTGACAGTGTCTTCTAGTCCAGAGAATAAACCTACTGACAGTGTCTTCCAACTCAGAGACACAAGAGTGGTAGAATTAAACTTGGCAACATATCGACCTTTTGGTGGAAAGCAGGGAATTTTGCAAGGCTAAGTAAGACCACCTTTAACCTGACAAAAATGTGCCTAATACAGATATGTTCATGGGCCTAAAGGACTAACAAATCAAGGCAGTGTTTCTCACATAAGGTCTTCAAGAACACTTCTAAAGAAGAGAAAGAGATGAGGCATGAACAGTGAAACAAAAAAAAAAAAAACCATCTCCTCTACAGATCAATGAGAGAGCTTTGAAAGAAAAGATACTGAGTACTCACCAATAGGTTAGCTTTAGCCATCTCCTGTTCTTTCTGTTTGAGTCTGGCCACTTCCTTCAGTGCTCTGCTCCACTGTTGCTTGTAATGGAGCTTGGATTTTGTTGCTGCGTCCAACTTTCGTTCTAACTCAATCTGTAACATACACAACTATAGCAAGTTCCAACCTACTAAGTACATTAACTCTTCCCATGCCTTATGACTAAAACTGGTCACTTCCGATATGTTGGTTCTGTGCCATGTGACTATTTTTCATACCTGTTTTGTTTCTACAAAAATGGTGAACTTTTTAATTGTGTATGTTTTATTTGTGCATGTCCGCTGACCCCTTTCATCATGGTGGAAGAGTGCTTAGTTACGAGCGATGTCAAGTGAGAAAAACAAAGTTGTTGATAGAGAAATTTCAATTTTTGGTGATGTAGATAGGGGTATGTACATGCCCTGTGACAAGACCACTGTCCTTGAATGTATCCCAAGTAGATCTAGACACATTAGATGACTGGAGAAGTAGTTAGAAGGTTATTTCAGACATTATTTTCATGAAAATGGCCCATATGATCACAAGACGAGACCGACAAGTAGTTCTAGGCAACTCAGATGGTACATACTGTGCATCTAGACCTAGCCGATGGTAAGTAGGACACAATTATTGTCTAAAAACATCACATTACTTCTTTTTTCCTAAAAAACTCCGCATTTATGAAATCTTCATACATTTTTAGTAATTCTGAAACATAATAAGTACACATAACATGGAAATACTGTATTTCATTAACTTTTCCAACTATACTCCCAATACGTATCAAGACCCAAGCTTTTACTCTAGCTCCATGTTTCTTCCTGCGGCAAAGAAAGAGTTAAAGGTTCTCCAGATCAACATCCTGAAGACTTTTTGATGTACAGTAACCTCAAGGTTTTAAACGATATGACTTTCTAGGTGTTCCCATATGGCATTAGCTATGTTTGACTTTTAGTTACACTTTACATTCACTGCTAATCTATACACACTACACTTTACAGCCACTGCTAATCTATACACACTACACTTTACAGCCACTGCTAATCTATACACACTACACTTTACAGCCACTGCTAATCTATACACACTACACTTTACAGCCACTGCTAATCTGTACAGCATATATAAAAGAGGGAAAAAACCCCCTGATGCGGCCAGCATCTTACCTTCTCCATATTCAGGAGGTTGATCTCTGACTGCAGCCTAATCTCTGGTGTTCTGGTCTGGTTCTCCTTGTAAGCAGCAAACTCTTTCTCAAGAATCTTGTACTTTCTTTCAAAATCAGAAAGCTGTGAGGATGGTAATGTATGACTGAGGTTACACCTCTTATGTGTGCACTAACAAGGAAATGTAATATATGTAAAACCACTGTTAATTGTATCAGTAACCACTCACAAACCAAAATATCACAGCTTGTAGTGATGGACAAATATTTTTTGCAGGGGTATATTATATCAAGTGTCAATGAATTCTCCTTCTACAACCGCCTGTCCTTTGTGATTTCTATAGTATCTGTTATTTGTTCTGGTCAACAGTTCTATGCAGCCAGATCATCTAGCATTTTATCTCTCAAGTTCTGCTGCTCTTAAAACAAGTTTTTACAATCTGATCTTCTGTCTGAATTATGTGTTCTGTTTGAATCATAAAGTATTCTGTTTGAATCATATATTCTATCTGAATCACAATACTGCCCCAACTTATGAAAGCATGAGGTGTCCACTGTTGTGATTACATAGTAAATTACCTGTCACAACTAGATATAGCTTGTCTGTTATAAGTACTGAAAACATCTTCACATATCTGTTTCAAATATTTAAAACATCCTAGAAGTACTGAAAATATCTCATATGATCACAAGACGAGACCGACAAGTAGTTCTAGGCAACTCAGATGGTACATACTGTGCATCTAGACCTAGCCGATGGTAAGTAGGACACAATTATTGTCTAAAAACATCACATTACTTCTTTTTTCCTAAAAAACTCCGCATTTATGAAATCTTCATACATTTTTAGTAATTCTGAAACATAATAAGTACACATAACATGGAAATACTGTATTTCATTAACTTTTCCAACTATACTCCCAATACGTATCAAGACCCAAGCTTTTACTCTAGCTCCATGTTTCTTCCTGCGGCAAAGAAAGAGTTAAAGGTTCTCCAGATCAACATCCTGAAGACTTTTTGATGTACAGTAACCTCAAGGTTTTAAACGATATGACTTTCTAGGTGTTCCCATATGGCATTAGCTATGTTTGACTTTTAGTTACACTTTACATTCACTGCTAATCTGTACACACTACACTTTACAGCCAATGCTAATCTATACACACTACACTTTACAGCCACTGCTAATCTATACACACTACACTTTACAGCCACTGCTAATCTATAAACACTACACTTTACAGCCACTGCTAATCTATACACACTACACTTTACAGCCACTGCTAATCTATACACACTACACTTTACAGCCACTGCTAATCTATACACACTACACTTTACAGCCACTGCTAATCTATAAACACTACACTTTACAGCCACTGCTAATCTATACACACTACACTTTACAGCCACTGCTAATCTATAAACACTACACTTTACAGCCACTGCTAATCTATACACACTACACTTTACAGCCACTGCTAATCTGTACAGCATATATAAAAGAGGGAAAAAACCCCCTGATGCGGCCAGCATCTTACCTTCTCCATATTCAGGAGGTTGATCTCTGACTGCAGCCTAATCTCTGGTGTTCTGGTCTGGTTCTCCTTGTAAGCAGCAAACTCTTTCTCAAGAATCTTGTACTTTCTTTCAAAATCAGAAAGCTGCGAGGATGGTAATGTATGACTGAGGTTACACCTCTTATGTGTGCACTAACAAGGAAATGTAATATATGTAAAACCACTGTTAATTGTATCAGTAACCACTCACAAACCAAAATATCACAGCTTGTAGTGATGGACAAATATTTTTTGCAGGGGTATATTATATCAAGTGTCAATGAATTCTCCTTCTACAACCGCCTGTCCTTTGTGATTTCTATAGTATCTGTTATTTGTTCTGGTCAACAGTTCTATGCAGCCAGATCATCTAGCATTTTATCTCTCAAGTTCTGCTGCTCTTAAAACAAGTTTTTACAATCTGATCTTCTGTCTGAATTATGTGTTCTGTTTGAATCATAAAGTATTCTGTTTGAATCATATATTCTATCTGAATCACAATACTGCCCCAACTTATGAAAGCATGAGGTGTCCACTGTTGTGATTACATAGTAAATTACCTGTCACAACTAGATATAGCTTGTCTGTTATAAGTACTGAAAACATCTTCACATATCTGTTTCAAATATTTAAAACATCCTAGAAGTACTGAAAATATCTCAGTATATCTGTTACAGACAATGAAAACATCCTAGTACATATGTTACAAGCAAATATCCTAAAGAATGGCACTGCTAATATAATACACTGAGTGTATAAGTGTGTAAACAGCTATATGCCATCACTGCTAATGTAATATATTGAGTGCAAATCTGTATAAAGTAACATAAAACATTATTAACATTTCTAACTTACTTCTTGCTTGTATCTGTTCATAATTTCTTCAGTTTCTTTTAATTTCATCCTGTAATATAGAAAGCAGTTAACACAAGAGAAGTTGGTAGCCTGATTAGAGAAGTAGATAACAGATGTTGGTAGCCTGATTAGAGAAGTAGATAACAGATGTTGGTAGCCTGATTAGAGAAGTAGATAACAGATGTTGGTAGCCTGATTAGAGAAGTAGATAACAGATGTTGGTAGCCTGATTAGAGAAGTAGATAACAGATGTTGGTAGCCTGATTAGAGAAGCAGATAGCAGATGTTGAAAACCTGATTAGAGAACTACGTAACAGATGGTAGCCTGATTAGAGAAGTAGATAACAGATGATGGTAGCCTGATTAGAGAAGCAGATAGCATATGTTAGTAGCCTGATTAGAGAAGCAGATAGCATATGTTAGTAGCCTGATTAGAGAAGTAGATAACAGATGCTGGTAACCTGATTACAGAATTGTGCATGAGATTCTGTTCAGATGATCAGAAATAAACAATTTTCACAAAATACAACACCAGTTATGTAAGTGGACAGTACTCGCCCTGCAATGTCTTTTTGGGTCAGGCGATGCCGGGGTCTTCCACTGCAAAGACTGGGTCTTGGAGCCATACCCATAAACCCACGATTAATCACCAGTTATGATTGTTTTTCAAAAGTTCTCATCATTTTCAATGCATTCAAGCAGGTCACAAGCAGCCGAAACACAGGCAAATTTGTTGACCCAGTTTTTCTTGTATGACAACTGTGACGAACAGATTCAGATATGTAAGGACATGGTGCTACTGTAAACAAAGCAGACAAGCTGGGAAGATGTGACTTACGCCACATGTGCGGCATATACCAAGATCAACCTGTGCTTATCCCCTTCCAGCTGTGTCAGTCAGTTCCAGATTTATGCCCCAAGTCTGGATGCTTTTTGATCACACCACTCTGTCTTCACCTGCAGTTGTCATAGGCTAGTCAGACACATACAAGAATGGTTTTATGTGAATATCAGCTCATTCCATCCTACACTAACAGCTGTGTCAGGCGTCTCATCCTGCTGAAAGACTTTCTCTGATCTCAGAGCTATCTTTTCTAGCACAATGTGTATCAGCTATCCAATTTTGATGCTACACTCACATGAGCAGGTTTTCTGATACAACAGAACATGAGAAAGCAATTCTCTATGATATGTTCTACTCCTGTGTGGTTGCAGAATTTCTGCACTGTGAATGGAGAGACTGAATACTGCTACAAATAGAACTCATACAAGTAAGAAAAATCTTGTTAGTGTATTTCATACAGGAGATCCAGAGTGGTCTAGGTTCAAGTCTTTCACACAAGAGATCCAGAGTGATCTAGGTTCAAGTCTTTTTCAGGCTGATGACATACTTACACCTCCCACACACACACACACACATTTAGTGTTATGCTAAAAACCTTGTGTAACCTTGCTGCTTAGGCACACCACATGATCACTTGCGGGCCCTAAGGTGGTAAAGATGATCTTGAGTACTTTAAGCACTCACCTTCTGCCTAGCACAGGTATTAACAATTCTATGAAGTCCCAGGTGAAAACTTACTTCTGCAGCTCAACCTGGTGATCACAGTCATCTTTTAACCTTCTGGAAGCTTCTTTCATCTCTTGTAGTTTTCTGTCATGCTCTCTCTGAAGATCTGACCTCAGTTTCATGACCTGAAACAGAAGAAAGTTTTAGACTGCTTCAGCTGGAATGACATAAATCAGTCACAATCAATAACTTTTCTCAGGAAATTAACTCATTCGATACCACGTAAAAAAAACACGGACGTTACACTGGTACCGATGCGGATGTTACATGGCCGAGTGGGTGTTTTCATATAAGGGGGTCCCTTTATAAAATTCATTGTAACAAACAAACTCCTTCATCAACACGTGTGTATCTCATATTAAAATAAGTGGAAATGAAAGAAGATGCCATAAATGAAGTTATTTATCATTTTAAAAAACAAAGAATAGAAAAAAAACAACTGTTCTGAAAAGATCGAACGAATTTTTGGCGCTAAAAATATTTTTTATGGCTGAGCACTAAAATCAAAGTTTTACATACCTGAAATGTGCCAGAATCCAATGCAAAATATGTATATCGGTACAGAAACATCGATAATTGGGGATGCTTTTGATATCCAATAAATCTAACAGGTCTACAGATGTGAAAAACACATTTAGTAAGCTAGGTCTAGTCGATCAGTACCAACCAACCTCGAAAAAAACTTGAAAAATTACACTCAAATCGATCCACTTCTAGATTTCCTTCATCTCCGGCATGACAGGATGCTAAACTAGCTTAACTTTGGATTAGAAGAGTTCTGGTTGGCTAAATGAAAAGTTGCATCGAGTTTTCAACGAAACAAATCAGAAGCCTTATAGGGTGGCCTGGGTTACTTTGTGAAAACAGCAACAGCCCTATAGGGCGGCGCAGTATCGGAAGAGTTAAACCAATAAAGAAAACGAGCTTCAATGTTTATTATTTCCTAATACCAAATATAAAAACTAAACCTTTATCCTGAATGATAAAAAAAATGTCACTCAACAAGTATTTACACTTGAAAACAAAACAAACTGAAATTTGAACCTGACACACAGCAGGCAGTATCTTACCTCATGTTCACTGACGGCCAACTTCTTCTCCCGTTTCTCCAGGTCTGTCAATGTCTTTCTCAGCTGTTCCTCCAGCTGTTTATACTCTGTCATCTGGCAAAGACAAAATACTTTTCTTGAATTCTGGTCAGTCTAGCTATTAATAAAGCAACTACTGATCTTTGATCAAAATGTAGAACTGATAAAAGTTCCGTTTTGGGTTACTTTGGATCAAAACCCACAACATTTACCATCCTGAAAACTTCAAAATATTAACTTTACAAATATTACTGGCCTGAAGATGCTGTCCAGTTTGTTAGTCAGCACCCCACAGTTGACCAAGACCATGGCCCACCTCTCTAGTAGTGCCCCTAGCTTGGTTACTAGGCCAGGTATTCCTATAGCTCCTATGACTGTAGAGTTTGCTAAAGAACTACAGAACACCCTTTGCTTGTTGGCTTCCCCTCATTCTCACTTCAGCCATGACACCATGTCTCACCATCTTCACAGCATCAGTGGCAAAGAACATCAAAACTTGCTGTTTCAGGGAGACAGAACAACAATGAATACCAAGGCACTATAGGCAGCCCCCATGATGGGCACAAGCTTATCTGAACTATAGGCAGCCCCCATGATGGGCACAAACTTATCTGAACTATAGTCAAACCCCATGATGGGCACAAGCTTATCTGAACTATAGTCAACCCCCATGATGGGCACAAGCTTATCTGAACTATAGGCAGCCCCCATGATGGGCACAAGCTTATCTGAACTATAGGCAGCCCCCATGATGGGCACAAGCTTATCTGAACTATAGGCAGCCCCCATGATGGGCACAAGCTTATCTGAACTATAGGCAGCCCCCATGATGAGCGCAAGCTTATCTGAACTATAGTCAACCCCCATGATGAGCACAAGCTTATCTGAACTATAGTCAACCCCCATGATGGGCACAAGCTTATCTGAACTATAGTCAACCCCCATGGTGGGCACAAGCTTATCTGAACTATAGTCAACCCCCATGATGGGCACAAGCCTATCTGAACTATAGTCAACCCCCATGATGAGCGCAAGCTTATATGAACTATAGTCAACCCCCATGCTGAGCGCAAGCCTATCTGAACTATAGTCAACCCCCATGATGAGCGCAAGCCTATCTGAACTATAGTCAACCCCCATGATGAGCGCAAGCCTATCTGAACTATAGTCAACCCCCATGATGGGCACAAGCCTATCTGAACTATCTAGCCATGTCTTGTTTAACATCCTGGTTTCAGTTTCTTATCCTTGTACTCCTCCCCAACTCCTGCTTTATATTTCCCGACTTGTGTGCTGGAGACCTGCACGTTTCACACAACAATAATCTCACTGCGTGTTCCACACATTTCTACTCTGTTTACTTTAAATGTTATAACTCAGGCCAGTATCAACAAGTGACAACAAATAACTCTGGAAAGAAGATGATAAATCTTTCCGTCCTAATGCTCACTTGTGAGTTTAATTATTACACTATTTCAGTTATCTTGTAGATTCTCTCTCTGTTAACTGTACATTCTCTTGGCTGATCTTATTGTTGCCATATCTACTATATCAATGTCACTTAAGAAATGTGACTTGTCATCTCTACTAAGTCTATGTCACAAAATGGATGTGACCTAATGCTGCTGTTGCCTCTACTGTGTCCAGACAGCATAATAAATCTTGACTTGGTGACCTTGGACTTCTTGCCCCATACAACTGCAGCCATGACCAGGTAAGGAAACACGCAGGAATCTAAGAACTTACTTTCTTCTGTGTGAGAACCTCCCTCTCTGTGTCCCTCTTCTTCCACTCCTCTGCCAAGGCTTTCATGTAGGACACTTCTTTCTGTTTCATCTACAGATAAGAATGATGTATTGGCTTAATCTTTGCTGAGAGAATCAATCAGTTATGTAATGAGAGGCACCATCACATGTGTATGAAGACAATGAAGGGCAACCATCACATGACTGATTATGAGTGATCAATAAATAAAACAGCCAGGCAAGCTGCTGGACATAAATAGTGCCATGGTCATGATAATACAGGAAGAACAGATTTAATCTCAAGTAGAAGAGTGCAGGGACAGAGAAACATATGTTTACACTGATATTATTTTTTGTGGATGCAAAAGACCAACAGAAGCACAATATATGAAGAAACAACAGACTAAAAGACAAATATAAAGACAAATGAATAAAACAACATCACAAAAGCAAAAACAGATATTTAAATACAGAAGCTATAAATTCTCAAGAAACAACCAAGTGATAATCTTCCAAATGAGTATAGAACATTGCAGACTAAGACACCATCTATAGTAGAAGCTAAAAACTGGCCCAACTGATCTAAGGATCCATCTGACTACCAAATCCATATAGCAGAAGCTCCATGGTGATGCTGACTCCCAAATCCATACAGCAGAAGCTCCATGGTGATGCTGACTCTCAAATCCATATAGCAGAAGCTCCATGGTGATGCTGACTCCCAAATCCATATAGCAGAAGCTCCATGGTGATGCTGACTCCCAAATCCATACAGCAGAAGCTCCATGGTGATGCTGAAAACCTGAGGTAAACTGCAGCATTTTCAAGAGAAACTGGTGTTGGTATCTGAGCAAATGATGAAGAACACTCTCCATAGGCAGTTTTTTGTTCTTGCAGAAAGTACTGAAGAAAACAAAACCTCAAATAGTTTATAAACTATACAAGTGGATGTGCGTGGTAGTGAAGGAAGATGGTTAGGGATGAATCTTGCTGTCTACTGCTTTGGATGCTTGAGATATTTTTTTTACCCATCCCCTGAGACCACTTGTCTGGGATATTTTGCCATCTATCAGTTGTGACTTGGGATATTTTGCCCTCTATCAGTTGTGACTTGGGATATTTTGCCATCTATCAATTGTGACTTGGGATATTTTGCCATCTATCAGTTGTGACTTGGGATATTTTGCCATCTATCAGTTGTGACTTGGGATATTTTGCCATCTATCAGTTGTGGCTTGTGATATTTTGTTACCCATCCCCTGAGTAGACTAGGTAAGGAAAAATGATATTGTATTAATAATGGGGTATTTTAATGCAAAGATTGGTACAGAAAGAGCAGAAGATGAAGAATATGTTGTGGAGAAATTTAGCACAGGACACAGAAATGAGGCAGGTGACAATCTAATGACGTTTCGCGTGGAAAATAAGCTAATGATTGCTAACACACTTTTTAAACAACATCCAAGAAGACTTTACACATGGACATCACTTGATGGGAAAACCAAGAATCAAACAGATTACATTTTAGCGCAAAAGAAGGTAGAGATCAAGTATAACATCAGCAAAAACTTTACCAGGTGCTGATTGTGACACGGACCATGAGTTATTAATAGCAGACATGAAGATAAAGATAATAAAGACAGTTACGGGATCAAGACCACTCCGTTTTGATCTTACAAAAATACCAGAACAATATGGTATGGAAGTGAAGAACCATTTCAAAATCCTGATGGCTGTACAGGAAGAGATGAATTGGCTACACAGGCCAGAGATATCTTAATAACAATATCTAAAGAGGTGGTTCCAGTAAAGAAAACACACAAGAATGGATGGATTACAGCAGGAACACTAGAACTGATAAAACAATGTACAGAAATGAAGACACAATGGAAAGTGACAAACAACAAAAAGGAATATAAATCTTTAACAAAAGAAGTACAAAGAAACATAAGAAAAGACAACAAACAATACATACAATATTGTTGTGAAAGAAATCAGAAGTGTGGAAAAGATAGTGAAATGTTTAAAGAAATGGAGACATTGATGAGAAATGTCACATCTAAGCTAAATGTAATTTGTGATGAGATGGGGAATACCATGACAGAGACAGGAAATTCTAGAAATATGTAAGGAATATTTGCAGAGAAATGTATAAAACAACTGACTGTGAAAGCAGAAATTGACAGTGTGAATTATTATTAGAGGAGAAAGAACCCGAACCAACAATAGAAGTTTTATGGGCAATAAAGAATCTGAAAAATGGTAAATCACCAAGATGCGATGAGATAACAGCTAAACTTATTAAAGCAGGAGGAAAGGAATGTGCAACAATTTATCATGCACTATGTAAAAATATATGGCATTCAGGTATTTGGCCAAAAGAATGGAAAAGAACTGTATTCATACCACTGCCAAAAAAGGGTAACCTGAAATTATGCACAAACTACAGAACTGTTGCCCTGGTTAGTCATGCCAGTAAAATTCTGTTAAAAATCATAATGGGCAGACTTCGTAAGAAAATAGAAGAAGAAGTCAATATGGTCCAAGCTGGTTTCAGGCAAGGATCAAGAGATCATATATTCAGTATAAGATTAATAATAGAGAAATGCAGAGAGTTTAATGTGAATCTATATTTAGCCTTTATAGACTACTCAAAGGCATTTGATTGTGTACAACACCAGAAACTTTGGGAAATAATGGAAAAAATGGGATTTCCAACACATTTGATACAATTAACATCACTGCTGTATCTAGAACAACAGGCAGCAGTAAGAATAAATGGTCTGACATAAAACAAGGGGTCTGTCAGGGGTGCATATTGTCGCCCTACTTATTTAACTTGCATACTGAAAATATAATGAGGAATATTAGAAAAGATGAAAACAAAGAATATTATGATGCCATAACACTTGGATAGACCAGGATAGTGACACCAGGAAGGGAGTTAGAATTCGAAATGCAAAAGCAGCATTGTCCTCTAAAAATCTTGAGAACATATGGAATTAAAAAGTTATAAGTACAAAAACCAAATTAAGATTATTCAATTCAAATGTGATATCCACTCTCATTTATGCATGTGAAAGCTGGAAATCAACTAAAGAAATAGAAAACAAATTAGACTCTTTTGAAAACAAATGCCTCAGGAAAATACTTGGTATAAAGTGGAACGAATTGAAGAATACAGAGACAGACAGATGAGCAAACAACAACCTGTCTCATGGGTGATCAGAAAAAGAAGATGGACATATGTAGGCTATGTGATGAGAAGAAACAATCAGAGAATACCAAAACAAGCTATGAAGTGGAGCACAACAGGTCGAATAAAAAGAGCTCGACCATGTGAAATTCTAAAGAGGACATTGTTAAGAGAAGCCAGTTTAGTGAGCATAACATCCCTTGATGAAGTTGAAAGGCTCGCCGAGAATAGGAAAACTTGGCAAACAACTATATGAGCCCTATGTGACGTTTAATGGCACAGGAAGGATGTAAGATAAGATAACAATTGGAGGTTATGAAATACCAGAGATTAGATATGCTGATGACATTATTACTATCCACAACACAAAGAGGAATTGAAAAACTAATTACGTCAGTCTGTAAGAGCAGCGAAGAGGAAAACCTCTACCTTAATGCGAAGACAAGTAAATTGATAACAACTGACAAAAAAGGCAGCTGAAATATGTGTCAATGAGGAAAAACTGGAAGAAGTGGAGAGTTTTGAATATCTTGGATCACTACTAATTAATAATGGAGATACAACGAGGGAAATTAAGAGGAGGACATCTATCGCTCTTCAGAAAGTAAAACAACTAAGGAATCTGTGGAGATGAACAGACAGAATTACAAAAATAAGATTTTTAATTAAGGGCATGTATCTTTCCCATCGCAACACATGTCTGAGAGCCTTGGACACTTAACAAAACAGCTGAGAAACACATAAATGCCTTTGAATGTAAATGCTACAGAAGAGTTCTTTAAAATATCACGGACACAAAAAAAAATAAAAAATATATCCATACTACAAGAACTTAATATTGAAGAAGACTGGCTAGTAAAGAAGATTAAAGAGAGAAAATTTAAATATTTTGGACATATTAAACGTCATGATAATCTAGAGAAGACCATCATGGAAGGGTACATAATGGGAAAAAGAAAGAGAGGAAGACCAAGGCGAAAATGGATGCAAGACGTCGATGATGATCTGCAAAATGGATGCATCGGCAGCAGGGTATCTAGCTTACAATGAGAGGTCTACCAGAGTGCAGTAAGGGAGGCAAAGTTCCACAAGGGACATGCAAATGAATGAATGAGTCCCCTGAGGCCACTTGTCTGAGATATTTTGTCATCTATCAGCTGTGATTCAGATATTTTGTCATCTATCAGTTGTGATTCAGATATTTTGTCATCTATCAGTTGTGATTCAGATATTTTGTCATCTATCAGTTGTGACGAGATATTTTGTCATCTATCAGTTGTGATGAGATATTTTGTCATCTATCAGTTGTGATTCAGATATTTTGTCATCTATCAGTTGTGATTCAGATATTTTGTCATCTATCAGTTGTGATGAGATATTTTGTCATCTATCAGTTGTGATTCAGATATTTTGTCATCTATCAGTTGTGATGAGATATTTTGTCATCTATCAGTTGTGATTCAGATATTTTGTCATCTACTGGTTTTGACTTGAGATATTTTGTCATCTATCAGTTGTGACTTGAGATATATTGTTATGTATTATTTGGGAGTCCCCTTGTTTAAGACATTTTATTGAGGACCCTTTATTGAGATTCTTTCAACCCCGCCCCCCCCCTAAAACATATCTGAGCTATTTTGTCATGGTTTATTCCCCCAGTCTTTGACTTTCTACATCTTCACTAGGATGGACACTGGCACAAGTGTTTACTGTCAAATGATGGCAGACACTGGTACAAGTGTTTACTGTCAAATGATGGCAGACACTGGTACAAGTGTTTACTGTCAAATGATGGCAGACACTGGTACAAGTGTTTACTGTCAAATGATGGCAGACACTGGTACAAGTGTTTACTGTCAAATGATGGCAGACACTGGTACAGCTGTTTACTGTCAAATGATGGCAGACACTGGTATAAGTGTTTACATGACAGCAGACAAAGCTGGCACGAGTATAGTAAACAGTTTCAAACCTCAATAATACAGTGGAGTGAATTTATAAGACTAAACCAATGACAGTGAAGTTCAACAGAATAAAAACAATGTCAATATAGCTGAGACAGCATTATAACAGTTTACTGGATTTGATTTACAAATGTACAGTATAGTCAACACTGAACAATTACTAACAGAAATCATACATAAGTTTCCCTGCAAATGAACAGATTTGTCACAGTCAAACATAGAAAGTTTACAACATCAAAGAAAATATGGCATACATGCTCAGAGTTTCTCATTTCATCAAACCAAGAAACTTTATCAATAAAAACACTTGCAACATGGACAAGTGACAACACTGTCTACCTTAATGTCTTGTCTACCTTAGGACAAACTTTAAAAGTGACAACACTGTCTACCTTAATGTCTTGTCTACCTTAGGACAAACTTTACAAGTGACAACACTGTCTACCTTAATGTCTTGTCTACCTTAACTCTTTCCATGCGGGAGGAATAAACACAGACATGTCGTGGAGTGCGGGAGTAAAAACGCAGGTCTTGGTCTGTAAGGGGGTATAGTTGTAAAATGGAATTGAAAACAGTATTTACATGTACTTCCGTATACGTAATATGTGTCAAAGTATAGCTAAATGAATGAAAATTTCATAAATGCAGAGTTTTTTAGGAAAAAAGAAGTAATGTGATGTTTTTAGACACTGATTGTGGCCAGCTCACCATCGGCTAGGTCTAGATATGTACTACTTACCATCTGAGATGTGTAGATCTACTTGTCGATCTCGTATTCTGATTCCTATAATGCATGCTCGCTAAATTATGTCTGAAATAACTCATAACTACTTCTCCAGTCGTCTAAATATGTCTAAATCTACTTGGGATACATTCAAGAGCAGTGGGGTCGTCACAGGTCATGTCCATACCCGTATATACATCATCAAAAATTGAAAAATTTCGGTCTTTCGTTTCCTTTTTCTCGCTCGGCATCGCTCGTAACTAGGCACTCTTTCGCCATCTTGAAAAGTGTCACTGGAATCGCGGACGAAATACGCACAATCTAAATGTTACACTGCTTGTTTTAATGAAACAAAGAATTGTCGAAAATTCGACCATACGCGCGGAAAGAGTTAATGTCTTGTCTACCTTAGGACAAACTTTACAAGAGACAACACTGTCTACTTTAATGTCTTGTCTACCTTAATGTCTTGTCTACCTTAGGACAAACTTTATAAGAGACAACACTGTCTACCTTACTGTCTTGTCTACCATAGGACAAACTTTACAAGTGACAACGATTTCTACCTTTCTGTCAAACTCTTTCTCCTGGCTTTCCTTCCATAGCTCTAACTCTATAGCAGCCTGATACTCGGCAGAGTTGCGAGGACTGCTAGCACCAGCTCCTGCACCTTCTCCTGTAGCTGATCCATTTTGAAAAGACAGGGCTTGGCCGGCTGCAGCACCTGAGTTCTGCCAATATCACATGCAGCATCTTTCAGACAAGTAAACATGACACAGCTCAAAGTCAAATGTTGTATATCAGATTAATCAGCAAAGTCAGGTCAGATGTTGTGTATCAGATTAACTATCAGAGTCAGCTGTTATGTTTCAGATTAACTATTACAGTCAGTTGTTATGTTTCAGATTAACTATTAGAGTCAGGTGTTATGTATCAGACTAACCAACACTTGAATAAGAAATAATAAAGAAAAAAATCAGATGCATGTCAGAAAGAAGTCACAGAAACTGGTGTAAACTATCTCATGCAGAAGATGCAGTAAAGATCAGCAGAGACTAGAGGTTGTACAAGTATGAAAAGTTACCCGCTGTGATGTGTGAGCTCAGAGACTAGAAGTTGTACAAGAATGAAAGGTTACCTGCTGTGATGCGTGAGCTCAGAGACTAGAAGTTGTACAAGAATGAAAAGCTACCTGGTGTGATGTGTGAGCTCAGAGACTAGAAGTTGTACAAGAATGAAGTTACCTGCTGCGATGTCTGAGCTGATGTTATGGGACCCCAATCTTCCAGGCTAAGTACTAAGCTTATTTCAGCACATTTGTCCAGTTTTCTGATAAAATGTGGCCAAAAGAGAATTCTATATGACAACAGCATTTTTTTTTAAAAAGTAATTATACTCCCACATAAAGCTTTCAAAAGCATAAACTTTTCAAACCAGCTTTGTAGAAAATGACTCTCTATAGCAAGACTATTTCAATCCCAGCATGAAAAACCAACAATTTTTTTCAGTTACACAAATAAATGTATCAGTTTACTGTACAATTTTTTTTCTGTCAATTACAATTAAGAATAAAAACTATCATGCTTCTAATCTTCAGTGACATGTTCATGATAAAGTATATTTGTTCATGATAAAGTATATTTTTATCAAACTCAAATATCTAAAACAAGATAAAGGAAGCAGCAGAAAAAAAACAGACAATTTAGATTTTTAAGAAAAAAAAAACAAACAAAAAGGACACAAGCACTAAGTAAAGTATATTTAGTTATTTAAAAGAGAAAAATGAAATCTCTACCATGGCCATCAGACATTTTTTTTTTCCCACTGCCCTTTGAAGGTTTGTTTATTTGGTCAAAATACTGATTAATATGTGTTTAATATTTCCTCTCCTTCTTGTCTGAATTTCCAATTTTTTATAAAACTGTACCATATTCACTTCACTATCTTACATCCACACTTCCGTCTTTATTAAGTCATCTTTTCATTCACATCTCGCCAAAAAAACAAGGACATTACCCGTCTGCGGAAACCACATGAACCCTGTCTGACACTTCCTGCCTCCAGCCAGCAACTCCCGCATTGTTCTGTGAGTGATGATTGAATGTTTCGCATTCACAAGGTTGCCAAAGTGTCAGATCACAACGTGAACAATAAATAAAATCTGACCCATAAAAACATAACATTTCTAAAAACGAAATAATAACTTGCATTTCTAAAAACGAAATAATAACCTGCTGAAATTTAAATACTTAGTATGAAAACATGCTGCCATCTTGCAACTGGTCATGTTCTACAAAAGCATGATGCACTGACTTAACATCAAGGATACAGGTTAGAGAATCATTTAACATCAGGGAGATAGGCTGTATTCCAAAGAGAGCACCAGGTCATACACTAAGGAAAGCATCACTTATCATCAGGTAGACAGGTCATACATTGAGGAAAGTATTACCTAACATTAGAGAGACAGGCCACACACAAAGAAAAGCATCATCTAACACAGAGAAACATGCCTACACTAAGGAAAGCATCACTTACCATCAGGTAGACAGGTCATACACTGAGGAAAGTATTACCTAACATTAGAGAGACAGGCCACACACAAAGAAAAGCATCATCTAACACAGAGAAACAGGCCACACACAAAGAAAAGCATCATCTAACACAGAGAAACATGCCTACACTAAGGAAAGCGTCACCTCACATCAGACAGACAGTTGCTCCTCACAATGTTAGGATCAGACAAAACAACAGTAAATTAGTGATATTTTAAATATAAGAAATTTCTTATACAAAGTATGTATCTGGAAGTTCTGACTAGAGTTAGCCATAAACTTGTGCTCCAAACAATAAATAGTTTGCATTAGATTTAAAAATATATACATTAGCAAAAGTCAGAGTCACCAAAAAATGCACCGGTTAAAGTCAGAGATATCAGATTCATACTGGCTAAAATCACAAGAGAATTACTTTGGATTCAAACACGGACTCCAGTAGGACGAGCAGCCATCTAGCCACGAGAGAACAGCTTACTTACGAACTGAGTCATTTCAGACCCCCCCAAAAAAATATCTTTCATCAACTGAACAAGTACTAATGACTTAGCTTTCAAAAGACCTTTTTTTAGGGGGTCTGAGATGGCTCAGTTCATAAGTATGCTGTTCTCTCGTGGCTAGATGTCTGCTGGTCCTACCGGAGTCCATGTTCGAATCCCAGGTAACTCTCTTGTGATTTTTCTTTCTCTCACGTCTCACTAAAGTGCTTTGTCTAGGATTTTTTTTAAAGTCTAATCCTACAAAACTGTGTTCTCTTCCTTTACTGTACAAAAGCCTCGTAGTTTCCTATTTATAAAAAATTGTTTCTGGTTAGTCAGAGCTATCAGTGATTCATACTGGTTAAAACCAAAGCTATCAGTGACTCACACTGGCTAAAGTCAGAGCTATCAGTGATTCATACTGGCTAAAGTCAGAGCTATCAGTGATTCATACTGGCTAAAGTCAGAGCTATCAGTAATTCATACTGGTTAAAGTCAGAGCTATCAGTGATTCATAAAGTCAGAGGTATCAGAAATATATTCTGGCTGAATTCTGAGCCTTAAAAAAATTACACTGGCTAAAGTCAGAGCTATCAGTGATTCATACTGGCTACAGTCCGAGCTATCTGTGATTCATACTGGCTAAACTCAGAGCTATCAGTGATTCATACTGGCTAAACTCAGAGCTATCAGTGATTCATAAAGTCAGAGCTATCAGAAATATATTCTGGCTGAAATCTGAGCACTAAAAAATTACACTGGCTAAAGTCCCCATTACAAATATAAATTATTTAATGCCAGCCATCAGCACTGAATACTACTGCTGTCAGTTACATGCTGCCATTTATGACTGATATGCATGAAAAAGAGAGGAAGAGACACAGGGAGAAAGAGAAACGGGCGAGGGAAAGAGACAAACACTGACTACTATACCATGATGCGTGTTCTGTCAGCTGATATGACTGAGGTAAGAGGAAGCTTGACCGTACCAACAAGAACATCCTGAGACAGCTGCCGGTTCCTGTTCCAGACTTCCACAATCAGTGGTACTCTGTGCATGAGTCAGAGGTGATGCTTACATGCATATAATACTGCACATGCTTATAAATATAACAGGGCTTTTTGTGTACCAGCACTCACCATAGCAAGAAATAACTGACCACACCAAAGAGTTGATAGACCTTGAAACCAACATACCAATCCCACAACTAAATGTCAGCCTGGATGAATTTACTTTTTCTTCTTCTTATTCAGCTTTCCGAGCTATTAAGGCTCATTGCTGCAGATAAAGTTCCCCCCAATTCCTCTCTATTCCTAATCTCTCTCCAGTTGGTGACACCAATTTCTTTTATATCCTCTTCTATGTTGTCTTTCCATCTCTGTCTTGGTCTACCCCTTGGTCTTGTTCCCTCATCTCTTGTGCATACATCATTTTCATTTGTCTGTTCTCTTCCACTCCTTCTACATATCCCAGCTAGCATAGTCTGTTCAGTTTCAAGACACTTATAATTCGTTGGGATATAACTCTTCCCATGCCATAGTCGCTATAGTGAGAATTTCCAGTTACTGAGTTGCGTGCCATAGTCTTTATAGTGACAATTCATTTGTTTCAATAAAACCAACCGGTGTAACATTTAGATTGTACATATTTCGTTCGCATTTCCGGTGACACTTTTCAAAATGGTGGAAAGAGTCCTTAGTTACGAGCGATGCTGAGCGAGAAAAAGGGAGAGAAATATCGAAATTTTTCAATTTTTGACGATGTAGATAGGGGTATGGACATGGCCTGTGACCACCCCACTGCTCTTGAATGTATCATAAGTAGATTTAGACATGTTAGACGACTGTAGAAATAGTTAGTATGTTATTTCAGACATTAATTTAGCGAGAATGCAACATAGAATCACAATACGAGATCGACAAGTAGATCTAGACATTTCAGATGGTAAGTAGTACATATCTAGACCTAGCCGATGGTGAGCTGGGCACAATCATTGTCTAAAAACACCACATTACTTTTTTTTTTCCTAAAACAACTCTGCATTTATGAAATTTTCATACATTTAGTTATATTTTGAAACATAATAAGTATACAGAAGTACATGTAAATACTGTTTTCCATTCCATTTTACAACTATACCCACTATACAGATCAGGACCCGCGCTTTTTGTGTGGCACGAACGGGAACATCAGCGTTTTTTTCTTGGGCACGGGAAGAGTTAAATAAGCTGTTCAGTTCAGTATTCTTTCTAGCTCTCTATTCTCCACTCTTGGTATCCTTTATTGGCCCAAAGATTCTTCTTGGGATCTTGTTCTCAATCTAATTCTTGCTGGCAGAGACTAGTTTCTAGTTCTTTACAAACGGTCTAGTTCTTGCTGCTAGACACCTTGTTGTAATATGCTACAATGTATATGCACGAGAATGAGTTCAAAAGTAATATATCCACACAACATACACACAGGTTCAATGAGAGGAGGGTCCAGCCAGTGCATTGCTCTTCTGGCCAGTATTTTAAGAGAGGGCACACAATGGATGAAAACAGAATAGTCAGTTATAAGAGTAAGTGCACATGGGGGCTAAAATAAAGTTTTGCACTAGCTTTCAAAATTTCTCTCGGATGCCACGTGTTTTGCACATAAGTGCATATCTGTGCAAGTGTGCAAACAATTTCAAACTTAACATGTTTATGGTTTTTACACATTCTATAAGTTGCCATGAGTAGATCTGTGTAAGAATTGTGATCATGTCTGGTTCTGAGAAGATCTTTATTTTAACTACTTTCTGTTGTTTGACCTGTTAAATGTTCCATGTTCAGCATTTAATAACTAGCTCTCTTACTTTTTGTTTGCTTTGTTGTGTAAAACTGAAAAACCACTTCCTTGTTTTGCTACTACAAAAAAAAAACCAAAAAAAAACCATACAAATTTATCATTTCTGCATTCAAATGTTTTACCTCAAAAAAGTTTCCTGAAGTTGATGCATGCTACATGCAAAATCAAAGGCACAGAAGGATTGTGGGAGAAGCACCTCGGAGCCCTTGCGGATTTCCACTGGTGGGTGGGTCAAAATGGGTGCTGCACTTCCAAAGAATGGATACATATACCTGCATGGAAAGACAGTAATATGTATATCACAAATCAGTTTAACCCTGTATAAATGAGAGGACACAAACTAAATGATGTGTACCATAAGTCAGTTTAGCCTCATATATGACTTTATAGGTCCTGTCTCAAAACAAAACAAAAAAGCACATTAAGCAGCATTTAACAAGCTGGCAGGTTACAATGACAGGCTGTGCTTGTACGATTTGCTGTGGATCTATGACTTTTGCTGCCAACCTCTCTCTATAGAGAGGCTGTGGATCTATGACTTTTGTTGCCAACCTCTCTACCTATAGAGACCATGGAGCTATGACTTTTGCTGCCAACCTCTATCCCTAGAGAGGCTGTGGATCCATGACTTGCTACCAACCTTTCTACCTAGAGAGGCTGTGGATCTATGACTTTTGCTGCCAACCTCTCTCCCTAGAGAGGCTGTGGATCTATGACTTGCTACCAACTTCTCTCCCTAGAGAGGCTGTGGATCTATGACTTGCTACCAACCTCTCTCCCTAGAGAGGCTGTGGATCTATGACTTGCTACCAACCTCTCTCCGGACAACTCAGCTGTAAAATGGGTACACAATAAATAAGCAATTTGGGGGGGGGGGGACTCTGAAAATGTCTGCCCGCAGGATGAGGCACACTAGACTGCATTGCAATTGTAACTACAAGTGAATTAAAAGAAAAAAAGAATATGTCAGGGTGGCACAATAAAAAAAGATTTTGCTGTAGTCTACAGCAGCTGAATAGACCAAAATAAAATACGGGGTCCTTGTACATTTGTACAAAACTGTAACCCTTTATTCCCACATATATTTACAAGAAATTTTCAAATGAAACCATAAGCAAGCCTTCACACAACACACACACTATGTCCAACCTGAGGAATATGTTGACTGTGTTTGTAGAGTGATTGTCCTGAATACTGCGAAGGTCAATGCTGAATGTGAAGTGATGGGTCTGTGGAGGGAAGCTCAAATTCTCAGGAAACCCCACTTAAGGAAGAAATTTGAAAAGAAAATTATAACTGGTTAAAGTTAGAACCATCAAAAATATACAATAACTAAGAGCCATCAAAAATATACAATAACTAGGTCAGAGACATCAAAAATATACAAGAGCTAATTTAGAGCCATAAGAAATATACTGGCTAAAGTCAACCATCAGCAACATAGACTAGCTAAGGAAAAAAAAAAATCTTACTGCAATGATCTGCAACAAATGGCAACTAACAGTTTACAGTATCCTGATGATTACCATCAACATTCTGAAATAATGCTGTGGTCTGGGAAAAAAAAGTTTGTGCAAAGATCTAAGTAATGATAAGAAACATGATCAATATCTGACTTTTGAAATAAAAATTTATATGCTTCTGAAATTTAAATAGCCATGCTGCAAGAAGATAGCTATGTGATCTGGGGTGAGAAGTATTCAATCTTGCCATGTATCACGTCAAACAATTACTGACCGAAAATCATCAAATATGTTAGTCACAAAATGTGAGAAATATTTCTACATGTGTCGGCACTTTCAAATGAAAGACAAAATATTTTTAATGTTTCTATATCCAGTCGTGCAACAGCCACAGGATAAATTCATCAAAATTGCTATTTTCATGACAGTACATTTTTTCTAAGATGGACACCACAGGGGAACAGAAGGAAGGGTAGACCAAAAGAGACATGGAGAAGAACAACAGAAAGGATGTTGAGCAATAGAGGGCTCACCTGGGCAGGAGCAGAAAAAAAAGGCAAAGGACAGGCATTTTGTGAAAAACCCTTGCGGAAGCCCCATGTGCCCTGGGCACTTAAGGTTCAGAGAGAGAGAGAGAGATTTTTTCCAGTTTTTTTGAAAAAAAAAAAAAAAAGGTGCTTTGCAAACAACCAGGCATAAAATTCTGCCACATAATATCAGATCACACAACGAACATACTTTTAATTTGCTTTCAAAACAGATAAAACTGGTCAAATGAAATAACTCACGTCGTTGATTTTCCATTACATTAGTGAAAACTGGCTGCTGCTGTTGCTGCTGTAAGGATGAAGATCTTGCTGCAGGATGACTGCGCTGGGGTGACTTTGTCATCGTGGCACTATCTGTTTAGATACAGCTTTAGTAAGGGGCACTGATTTATTTCAGAATATAAAATTAAGACAAAAAGAGTAACATACATATCTTTAACAAAATCATAAGCAACATCAAAACATCCTGCTGGATGGCATACAACATATTCCTGAGATCAGATCCTCACATGCTGTCAAAAGATTTGTGATTTTCTACAAAGAAAGTTTAATTCTGCTTTGTAATTTTCTGCTTCCTCTATCAGCTGACTCTAGCTTTCTTTTATTCAGTACTTTGCCAAAATTCAAAGTGCTGGTTAACAATCTGACTTCCTTCACATTCTCCATCCTTCCTGTCAGCCCCAAGCTTGTCTTCTCAGTCTTCCCAGTCAAAAAAATTATCGCTAACGTAAATGATCTCATTTTATGAAGATTACATCAACTTAGCTTTTCCATCAAATTATGTAACTACCATTAGGTCAAACCTTGTGTGTCAGAAGTTTGTTCAGATCCAACCTGAACTGTGTCACCAGAGTTCTGTCCCTTCACAACCTTCTTCTGAGTGACTTCTTCCACTTTCTTGGATTTCTTGTCTCGCTCGGGGGAGAAGGCCGGACCATCAACACTCGGAGAGGATCCTGTGATGAGAGCTCCTTGAATGTTATCACGAGTTGGACTCTTCACTGCCTGAAAATAATTTATGACTAACTTTATGTCTGATATCACAATGTGTCCTAGCAATGTAAGTGAAAATAATTTATGATTAACTTTATGTTTGATATCACAATGCTCCTTTGCAATATAAATGAAAATAATTTATGATTAACTTTATGTTTGATATCACAATGTTCCTTTGCAATATAAATGAAAATAATTTATGATTAACTCTATGTTTGATATCACAATGTTCCTTTGCAATATAAATGAAAATAATTTATGATTAACTTTATGTTTGATATCATAATGTGTTTTGGCAATCTTAGTCAAACATGAGACTGTGGTAAAAGCAATCTTAAATCAACAAGTTTATTATGTGTTTTATTATTTGAATTAAGAGATAATCTCTAGATGACTTATACAACCCTGAGCAAACAGGTACAATGAACAAAAGCCAGTACTAGCAAGTCTTACCAGATCTTCTTTGCGAAGAACAACAGAAACTCCAACACAAGGAAGTGTATTGCTGGGCAGTGCTGCTATTTGTTGCTTGGACTTGTTAGCTGGATACAACTGATGAAAAAGATGATGTTGTGAGCAATAACACACAACTCACTGGGCACAGGTGATACAAGAAATATGAGCAATAACACACAACTAACTGGACACAGGTGATACAAGAAATATGAGCAATAACACACAACTAACTGGGCACAGGTGATACAAGAAATATGAGCAATAACACACAACTAACTGGGCACAGGTGATACAAGAAATATGAGCAATAACACACAACTAACTGGGCACAGGTGATACAAGAAATATGAGCAATAACACACAACTAACTGGACACAGGTGATACAAGAAATATGAGCAATAACACACAACTAACTGGGCACAGGTGATACAAGAAATATGAGCAATACACACAACATTTGCTGGACAAAGGTGATATAAGAGATATGAACAATAACACATAACAGTCACTGGATAAAGGTGTTACAAGATAACAACAAAAGTCAATAGACCAAAGTGATACAAGTGATATGAGTAATAACACATAACATTCGCTGGACAAAGGTGAAACATAAGATATGAGTAATAACACACAACAGATAGATTTTACCAGTGAAATAAACAAAAGCAGAAAAATATGTATGATATAAGTTATCTTGAACATGCAACAGCTTCATCTGCTAACCATACTTAAAACACCAAGCTCTACTATATAGTAGTCTAAGTCACACATTTTGTGGCTGTGGTTTACATTTATGCCAACATCTTACTAACAAATTGGCCAATGAACCACTAACATTTATAAAGTATGCTGTTTATGATATCAACACATCTAACATGAAATGTAAGCCTGACAAATTACAAGTAAGCTACAACACCTTTTACAACAATTTTCTGATACCGAAGAACAAAAATTATTTAAAAAAAAAATTTTTTTTAAACCTACAGTTAGCTCATTTTCAGTCTCTGTACTATGTGACTAGCAGATATGTGCTAAGTGCTACATGTGAGGTCATCTGGCCAGCAGATTTGTGCTAAGTGCTGCATGTGAGGTCATCTGGCCATCAGATTTGTGCTAAGTGCTGCATGTGAGGTCATCTGGCCAGCAGATATGTGCTAAGTGCTGCATGTGAGGTCATCTGGCCAGCAGATATGTGCTAAGTGCTGCATGTGAGGTCAACTACAGGAATGTGCTCTCAACAGTGACAAGTTTTATCTAAATCTAACTAGCATAGCCTTAGGGCCAGTGTATAAGGCAACCTACTGTGAATGAACTCTCTATAGCAACAGGTTTCATGTAGATCTCTGTACTATCTGACTTGAGCAATGCTCCAAGTCCTATGTCACAGCTCCCTAGAGACTGGTCTCCACAGCAGAGATGGATCTGTAATGTTTATAAAACATTTGTCCCAATACTTTAGCTTGGAAATAGTTTCAGAAAACAACTGATCAGTACGAAAACAACTCATTTATAACACTGGATAATGAGTCAAAAAGAATCCACAAATCAAGGGATGTAACCACTGAATATTACAGGAGAAGACTGGAGGGTAAATCAGTCATTTCAAATATTTTTCAATGGTAACATTCCTTGATTTGTAGCTATTTTTTGACTTACTCCCATATTTACAACACTAGAAAACAACAAGTTAATTTATAAGACTTAATGATAACCAGTAATCTTATATCAATGTCATACAGCAAAGTTATTAGCACAACAGAAAGACAAAACAATAAAATACACGACAACCATGGCTTTAGACTCTTCCAAATTACCATCACTTTCTGTTTCCACAATTTTTTTTTACTGCAAAATTTGAGTGATTTTCTTTTTCTCAGAAAGTTGTTGAGATCAGCAAAAACACTTTCAAACAAATTGCAGCGGTTACCTGAAGGCCTGGCTGATGTGAGAAGAATGAACGGAGGGCATCAACGCTACTTCGTATTTTCACAGAGGCCCTCTCTGCAGGAAAGTTTGGATTGACCAGATCAGAGAACTGCTCGTTCGTGACATCGTTGCCCAGCAGGGAGTAGTAGAAGAAGAAGCCACTGCTGGGGCTTGGCAGGGGCACACTACTGGGAATCAGCTGATGACAAGCAAGCAGCGATACAAATAAACTTCTTTTGTCAGGAAGGAAAAATGGAAATTTCATCATTTTAAAATGGCATAAAATCTGTAAAACCAAATATCCTCTGCACATTTAAAAAAATGCTTTCACTTTAACTTAATGGCAAACAGTAGTACTTATTTTAATTCATATTGAATTACACGGTAGAAAACACTGTATTTATTTAATTATTGAACTATGAATGTTCATATTATTATAATAATAATATTATAATAATATATTACTATATTAATAATAGAGAAATGCAGAGAATTTAATGTGAATCATCTTTTGTAGACTATTCAAAAACATTTGATTGTGTACAACACCAGAAACTTTGGGAAATAAGGGAAAAAAATGGGAATTCCAACACATTTGATTCAATTAACATCACTGCTCTATCTAGACCAATAGGCAGCAGTAAGAATAAATGGTGAAACAACTTGGTCTGACATAATTGGCATATTGTCACCTTACTTATTTAACTTGTATACTGAAAATATAATGAGGAATGTTAGAGAAGATGTAGACAAAGAATATTACGATGCCATAACAATTGGGGACCGGAATGGGAATGGGAACCGGTGAACAGTTGTATAATAAGAGCACGATACAACCTACGACATGGAAGAATGACAATAATACAGTGTTATGCACCCACGAATGATGCAGATGATGATGTGAAAGATGACTTCTATCACCAACTACAACAAATCATCAACAAAGTCCCTAAACACGACATCCTAATTGCTATGGGGGACTTCAATGCTAAGGTAGGGAAGGATAATACCGACGTTGAAACAGTGATGGGGAAAGATGGAACTGACATGGTTAATCAGAATGGAGAAAGATTAATTGAAGTATGTCTAACAGAGCACCATAAGAAATAACATCTTATTGGCAATAACATCTTATTGGCAGAAATGCAGATGAAGCCACTGACAACAATTATTGAGGAAAGACGCTGGCGATGGTTGGGACATGTGCTCCGAATGACTGACAACTCACTACCAAAAATAGCACTAAGATGGACACCACAGGGGAACAGAAGTAAGGGTAGACCAAAAGAGACATGGAGAAGAACAACAGAAAGGATGCTGAGCAATAGAGGGCTCACTTGGGCAAGAGCAGAAAAAAAAGTGAAGGACAGGCATTTGTGGAAAACCTTGCGGAAGCCCCATGTGCCCTGGGCACTTAAGGTTCAGAGAGAGAGAGAGAGAGAGATGTATAACAGAGGGTATGGTCATTGGAGGCACAATATTCCCACACAAAGAGATACATAAAACAACGTGGATATCTCCAGATGATAGAACTAGAAACCAGATAGATCATTTTTGTATCAGAAAGCAATACAGAACATCTCTCATGGATGTAAGGGCTTATAGGGGTGCAGATGTCAACAGTGATCACAACCTGTGCATAGGGAAAATAAAACTAAAATTGAAAAGTCAACACAAGAAATCAGTACACAGAAAGATAAACAGCCACAGCCTACAAGAAGAAAATACTAACATTAATTTCAATCAGGAACTTGCCAATCATTCCAAAACACCCAGTGGAGTTGAGGAGATAGGTATAGATGAGTTATGGAATTCTTACAGCACAGCCATAATCACAGCAGCAAAAGTAAGCACTGGACTGGAAAAACCAAATAGAAAAGCATAGATATCAGATAAAACATGGAAGTATATACATGAAAGACGAGCAGTCAAATTAGACATGTTGAATGCAAAAACAGATCATGAAAGAGATTTGGCAAAAGCAAAATACAAAGAAATAGACAAGAAAGTAAAAAGTTCAGCTAGAAGAATACATAGACAATATGGCGAAAGAGGCAGAAAAAGCAGCAAAAACAGGAGACAGCAAAACTTTATATAACATACAAAAGAGGCTAACAGGTACTATTACATCTAAAGAAAGACCAATCCTTAGCAAAACTGGAACACTATTAACATCAAATAAAGACCAAAAGCAAAGATGGGCTGAACACTTCCAAGAAATACTCAATCGACCACACCCAAAAGAATTGTTAAACCTTGAAACTGACTTACCAGCCCCACAACTAAATGTCAACCTAGATGAAATTAAATTGCATGAAATTGAAACAGCAGTGAATTTAATGGCTAACAACAAAGCTGCAGGTGAAGATGAAATAACAGCCGAAATGCTAAAAGCTATCAATAGTGACAACATGAGACAACTACAGAGAATGTTTAACAAGATTTGGAAAGAAGAAAAGGTCCCTTCTAATTGGAAGAAAGGAATCACTGTTAAAATACCAAAAAAGGGCAACCTTAGTGGCTGTAACAACTGGAGAGGAGTAACCTTAATATCAGTTGCGTCAAAAGTATTTTGCAAGGTCATTTTGAATAGACTCAAAGATATAGTGGATACTGCAATGAGAGAAGAACAAGCAGGATTTCGAAAAGGGAGAAGCTGTCTCGACCAGATCTTTACTCTCAGAATAATACTTGAAGAACATATTGAAAAGCAGAAACCATTAATATTGAACTTCATAGATTTTAAAAAGGCATTTGATAGCATACACAGAGATTCATTATGGAGAATTTTATGTCTATATGGAATACCATCCAAAATTGTCAACATCATTAAGGACTTATACAATGGATATGTTTGTGCAGTCAAGACAGAAGAAGGGATGAGTGAATGGTTCCAGATTGAAACAGGCGTGAAACAAGGATGTATACTGTCTCCTTTACTTTTTGGGATTACAATAGACTTCATAATGAAAAAATGCTGCACAGGTAACACAGGTATTGACTGGGTACATGGGACCCAACTAGAAGATCTTGATTTTGCTGATGACATAACTATTATCAGTAATAATGTGAATTTCATGCAAGAAAAAACAGATAGCCTGTCTTCACTGGCTAGCAAAATAGGACTTGAAATTAACAAGGACAAAACAAAAATAATGAAAATTCCTCTCAATCAAAATGGAAAAATACACATAGAAGGGACAGATATTGAAGAAGTCAATCTTCTTCTTCTTCTTCGTTCACTTCTACCACCAAAAACCGCACTGTGAACCTACTGAATTCATCACGCCTGTGGTCCTCGTTAGGTCCCGTGGTCCCCTGTGTGGTCCAAAATAGACCACACGAGATCCACGAAAGGACCACAAGGGGTTCAGAGTATCACAGTGCTTTAGCCTGTATTCTTGGTGGGTCTCGGAAGCGGGATTGCGTGACACCGTGGTTTTCATTGCACCAGTTTAGTCTAGGGTTGGACTTTCTCACCGGAAGACCTCGACGTGTTTAGGATATCAGTGCATCCCCGCTGGGTGAGAGGCGGTAGCCCACCCAGGCCAGAGTTGGACTTTCTCACCGAAAAACCTCGACGTGTTTTGAGATACCCGTGTATCACCGCCGGGTGAGAGGTGGTTGCCCATCCAGTCCAGAGTTGGACTTTCTCACCGGAAAACCTCAGCGTGATTAGGATACGCAAACATCCCCGCCGGGTGAGAGGTGGTTGCCTATCTAGACTTCCCTGGTCCAGTGTCTCCGACTTCAGCATTTTGCGGTCGTGGCCGCTACCCTTCCTAGTTGTGACCAGGATGGAGCTTTTGTCCAGGAGGACGAATCCTCGCCACTAGTTACTTCTACCCCTGGGTTGAGCCGGTTTAGGCATTTCCCAGTATGGGCGTGTTTGGGACGGGACATGCATAGCCTTCAAGATTCACCCCTGGTATGAGCCGGTTTAGGCAAAATTCACCAGTATGGGTGTTTATCAGGCGTTACCGACCTCTAGAGCGGAGGTGGCATGACATGTCTAGCCATCAAGTTCCACCTCTGGTGTGTGCCGGTTTAGGCATATTTCACCAGTGTAGGTGTATTTCGGACGTGGCCGGCCTCTAGAGCAGAGGTGCCGTGGTATAGCTCTCGTAGCGATACTACTGGACATACCGGTTAAACTGCACTTTCCACCACCTTTTCCCATCGGCTCCGCACAGCAACCTTTATTTCTTTTCCGCATTTACTTCCTTAACCGGGAGGAGCTTCACTCCACGCGCGGCATTTGAAGAGTCTCGCCAGCAGTGTCTTAACCTCTGGGACAAGCCGGTTCGTGCATTTCACCCGATATGACTGCACTCAGGACGTGGCCGACCTCCTGACCAGAGGTGCCGTGATTTGACTGTTTGCTTCGCTTTATCCTTTCTACCACCTTTTCCGCAGTGATGCTGCGCAGCAACCTCATTTGCAAATTTCTTCACTGGCCGGGAGGAGCAGCGCTCCACGCATGGCAGCTGAAGATCTCGCCAACAGCGGAAGAAGTCAATCAATTTGCATACCTTGGCAGCTACATAGACCAGGATGGTGACACTAGAAAGGAAGTTAGGATCAGAATTGCAAAAGCAGCATCAATCTTCAAGAATCTTGAGAACATATGGAATTCAAAAGTTATAAGCACAAAAACCAAGTTAAGACTATTCAATTCAAATGTAATATCCACCCTCATTTATGCATGTGAAAGCTGGAAAACAACTAAAGAAATAGACAAGAAATTAGACTCTTTTGAAAACAAATGCCTAAGGAAAATACTTGGCATCAAGTCGAATGAATTCAAGCACAATGCAGAGATAAGACAGATGACTGAACAACAACCAGTCTCATGGGTGATCAGGAAAAGGAGATGGACATATGCTGGTCACGTGATGAGAAGAAATGATCAGAGAATCCCAAAACAAGCTATCAAGTGGAACACAACAGGCAGAAGAAAAAGAGGCAGACCGTGTGAAACTCTGAAGAGGACATTATTAAGAGAGGCCAAATTAACAGGCATAAAATCCTTTGATGAGGTTGAAAGACTCGCAGAAGAAAAATTAGCGAACTACTTTGCGAGCCCTATGTGACGTTTAACGGCACGGGAAAGATATAAGATATATAAGATAACAATTGGAAGTTATGAAATACCAGAAATTAGATATGCTGATGACACAGTATTACTGTCCACAACACAAAAAAGAATGGAAAGACTAATTATGTCAGTCCGTAAGAACAGCGAAGAGCAAAACCTCTATCTTAATGCAAAGAAAACTAAATTGATGACAACTGACAAAACAAATAAGGCAGCTGAAATATGTATCAATGAGGAAAAACTGGAAGAAGTGGAGTTTTGAATATCTGGATCACTACTAACTAATAACGGAGATACAGTGAGGGAAATTAAAAGGAGGACACCTATCACTCTTCAAAAAGCAAAACTAAAGAATCTGTGGAGAGGAACAAACAACTACAAAAATAAGATTTTTAAGGGCATGCATCTTTCCCATCGCAACATATGCCTGAGAGACCTGGACACTTAACAGAACAGCTGATAAACACATAAATACCTTTGAATGTAAATGCTACAGAAGAGTTCTTCAAATATCATGGGTCCAAAAAAGAAAATATATATCCATACTACAAGACCTTAATATTGAAGAAGGCTGGCTAGTAAAGAAGATTAAAGAGAGAAAACTTAAATATTTTGGACACATTAAATGTCATGATAATCTAGAGATGATCCTCTTGGAAGGGTACATAATGGGAAAAAATAAAGAGAGGAAGACCAAGGTGAAGATGGCTGCAAGACATCATTGATAATCTGCAAATGGATGCATCAGCAGCAGGGCATCTTGCTTACAGCCGAGAGGCCTACAGGAGTGCTGTTAGGGAGGCAAAGTTCCGCAAGGGACACGCAAATGACTGACTTGACTATGAATGTTATCTTCATATCCAGCAAATTATGAACTACGTTCTCCTTAGCCAATGTGGTGATGATTCTGATGAGTGGGTTTTATGTCAGACAAGGAGTGGCCTGCTTCAAGTTCCAGTGTAGATTAGCACAGTCTCCTCAGCAAACTTCACCAAGATGAGGCTTATTTTGAGCTGATGTAGGAAATACAACACTGTGCAGTGCTTCTGTCACAAATGTGATAGTGTTGGGGGCAGTGCTTCTATCACAGATGTGACAGTGTTGGGGGCAGTGTTTCTATCACAGATGTGACAGTGTTGGGGGCAATATTATTTATGGCTCCTAACAAATACTGAGCAAACACCAGCAATAATATAAAAATGGTCACAAATCAATGAGGTAACTGAAAACTTGCACACACCTGGGTCAGATTACTGGCATATGTGACAGTGACAGACAGTACAAACTGTTCACAACATGACTTAGCAGGTCCTATCTGATAATATCCATCTTCTTCATTCAAGATTGGAACAAGATGTTTCAAGTCTACTTGTCCTTGTTTCAACACTGGTTCTGTTGAAAACAAAAAAAGTACAAAAAACATGCATTAAGGTATGAAAACAGAAAGAAACATTCTGAAACTGACAGAAACTACAAATAAGAAGAAAGTGTGCCTGAGTTATGAAGCGGTCAGTGCACTAGTCTTTCATGGCAAAGGTCAGTGACTTGTTTGGCCAGAGTTGCCCCAGTCACTCAGTTGTAGAAATGGGTACCTGACTTCTGCAGCTAAGGAAATAAAGGCAGTCAGACATGATGCTGACCATATACACTCTCTTATGCCTACAGGTCAAGGAAAATATGGAAACTATCCAAAAGGTACCTTACCTTTTACCTTAGTAAAAGGTAAATAAAAAGGAACTAGAAAAACAATCCACAGCTCATTATTTATGTCAAAATAAAAAATGTTAAAAAGAAAGGTTAAACTTCTCTAAGATAATATTAACGATAAAAACAATACAGGCAGACTAAAGTTAACAATGACAATACTTTACCTGGGTTAGTTACTGGCACAGCTGAAAGTTGCTGGCTGTTTGGATCCTCATCCAAATAGAGAGCAAGCCTAAGCTCTGCTTTGGTTTTGTTGTACTTGCTGTGGAGCAACTGATACCACTTGCCAACCTGTGGTAGATGATGATTTCATGTAAAAGAATGGAGAAGGCAAAATTTTGTATGATTAATCCATACAATGACTCCTTCCATCAGTTATGAAGCAAGGAGATATCACTTGCTTACAGTATCTGGCTCACCAGCTTTTCTCAGTTCTGATTCTACAATATTTTTAGATAAACTGGCCACAGTTACAATGAACCATGTTTGTGTTGTAAGATGCAGTCTCTTTCAGGTTCATTCTCTTTATCTTCTAGTCTGATTCTCACTTGATGCAAGCCTCATATAGCGTAGTCTTTTACCAGCTAATCCTAGTCCTCATGCCCAATGGAAAAGTTTCTTGTGGGTGCTTCTGTGGAACTCAATCCTTTCCTCTAAATGTTGCTATATGTGACTGTTTTACATTCTTGTAACATGTGTTGGTGTTCTAAAGCAACAGAAACTTAAATAAACACAGAGCAGTCTTGTTCACCCACCTGCTTATTAGGTCCAATTGACCGAAGGTCCAGCACAACATAACCCACCGATTCTCTCATTGTGGACTCTGTATCGCAGGCATAACACTGGATCTTGATGGTACTTCTCTGCAGCCGATGCTGTTGTAGAGCTTTCCTGTCCAACTCCCATGCTAACTCCTGGTTGAAATCAGGTACTTCAGAATGTGCTACAGGATCTGTAGCCAATAGTTCACCATCAAACTTTGCTTCCACTATCAGTTTATGTTTTGGTCTCTTGGGGAAACCACGACCTGTAACAACACGAGCATACATTTAGATACAATATCCTTCTTCTTCTTCGCTGTTCGCTTCTACCACCAAGACCACCCCATGATCTTACTGAATTTACTCCTGTGGTCCTTGATAGGTCCCATAGTCCCCGAAAGGACCACATGAGACCCTTGAGAGGACCACAAGAGGTTCAGAGTATCGCAGTGTTTGAGCCTGTATTCTCAGTGGGTCTTAGAAATGGGATACAATATCCAATATAGCAATGCAAATGGGTGAAATCATTTAATTGCCTTTTCAATAAAACATTGTTGATCCAAGTCCTACTACTGGTGCCGTCTAGTTTACCTACATGTTTAAATGTGTACCTGACACACTAATGTGGTTAAAAACTTCCCCAGAAAATATCTGCCTATAGTGTGATACACACTTGACTGCTTTACACATAACTGTTAGAGCATGAACAGATATTTCTCATTATCTGTCTCCAAATAAATACACAGGACCAAGAAAAGAGATTTTAAAAAAATAAAGGTACCAAGAAAAAGTATTTGAAACACTTTACTCAATGCTAGGAAAAGTAACTAAATGCTTATATACTGTACTTACAATACTTTGTCCTCTCCACTCTGACATTAATACAATAAAAATTTAGATAAAAGCATAATAAAAAAAACTAACTTTAGGAAAAGAGCAATGCAGGTATAAAATTAAAGTTGTGGAAGCAACATATGAAAGATGGTTAGTGAGTTCAGTATGTTGAAATATTTTTCTGTTAGTTTCTTTCCCTTAAGTTTCCAGTGATTATCTAACTTCTAGCTTCCCAAGGCATGTCCATATTTTTTTTCTTTGATGGCTATAATTAATCTCATTGTTTTGCATGTTGTGAACCTGTTTTTCTATCTGTTTCAACAACCACACTTTTGTTGCACCTACTGTCCAAGCACCACAGGCACAGAGTAATACTAACTCTATACAATGTTCAGTACAATTTGTTTTCTCAGTTTTAAAGATATGCTTTTACTGGCACTATTTTTTTATTCTTATCAGTACTAGAGTGTAAAAAAGGTCATATGCCACGCTCCTCCATTCTTATTTGCCCATGGTCGTCACGAAGCATATGATAGCAATGGATCTTTCCTATAAACACTTTGGGCAAAGTTAATGGATGATAGATCCGCAGCACACTGGACAGAACACTTCAGGCAAGAACAGACATGAATTGTTCATAAACTAAAGAAGCTCCTTTATAAAACAATGATGCTGTTGCATCTAAAGTCCGAATAAAGTATTTTACCTTCAAGAACAGATATTACTGCTAGATATCTGTTACCGCTTCCCATGATAAGCCACAGACAAGCAGAATTAAAGCATGTAGTTGATCATTGTTTGCACAATCGCTTTCAAACATCCACCATGTTTGTTGGTGCGGAAATGACGTCAAATCAACAGCTGATCTACTTTTCACATTGTTATTTACAATTTTCATAAGGGGTTACGATCAGAAAATGTCTGTGCCAGCGTGAAACGCTCTCAAACTGAAATATTTTCATATTTAAGTTGGAAGAAATCATAATATTCACCATTAAACTTGATCCTGTTCGTTCCGCCTAGAAACCACTGTCCGGACATGCGCAGTCAGTCAAATAGCACTTCCTTCACTTCCGGATATATGTCTACGCGAATGACAATGAGTTCGGTAAATTAGTTCGTTTAACATTGCTTTCAGTTATTACAGTAGTTATTTCATATAAATTGTTATCATCGTAATATTCGGTTAGGAAGTATGTTTATAGTGTGTAATATTATTTGTGAGGAAGCTGTATAGCGTAATGATTGCGCCCGGTTTGACTGCGTTATTAGGCGCATGATATTGATGGTAAAAGACTAAAAAAAAAATTATCTTTCGAAAACTGGGATGATGTCTTCGTTGTGGGTAAACTAAGGTCACTGTGTAATTTCTCTCAGCAGTAGGTATACAGCTTCTCCATAGAATACATACTTTTGATGGATGTATTTGACCGTCAGATGTTTATCATCAGTGGAATTTTAGATGGCGGATTGCGAAAGCAGTCTCAGGACTTGACTCCAGAATCTGTTTCTTCGTTTGATGATTCTGAGACTGTCCTTGATTGTAGAGAAGACACTGACTGAATTAAGTGCGAAATTGCAGTTATCTTGTTATTGTTATACTATGATAGAATCATCTATGCCTTGTTATTGTTATAGTATGATGTGATAATTTAACATTAGCTCATTGAAGTTGACGTAAATGACAACACCGAAAAAGGATTACGAGACAGAGGAAGACACGGGCGGTAAGAAGTCGACAGGGGCACGCAGTATGCACAGTGCACAGCGGCCAGCGTCAGCCACAAACACCGGAGTACTGATGGTGGGGCCAAACTTCAAAGTTGGCAAGAAGATAGGTTGTGGTAACTTTGGAGAACTGAGAGTGGGTGAGTATTGTTTTGTTTGGATTCGTGCCAGACATTTTGTCTTGTGATTTGTCGTAGTTCAGAGTTAATCTTTGTGAAAATAAAGGATAAAAGATCATGTTCTGGTTATTTAGAACGTACACCACTGAACATCAGTAATGGTTCTCTTCATATAACAGGATAGAAGAATTGGAGGCAAACTGGAGCAAAGGGAAAAAAAACGAGTTTTTATTGCTGTTTGGGTTTTTCTCTTTGATAAATCAAGATAAGAAGACAATATAATCTGCTATTTCCCATGTATATGCATGTCTCATACCATAGTTGCCAACACAGTTTTCATTTTGAGATTAGTTGTTATTTGTGTAATCTGATGACTTATGTAAATGAGAGTACAGTCGAACCCACTTAATATCACATTGGTTTATGTCACCACCTGGATATTGTCACATAAATTTGTATCCGTGGCCAACTCCCATAAGTAATTAATGGGCTGTTAATATCACCCTGCTTATTGCCACAAATCGGTTAATGTCACTGTATTTTTGCACCCAGAGGAGGTAAAGACCCCGCTTTGTATCACAGACTGGCCAAGTACAAGCTACAAACATCTCACAGAGCGTTATCAGCTTTGCGATTCATCAATGAAGGGGCCGGCCGTTTGATCACCGAGTTATTGGCGCATCAACCTTTTGAACATGTTGGCGTCGAAACTCACGTGGTGTGAACGAAAGGCTTACCACGCCCTCCCTTTCGTGATTAAAATCTGGTTTTTGTTGGTCATTGGCTTCTTTATCAAGATGTGGGTGGTGTCAAATTGGCAACATGAGGTGATAGTTAGTCAGACTTGAATAGTGTACTGTGAATTGTATAGCAGGGACCTTCTCTATGGTTCTCGTTGTGATAGATAATGACTACTAAACACAAACGTGTTGATCTGGATTTGAACAGTAAAATGGATATTCTGAAGCAAGTTGATGAAAAAGTTACAAGAAAGGACCTAGCAGATAAATTTTAAATTGACGTTTCAGCTGTATCGAAACTTATTAAAAACTGAGATAAAATTGAATGAGACTTTCACTTGTCTTTAGTTAGGTCAAACTGTAAGCGAAGGTGTGCGAGTTCCTACATGGATATTGAGTGTGCTCTGCTGAAATGGTTCAACCAGACAAGTTCTGCACAGTTGCCTGTGTGCGGTCCTATGCTGGCAGAAATCGCAGAACGTTTTGCAAAAGAAATGGATATGTCTGGCTGGGAGTGTTCAAATGGCTTTCTTGAGCGCTTTAAGAAATGCCACAACATAACATTTAAGGTCACTTCAGGTGAAGCGGCCCAAGTTAACACCAATGTCGTTAATGATTGGATTTCTGCCTTGCCAAAATTTTTGGATGTATACAGCCCAGATGACATTTTCAACATGGATGAAACAGGCGTGTTTTATAAACTGCTACGGAACAGGACTTTGTGCTTTTGTGATGAGAAGTGCCACGGTGTCATGTGCTGTAACATGTCTGGCACTGAGAAGACTCCTGCTCCTTGTTATCGGAAAGTCACGAAATCCGTGGTGTTCCGAGAATGTAAAGAGCCTGCCTGTCACTTACAATGCCAACCAGCGTGCTTGGATGACAAGTGAACTGTTTGAGGACTGGGTCATTTCTTTTGACAACAAAATAAACTTTAGAAAGTTTGTTGTTCGTTGACAACTGTCTGACGTCACCAATCTGATGGCTACAAAGATTGTTTTCCTGCTACCTAACACAAGCAGTTAAAAAACCAAGTTAAGACTATTCAATTCAAATGTAATATCCACCCTCATTTATGCATGTGAAAGCTGGAAAACAACTAAAGAAATAGACAAGACATTAGACTCTTTTAAAAACAAATGCCTAAGGAAAATACTCGGCATCAAGTGGAACGAATTCAAGAACAATGCAGAGATAAGACACATGACTGAACAACCAGTCTCATGGGTGATCAGGAAAAGGAGATGGACATATGTTGGTCACGTGATGAGAAGAAACAGTTAGAGAATCCCAAAACAAGCTGTAAAATGGAGCACAACAGGCCAAAGAAAAAGAGGCAGACCACATGAAACTTTGAAGAGGACATCGTTAAGAGAGGCCAAATTAATAGGCATAAAATCCCTTGATGAGGTTGAAAGACTCTCCGAAGACAGGAAAAATTGGTAAACTACCTTGCGAGTCCTACGTGACACTTAACGGCACGGGAAGGATATAAGATAAAGAACACAACCAGTGTGCTGCAGCCTTGTGACCAAGGTATCATTTACGCCTTCAAGCAACAGTACAAAAAGCGAATAGTGCATCATGTGCTGTATGCTGTGGAACAAAAGTGTGCCACCGAGATCGACATCAAGATTAGTGATTAATTTTATGCATGCGGCATGGAATAGCATCAGTCAGTCAACTATTGTGAACTGCTTTTGTAAATCACAGTTTACTTTCTTGCCTGAGCCAGTGATCAATACAAATGGCGGCGATATTTGTGACATTCCTCTGAACTTGATCACAGATGAATAGTGGGCAGCATTTCTGATGGAAGTGTCATGTTTGATCAGTTCATTTCAGCTGGTGATGGCTTGCTATCAACGGAAATGTATTCATTCAAAGAGATTTTTGCTAGTTGCAGTAAAAAGCAAAGTAGACAGTGTTGCTGAGAATAGTGCTTATGATATCAGTGGGTCCACGGACCAGACGCCCACCAAAACTGTTTCTTACGCTTAGTCTGTAAGTGCGTTCGAGACTGTGTGCTCGTTCATTTACTGTATGCCTGATGTGATGCAGGACGTTAGTAGTGCTCTGTTGTGTTTAAATGACTTTTTTTTATTAATAAACCAGTTATCACTACACAACGCAACATCACACATTTTTTTAGTACTACTGTCATATGCTGCTTAATTATAGTGTTTTCTATATTCTAAGATTTACTGTATTTTGTGACTAATATATTTTGTGATTAGTACATATTGTGTCCGATGATGACAGCTTTGGCTGTTTGTTATGTGTTTAATGTAGCAAATGTGGGACGGACAGACACACACATACTGGCCCAGTTAAATCCCCTGTTTATGTCAACTCCACTTATTGTCATCACATTTTGATGGTCCTGACGATGTGACATTAAACTGTACTATAATTCAGTCCTGCTACTCTTCTGCTGAAGTACTACTCTTTTACTGTGCTACTTTTTATAAAGATTCTGCTGTTCTGCCCAGATACAATTATTCTAGCCTGCCACTTTTCAGTCAGATCACTGTTCTTTTCAAATAGTAATCTTCTGCCCCACTACTTTCCTGTCTAAGCAGTACTCTTCTGTTTGTAAGAGTCATGCCAAAATATACAGTGGAGATTTATGTTAGTTTTCTGAGTTGTCTACTGGAACAACTTGTTGAGTAAAGACTTCTGCGATTGGCTGTACATCAGACTAAGATAACGTTTGAAAAATTCACAATTTGGTTTATAGCAACGGTGACCTGTTGTACAAAGTAAATACGGAGACCTGTCTGAGGTTTTGCAACATGCTAAAATTCCATCCATGATGGCAGCAATAAGCAGCAGAAGACAGATGTTTGGGGCATGTGGCAAGAATGGATATGAGCCATATCCCCAAGCATGTCTTGTATATCAAGCATAAGAAGACCATAAGGTAAGAGCTGAACTGAAATACAAAGATTTTATAAGTCATCATGAGATTTTTCAGCCTACAGTAGGGACAATGAAGAGCTGATGAAAGTTGAGATCATGTGGAGGGCAACTGCTGTTTGTAAGAGTGCAGTATTATTTGATGAGAAAGCGGGACACAATTTGAAGGCGCAAGGAGGCTGGTCCTTGCAACACAAATGCTCCTTGCTGTTAAATGGTCTGGTATGGAGATCCAACATTGGTAGAGTCTTCCATGAGAGGAGCTGCTGAGTAAACTAATGCTTGGTGAGATCACCAGCTAGCATGCCTGCTTCAGAACTGATTGCCATTATATGTAAATATATAGAGAGTTTGCTCATTTCAATTGGTGATTCTCAGTGATTTTGTTTCAGGCAAGAACCTCTACAACAATGAACATGTAGCAATTAAGTTGGTAAGTACTGAATCACATACCTTCATTTCAGTTTTTGTTTTTTTGTTTTGTTTTGTTAAGATGCAAACATTGCCAGATAAATCAGAGATACAAAGATATGGTGTCTTGTGTATATTTACCTAGTACCTTTCAGCAGACTAGAGGGTGATGTGGTCAGGATCATGCCTGATTCTAGTATTCATTTATACAACTGTGTGGCCAGGGCACTTCTGGCAAGACTAAAAAGCATTAAGCTGCTCAGTTGCCATGTCATAGGAGCACCATCATAAAATAAAGAAAGGGAGCACTAATATAGATTCACTGCATGTCATGAACAGAGACTTGGAGTTGCATAAATTGATAACAGAAGTTATACAGTTTTGAAATTAAGATGCTGAAATGAAAAGAGTCAAACACTGACAGCCAGAAACAAAAGGAAGATCATCAGAACAGAAATGAAATGTTTAAGAGAATACTAAATGTAACAAGAAGAGACAGAATCAGAAATGACACCATCAGGGCAAGGGTTGGAGTAACACTAGTATTACACTACATCCAGAAACAGCAAGTCAGATAGTTTGGTCACATTGCACAACTAGACAGTATACCACAGAAAAACATTCCTGCTAAGAATTGTAGGAAACAAGGAGAGGATGTCTGTGCAAGAGATGGAGGGAGGAAATTACAGAAACCTTAAATATCCCATTATATGAAGCAAATCAGAGAGCTCTATCGAGAGGTCAGTCTGGTTTATGGCCTGGGTCATTGTCATTGTACTCTGGACATGTCCATAGGTGCTCAGATTCCCCTCCAACATCCATCAATGTCCTGTAGCTTATAGTGCCTGTCCTGTGTTTATTGACAAGTTGTCTCGCATGTCCAGCATGTCTCTCATTCCTGGCCATGCCGATCTGTATTCCCAGCTCTCTTCTCTTAGTCTGAGTAGCGATGTAGATTCACTCCCTCGAAGTCCTCCACTCTGCCTGTCTCTCTGAGCATGTTAACAATATCAGCTTGAACCAGTGATTGTCCATCTGCAATGATGGCAGAGCCAGCCATTCTATCAGCTCTTTCATTTCTCTAGATGGCCATGTCCCCAGATACATAGATGAAGGTGACTCTGTGAATCTTTGATTTCTGCACTGACTCAAGCCACTGCCTGCATACAGAACCTGCCTCAACCTTCCAGATCATACTCACTGAATCATTTAGTAAGAAGACACGGGTGTAGTCTAGTGACTCCAGCCATATGAATGCTTTCATTACTGTCATCACCTCCATTGTTATACTACTTGTGGTCATAGTGAAGCCACCACTGGCTTCCTGGATTGTTCTACCCACCGAAAGTGCTGTGAATGCCCATGCACTCCTTTGATGTCGTACCACGGACTCATCTGTGTAAACAGTGTCTGCCTCATTTGAGTTCTCACTGATGAGAGCGTTGATCTCAGCATTCACAGCGAGTGGGTTCTGCTCCCTGCTTCTTGTCAAGCCTGACAGTTCAAGAGAAGATGCTCCTGAACGCTGGAGGCACAGGCACCCATTTCTGGCTGAGGTTGTTGTTAGGTTCACTGACCTGCTTGATGACATCTTCTGCATGACCCATCCATGATTTGCCCCTCTTTAGCCTGTCAGCCTTTTCTCTGAGGAGTTCTTGGTGCTATGGGTGCTTTTTGTCTCACTTATCTTAGGTAAGCAGGCACCCTCAGATTTTGATCCTGTGATTCATGGTGGGGAAATCAAGAAGATATCTCATCGCTACGCAGGAAGTGTGTCTTGTATGCCCCAAGATAATTTGCATGGCTTCATTTTGCACTTTTTTATCTGTGCGGGGCTGACAGTGAGGATGGCTAGGGCACACTCGATGGGTGCGAGGACCGACACACACACACACACACACACACACCCCTCCCCACCTCCCCCACCCCCGCATACAGAAGTAATAGTAGCCACTACTCAGTGTTGGCAGAGGCCATGACCGTCATCGCCGATGGCCTTTATGAGCTTTTGTTATCATGTGGTCATCGTGTTCCTTGAAACATAGACTGTGATCAAATTTCACTCCTAAGTATGTTTGTCTGGCTTCTCAGTACTGAAAGGCATATAAGGAGACAAAACAATGATGAAAGACTAGTTATAAGTGTAAATTGATCACTGTTATTTTAATAAAGTAATATGAAAGATTGTTGAGATGATGATATTCTGTCACTTGTCTGTTGGTCATGATGATGATGCATGATTTTCCTGACATCTCCAGGAGCCAATGAAGTCCAGGGCTCCTCAGTTACACTTGGAATACAGATTCTATAAACAGCTAGGACAAGCAGGTATGAGTGTAACCTTCCTAAGATATCAGGTATGAGTATGACCTTGCTAGGACAGTCAGGTATGAGTGTGACCTTGCTAGGACAGTCAGGTATGAGTGTGACCTTGCTAGGACAGTCAGGTATGAGTGTGACCTTGCTAGGACAGTCAGGTATGAGTGTGACCTTGCTAGGACAGTCAGGTATGAGTATGACCTTGCTAGGACAGTCAGGTATGAGTGTGACCTTGCTAGGACAGTCAGGTATGAGTGTGATTTTGAGGTATTATTAACTTTGGTAGGACAGTGAGTATGAGTAATGCTGCTATAACAGTAAAGTATGAATAACTTTGTTAGGACAGTCATTGATTGTTTGATTGATCTTTATTTCAAAAGGGTTAAGAATTGGGCACCCAGCCCTTCATCATACATCGTTCACTCTATTCCAGACATTCTACAGATATGCTGTTCATGTAACAAACATAATTAACTTTGAAGCTGAGAGACATAAAATAAAACATTTACGGTTCACTCTTGGAATATCAAAGATGGACAGAATCAGAAATGGTGTCATGAGAAATAAAGTAGGAGTTGAACCCGTTCTGAACTGTATTAAAAAACAGCAAATAAAATGGTTCGGTCATATATCACAACTACCAACAGAACGTGTACCACAGAGAGCAATGTTTTACAGACCACACAAAGGCAGAGAAAGGGGCCGCTCATGCAAACGATGGACCAATGGTATAGCAGAGTCCCTGAACATCTCAGTGTACGAAGCCAACAGGCGAGCCATTGGGAGACAGTTGCACTTCACCTCTACACCTAGCAGTAAATGAGGAAGGACAAGACAAGACGTTTTGCTCTTATCCATTCACTCAGTACAGAAGTAATTACATACATATATAAATGACTGTCTATTAAACAAAAATTTCGAGACTATTCAGAATAAACAATTACAGTAACTGTATTCGGTGTCTGTAAGAGCAGTCTAAAATAACTTAAGTTTTATGATTCATGGAAGCATGTAGTCAGCATCAAATAGATATTGGGAAAGTTTGTAGTTGTAGGAAGGAATATAATTTATATTTTTTATACAGGATGGGAGGGTATTCCAAAGATAAGTTGCAGAATAACTAAAGCTGTTCTTGTAAAGATCAAGTCAAAGTTTTGGAAGACTTATGTTGTTCAAGCTTTAGCTGCCCTTTGGGCTAAATTTAAACAGGTTCCATAGATAAGGCGGGGCATGCCGTGAAAGAATTTGATGTACTAACTCAGCTTTGTTGAAGAGGAACCTGTTCTTAAGAGGCAGTATTTTGATACATTTGTGAGCTATGAATAGCACTGTTATGGCAGTCAGATATGAATAATGTTGTTAAGGCAGGCTGGGATGCATGTAATCTTGCTTGGAGAGACAAGTGTGAGAGTAAGCTTGCTAGGGTAATCTTCATAAGATTAGCATGCTCAGGAAAAGAAATAATCTTGTTAGGGCAAATCACCTAGGATAAGTTTAGTCAGATTATAGTCTTCTATGGTAAATTGGATCAGAGTGAGGTCTACCTACATGATTTGGGTTGAATAATAGCCTTATATGGAACATTGTATCAGTGTGTAGCCTGTTATGGTGAACTGGGTCACATAGTTTCCTGATCAGAATATTTTCTTGGCAAGTCACACATCAAGAATCTTGAGAACATATGGCATTCAAAAGTTATAAGCACAAAAACCAAGTTAAAACTATTCAATTCAAATGTAATATCCACCCTCATTTATGCATGTGAAAGCTGGAGAACAACTAAAGAAATAGACAAGACATTAGACTCTTTTGAAAACAAATGCCTAAGGAAAATACTCGGCATCAAGTGGAACGAATTCAAGAACAATGCAGAGATAAGGGTGATCAGGAAAAGGAGATGGACATATGTTGGTCACGTGATGAAGAGAAACGATCAGAGAATCCCAAAACAAGCTAACAAATGGAACAGAACAGGCTAAAAAAAAGAGAGACAGATGGCGTGAAACTCTGAAAAGGACATTGTTAAGAGAGGCCAAATTAATAGGCATAAAATCCATTGATGAGGTTGAAGAACTCGCCGAAGACAGGAAAAATTGGCTAACTACCTTGCGAGCCCTATGCGACGTTTAACAGCATGCGAAAGATATATAAGAAGTCACACAGCCCCAACTGTACATGCCAGGCAGGTCTTCAGACTTGGCAGCACATCCTACAGTTTCCACCCTCCGGCAAGAAGCCCAGCTCCAGCCCTGGCCACAAGGGCCACATTGAAAAATAAACGCTGGGGGCACATTGAAAGATAAATGTTGGGGGCACATTGAAAGATAAATGTTGGGGGCACATTGAAAGATAAATGTTGGGGGCACATTGAAAGATAAATGTTGGGGGCACATTGAAAGATAAATGTTGGGGGCACATTGAAAGATAAATGTTGGAGGCACATTGAAAGATAAATGTTGGGGGCACATTGAAAGATAAATGTTGGGGGCACATTGAAAGATAAATGTTGGGGGCACATTGAAAGATAAATGTTGGGGCACATTGAAAGATAAATGTTGGGGGCACATTGAAAGATAAATGTTGGAGGCACATTGAAAGATAAATGTTGGGGGCACATTGAAAGATAAATGTTGGGGGCACATTGAAAGATAAATGTTGGGGGCACATTGAAAGATAAATGTTGGGGGCACATTGAAAGATAAATGTTGGGGGCACATTGAAAGATAAATGTTGGGGGCACATTGAAAGATAAATGTTGGGGGCACATTGAAAGATAAATGTTGGGGGCACATTGAAAGATAAATGTTGGAGGCACATTGAAAGATAAACGCTGGGGGTCAGAGTAAAAGACCACATGCTGTATCCAAATAACAGATATGGATGTCTGAGGCTAAAACAGTTGAACACAAAAAACTGGGTCAGAATGTTGTCTGCTAACATAACTTGGGTTTAATAGCAGCCTTCTGTGGTATACCAGGTCACAGTGTAGCCTGTTATGGTAAACTGGGCCAGAGAGTGGCCTGGCAGGGGAAATAGCATCACAGAGTGGCTCACTAGAGTAAATTGGGTCAGAGTGGCCTGTAATGTCAGTTGCCTGAGAGAGTGGCATGGTGGGGGGGGGGGAGGATAGCATCACAGAGTAACTTGCTAAATTGGGTCAGAGTGGTATGGTGGGGGGGGGGGGAGGATAGCATCACAGAGTAACTTGCTAAATTGGGTCAGAGTGGCATGGTGGGGGGGGGGGAGGATAGCATCACAGAGTAACTTGCTAAATTGGGTCAGAGTGGTATGGTGGGGGGGGGGGAGGATAGCATCACAGAGTAACTTGCTAAATTGGGTCAGAGTGGTATGGTGGGGGGGGGGGAAGGATAGCATCACAGAGTAACTTGCTAAATTGGGTCAGAGTGGTATGGTGGGGGGGGGGGAGATAGCATCACAGAGTAACTTGCTAAATTGGGTCAGAGTGGTATGGTGGGGGGGGGGAAGATAACATCACAGAGTAACTTGCTAAATTGGGTCAGAGTGGTATGGTGGGGGGGGGGGGTAGGATAGCATCACAGAGTAACTTGCTAAATTGGGCCAGAGTGGTATGGTGGGGGGGAGGATAGCATCACAGAGTAACTTGCTAAATTGGGCCAGAGTGGTATGGGGGGGGGGGGATAGCATCACAGAGTAACTTGCTAAATTGGCTCAGAGTGGTATGGTGGGGGGGGGGGAAGATAGCATCACAGAGTAACTTGCTAAATTGGCTCAGAGTGGTATGGTGGGGGGGGGGGAAGATAGCATCACAGAGTAACTTGCTAAATTGGCTCAGAGTGGTATGGTAGAGCAAACTGGGTCAGAAAATAACCTTTCAACCTATTTGCTATAGTCTGAATAAGTGTTGTTTGTTTAATAGGACAATTAGTAATGAGCATTTGTTTTGTATTTTATATATAAATATATTTTCTGTAATTTATTACTTCAGTAAAGAGAGTTCCAGATGTTATTTTTTTTAACCTCCATAAAGGGAGTTCAGAGTGTTTACATTTGTTTTATTACTTTCACAGAGAGGGTGAATTCCAAATGTCTGTATTTTACTACTTCCACAGAGGGAGTTGTAAATGTTTACCGTATTTTTAATTACTTCCACAGAGGGAGTTCCAAATGTATACTACTTTGGCCCAGTGGGAAAGTACAATGCTCTAGTTTTAGAACTTCTGGGACCCAGTCTGGAAGATCTGTTTGATCTCTGTGATAGAAAGTTCACTCTCAAAACAGTGCTCATGATTGCCATTCAGTTGGTAAGATTTCTTCTCTTGTTGTTTTCATACTTACTACATTTATTAACTAATGAACATTCTCCCTGCTACATATAAATATATATACAAATAGTTTATGCATAGGAAGTGCTTGAGATGTACAAGTTCATGTGGTTTCCCAGCATACCAGGGATTATATGTAGGAGCTGTGAACCAGCATGGTCTCGCGCGGCCAAACCATGAGTACTCTGTTGTCTGTTTAGCAATTGATCAGAAGCTGCTGGCTGGTGTCACCACCAACTCCGTAGCTGGTGCCGTCATTCCTCTTCCTTCCCAGAGCGTTAACCCTGGTGGCCATTTTTTTCTTGGGACTGGGTGAATCCCGGGAGATTTTTGCAAGCTGCGGTTTGACCGCCGCCACGGTGCGCGGAAATCAAAACTGGATCACCTGGTCGGTGAGGGAGTGACTAATTCACCGTGTTAATGCGGCTCCCATACCAGGGATGTACAAGAAAAATTAACAGCAGTTTGAAAGAGAGCAAATATTTAAGTTGTCAAAGATTCAGATCGAGAGCAGTTAGTGAGATATAATCAGATCAGATAGCAGCATGCTGATAGGCTTGATCCTCAGCCTTGAATCAAGTCGATTACTGTTATCCTGCCAAACCGTGTAGTCAGTCCAACCAGGTATTTCTGTCTTCTCAGCTCTCATTGTTTTTCTTCTGTCATATATCTTTCCAGTCATGACAAGTTTTTTTAAACCTTCACTTCTGCTGATGTGTCCGAGAAACTTTGTGTTTTTCTTATGTACGTCATTAAACCAGATATAGAACTAAATCAGATCAAACTGGAGTTGGAGACCTAGATGGCAAGAATAAAATTAAGCTATTTTAGGGCAGGAAATTGAAAACAGTTGAAAAAATAACTTGCTAAATTGGGTCAGAGTGGTATGGTGGGGGGGGGGGGTAGGATAGCATCACAGAGTAACTTGCTAAATTGGGCCAGAGTGGTATGGTGGGGGGGAGGATAGCATCACAGAGTAACTTGCTAAATTGGGCCAGAGTGGTATGGTGGGGGGGAGGATAGCATCACAGAGTAACTTGCTAAATTGGCTCAGAGTGGTATGGTGGGGGGGGGGAAGATAGCATCACAGAGTAACTTGCTAAATTGGCTCAGAGTGGTATGGTGGGGGGGGGGGGAAGATAGCATCACAGAGTAACTTGCTAAATTGGCTCAGAGTGGTATGGTAGAGCAAACTGGGTCAGAAAATAACCTTTCAACCTATTTGCTATAGTCTGAATAAGTGTTGTTTGTTTAATAGGACAATTAGTAATGAGCATTTGTTTTGTATTTTATATATAAATATATTTTCTGTAATTTATTACTTCAGTAAAGAGAGTTCCAGATGTTATTTTTTTTAACCTCCATAAAGGGAGTTCAGAGTGTTTACATTTGTTTTATTACTTTCACAGAGAGGGTGAATTCCAAATGTCTGTATTTTACTACTTCCACAGAGGGAGTTGTAAATGTTTACCGTATTTTTAATTACTTCCACAGAGGGAGTTCCAAATGTATACTACTTTGGCCCAGTGGGAAAGTACAATGCTCTAGTTTTAGAACTTCTGGGACCCAGTCTGGAAGATCTGTTTGATCTCTGTGATAGAAAGTTCACTCTCAAAACAGTGCTCATGATTGCCATTCAGTTGGTAAGATTTCTTCTCTTGTTGTTTTCATACTTACTACATTTATTAACTAATGAACATTCTCCCTGCTACATATAAATATATACAAATAGTTTATGCATAGGAAGTGCTTGAGATGTACAAGTTCATGTGGTTTCCCAGCATACCAGGGATTATATGTAGGAGCTGTGAACCAGCATGGTCTCGCGCGGCCAAACCATGAGTACTCTGTTGTCTGTTTAGCAATTGATCAGAAGCTGCTGGCTGGTGTCACCACCAACTCCGTAGCTGGTGCCGTCATTCCTCTTCCTTCCCAGAGCGTTAACCCTGGTGGCCATTTTTTTCTTGGGACTGGGTGAATCCCGGGAGATTTTTGCAAGCTGCGGTTTGACCGCCGCCACGGTGCGCGGAAATCAAAACTGGATCACCTGGTCGGTGAGGGAGTGACTAATTCACCGTGTTAATGCGGCTCCCATACCAGGGATGTACAAGAAAAATTAACAGCAGTTTGAAAGAGAGCAAATATTTAAGTTGTCAAAGATTCAGATCGAGAGCAGTTAGTGAGATATAATCAGATCAGATAGCAGCATGCTGATAGGCTTGATCCTCAGCCTTGAATCAAGTCGATTACTGTTATCCTGCCAAACCGTGTAGTCAGTCCAACCAGGTATTTCTGTCTTCTCAGCTCTCATTGTTTTTCTTCTGTCATATATCTTTCCAGTCATGACAAGTTTTTTTAAACCTTCACTTCTGCTGATGTGTCCGAGAAACTTTGTGTTTTTCTTATGTACGTCATTAAACCAGATATAGAACTAAATCAGATCAAACTGGAGTTGGAGACCTAGATGGCAAGAATAAAATTAAGCTATTTTAGGGCAGGAAATTGAAAACAGTTGAAAAAATAAAACATGTAGGCTGAAACAGATACTTGGCTACACAGGGTGACAACAGATTTAGAAACATAGAGGTGTACTTTTCAGATTTAACCCACAAAGTATAAGAAAGGCAAGATGAGAAGTATAAAAGAAGGCCCATAATAGAACTGAATGGAGAGTTTGTACAGTGTGTATGGCACATTTTTTACTTGTTTTTTTGCTATTTTAAATGCGACCACAATTTCCATGCTTCTTTTTTTGATTGCTTGCTCTTACAGGAACACTTCCTTCTTACATCATGTCTTTGATGTTGTGTGAACAAGCTTGCTCTTACAGAACACTTCCTTCTTACATCATGTTTTTGATGTTGTGTGAACAAGCTTGCTTAAAAGTCGTCAGTTTTCTTGTGTTATCCTTCAGATATCACGTATGGAGTATGTCCACACCAAACATCTCATATACAGGGATGTAAAGCCAGAGAACTTTCTGATAGGCAGGCAGTCTACAAAAAAGCAGCACATCATCCACATTATAGACTTTGGTTTGGCCAAGGAGTACATCGACCCAGAAACTCACAAACATATTCCATACAGAGAGCATAAAAGCTTGACAGGGACAGCAAGATATATGAGTATTAACACACATCTTGGTAAAGGTAAGTGGTGTTTTATACATCTTGATCAGGTAGGTAATTTATATATGTCTTGGTAAAGGTAAGTGGTGTTCTATACATCTTGATAAGGTAGGTAATTTATATACATCTTGGTGAAGTTAAGTGGTGTTTTATACATCTTGATAAGGTAGGTAATTTATATATATCTTGGTGAAGGTAAGTGGTGTTCTATACATCTTGATAAGGTAGGTAATTTATATACGTCTTGGTAAAGGTAAGTGGTGTTCTATACATCTTGATAAGGCAGGTAATTTATATACATCTTGGTAAAGGTAGGTAATTTTACACATCTTGATAAAGATGAGTAAGTTATACACATCTTGATTCTTGATACAGGTAAGTAGTCTTTTAAACATCTTGCTAAAGGTAGGTAGTCTTATACATGTGTACATCTTGATAAAAGTGAGTAAACATATAACTATCAAATGCTGTGCCTACTGACATTGGTGCTCATAACTCTCCACAACTCTGTTTTGTGTTGCTGCTGTCAGTTGTTCTAGTGTCCTCTTTTCCATGCCATCTTGTCAGTCCATCCAGGATTTTCTCTCTTGGTCCACCTTTGCCGTCTGTTCCCATAACCTTCCTCTTGTCATGATGTGTTCTAGTTTGCCTTTTCTCATGACATGTCCATGAATTTAGATTGTCTTTTCCCGACAGTTGTAATTGTCTGTCTTCTTGAATTGACCTCTCTCAAAACTCCTTCATTTGATTTTCTTGCTGTTCATGGTGTCCTTAATATTCTTCTAGGAAACCAATTTTCCATGGCTTCCGGGCTGAGTCTCTTCTGTAACTACCAGGCTTTACATCCTTACATCAGGACTGGCTCTGTGTAGGCATATATACATCTTGATAAGTAATGTTATATAAATCTTGATAAAGGTAGTTCATCATAATCTTATATACATCTTGATAAGTAATGTTATATAAATCTTGATAAAGGTAGTTCATCATAATCTTATATACATCTTGATAAGTAATGTTATATAAATCTTGATAAAGGTAGTTCATCATAATCTTATATACATCTTGATAAGTAATGTTATATAAATCTTGATAAAGGTAGTTCATCATAATCTTATACACATCTTGATAAAGATGAGCCTTGTATACATTTTTCTAATCGTGTAGTTTTATGCATATCTTTGCAGATTTAGGTGATCTTTACCAGCTTAGGTATATAATATTAAAACACATCTTTTAGAGCGTGTTAACTTTTCTCACATTTGATCTCAACAGAGCAGAGTCGGAGAGATGATCTTGAGGCTCTGGGACACATGTTCATGTACTTTCTCCGTGGGAGCTTGCCTTGGCAAGGTCTTAAGGCTGATACGCTGAAAGAGAGATATCAAAAGATAGGAGACACTAAACGTGCTACACCTATCGAGGTCCTCTGTGAAAACTTTCCAGGTTTGTGGAAAACAGTACTGTGGTGAATCTGACTTACACTTGTACTTGTAAGACAGTTTGATGTGTTTTAGAAACACATCTGAGAGTATCGGTATGTGAATATAGTTTATTTTATAAATAAATCCGAGGATATTAGTGTGTGAATGGTTCATTTTAGAAACAAATCTGAGGACATCAGTGTGTGAATAGTTCATTTTAGAAACAAATCTGAGGATATCAGTGTGTGAATAGTTCATTTTAGAAACAAATCTGAGGATATCAGTATGAATATGGTTTACCTTTTTTTAGAACAGTTCTGAAAATATGTTTTTCAAATATCGTTTACTTTGGAAACAAATCAGTGGATACAGACAATTGAAAACAGTTCAGATCATGTCACATTGATAGGCGGCTTACTGAAATCCTCCAGATATCGTAGATAGACCTAACCCATACAGAAAGCTTTATGATAAAATGAATGTTACAGTAATGTGTCCTCAGTTGCCAAATTGTCTTTTATATTTTACTTGTGGGGGGGGGGAGCAAAGATGTTCTTCGTTTTTAGCAATCAGTGACCCATAGCTGATGTGCTAGCATCAGGGTTAGTGAACCATAGCTGACGTGCTAGCATCAGGGTTAGTGAACCATAGCTGACGTGCTAGCATCAGGGTTAGTGAACCATAGCTGACCTAGACCCTGTCCAGCTTCTCCGTCGGTATCCCCAGTAACAGGCCTAGCCTGGCTAATGGGGTTGGGATTGCTGTAGTCCCCAAGGTGGTAGTCTGCTAGAAGAGCAGTGCACACATGGTGGTTTTAGCCGAACACCGGGACTGAAGAAATGGCTGCCATAACCTGCTCCCAAGCCGATATGATGCTGTGCCTCAACGCTTTCATGCATCGGCTTCAAACATCAGCTCACTTGTCCAGGGAGATAGAAAACTTGAGGCTGTGTAGATGTCACACTATTTTTAAATACAAAAAAAAAATTTTTTTAATTGGTCAGCATTTTTCTGTTTTTCTCTCATTTTGTAGAAGAACTATCCACATACTTACGCTATGTTCGGAAACTGGACTTTTTTGAAACTCCTGACTATGATTATCTACGTAGACTTTTCTCAGATCTCATGGAAAAAATGACTTATGAATGTGACTGGCAGTTTGACTGGGTCGGAAGACAGATGGTAAGTAATATTGGCAGTTATATTTCACATTTTTTTCCATTTGTTTGTACAGTTCATTTTGTTTATGTGTTTAGAAAATTTTAAACAATTTGAATTGGTTTGGTCTACTTTATGAAAGTTTTATGCTTAAAGTGTAGAGATAATGAAATTTATTTATGATTTTTAGATTATTTGTTACTTTGACACAGCCAGTAAATACTGCCCCAGGAGATAAATCACAGGAAGATTTGAAGAATTTCCTGGACAGATTTGAAATGATTGTATAGAATGCATGCTGTGCTGAGTTCTAGTGGAGGTGAGTTTAGATATCGGTGACTGGGTAGTTACCAGGATTACTGAACTTTTTATACCTTCACTCGCAACAGTCAACCCCACAGAGTACGGTAGACAGATACCCGGCGCAAGACAGTAACCAGGGCAGGGACAGACATTCAGCACCCAAGGTAATCATTCTACCTGTGCTGCTCATGTGAGCTTCCTTCATGACATGTTCAAGTGCTATACCTATATCCTAACCTACTTGCGTGCACATTTGAACCTCTGAGTTCCTGCAGCTTTTGTGGCCAGAAACTGAAGCTGCATGCTCTTTTGTTAGTATTAAAGATGATTATATCAAATGTAAAAAGAAATAGCGGCTAACAGCGTTATTTCATTTTAAACTATTATTCTTTCTGAAATGTATGTGTATGTAAATAATTGCTTTCACGGTTAGCATGCTAGTGGTTCCTGTCATTCTGTAGCCGTGACTCCTAAATTAAATTTGTAGCACAGTCTTTTCTGTCTTAAAGGTGAAGGCCATCAGAACAAGTTCACTGATCCACCACATGATATTGTTTTTTTTTTGGTCTGAAATTATTTTATTGTTGCTGTTTTGAAAGTCTTGCTTTTATAACTGAAAATATCTGTCATTCATAGAAAGTTACGTTGACCAAGATCAGTTAGGTTTTTTTGTGGTGGGTTCTTGTGTTCTGTCTTCTGCTCATATTGTTTTCTGTCCTCTTCTAGTTTTTGGTGATTTCTTGTCTTTTTTTCACTTTTACATTTATGGCATGTCCTTGTCTTATTGTTTTTTACTGTGATGGTAGGTTCCTTGTTTAAGACTAATGTTATTTCAGCATTCAGCTAGTTATGGAGGTATGTAGAGCGGAGGCTATCCTGTCCTAGCCTTCCTTGAACTCACCTTTCCTAGTAAGATATGTTGTCCTGAGCTTCCTTGAAGTCACCTTTCCTAGTAAGATATCTTGTCCTAACCTTCTGTGAACTCAGCCTTCCTGGCAAGATATCCTGTCCTAACCTTCTGTGAACTCAGCCTTCCTGGCAAGATATCTTGTCCTAACCTTCTGTGAACTCAGCCTTCCTGGCAAGATATCTTGTCCTAACCTTCTGTGAACTCAGCCTTCCTGGCAAAATATCTTGTCCTAACCTTCCTTTCATTCAGCCTTTCTGGCCAGATATCCTCTCTTAACTTTCCTAGCAAGATATTGTGCCCAAGCCTTTCTTGCATGTGGCTGACCTTCTGTCTCTCATGCAGAATGTTATGTTTTCTTGCCATCCTTGTAAAGTACAAGAAGCATCTGCAGATGTTTCCCAAGCATTGGAACAGTTCAGGTCTCTAGTATCCTAGTAGTGTCTGTTATTTTCACCTCAGTTCTCATGCTGTGACAAGTAGTCATTGTTATTCATAAGTATATACATTTTTACAACTAAACAGTGGAATTTTTATGATTTCAGCTTAATCAGAAATTTGCAGCAAATTATAACATGTTCCTGTGAAACCTGTTTTTTTTGTGTGTCCTAAAAACAAATAAGATAGTAGAAAGTGATATACAAGCCATTTTACAAAGTAATGTCTTAACAGATACATTTCAAAGACATGTGAGAGCTTTTATAAGTGTAAATAAAATTTACAGCAAACAAAAGCACATCCCTGCAGTTTCTTCAGCACTACAAAATTTTCCTCTTTAACCAAGATTCTGCCTTTGACAAGTTGTTAGTCATTTAACTGCCAGATGGGGTGCATTGTTTGCTACCCTGATGTTAGCTGGCTGTAACCTTACTTAACCCAGATCATTTTTCATGTACTGACCTGCTAACCAATTTACAGACGCAGTAGTATGGCTACTGACTTAAGAGTTTGTTTGCTTTCACACACACACAGAACATTATGTTTTAAATTCATCGTAACTGACTACACTCAGCTCTGAAGTGAACACATGTACATTGACACTCAGTTCCATGCTCAATGTAGCTAACTAAGCAGAATTATGAAGTGAGCACATACATGACACCAAGTTTTGTAATCACACATGACACCAAGTTTTGTGATCACACATGACACCAAGTTTTATAATCACACATGACACCAAGTTTTATACTCGCACATGACACCAAGTTTTATACTCGCACATGACACCAAGTTTTATAATCGCACATGACACCAAGTTTTATAATCGCACATGACACCAAGTTTTATAATCGCACATGACACCAAGTTTTATAATCGCACATGACACTAGATTTCATGCTTAATGTAACTGACTAAACACAACTTTGAGCTGAACACAAGAGAGCTAACTTTATTTGGAACACATAGTTCTAATATATATGTATATATTTGTAGCAGCAATGAGTTAATGCATTATGTAAGAAAGATTCAATGTTGACCATATTAAGAATTTGTTTCTGTCCATTGTTTTGTGGCCACTTCTATCTGATTTGAGCAAAGTTTTAAGGCTGCCAGTCAGTTCTGTGATGACATAAATGTTGACAGTCATGTACAGTCTCAGATGACATGAGTGATGCCAGTCATGTAGTCTCAGATGACATAAGTGTTGACAGTCATGTACAGTCTCAGATGACATGAGTGATGCCAGTCATGTGGTCTCAGATGACATGAATGATGCCAGTCATGTAGTCTCAGATGACATGAGTGATGCCAGTCATACAGTCTCAGATGACATGAGTGATGCCAGTCGTGTAGTCTCAGATGACATGAGTGATGCCAGTCATACAGTCTCAGATGACATGAGTGATGCCAGTCATGTAGTCTCAGATGAAATGGGAACATGAGTCCTGTGAAGAGTGTTTTCCCACCTCTCCTTGCTTTAGCAGCATGTACACATGAAGCAGTTGTCTGCAGGAGGGGTTCACACATGCTCAGTGTGTCTTTGGCTTTCCTTTCCTTGCGTTTGTTGCCTAAACATAATGATTTGCCTTGCAGGCAAGTTCAAATCAAAGGGGTCACCATGCCTGGGGTGAGCAGCCTCGTCACACATATCTAGGAGACAACCTAGCCTCAAATAGGCACGGGGGTTCTGTACAGGTAGGCCACATCTCTCAGCCCCAGATCTGCGTCGACAGAGAAAAGTTTACCATTTGGCTTTGTATCATCACTGGGATCCTATCAGAGCTTATCAAAGCTAGATAGGACCACCATCCCTTTGTGTGCTACTAATTCTGTTTGTAGTAAATAGCATGCTGATGTTGTGGTTTTTACCTTCTTCCATCCTCTTTGTTTGATTTTCTATTGTATAGCATGCATAGTTTTGTGTTTGTGTGAGCATAATATTGGATGATTATTAATAGAAAACATGATGAGAGATAAATATCTGTGGGACACAGTGAGATAAACTGTCAGATCAGCAGGAGTTGGTGTGGCAGGTAACTGACAATAGTATTTTATGAAATGGAGACACATAAGTGGTTCTTGGTGATATGACAGCAAATAAAGGACATCAGTCTGCAACATAAAGGCAGATAAAGGGTATCAGTCTGTGACACAAAGGCAGGAATTGGACAGTGACCTGAAGGTAGATAAAGGGCAGCAGTCTAAGTTGAAAGCAGAGGGCAACTTGCTTAAAGCAATGGTCAGTAATGTATCTTATGAAGACAGGCAAAGAACAGAATGACAGAAGTCATTGAATTGAGGGCAGGACAAAAGACAGCTAACAAGAAGCAATAATCAGTAAACTATTTGATGAAGGCAGACACAAACAGTAGTAAGCTCAAACATTTTGTGAATCTGATGTCTGTGTCAGCAGACAAAGGACCAAATCCCCACCACTTCAGATTGCCTCATATGACCAAATGTTGTCCTGTGTCAGCAGACAAAGGACCAAATCCCCACCACTTTAGATTGCCTCATATGACCAAATGTTGTCTGTGCCAGCAGACAAAGAACTAGATGCCCACCACTTCAGATTGCTTCATATTATGTTTGTGGCCAAATGTTTTCTCACTTTCATTTTAACCACAAGCTTTGTTTAAAAAATTTGAGTTAAATGAGTTTCTTTTATGGCAGCTTTCTTATTCCAGTTATGCTTAATCTGCATGCATTTTTGCTTGGCTTCATGTAAGCACATTATTATCTGTGCTGAGCTTTGATCTCACTCCTTCATGTAAGCACATTATTATCTGTGCTGAGCTTTGATCTCACTCCTTCATGTAACCACATTATTATCTGTGCTGAGCTTTGATCTCACTCCTTCATGTAACCACATTATTATCTGTGCTGAGCTTTGATCTCACTCCTTCATGTAACCACATTATTATCTGTGCTGAGCTTTGATCTCACTCCTGCTTGTAACCACATTATTATCTGTGCTGAGCTTTGATCTCACTCCTTCATGTAACCACATTGTTATCTGTGCTGAGCTTTGATCTCACTCCTGCATGTGACAGCATTGTTATCTGTGCTGAGCTTTGATCTCACTCCTGCATGTAACAGCATTGTTATCTGTGCTGAGCTTTGATCTCACTCCTGCATGTAACAGCATTGTTATCTGTGCTGAGCTTTGATCTCACTCCTGCATGTAACAGCATTGTTATCTGTGCTGAGCTTTGATCTCACTCCTGCATGTAACCACATTGTAATCTGTGCTGAGCTTTGATCTCACTCCTGCATGTAAGCACATTGTAATCTGTGCTGAGCTTTGATCTCACTCCTGCATGTAAGCACATTGTAATCTGTGCTGAGCTTTTGATCTCACTCCTGCATGTAACAGCATTGTTATCTGTGCTGAGCTTTGATCTCACTCCTGCATGTAACAGCATTGTTATCTGTGCTGAGCTTTGATCTCACTCCTGATGTAAGCACATTGCTGTCTGTGCCTTAAAAAACCCGACAGAGTGAATGTTTTGTTTAGTTTATATATTTTAACTTTAACTTTTTCCAGAGCTCAGATTTTATCTGTCCTCAGTGATTAGCATTCATTGTTCGACTCGTATTTGTAGTCATTGTTAGTGTAGACAATGTGTTGATAGGCAGTTTAGAGTGGAGCTTACTCAGAAGCTTGGCAAGCCAGGTAAACTTTGACTGTTAGTCCACACTGCTATAAAATACTGAACTACCCCATCTTGTCGTCATGTTGGGCATGAAAGCAGTAGCTCCCTATGGTAATGTACAGAGAAAAAACAAAATGCCTATTTAAACATTTTATATATTGCCTGTTAGGTTGATTATTTTTATTTAGCAAGTTGCACCTGCTATTTTTTTTTTTTTTTTTGTCTGAGGCCAGTTCAGAAGGTTCGAGGGCTGAGTGTTATCTGCAAGAATTGTTTATTTTGTTGGTTTTTTTGTTCATAGCAATTTTTGTTAAGTTTTTTTTAATTTGTCCATAGCAATTTTTGCTTCATAAGAAACAAGAATTATTATATGAAAAATACACAGCAATTAAAATTTGTGTACCTTGATGTGTCAGTAAATAAAGGTAGATAGAGGTGTATAGTGCAGTTTTACATATGCCTCGTCAGTGGGACACACATTCTTGTGTTTCCTGCTTAGGAGGATATCACTAAGATAAGTTTTTCTTTTAGTTTTATGTCTTGTTTTGTTTGTGTATGTAATCCTCAAAAAAGGCTCACATCGAAATATTGGACATTGTATGTTTTTCATTTATACATTCTCATCTTATTCTCATACTTTCTATTCGTCTTTTCTCACTTTACTCACTCCCTCTTCCGCTTTGTAAAAACTGCACCATACACCTCTGTCTACCTTTATTATGTGAACCAGTTTTAATGCAGTTGCCACCCCTTTTATCTATCATTAAATAACATTATCTGTGCTTTAGATAAGTCAAAGATTAGAAAGTGACCAATATGACACACAGCTTCATATAGCTCATAAATACGAGGGTCATACCAAAAGTTGTGATCAAAAATATTTTTTAAATCAGAATTTATAGATAGAGAAAATATAAATGTATCCTCTTAACCTGCATCCTTTGCACTTCATGTAGAGATCACATGATATCACCATCATTTGTCACGTGACCATACAGAGTTTAAACAAAATGGCGGATGCTGAAGATTCGTTTCGTCAGCGTGCTGTTATTGAGTTCCTTGTTAAAGAAGAAATTCTCACTGCTGAAATTTACCAAAGATTTCATCTTGCTTATGGAGATGTGTGTATGGTTGCTGGCAGTGTTAGTAGGTGGGTGAAACATTTCAAAGATGGAAACACGAGCATCCAAGATATGCCTCGCAGCAGTCACCCTCGAACTGCCTCCACCAAACACAACGTGGAAAGGGTTGACGACATCATTAAAGAAGACACACATGTCACAGCATCTGAAATCGCTGTAAATCTTGGAATAGGACTACAGTGCAGTACAGGAAATGATTGAAACCCTAGGCTATAGAAAAGTTTGTGCTCACTGGGTCCCACAGGAGAGAACGTCCAGAAAGCTGTGTGTCTGTGCCGTCAGTCAGCTGGAATGGAATTCTACCGGGAGGGTATTTTCAAACTTGCAGAGTGATAGGAAAAATGTGTGCAGAGAAATGAAGATTATGTTGAAAAGTGAAGAAAAGGATGTAGTTAAGGTGATACATTTATATTTTCTCTATCTATAAATTCTGATTTTAAAAAAATTTTTGCTCACAACTTTCGGTATGACCCTCATATATGTATGTATATAGATGTCAGTAAATACTCTACATACATGTAAGTAAAGCTGGTGGAGAAGTTTGAGATTATGACATAACACACAGCCATGTTCTCTTTTAATGTCTGCTTCCTGTATTTGTTTATTATAGTTTAATATTTTTGCATGCCTTAGATTTCTGTTCCTGTGATCTATTAAATATTTATAAACATGAGCATGTTTTAGATGCTTTTATGTTTGTAAGTATAGTCATGCTAGCTAGTGTTTATAGTAGTCAGCTTCATTGATCTCACTTAACGGTAGCTTAGCTCGTGTAGCCTGGGAGAGGAGTAGCAAGTTTGTCTAAATATGCATTGTGTTTCTACAAAGCCAGGATACATGTCTGAGTGGACTAAGATTGTAGAGTCGCCTAGCTTATTGAAGAAGTTGACATATAGTCAAGTAATGACTTTTTCTAACTAAATAACAACTAGGAATGCTTGTTTAACACAGTAAACATTTCTCAAATCTTTGCGTAATTCTGCTACAGAGTGGTCCATGTGAAATTAGGAAACTAATTTCTCCACACTTAAAAAAAATGCATTTTAGATGGTAATATTTTTATGCAAGAAACGTACTAGTGTTAGTCCATACAGCTAGACTGTTGTGTATAAAATTACTACTGTGCACACATTCTAAACTGAAACTTGCACAATAATTGTTTGAATAAACAAGCAGCCAGTCCATGTCTTGGCAGCTAATGCTAACCTATCTTTCATGTTAATATTATGATACATTTGTCAGGTTAATAATTAGATGTTACTATGTCAGGTGCCATGTAGCAGTAGATGTTGTGGTGTCAAGTTCATGTGAGATTTAGATGATGATGTGTCAGATTATACAGCTGTTAACATTTATGTTTTAATGAGTTACTTTTCTAGTATATAACATAGACTGAAATTTCACTTATGTGTCTATGTAGTGATGAGTACATGAAGCTGGTAAAATCTTTGGGTTTGTGAGTGAGTCATGACTTGTGAATCTTCACTCTCAAACCTGTAAATTCCTTGTGTGCATCAGAAGATAGGACGAACATGCCTGACAAAGATTGACAGAAACATCTTGATGTTGGCCATAGAGAGGAAGGCATATCTTGCTAGACCATACTTTGATATGATAAGTGTGTGGTGCAGATTCCACTGGACACAGTGCAAAGGTGAACCGCAATGAAAGATAACAAATGCAATCAATAATTTGATAACTTTTTCAACTTAATTTTTATTCATCTAAATCCATGCAGCTGCAACCAGTGTAGGTTATAGTTCTATGTTCAGAAATTAAGTACACTTTATTTGTTGACTGTTGTTTGATATGAAGGTGAGGATGATAATGACATTATGATGCACTATTGTAGGTTGTTAGTTCCACAAATGGAGAGCTTAATCCGGAGGAAACTGCTGGACAGTCCAACACTCCCATTGCTGCACAGCATGAGATAGAGGTCAACGATGAAACCAAGTATGTACAGAATAGCTCTCATTGTTTTTGTTTTTGCTTCACTTTTCATGCTATTTATTGCCTTCCTTGTATCATTTTGTTAGCCTTGTTATTTCTCCTCCAGTTTCTAGTAAAACAAACAGTACAAGCTCTCATCTTCTCTTCTCCCCCCCCCCCCCCCAGCTGATTATCCAGATTTTTTTACTTTTATTATGATGTTTGCTTTTCTCAGTACGTTAACAGATACTGAGTATTTCTACTTCGTGTTTGTATTCCAGTGTAATATGCTAGGTAAATTCCAGTGTAATATGCTAGGTAATGTGGTATGCATACGTCCACACGTGTAAAGACGTAAACACTGTCAGTGCTGTGTAGCTGTAGACGGTTGTCTGAAAATAAATAATACTAGGAAAATTGTATTTATTGTAGCAAGGTAGAGTAGTTAGTGCTACATGTTTGTAACAAAATCTGAGGTGTTATCCACATTGGCAAGTATAACAGAATCAAAAGTAGTTTGCATGATAATGATGGTCATTTTCCATGATGATTAGGGGAGGGGGGGGGGCATGGAATCTAGAACATTTTCCATGTTAACAGGTGTGATATAATCTAAAGTATTTTGCATGGTGATGGGAAGGGGTTGTTACACAAAATCTAAAACATTTTCCATGATGATGATGTTAATGATGAGGGGTATGCAGAATCAGAAACATTAAAATTGTAGAGATCCTTAAAATTGATTAATAGTTGCTGCCATTTTTTTTTTCTAAATGAAATGAGTGATGGTGCACTAAAGAAAGTCCACCATACGTAGATAACTTATTCAGCTGTCACACTTTTTAAAACTATCATTCATAGATATCTTGTATAGCTTTCTTATACATAGCTACCATACACATATTTCTTATAGCCTGTATTTCTTATATAGTCACAGTATAATTGTATTACTTGGACTTGAGAAAATATAACTCCACACTCTACTATGTTATCATAATTTATAATTTGTTTTCATGAAGGTTCAGTATTGTTATGGTTGCCCTGTTTGGTGTTGTTTATTTGCATACTCCAGTGAGCAGCTCTTGTTTCATTGATCTGCTCACTCATTGGGAGCATTCAGATTTTACTGGAACAGTTTGAACCAGCTAATCACCCAGTTACCAGCATATGACTGGATGCACATGCAGTTTGTTGGCTAGAATACTGAATTGCTTGTGGAAATAACCATTCTATTTCATTGAAAATTTCAAGCAGCCTGTGTTTTCTAGATTTTGCCACAAGTTGTAATTAAAGTATTTTAATTCAAACTACCCCAAGGAATAAAATATAAGAATATAGTGGAAGTAAGAAACAGGTGTGATGCTTTATCAGATTTGGAAATTATTTAAAGATCTTAGTAATAAATGAAAATGTTAACAACAGAAGCATTCCATCAAACATCAGGAGTCCCAATACCAAAGACACACAGACAGCAAAGAGAAGATTGGAGACAACAGGGAGAAGATTGAAGACAGCAAGAAGAATGATACAAGATTTCCAAGAATTTAACAAAAAAAGAACAAAGAAAGTGAAACAGTCTATGAAGAGGTTAACAAATAACATGAAACATTCTATTCTATGAAGAGATTAACAAATAAACATTCTATGAAGAGATTAACAAATAACATGAAACATTCTATGAAGAGATTAACAAAAAAGGGATGAAACAAAAAAAAAGCAAGAATTAAAAAAAAAGAGTAAGCAGAGCATTTAGATGGTTGATAACACAGGAAGAATGCTTGTATAAAAAGAGGGGAAATCATGGAGAGAAGAACAGATCATATAAGATCTTTAAAGTGTCAAGAGAAATGAACAGTTTAATATTACCATTGTTAATAACAAGATTACTACAAATATTAGAAATTAAAATAACAAATCTAAGAGGAAGAATGATGCAAGGACTAGACAGTATCACAGTGGATCATGGCTATACATAAGACTGGCATAGAAAATGATGCAAGGACTAGACGGTATCACAGTGGATCATAAGCCTGGCATAGAAAATGTTGCTAGGACTAGACAGTATCACAGTGGATCATAAGCCTGGCATAGAAGATGTTGCTAGGACTAGACAGTATCACAGTGGATCATAAGCCTAGCATAGAAAATGTTGCTAGGACTAGACAGTATCACAGTGGATCATAAGCCTGGCATAGAAGATGTTGCTAGGACTAGACAGTATCACAGTGGATCATAAGCCTAGCATAGAAAATGATGCAAGGACTAGACGGTATCACAGTGGATCATAAGCCTGGCATAGAAAATGTTGCTAGGACTAGACAATATCACAGTGGATCATAAGCCTGGCATAGAAAATGTTGCTAGGACTAGACAATATCACAGTGGATCATGGCTGTACATAAGCCTGGCATAGAAAATGTTGCTAGGACTAGACAATATCACAGTGGATCATAGGCCTGGCATAGAAAATGTTGCTAGGACTAGACAGTATCACAGTGGATCATGGCTGTACATAAGCCCGGCATATAAAATGATGCTAGGACTAGACAACATCACAGTGGATCATGGCTGTACATAAGCCTGGCATATAAAATGTTGCTAGGACCAGACAGTATCACAGTGGATCATAAGCCTAGCATATAAAATGTTGCTAGGACCAGACAGTATCACAGTGGATCATAAGCCTGGCATAGAAAATGATGCTAGGACCAGACAGTATCACAGTGGATCATAAGCCTGGCATAGAAAATGTTGCTAGGACTAGACAGTATCACAGTGGATCATAAGCCTGGCATATAAAATGATGCTAGGACCAGACAGTAGACACTGAATGGCAGAAGTTTGTGAAGTCAACAATCACTAGAAAACTGAAGGGGAAAAATGTGACAGGGAGACAAAGAGAAAGTGGTCTAGATAAAAGAGTGTGGTTGGTCTAATTGTAAATATTAAAGACCACGCAAAATGCAGCAGCATAATCAGCTTTACCTGATGGCACCCTACATAATAGACTGATAATAAGACAATCAACATCCATTAGGATGTAATTTGTTAAAAAAAACTTTAAGAAGGAAAAGATAAGTGAGTAGGAAGACTATGAGAGAAGATAATCAGTCTGATGCAGTGACATGACAGAACATTACAGAACTCATCAGAGATCAAGGTTTGTGGAGACGTGTGATTGGGCACAGCTGAAAGATACACACAAATATTGTATATTTGCCAGGTAATAGTGGTGATATCCATGAGCGGCCAGCAGAAACAAGTTTATTCCACACTTTTATGGTATGGCATGAGCAGAACCCTTTGAAAATGAATGTTTCATGTAATAAGCTAAATTCTGTAGAGATGACAGGCTGTTTGTGTGATCATTGTTTCCTTGGACGTCAACTTCTGTCTTCTTGCAGGTGCTGTTTCTTTCGCCGCCGCAAGAAGAAGAAGGGCCGTCACAGCTAAAACTGGGTCAGTGCTCTCATGGCAACTTGTGTTAGGAGTAACAAAGCTTGCCAAGATGACTTTATTTAATGCTGAACATTTATTAATTAATGAAAGTGTTTTTAGCTTCTTTTTCTATCAGCTTATACATGTCATTTAAAGTGAACTAATGGAATATGCAGATAAACATCTTAAAACCTTCCTGTGCCGTCAAACGTAACATAAGGCTCGCATTGTAGTTCACTGAGTTTTTCAACCTCATCAGGGGATTTTACGCTTACTAATTTGGCCTCTCTTAACAGTGTCCTCTTTAGAATTTCATGTGGTCTGCCTTTTTTTTCTTTGGCCTGTTGTCTTCCACTTGATAGCTCGTTTTGGGATTCTCTGATGTGACCGATATATATCCATCTCCTTTTCTAATCATCCATGAGACGGGTTGTTGTTTACTCATCTACCTTATCTCCGCATTGTTCTTGAATTCATTCCACTTTATACAGAGTATTTTCCTTAACCATTTTTTCGAAGGAATCTAATTTGTTGTTTATTTCGGTTTTGCATGCATAAATGAGGATGGATATTACATTTGAATTGAATAATCTTAGTGTGGTTTTTGCACTTAAAAACTTTGCCATATGTTATAAAGATTCTTGAAGGTCAGTGCTGCTTTTGCAATTCGAATTCTAACTTCCTTTCTGGTGTCACTATCCTAGTCTATGTAGCTGCCGAGGTATTGGTTGACTTCTTCAACAGCTGTTCTTTTTACGTATACTTTTTCTTCTTGATTAATGGGAATTTCATTATTTTGGTTTTTCTCTTGTTAACTTCAAGTCCTATTTTGCCAGGCAGTGAAGACAGCGTATCTGTTTTTTTTTTGTTTTTTTCTTTGCATCGAATTCACATTGTCACTGATAAGAGTTATGTCACTTGCAAAATCAAGATCTTCTAGTCGATCCCATGTACCCCAATCAATGCCCATGTTACTTGTGCAACATTTTTTCATTATGAAGTCTATGGCAATTCCAAAAACCAATGGAGGTAGTATTCATCCTGGTTTCATGCCTGTTTCAGTCTGGAACTGTTCACTCATTCCTTCTTCTGTGTTGACTGCACAGACATATCCATTGTAGAGATCCTTAGTGATGTTGACAGTCTTGGATGGTATTCCATATATTCTTAAAATTCTCCACAATGAATCTCTGTGTATGCTATCAAATGCCTTTTTTAAAGTCTATGAAGTTCAGGAATGATGGTTTTTGCTTTTCAATATGTTCTTCAAGTATTATTCTTAGAGTAAAGATCTGGTCGAGACAGCTTCTCCCTTTTCAAAATCCTACTTGTTCTTCTCTCATTGCAGCATCCACTGTATCTTTAATTCTATTCAGAATAACTTTGCACAATGCTTTTGACACAACTGATAGGAAGGTTACTACTCTCCAGTTATTGCAGTCACTAAGGTTGCCTTTTTTTCTTTTTTTTTTTTTGTATTTTAAAAATGATTCATTTTTTCCATTTAAAAGGGGTCTTTTCTTCTTTCCAAACTTTATTAAACATTCTCTGTAGTTGCTTCTTGTTGTCTATATTAATAGATTTTAACATTTTGGCTATTATTTCATCTTCACCTGCAGCTTTGTTGTTAGCCATTAGATTCACTGCTGTTTTAATTTCATTCACTGTAATTTCATCTAGGTTGATATTTAGTTGTGGGATTGTAAATCAGTTTCAAGGTCTATCATTTCTTTTGGGTGTGGTCGATTAGGTATTTCTTGGACTGGCCCATCTTTTTTTTTTGTTTTTGGTCTTTACTTGATGTTAATTGGGTGCCAGTTTGCTTTGGTCTTTCTTTGGATGTAATAGTTCCCACTGGCCTCTTTTGTATGTTGTACAGAGTTTTTTTTTTGTCTCCTGTTTTTGCTGACTTCTCTGCTTCTTTTGCTATATTGTCCATGTATTCTCTCTTATCTCTTCTAGCTGAACTTTTTACTCTGTTGTCTAGTTCTTTGTGTTGCTTTTGCCAAATTGATATGTCTTTCCGTGTGTTTCCCAACATCCATGCATTTCTATTTGTTTTTTTCAGTCCAGCGCGCACTTTTGCTACAGTAATTATGGCTGTGCTGTAAGAGTTCTATAATTCATCTATACCTGTCTTCACTACCTCACTGAGTTCTGTGAAATGATTGGCAAGTTTCAGATTGAAATTCCTGTTAGTATTTTCTTCTTGTAGGCTGTGGCTGTTTATCTTTCTGGGTGTGATTTCTTGTGTTGGCTTTTCAGTTTTAGTCTTATTTTTCCTATACACAGGTTGTGGTCTCTATTGACATCTGCACCTCTATATGCAAATCCATTAGAGATGTTCTGAATTACTTTCTAATACAAAAATGGTCTGTCTGATTTCTTTTCTGTCATCTGGAGATATCTATGTTCTGTGTGTCTCATTGTGCGGAAATATTGTTCCTCCAACGATCATGCCCTCTGTTAGACACAGTTCAATTAATCTTTCTCCATTCTGATTTACTGTATCAATTCCTTCTTTCCCCATTACTTTTTCGACATGCAGTGTTATCTTTTCCTGCCTTGACGTTGAAATCTCCCATGACAGGTAGGATATTGTGTTTAGGGACTTTAATTCATTTGTTGTTGTAGTTGGTTATAGAAATTGTCTTTTATTTCATCATTTGCATCGTTTGTGGGTGCGTAACATTGTATGATTGTCATTCTTCCATGTCTTAGTTTGTATCATTCTCTTATTATACAACTGTTCACTGGTTCCCATTCTTTAATACTCTTTGCTGCTACATTTGACATAATTATACTCACTCCTTCTTGGTATTTCCCATCGTCTCTGCCTGAATGCATTATTAACTTACGGTTTTCCACCGTTCTTTTCCTTGCTTATGGCCATTACACTTCACTGATGCCCAGTACATCTAGATGTTATCGATCCATTTTTCAGATTACTTGAGTTTTTGATGGCGCTGCCAGTGTTCTTACATTCCAGAATCCATCTTTGTCATGCATATGGGGCTGATGAATGCATTCTTCCAATCGTTGTCCGACTTCTTCAGAGTTGGTATCCCTGATGCATCACCTTTGACTCGGTTGGTTTTGTTGCGAGTTTCCATAACAATTCCTTTTTTTTTTCCCCCATCTAGAGTCACCTCCGGGTGGGTCTCAGGATAAGCTTGTTAGCCTTACACTCAACTCCCGGTTCAGATTATGTTATGGATCAAGCGACATCCTGCTGAATTTATGCAGATAAACACCATCTTTTTAAACAATTTGCAATTTACATTATTGAGCAGTTTTCTTTTTTGTGTTGAATTCAGTTTTTTTTTTTTTATGTTCATTATGTTAACATGTTGTTAGCATTTTTTAATACATGAGATTTCATTGACAAGAGAGAAGATAACTCTTGTAACTTTCATTGTAGGTGCTGTGGTTGCTTTCGTTGGAAGAAAAAGCGGGGACATGTAAAAATGATGAAAGTGAAATGAAAGGAAATTGCTGAGTCATCAGAGGAAAGTGAATTCAATGTAGCCACCAGAGAAGTTGTGTAAATGTCTGCAAGCCATCCTCAACAAGTTTTAGCAGCAAGAAGACCTTTATGTTTCTGCCATCATCTGATAAAAAGCTCCAGCTGATGACATCAAGATGTATTCTGTCGTTTTGTTTTAGGCAGATTATCTCTCCCCTGGCAGCAAGTTCTCTTAATTTGACACAAGATGTAAACTTTTCAGATTATATCTCATGAGGGGCTGGGATGTGCTAGTTATGTTCGAGATACCAGCTTTGACAGGGTTGACAAGACAACAGACTGGAAGTTTATTAGCAGCAGACAAGCAGCATTGTTATGGTGGTAGTGTTGTGTGTGTGCGTGTGTGTGTGTGTGTGTGTGCGCGCGCACGTGCACTGTTTTTCTTTTTTTACATGTGAGTGAAATCATTTTCAGACTTAGTCATTGAGTGTGTTGATGAATTTAGTTTTTTTTATAAAGTGACTAAACTCTGGAGTTATTGAAGCATGTGGCTGAAGTCTGTGACTACATAAGTGACTTATTATACAACTGTTCACTGGTTCCCATTCTTTAATACTCTTTGCTGCTACATTTGACATAATTATACTCACTCCTTCTTGGTATTTCCCATCGTCTCTGCCTGAATGCATTATTAACTTACGGTTTTCCACCGTTCTTTTCCTTGCTTATGGCCATTACACTTCACTGATGCCCAGTACATCTAGATGTTATCGATCCATTTTTCAGATTACTTGAGTTTTTGATGGCGCTGCCAGTGTTCTTACATTCCAGAATCCATCTTTGTCATGCATATGGGGCTGATGAATGCATTCTTCCAATCGTTGTCCGACTTCTTCAGAGTTGGTATCCCTGATGCATCACCTTTGACTCGGTTGGTTTTGTTGCGAGTTTCCATAACAATTCCTTTTTTTTTTCCCCCATCTAGAGTCACCTCCGGGTGGGTCTCAGGATAAGCTTGTTAGCCTTACACTCAACTCCCGGTTCAGATTATGTTATGGATCAAGCGACATCCTGCTGAATTTATGCAGATAAACACCATCTTTTTAAACAATTTGCAATTTACATTATTTGAGCAGTTTTCTTTTTTGTGTTGAATTCAGTTTTTTTTTTTTTATGTTCATTATGTTAACATGTTGTTAGCATTTTTTAATACATGAGATTTCATTGACAAGAGAGAAGATAACTCTTGTAACTTTCATTGTAGGTGCTGTGGTTGCTTTCGTTGGAAGAAAAAGCGGGGACATGTAAAAATGATGAAAGTGAAATGAAAGGAAATTGCTGAGTCATCAGAGGAAAGTGAATTCAATGTAGCCACCAGAGAAGTTGTGTAAATGTCTGCAAGCCATCCTCAACAAGTTTTAGCAGCAAGAAGACCTTTATGTTTCTGCCATCATCTGATAAAAAGCTCCAGCTGATGACATCAAGATGTATTCTGTCGTTTTGTTTTAGGCAGATTATCTCTCCCCTGGCAGCAAGTTCTCTTAATTTGACACAAGATGTAAACTTTTCAGATTATATCTCATGAGGGGCTGGGATGTGCTAGTTATGTTCGAGATACCAGCTTTGACAGGGTTGACAAGACAACAGACTGGAAGTTTATTAGCAGCAGACAAGCAGCATTGTTATGGTGGTAGTGTTGTGTGTGTGCGTGTGTGTGTGTGTGTGTGTGCGCGCGCACGTGCACTGTTTTTCTTTTTTTACATGTGAGTGAAATCATTTTCAGACTTAGTCATTGAGTGTGTTGATGAATTTAGTTTTTTTTATAAAGTGACTAAACTCTGGAGTTATTGAAGCATGTGGCTGAAGTCTGTGACTACATAAGTGACTTATTACTTTTCAGTCAGTTTATAAAAGCAGGAGGTGGTTTGGTAGCTCATTATTCACTATAACATTCATTAATCCCAAAGAAATTTGTGTTGCTGAGGTTCTGATGTCAGGTTTAGATGAGACCTGAAGATTTATGATCCTATGAGGTTCTGAATGTCAAGTTTAGATGAGACCTGAAGATTTATGATCTATGAGTTTCTGGATGTCAAGTTTAGATGAGACCTGAAGATTTATGCTCCTATGAGGTTCTGGATGTCAAGTTTAGATGAGACCTGAAGATTTATGCTCCTATGAGGTTCTGAATGTCAAGTTTAGATGAGACCTGAAGATTTATGCTCCTATGAGGTTCTGGATGTCAAGTTTAGATGAGACCTGAAGATTTATGCTCCTATGAGGTTCTGAATGTCAAGTTTATAAGAGACCTGAAAATTTATTGTCCTGTGAGATTCTGGATGTCAAGTTTAGAAGAGACCTGAAGATTTATTGTCCTATGAGGTTCTGGATGTCAAGTTTAGATGAGACTTGAAGATTTATGCTCCTACTAAAGCATGAAAACAGCAAATGGCTTCATATTTTACTTCTAAGATGACTTGGTGCTGGTGTGTTTGAGAATATGTATGTTTATGTACATAAGCTTGCTGATTCCTCAGATTGTTTGGTTTATGTGTGGGCATGTGAAAATCTCGCGCTTGATATTTGTACATAATGTAGAAACCTCTCTTGTAAGCTGTCTTACAGATGACTGTTCCCTTATGTGTGTTTGTTGTTACTACAAACTCTCTTGTAAGCTATCTTACAGGTGACTGTTCCCTTATGTGTGTTTGTTGTTGTTACTACAAACTGTCTTGTAAGCTGTCTTACAGATGACTGTTCCCTTATGTGTGTTTGTTGTTGTTGTTACTACAAACTGTCTTGTAAGCTGTCTTACAGATGACTGTTCCCTTATGTTTGTTTGTTGTTGTTACTACAAACTGTCTTGTAAGCTGTCTTACAGATGACTGTTCCGTTATGTGTGTGTTTGTTGTTGTTACTACAAACTCTCTTGTAAGCTGTCTTACAGATGAATGTTCCCTTGTGTGTGTTTGTTGTTGTTACTACAAACTCTCTTGTAAGCTGTCTTACAGATGACTGTTCCCTTATGTTTGTTGTTGTTGTTGTTACTACAAACTGTCTTGTAAGCTGTCTTACAGATGACTGTTCCCTTATGTTTGTTGTTGTTGTTCCTACAGACTCTCTTGTAAGCTGTCTTACAGATGACTGTTCCCTTATGTTTGTTGTTGTTGTTACTACAAACTCTCTTGTAAGCTGTCTTACAGATGACTGTTCCCTTGTGTGTGTTTGTTGTTCCTACAGACTCTTTTGTAAGCTGTCTTACAGATGACTGTTCCCTTATGTTTGTTGTTGTTACTACAAACTCTCTTGTAAGCTGTTTTACAGATGACTGTTCCCTTATGTTTGTTGTTGTTACTACAAACTCTCTTGTAAGCTGTTTTACAGATGACTGTTCCCTTATGTTTGTTGTTGTTACTACAAACTCTCTTGTAAGCTGTTTTACAGATGACTGTTCCCTTATGTTTGTTTTGTTACTACAAACTCTCTTGTAAGCTGTTTTACAGATGACTGTTCCCTTATGTTTGTTGTTGTTACAAGTGCCTCTCTTGTAAGCTGTTTTACAGATGACTGTTCCCTTATGTTTGTTGTTGTTACTACAACTCTCTTGTAAGCTGTTTTACAGATGACTGTTCCCTTATGTTTGTTGTTGTTACTACAAACTCTCTTGTAAGCTGTTTTACAGATGACTGTTCCCTTATGTTTGTTGTGTTACTACAAACTCTCTTGTAAGCTGTTTTACAGATGACTGTTCCCTTATGTTTGTTGTTGTTACTACAAACTCTCTTGTAAGCTGTTTTACAGATGACTGTTCCCTTATGTTTGTTGTTGTTACTACAAACTCTCTTGTAAGCTGTTTTACAGATGACTGTTCCCTTATGTTTGTTGTTGTTACTACAAACTCTCTTGTAAGCTGTTTTACAGATGACTGTTCCCTTATGTTTGTTGTTGTTACTACAAACTCTCTTGTAAGCTGTTTTACAGATGACTGTTCCCTTGTGTGTGTTTGTTGTTCCTGTCTTGTTGTGGCCAGGCCTGATCTCCCATCTTCTGATGGTGCCTGTCTCAGATTTCTCTAACACATTCTCTTCTTTCTTCCTACATTCAGCCTGTGCTAGTTTAGTTTTCTGTCCTCCACGTTACATGATTTATTTTGTTAAATGTCCTCTTAACTACACACAATAATTAGTGTATAAGTATACAACTATACACGAACCATGAAATGTAGCCTAGCTGCATCATGCCATACAGACACCTGAAAGGTTGGATGTCAGTGCTCATATTTCCCTGACCTGTCTTCATGCCTTTCTGCTTCCAGCTCCTTAATAAACTGGATGACTGGGTACCTCTAGTAAGGCTTGACCCACCAACCTCACTATGGTAGGTGAGTGCACTGATCATTACACCACTCAGGCATTCACAGAACCATGAATAAGTCCTTAACTTCAGACTTCATAGAACTCAACTTACACTGTAGTTTGAGTGGAAAGATGATGGTTACATTTTTCCTTTTTCTACTGGGTTTTATTATGTGTACGCAGTCAGTGCTAAGACATGCAAAAGTGACATGTATGAAGGCACATTAAAGAGACCCACACTAGGACTGTGTACAAGTGTACACAAACTGGTACTTGGCATTGTCAAGTTCACAGGCTGTTGTCAAATATGAGCAAGTGACATCTGACCTTAATTGTAGTCACAAAACCATCTTATTTCTACTTGTTCTTGGACTGCTCCAGATTGTGTATAGTAGAACATACAACTTACACATTTTAGTATACAAATTGTTGAAGAATCAACACAGCTGTGTTGTGACTGAACAATATTCATTGATTTGTACCTTGTATCTATTGTTGTTTGGGTCACATATTTCACATTTTCTCAAGTTGATGCTAATATTTTTCACACTTTATCTCCATTATTACCTGGTAACATTTCACACTTTTGCTCTGCCTGTTTTTTTTTTTTCATGGTAATGTATTTCATACTTGATTTCCAGTGTTAGATGTTTCACACTCTAGTGTTTGTGGACTTGCATTATGTCACTATATTTTTGTATTTCTTTTAACATATGTTGTTGCAAAAATAAAATTGCCCTAAAGTGACAGTACAGATCAAGGTCGCCTGGCTGAAGCATTGACATAGTAGCACAGTTCTAGAGCTAATCTTTGTTCAGTCTGTACTCTCACACTTTTGTTTAGACTTTTAGTTCTGGCCTTCTTTTATTTATTGAAGAATGGCCCTGTTATAACTGCGTTGTCTTCAGTCAAAAGTTGACAATTTATGTAGAGCCAAGCGCCAGCCAGATATCAGAATATGTTCTTTTACAGCAGTTGTTCTTAACTTGGGGTACATGGACCAGTAAATGGATTTGCTCCCTTATAAAAATCTTGGCATCGTCTGGTTTTATTTATTGCTTTATTTTTAATGAGGGGTCCACAGATGCTTCTGGGCATTTGGGGGAAGGGGAGAAGGAAGGTTGTCCACCACAAGAAAGGTTAAGAACTTCTGTATTCAAGGACAAGATTATAATAGTAGGTTGAGATTTTCTCAGTATTTTTGTAGCTGGCAATGCTTTGTTCCATTCATTTTTTTTTTTCCACTAAAATATTTGTTAGCAGTTTTTGTCCAGGGGCTTTTTTTTATTTTTCTTTTTAAAAATATTTTGCTAATTTATCATTTTAGTTATTTTTGGAGTTTTTGTTTGTTTGTTTTTTTTTTTTTTGTAATTTCACATTTTTTTATGTGTGGTTTATTCGTAATATGCAGGTTTTGTGATTTTTTTTTTAAAATTTGAACAATCAGAATTGCTGTTGAGCAAGTGTAGAAGAGGCAACATTACGGTAATTGCTTTTTAAATGCCATCATTTGTCTGGTTTTTTTAATGTAGGTAATTTTCTACATGTTCAACTTGCCTCTTTATGTGGCATCTAGACACCTCAGATCAGAAGTTCTCAAACTGTATTGTGGCATCTCAGGGTGCTGGTTTCCCACAACATTGTGTGTCAAATCATTTTTTTTCTTACAGCTTAATTGACTGGAGCATGGCAGAATCGAGATGCAACTTACAGTGTTTGCATGAGATAGTGATTCGCTGTCATTGCACAGAATAGCAGTTTGTTGTAATTTAACAAGATAGTGGTTTACTGTCATTTCACGAGATGGTGATTTACTGTCATTTCAAGAGATGGTGATTTGGTGATGTTTCACTTTGTGTTAACTAATCAGAGTAAAAGTGAAAAAAAAATGTTCTATAATCACTTGCAAGAGAAAAAGTAAACCAAGCTCACAATTTTTAGTGCTTCAAAATACAGAATATTGATGTAACAGGTCAGATGAGTTGTCTTACTAACATCCTTAAAGCTGACAAAAGAAATGTACTTATGCTTTAACCTCCTCCTTGACACTTGGCAGATGAAGGCCTAAAGTTAGTTATCTTAAAATCTTTGCCCAAGTGATGCAAGTTGTGCTTAAAGGCGTTGCTTTGGTTTTGTTGTTCTGGTTTTGTTGTTCTTTTATTTAGTAGTCCTTCCTACTAAATGACAAGGTGCACATTTATACATTTCGCCTGCATCTTCAACGAATACACATTATTTTAGTTGTGAAAATATGCTTCATGTCTCTTATTTGATCTTTTGCACATTCTTTACTCTCTCTTATTTGATCTTTTGCCCATTCTTTACTCTCTCTCTTATTTGATCTTTTGCCCATTCTTTACTTCTCTTATTTGATCTTTTGCCCATTCTTTACTCTCTCTCTCTTATTTGATCTTTTGCCCATTCTTTACTGTCACTAAGTCTGATTGCTTCCACTGTATGTAAGTGAAATCACATCCTACCAGTTCTTACCCCATGAACTTTGATACATTTAATCTGTCCAGCTGTTTGTATGGGAAAATTACTGCTGACAGATTTTTAAGAGTAATACTCGTAGTTAAAGTTTGAAGTAATAAAATTAAAGTAATTCTGATCTTTATCTTAAAAAAAAAAGAAATAAGCAGTAAAATCTATGGAATGAGCAAATCTAAAACAGTTTGACAATCCTTGGTTGCTATTGTAAACGACAGGTAGACTTGATAAGTTCATCCAGGTATGAGAGAACAGTTGAATGAAAATGATTTGTGAAAGCTAGTTGGATTACATTCATGTCTAAATAAGAGTGTCATTTAACAGAATGTTTCCATGGTGATCTGGAGCTTACTGTTACAGTATGAAAATCCCCACACACAACTTGCTGTGACAAGCAGACACATGTCCCACACAGTTTGCTGTGACAAGTAGAAATATTTCCCATAGAGAATTTGCTGTAATTATGTCCCACACAGAGTTGTTTGCTGTAACAAACAGAAGTATGTCCCACACAGTTGTTTGCTGTAACAAACAGAAGTATGTCCCACACAGAGTTGTTTGCTGTAACAAACAGAAGTATATCCCACACAGAGTTGTTTGCTGTAACAAACAGAAGTATGTCCCACACAGAGTTGTTTGCTGTAACAAACAGAGGTATATCCACAGGGGTGTTAGTGTTGTGGATGAGGAAAAATGTGTGGATGGATAAACATACAGGCTGTTGTGATACATACGTTATGTTTTGTTAGAACTGGGCACATCTTCATGTCAGCATATGTGGATCAGGAAGTGAGTGAGGGGATTGTAGTGTGCATTATTGCTGAAAGTTGTTCATGTTGAGTGTATTTTGGAATTGCTGGGGGTGGGTGGGTTATAAATGCTGAAAGTTGTTCATGTATCATCATCAGGTGCCATGCCGACTGGCATTGGCTATTATGCTTCTCCAGAGTACACGATCCTTCATGCAGGCCATCAGCTCAGTTGGGTGATCACAGCATCCTGCCAGACTGTCCATGTAACATGTATGAACCGTGACTGAGCAGTGTTGGTTGTGAAATATGGTCAGTCCCAAGTGGTGATGTGTGTAGTAGTTTTGGTGAATGTAATCACTTGTTCTCAGTGTCACTGAAGATGTCGGTGATTTTCGCCAATTCAGAAATGTTTATATGTGTATGTAGGTCGGTGTCTGCTTATTTTAGCCATATTTGTTCATGGCTAGAACTTGCAGTTCAGTTTCTGCAGCAAGCTTTTTTGTTATGCTTGGCTGATATGTGTGTGGGAAAAGTAAAGTTCATGTCTGTGTTTTGGAATACTGATTGGTGTGTTTGCATTTTTGAAAGTTGAAATGTGCATGTGCGTACAGAAATATTGAAATTTTATGCTGAAGTATATATGTTGGTATCATGAGATGCCGTAATATGTGTCACAATTTAGCCATTCCTTGGGTTCTCATTGTACAGTGATTGTTCTGAATATGAATTTATTTTAATACAAATGACATAGTCTGGTCACTCAAAGTAAAAAATAAAGCTGCATTCATTTTAGTAATTCTTTCTTTAAGTTTGTTATCAGAAAGTTTCTGCGGTAATTTGGAAGTAACAGGGTCAGTAGCAGCAGTTTTAGTTTCCAGAAAGATTATCATTGTTTCCAGGTTTCTGGAAAGATTGTCATTGTTTCCAGATTTCTGGGAAGATTATCATTGTTTCCAGGTTTCTGGGAAGATTATCATTGTTTCCAGGTTTCTGGAAAGATTATCATTGTTTCCAGGTTTCTGGGAAGATTGTCAGTTTACATGGTGATTTGGAAGTAACACTCAGCAGCATTTGGAGTAAGATTATCAGAGTTTCCAAGTTTCTGGGAAGATTATCAGTTTCTGTAGTGTTTGGAAGTAACAGGGTCGCAGTAGTAGTTTTAGTTCCTGGGACGATAAATTTCTTCCTAGTTAAGAAAGCCCCTGTGAGAGAGATTATGTGTTAGAGCATGCGAATGTTCAAGTTCAGAAGACAAGTTCTGCGGTATCCATATATAGTATTTGTATACGTGCCTCATTTTTAAATATTTTTTTCAGAGAGTATACAGTTGTGTGTGGGCTGTGAACTTGAGAAATGTTTTCTATTCTTTGTTAGCAAAGATCAGGTATTTTCTATTCAGGTGATCAATGCTTTAATTGTTGCTGAGGTGTACCTGAGGTAACATACCAGTACCCTTGTATCACATAGAAATGTGACATGTACCACGTGTCAGGAATGTAATGAATGTCTGACTGTTGTGTTCTTAATGTTGTACCATTTATCCAGTCATAGCATCCAGGGAGTGTGTGACCTAAGTCGGGACCTATTGTGTGGACTGGGTATTTGCTAACAAATGACATCATCATCATCATCAATTTGTGTGTTTTCTGTCAGCACTTTTCTCTTGTCTTTTCAGTTGTCACATTGAGAGCTTTACCACTCCCTTCACATCTCAGATTTTTTTTTTGTTGGTAATGTGTATGTGTGTTTGTATGTGTGTTACAGCGTATCACAGGGTTGGCCTAAGAGCATCTGTCTGGTGGTAAGACAACCACATTTGTACATGACCAAATAAATCAACTGTTGCTACTGAAATTTAAGTTTTTTTGTTGATTGTATATTACAATCACATGTTCTTGTTGATTGTGTGCAAGAATCAAATTTTTTGGAGGTAATCATTAACATTATATATTTGTTGATATTGCTAGTTTGCTGTAATCTGAAGTCATATTTTTTTTTAAACAAACAGAAAATATCACAAACAAGTCTGTTGCTTTAAAAAAAAATATGTTTTATTTTAAAATCAAGGCAGAAATGTAAGATGTTTTAAAATTCAGGCCGATTGCAGTGAACTAGAAATGTCATGCAACGGATGTATGCCAGCAGCACAGTGTACGTGCAGCCTTGGAGACAGAAGCAAGGATGTATGCCAGCAGCACAGTGTACGTGCAGCCTTGGAGACAGAAGCAAGGATGTATGCCAGCAGCACAGTGTACGTATAACCTTGGAGACAGGGAGCAAGGATGTATGCCAGCAGCACAGTGTACATGCAGCCTTGGAGACGGAAGCAAGGATGTATGCCAGCAGCACAGTGTACGTATAACCTTGGAGACAGGGAGCAAGGATGTATGCCAGCAGCACAGTGTACGTATAACCTTGGAGACAGAAGCAAGGATGTATGCCAGCAGCACAGTGTACGTGTAACCTTGGAGACAGGAAGCAAGGATGTATGCCAGCAGCACAGTGTACGTAACCTTGGAGACAGGGAGCAAGGATGTATGCCAGCAGCACAGTGTACGTATAACCTTGGAGACAGAAGCAAGGATGTATGCCAGCAGCACAGTGTACGTATAACCTTGGAGACAGGAAGCAAGGATGTATGCCAGCAGCACAGTGTACGTATAACCTTGGAGACAGGGAGCAAGGATGTATGCCAGCAGCACAGTGTACATGCAGCCTTGGAGATGGAAGCAAGGATGTATGCCAGCAGCACAGTGTACGTGCAGCCTTGGAGACAGGAGCAAGGATGTATGCCAGCAGCACAGTGTACGTGCAGCCTTGGAGACAGGAGCAAGGATGTATGCCAGCAGCACAGTGTACGTGTAACCTTGGAGACAGAAGCAAGGATGTATGCCAGCAGCACAGTGTACGTGCAGCCTTGGAGACAGAAGCAAGGATGTATGCCAGCAGCACAGTGTACGTATAACCTTGGAGACAGGAAGCAAGGATGTACAGTGTACGTATAACCTTGGAGACAGGGAGCAAGGATGTATGCCAGCAGCACAGTGTACATGCAGCCTTGGAGATGGAAGCAAGGATGTATGCCAGCAGCACAGTGTACGTGCAGCCTTGGAGACAGGAGCAAGGATGTATGCCAGCAGCACAGTGTACGTGCAGCCTTGGAGACAGGAGCAAGGATGTATGCCAGCAGCACAGTGTACGTGTAACCTTGGAAACAGAAGCAAGGATGTATGCCAGCAGCACAGTGTACGTGCAGCCTTGGAGACAGAAGCAAGGATGTATGCCAGCAGCACAGTGTACGTATAACCTTGGAGACAGAAGCAAGGATGTATGCCAGCAGCACAGTGTACGTGTAACCTTGGAGACAGAAGCAAGGAAGGACAACTGGTCACCCACTTGTGGGTGGTTTAGCCTGAGTACAGGGCACAATGGTGTCCTCGGATTAAGAAGTTAATTAAAAGCTGCTCAAGTATTTTCTTCATGAAAGTCTGTTCTAACTATCTTAAGCTAACATTGCAGATGCTTCAGGAATGATAGAAATCCTGTTACCAGAAATGCTGTTGCCAGAAGTTTACTAATTTCCTTATGTGGCAGTTTTCATGCTGTAGCAGATTTCGCCTCCCATTCACGAGTCCTTTGATGAAAAGATAGCTGAGGTTGTCCATCCCCTGGCCCAAAATAAAACTTGGCCAGAGTAGGGCGTAGGGCATTGCTCAAATTAAAGCATTTTGTCTGCATTAATGAAGTGTGAGCTGCTGACAAGAGAAAATACTGCCAAGTTACACTTACGATGTCTGCATTACTAGAGTTTATATGCTGTGATATAGCAGGTGAGGATACCCCTGTATTGTGAAACACCAAAGTACCTGTGTATTGTGAAAGCCCAAAGTAAGGACACCTGCATATTGTGAAAGCCCAAATTCTTTCTCACTTTCCTCCCTTTTGATTAACTTGGTCCCCAGAGTTGAGCATACAGAACCAATGTCTTTAATTCTATTCAGAAAAACTTTGCAAAATGCTTTTGACACAACTGATAGTAAGGTTACTACTCTCCAGTTGTTGCAATCGCTAAGGTTGCTTTTTTTTTTTTGGTATTTTAAAAATGATTCCTTTTTTTCCATTTAGAAGGGACTTTTCTTCTTTCCAAACTTTATTAAACATTCTCTGTAGTTGGTTCATGTTGTCACTATTAATAGCTTTTAACATTTTGGCTATTATTTCATCTTCACCTGCAGCTTCGTTGTTAGCCATTAGATTCACTGCTATTTCAGTTTCATGCCATTTAATTTCATCTAGGTTGACATTTAGTTGTGGGAGTGATATGTCAGTTTCAAGGTCTATCAATTCTTTTGGGTGTGGTCGATTAAGTATTTCTTGGAAGTGTTCAGACCATCTTTGTTTTTGGTCTTTACTTGATATTAATATGGTGCCAGTTTTGCTAAGGATTGGTCTTTCTTAAAAGAAGTATGATGAAACATAAGAAAAGACAAAAAATAATACATACAAGATTGTTGTGAAAGAATAGGACACCAGAAGTGTGAAGAGATAATGAAATGTTTAAAGAAATGAAGACATTGACGAGAAATGTCACACCTAAGCTAAATGTAATTTGTGACGAGATGGGGAATACCTTGACAGAGACACAGGAAATTCTAGAAAGATGGAAGGAATATTGCAGAGGAATATATGGAACAACCGACTGTGAAAGCAGAAATCAACAGTGTGAATTATTATTGGGGGAGAAAGAACCTGAACCAACAATAGAAGAATTATGGGCAATAAAGAATCTGAAAAATGGTAAATCACCAGGATGTGATGAGATAACAGCTGAATTTATTAAAGCGGGAGGAAAGGAATATGCAACAATCTCATGCACTATGTAAAAAGATATGGCATTCAGGTATTTGGCTAAAAGAGTGGAAAAGAACTCTATTCATACCACTACCAAAAAAAGGTAACCTGAAATTATGCACAAACTACAGAACTGTTGCTCTGATTAGTCATGCCAGTAAAATTCTGTTAAAAATCATAATGGGTAGACTTCGTAAGAAAACAGAAGTCAATATGGTCCAAGCTGGTTTCAGGCAAGGAAGAGGATCAAGAGATCATGTAATAAGATTAATAATAGAGAAATGCAGAGAGTTTAATGTGAATTTAGCCTTTATAGACTACTCAAAGGCATTTGATTGTGTACAACACCAGAAACTTTGGGAAATAATGGAAAAAATAGGATTTCCGATACAATTAACATCACTGCTGTATCTAGACCAACAAGCAGCAGTAAGAATAAATGGTGAAACAACAACTTGGTTTGACATAAAACTTTTTCTTCGGCCGGTTGTGATGCACTTGATACCTTGTTTTGGGGTTCTCTGACTGTTTCATCTCCTCACATGTTCGGCATACGTCCGTCTTCTTTTGGACAAGGAGTCCATCAGGGGTGCATATTATTGCCTTATTTATTTGACTTCTATACTGAAAAAATAATGAGGAATGTTAGAGAAGATGTAGACAAAGTAAGAAGAGGTGCGTCCGTGCGTGCCCTATACGAGTTCTAAAAGTTTTGCAACACACGGAACATATATGTCCAGATTCAGCTGTGGGTGCTTGTGCTGCCTTGGCTTTTTGCATTGCGCGTTTGTGCTGGGCACTTTGAGTTCTTGAGCGCTCTGCTCTCTGAGCACCCAGGGAGGTTCAACATCATTAGAGACCACCACATTGGATATGTTTGTGGAGTCAACACAGAAGAAGGAATGAGTGAATGGTTCCAGATTGAAACAGGCGTGAAACAAGGATATATTTTATCTCCCTTGGTTTTTGGAATTGCGGGTTGCCATAGACTTCATAATGAAAAAATGCTACACGGGTAAAACAGGCATTGATTGGGTACATGAGACCCAGCTGGAAGATCTTGATTTTGATTCACTCTTATCAGTGACAATGTGAAATCAATGCAACAAATGGCTGGTAAAATATGATTTGAAATTAACAAGGATAAAACAAAAATAATGAAGTTTCTCATTAACCACGAAGGAAAAATATACGTAGAAGGAACAGCTGTTGAAGAAGTAAACCACTCTGCATATCCCGGCAGCTACATAGACTAGGATGGTGACACCAGAAAGGAAGTTAGAATTCGAATTGCAAAAGCAGCACTGACCTTCAAGAATCTTGTGAACATATGGCATTAAAAAGTTATAAGCACAAAAACTAAGTTAAGATTATTCAATTCAAATATCCTCATTTATGCATGCGAAAGCTGGAAATCAACTAAAGAAATTAGACTCTTTCGAAAACAAATGCCTAAGGAAAATACTTGATATAAAGTGGAGCGAATTCAAGAATAATGCAGAGTTAAGACAGATGAGCAAACAACAACCTGTCTCATGGGTGATCAGAAAAAGATGGACATATGTCTTTCATGTGATGAGAAGAAATAGTCAGAGAATCCCCAAACAAGCTATCACGTGGAGAACAACAGGCCGAAGAAAAAGAGGTCAACCACGTGAAACTGTAAAGAGGACATTGAGAGGCCAGTTCTGTGGGCATAACATCCGCAGATGAGATTGAAAAACTCGCCGAAGACAGGAAATCTTGGTGAACTACTATACACGCCCTATGTGACGTTTAGCGGCACGGTAAGGATGTAATTTGTTAGAAGTAAAAAAAAAAAAAAAACGTTGTGTGCAAAGTGTCTGAAATTACATTTCATAAAGGTTCTAAGGACTGTTATTGCCGGAGGTGGGGTGGAGGATACGCTCTCCACTCCAATGGCGTGTGTCTCTAATAGCCTCTGACAGTCAAGTCCAGCTCCTGGCCTTCTCGTGGCAGAACTGTTTAAACTGACAGGAGAAAGGGCGAAGGCGAATATCTAGCGCCTGAAAACCAGACGCTTCGGGTAGATGAGAGTCATGTGTGGTAGCTCATCTACCGCTGCTGGCGAGATTATTCAGCTGCCGTGCGTGGAGTGGGCTCCTCCCGGCCAGTGAAGAAAGGAGCAGATGAGGTTGCAGTGCGGCACCACGGTGGAAAAGGTGAAAGAAAAGAATAAGCGAAGTAAACAGTAGTCAAATCACGGCACCTCTGGTCTGGGGGTCAGCCACGTCCTAAGTGGGCAACCACCTCTCACCCGGCGGTGATACACGGGTATCTCAAAACACGTCGAGGTTTTCTGGTGAGAAAGTCCAGCTCTAGTCCGGGTGGGCTACCACCTCTCACCCAGCGGGGATATACTCATATCCAAAACACGCCGAGGTTTTCCGGTGAGAAAGTCCAACTCTAGATCAAACTGGTGCAACGAAAACCACCGTGTCACGTAATCCCGCTTCTGAGACCCACCAAGAATACAGGCTCAAAGCCGTGCGATACTCTGAAACTCTTGTGGTCCTCTCGGGGACCTCGTGTGCTCCTTTGGGGCAGTCTTGGTGGTAGAAGCGAACGAAGAAGAAGAAGTATATTTCATAAAAACAATTTCTCATACAAAATTGTTTAATTTCTTTCTCTTCTGATGTAAATGGTCGAGTAGGCAGTTTCTGAGAAACCAGAGAGAAAATCTCCCATTTTGTGTGGTCCCACCACCACCACCACCAGGGTGAAGACAAAGTGTCAGTTCACTGGGGGAAATGCAGACAAAACAGGGAATTCACAAAAATGTATGGGGAACATACTTTTTCCATCAAAGTTGTATGTGTCCGTGTGAGGACATAAATGTGCATCATTATCATCGTACCCGGATGTGCTTCCTACGCTCAGACTGCAGAGTTTATTAGATTTGCTTTTTCCTTTTCATAAGAAGTTTGTTGAAGTTTCTTCCTCTTTGTGTTCCTGTCTCAAAACCTCTCATGAAACACATCTACAGCTGATAATGAAGACGACGTTCCAGACATACGGTCAGCCAACAAAGGAGGGGTGCGGCCATGTTACTCAACGCTGAGTTAGTAAAGAGGAGACAGAAGCACCTATGGATATGTCCGTAGTGAATGGACGATGCTCCTCCCTGAATGACTAACTAAATTAGTAAAGGTAGGCAACGTGCATTCAGAAACTCTTTGATTTTAAGACTTCTTTTTCATGAAACCTGATTGTTCTGTGTCGCTCAGATCTTGTATCTAAGTGTCCAGTATGCCGTAGTTTTAGTGCTAACAGTACCATTAATGTTGACAGCCTCATTACGTATCAATTGACAAATACAACAGGGGGCACTACTTCTCTTACATCTTACATCCTTTCTGTGCCGTCACATAGGGCCCGCATGGTAGTTCGCCGAGTTTTCCTGCGTTTGGCGAGCTTTTCAACCTCATCAAGGGATGTTATGCCCACTGAACTGGCCTCTCTTTACAAGTACCTCTTTACAGTTTTACATGGGCTGCCTCTTTTTCTTCGGCCGGTTGTGATGCACTTGATACCTTGTTTTGGGGTTCTCTGACTGTTTCATCTCCTCACATGTTCGGCATACGTCCGTCTTCTTTTTCTGATCATCCATGAGACAAGTTGTTTGCTCATCTGTCTTATCTCTGCGTTGTTCTTAAATTCGTTCCACTTTATACTGAGTATTTTCCTGAGGCATTTGTTTTCAAAAGAGTCTAATTGCTTGTCTATTTATTTACTTGTTTTCCAACTTTCGCATGCATAAATGAGGATATTTGAATTGAATGATTTTAACTTGGTTTTTGTGATTATAACTTTTGAATGCCAAATGTTCTCAAGATTCTTGAAGGTCAATGCTGCTTTTGCAATTCAAATTCTAACTTCCTTTCTGGTGTCACCATCATAGTCTATGCAGCTGCCGGGGTATGCAGAAAAGTGGACCAAATCATTTTGCCGGAAGAACTCTTCAGCCGTTGCTAAGGAAAGAAAACAATTTAATAACAAAACTATATAAACAGTAAGTTTTTTTTTCTTCTAGTTCCATTCTTCGATGGTTGGTCGTGACACGGTCATATAACAATAATAAGTATACACAGCAGTATTCAGAACAGGATGAAGGCGTGTGATCATTTCCTATTATATCTACACAAAATCGCTTTTCGAAGTTGTATAGTAATTAACACGTATTTTGAAACACATACGTCATAAAAAGAAGATGAATAAAATACAAACAGAATCGATAAGCGTAACAGAAATTATAAATAACATCACATAAGATATGCATCATACTTTCATTCCAAGCTGGACTGAACAGTTTTGCTCTTCCTCTCAGCATGTCATAAATGTTTTGACTGACAGCAGCAAAGGTTATAATAGATTCTGTTATTTCAGGTGTTGTATTTTGTGAGTACGTTATATAACTTATTCTTCTATAAATTTATTATTCTTTTACATTCTATTGCAGAATATTTTTTGTTGTGTGTATTTGCTTGACACTACAGTTCTACAAAAGTGGTATCTTTGCATCTGATAATTTATGTGCTGTGTTTAAAGGGGTTTTTTCCCCAGACCAAACAATGACGATGGATAAAATGGCAGAGGCGGCAGTCAGGGAAGTGGAACGGTTCTCAAAACTTGGAATATCAAAGCTGCAGCAAGGCCACCCACAAAAAGCTTTGGATGCTTTCAGAAATGCGTATCACAGGTCTCAGATTCTTGGTCGTCATGGATACATGCAGAGAGCCTGTGCTTTTAATTTGGGTGCTGCATTAATCTCTGTTGGAGGCTACAGCGAGGGCTTGACTTATCTAAAACAAGCTGTGAGTATTTGTTCTTTACATCGTGGTGTTAAATTCATATTTTTAAAATAAGTTTCTTTTCTTCTTTATTGTTCTTTGACTTCTGTGTCTGTGAACAGTTCCATGTGTGGCAGCTTTGATTCCGGGGCGGGTTTTTGTCAGTTTTTTTCCTTAATACATAATAATAGAACTTTTTGTTTTTTAGGATTATTTTTAAGCAGGTTTTTTTTTAGGGAGAGTGAAATGAAAACTTTAAATAACAATGTTTATGATGCAAGATACAGTCTGTTTATGTTTGTATCTTTTGTCCTCAGTTTTGATTGAGGCAGTGTAAAGTTATGTATAAACAGAGTACCCAAGTTGCTTTCATGCATCAGGCAAAAATTTTCAGTTTTCAGACATGATTTCATCAAAAATTAGTATGATGGGTTCTCATTTTAATAGCTGGTTCATTTGAAATACACAGTTGTTAAAACCAAGAACAAAAATAGGAACAGCTTTATTAATTAATGAGACTAATTAACTTGCACACAGGTGAAATGTTTCAGTTTGTACTATAAGTTCACATGAATACCATAGAACAAATAGTAATGTTAAAAAAAGGTAATAAATGGAATACTCAGCTGTGACTTGTAAGAAACTGCATCCAGAACTTGTGCTTGAAAGAACTCACTGTAACTGTTTGTGCTCCTATCGACAGTTGTGGTTTTGTGCTGTTCCAGAACCTGAGATAAGTCATTTGCAATTTTTCATTTTTTATTCTTTGGTTAACATAAAATTCATGTGAATCTTTACTTTGTCTCCTCTCTCTGATTCTTCGTCCTGTTTGTTTTTGTTTGATAAAGGCTCACGCTGAAACGTCACAACTGCTTAATCATTCAATAATAAAGTTGTTCCTATTTCCTCATTTATACATTCCCTGTAACTGTGAGCTGTTGTTCTTTGCAGCCGATGCTGTAGAGGTGTTGAGGAACAGCATCATATCAGCGTGGGAGTGGGTTATGGCAGCTATTTTTTCAGTCCTGTAATACAGCTAAAAAGTAGGGTATGTGTATTGCTTCTTTAGCAGACTCCACCACCATGGGGACTGTGGTGATCCCTACCCTGTTAGCCAGACTTGGCCTGTTACTGGGGGTACCACGGAGAGGTGAGACAAGGTCTTGGTCAGCTGTGGTTCACTAACCCTGATGCTAGCATATCAGTTATGGGTTGCTGATTGGCTCATCAGATAGGTGTCTTCCGCTGCATCCAGGAATGTATGTGGTAGAGTGTTGAGAATGTTTAAATGGAGACCTGCAATGTGTGGTAGGTTGACAGCGATGACAGGCTGGGGATCACAGAAAGGAGAGAGAGTGATACAGTGATAACCTAGCCAGGAGAAGGGTGGGTGGAATAGGTTATTGTGGTTGGTTACCCCAAATAGCCAACCACAAATAGTCATAGCTTGCCACCATCAGATACCTGTGGTCTAATCAAGACCACCTAGATGGTGCAGATGATACAAATTGTTGGTTGGCTACACTAGCGACACTCACTTATTCCACCAACCCTTCTCCCGGCTAGGTTACCACCGTATCACTCTCTCTCTCTCTCTCTCTCTCTCTCTCTCTCTCCTTTCCATGATCCCCACCCTGTCATCACTGTCAACCTATCACACATCACAAGTCTCCATTTAAACATTCTCAACACTCTACCACACTCATTTCTGGATGCAGCTTCTTACAAGTCACAGCCGAGTGTTCCATTTATTCCTTTTTTTTTTACATTACTATTTGTTCTATAGCATTCATGTGAATTTATAGTTTATCTTCTTTCCCTATTTATTTGTTCTGTATGTTCTTGCATGATTAAGTTGCACACTGAAACATTGCAACTGTGTGCTCATTAATTAATAAACCTGTTCTTACTTTTTTCTTAAATAGTTTTAACATTCTGTTATTACAGCTTTACTACAGTAGCTTCATGTATGCACACTATATATGTTATATGACAGTTATATATTTAGTTTTATATGTTGTTGTTGTTCGTCCATTGTCTTCGATAATGACCACAGATTCATCTTAGTCAAAGTAAGGAGAGGTGTGTCCATGTGTGATCAACTAGCCCTATATGAGCTCTAAAAGTTTTGCCACACACGAAACATATGTGTCCAGATTGTGGGTGCTTGTGCTTCCTTGGCTTTTCGCATTGCGCGTTTGTGCTGGGCACTTTCAATTCTTGAGCGCTCTGCTCTCTGAGCACCCAGGATGATTAAACCCTTTATGATGGGCGGACTTGTGCTATGGCCTCCCAAGAGTTTATGTCTATCCTGAAGGCTTTGAGTGATGTTTTGAACGTATCCGTGTAACGCTTTTTTTGTCCTCCAGCTTTCCGTTTTCCGTTCAGTAGTTCCCCATAAAGGAGTTGTTTGGGCAGTTGAGCGTTACTCATTCTGACTACGTGCCCTGTCTGTCAAATTTGCGCCTTTTGAAGCATTGTGTAGATGCTTGGAATATTAGCTCTTGTGAGGACTTTAGTATCAGATATCATTTGCTGCCATTTGATGTTCAGTATTTTTCTGAGACAGCCTAGATGGACGTGATTTAGTTGTCTTGCATGTCTACTATAGACTGTCCATGTTTCAGCTGCATACATTAGTGCGGTCAGAATGACAGCTTTGTAGACCTTTAACTTGGTGGCTGCATACATTAGTGCGGTCAGAACGACAGCTTTATAGACCTTTAACTTGGTGGCTGCATACATTAGTGTGGTCAGAACGACAGCTTTATAGACCTTTAACTTGGTGGCTGCATACATTAGTGTGGTCAGAACAACAGCTTTATAGACCTTTAACTTGGTGGCTGCATACATTAGTGTGGTCAGAACGACAACTTTATAGACCTTTAACTTGGTGGCTGCATACATTAGTGTGGTCAGAACGACAGCTTTGTAGACCTTTAACTTGGTGGCTGCATACATTGGTGCGGTCAGAATGACAGCTTTGTAGACCTTTAACTTGGTGGCTGCATACATTAGTGCGGTCAGAATGACAGCTTTATAGACCTTTAACTTGGTGGCTGCATACATTAGTGTGGTCAGAACAACAGCTTTATAGATCTTTAACTTGGTGGCTGCATACATTAGTGTGGTCAGAACAACAGCTTTATAGACCTTTAACTTGGTGGTAACACCGAGTCCTCTTCTTTCCTATACATTTTTTCGTAGCCTCCCAGATGCTGCTGGCTTTCAGTTTTTAATCAAACTAACTGTTCATGTGTTGAAATACACAGTGCCCACCAAGCTAAACTTTTTGATGAGAAATTAGTTTTCTGTTGACTAACTGCTCCCAGGTTTTTGTATTCTTTTAATGTCTACAAAAGTCAGAGTTACATTCCTCGAATTACAGGAAGCTCCTGGGGGTAGCAGTGATGGCAGATCAAGTGGTGACCTTTATTTTAACTGTGCCCTGGCATATGAAGGTTTGAGAAACACAAGTGAGATGAAGAACTACTACTCTAAGGCCTTGAAGGAGTACCAGACTGAGAAGGACAACATGAACATGGAAGCAGAGACTATCAGTCGGTTAGGAAAGCTGTGCATGGTCGCTGGCCAGTTTGAAGAAGCAGAGACCTACTTAAAGCAGCTGATCCAGGCTTTTGAAAAACTTGGGAACTTGAGGAAAAAACTACAGGTAAGCTCGTGTTTGTTCAGATTCACCTGCTGCTATGATAGTAAGTGGTGCTATCAGTACCAGTCAAAGCTACAGACTTGTCGATTGTTTGGAGAGTCAAAGGTTATGGAACTAGACCTCGAAAGAAAAATCCAGAAGGAGGGACTCTAAAGCCGTTGGTGGTGAGGTTCTTCAACCAAACTATCTTCTGGCACCACCAACTCGGCTAGATTGTCAGATGTATGTATAGACCATGTCCTTTCTCTGAAGTTGAATTAACAGAGTCAAGAGGGAGGGAAGGAGGGAGCAAAATGATCAAGTGCCTTGAACTAAAGCATCTGAGTGGTGAAGTGGTTAGTGGACTAGTGTCTTATGGCAAAGGACAAGGATTCAAATCTGGCCGGAGGTGCCCCAGTTACCCAGCTGTAGAAATGGGTAATCGATTTCTTCTGAAGTTGGGGAAGGAAAGGTAGTCTGGCATCACGCTGACCACATCACCCTCTAGTGTGTTGACAGGCCAAGGAAAATATGGGAATTAGCACCATATCCCAGTGTGCCTCTAAGGCATAACAGGATTACCTTTACCTTTACCTATCTTGAAATAATGGAATAAGGTTTGATTTCCGTTGGACAGTGGAATGATCATTTGTTGTTCCTGTAGTCAGTCCTTTTCTTGAAAGAGACATTAAATGTTAGTAGTAATGCTATTTCAGTTACATCATTTCCAGTTAAATTTTACACTGTAAATGCTCATATTTCTCAAAGAAAGAACAAAATAACACTTTACTACTATTTTTACTACAGATCTTTTGACACCATGGTAGTTTGTGGACACATTACTTTGTTCCAGGCCCAAGCAGCGATGGCAAGCTTGTATCTGCAACTTGAGTTAGTGGACGAAGCAGAAGAAACAGCTAATAATTGCTTTATGAAGGCTCATGGTTTGGAGCTTTCAGATGAAACTGGTTTGTGAAACATTCATTTAGTTGTTTAGCTTTTCATTTGCTGTTGTGGTTTCATTGTATTTTACTGGTACATCATTGCAGAATATTTCACTGATACATCACCACAGATTAATGTTTTAAAATGATTTACTGATGCATCATTGCTGATTAATGTTATAAGTTATTTTATAACAGAGAAATATTTTTTGTTCTAACAGAAGCAATAAGTGATCATTACATACAAGACTGTGCAAGCAAACCAGAAACTTAGAGAGCACTTTGAACTTTGTGTAAAAGTTACCATGAGCCCAGAAATTTGAGTACACATAATACATTTGCTGAAGTAGTGGTAATAGCAGATGTACATAGTGACAAGTAAACAAATTCACTCACATAGTGACAGCAAAACATTCAGATTATACCATACAAATTCACTTACATAGTTACAGCAGAACATTCAGATTATACCATACAAATTCACTTACATAGTGACAGCAGAACATTCAGATTATACCATACAAATTCACTCACATAGTGACAGAAAAACATTCAGATTATACCATACAAATTCACTCACATAGTGACAAGTAAACAAATTCACTCACATAATGACAGCAAAACATTCAGATTATACCATACAAATTCACTCACATAGTGACAGAAAAACATTCAGATTATACCATACAAATTCACTCACATAGTGACAGCAAAACATTCAGATTATACCATACAAATTCACTCACATAGTGACAGCAAAACATTCAGATTATACCATACAAATTCACTCACATAGTGACAGCAAAACATTCAGATTATACCATACAAATTCACTCACATAGTGACAGCAAAACATTCAGATTATACCATACAAATTCACACACATAGTGACAGCAAAACATTCAGATTATACCATACAAATTCACTTACATAGTGACAGCAGAACATTCAGATTATACCATACAAATTCACTTACATAGTGATGGCAGAACATTCACATTGTACCATATAATTGCATAAATGTCAGCCTCATGTAAGAAGTAATTTTTCTTGTATAATTTCAGTCCCTGTCTTCATTGAACTGGGTCTTGTCTATAGCCAGATGTACAAATACAATAAAGCCCTGCAGTGTTTCCAGCATGGCCTTCTTGCAGTCAGTGAACAGAAGGTGAACTTGAAGCATGCCGCAGTTCTGTACCAAAATCTTGGTGTGACCTACAATTACTTGCAGCAGTACCAGGATGCCATCCAGTATCACCAGGCTGCGGCTAGTTCACATGGTGAGCTCACTTGTCTGCTTGTCATGTTTGTCAAACTGCAACTTCCTGTGTGAGAGTGAAGTTGCTGTCCTTCAAGTCAAGCCTCAGACATCCTTCAGTTTCTCATCTTTTTGTTCTTGAATTTGAAGTGAAACCTGATATGTTCTTACTGTGCACTTCTCTTGCTTTCTCTTCCTTGCTTCTTTCTAGTCTTATTATTTCATATGTTTCATTTCTTACATTCTTAGAAATCTGTAGATGTATTTTGTCTTGCTTTGTCTTGTTTTTGTTCTAGAACTGAATGGAACAAATGTTGTGGCTGTATATTATGTAACCTCATCATCTTTTCCAAGTTCAGATATTAGACAATCAGTCCTTAAATCACTGGTCTGTCCAGTATAATGTGGTTGGTCATTTTAATTTTTGTGAATTACCATAGTAATGCAAAATAATAAAATTTTGGAATTTTGAAGAAATTATAAGATTTTGCCTAAATTTTAACATGATTGTTAAACTGTAAATTGGTTTGAGTTGTTGAAAGTTAGCAAAATTTTTTCAACTTTTTAACTTGCTGTAAATACAGAATGATTTTAAAAAGTGACATACATATATATATATATAATTTTTTTTTCTAAATATTTCAGCTGAAATGAAGAACAGAAAAAGTCAAGGCCATTGTTTCATGAACTTAGGATTTGCGTATAGTCAACTAAATGACCTCAGTCATGCTAAGGAATACTTTCTTCATTCTCTCCAAGCTGCAAAGGATTGTGGTAAGCACAAGGATCTGCCTGTTGATTTGTCTCTGTTTATTTGTCTTATTACCAGGCAAAGATGGCTGCAAGACATCATTGATGATCTGTGAATGGAGGCATCAGCAGCAGGACATCTTGTTTACAACTGAGAGACCTACAAGAGACCTGTTAGGGAGGCAAAGTTCCACAAGGGAAATGCAAATGACTGACTGACTGACCAGAGAAACTTGCAAAATTCTTCTCTGTTTCAAAGTCATGGAGTTCTTATCTTTTTTCTAGTTTACTTCTAAACATCAGAGTCATGTTCTGAGATCACAGAACAGTGAGGATATGTGGAGTCTGTACAGCTTGGAGCACTGAGTAAAGACTGAGTGCTTAACTGGCAATGTAGACAGAAAGTTGATTAGATGGTTCATAACAAGGGTGGGTTACATAGTGTAGGTTATTCTGTGTTGTAGTGTATGTACCATAGTTTTAGAAGTTAAACTACCATGTGAATCATGACTTTAGAAGTTAAATTATCATTTAAATAATGATTTCAAAAGTTGAACTATTGCTCAGAAATTGAGTAATTTTTACTGAAGCACAGTTCAGCTATGGGTTCTTTATTCACCATGACATTGTGGATATATTTACTTGATATTTCCAGCTGAAGAGGACCTATATGTTTCATTATCTGACACAAGGGAAAAAGAGTGAAAACTCATAAACTCAGAGATAGGAAAAGTCAAAGGCAAGGTCAAGACCTGGTATTTCATATTCATTCATTCATTAGTAGCTGTGCTGATAGGCAGTCAGGATTTTGATTCTCAGTTCTGTGCCATCCTTCCTATTGATTGCTTTTCTTTTCCTGTGACACCTGGTTAGTCCATTCAGATATTTTTCTCTGTATTGTTCTCTGGAATTCATCCACATGATTGGGGTCCAGATTTAGCATGAACTAGCTGTAGAACATAGACATGGCTCCAGATTTAGCATGGCATATCTCTAGAACACAGACATGGTGCTAGTTTCCCATGACCTAGCTCTGTAGGCACATATGGTTTCAGATTTAGCATGAGCTAGCTATAGAACACACACATGGCTATAGATTTAGCATGAACTGGCTGTAAAACACAGACATGGCTCCAGATTTAGCATAACATAGCACTTGAACATTAAAGAAGACCCATTAGTCTTTTGTCTTACAAAAGCTAAACTTCATATATCATAACTTCATGTGATATTTGAGCCACTGACACAAATGTCAAAGTTCAATGTTCAATTTAAAGGTGACAGAAAATCAGAGTGGCAGAGTTTGGAGGCCTTGGCTACCATTGCCTACCATGACAAGGACTTACAACGTTCTCAGGATTATTACAAATTAGCTCTAACAATTCTCGCCAAGTCTCAAGACGCAGGGGACACAACTGTTCAAGATCGCATCTTGGGAAAATTGACCAGCGTTATCCAGTTACAAAGCAACAAACCAGCTCAGCCAGTTGACATAACCAGACAGGTGAACATAAAATCATTCTTCTTTGAAAAAATGTTCCTTATTTTCTGCTAACACAACAAGCCTGGTATGGTTCATTCTTTGATGCAACGATTGTTGTTGTTGTTGTTGTTCTGTTTGCTTTCATTTAGTCTATTTTTCTTTCAGGCATCACTTTCCTTATTATTATCTCCTGTGATGATAGTGCTTCTTCTTCTTTTTCTTCTTCTTCTTCTTCTTCTATCTCTCTGGGACTGAGAGTTGATGTTCTTTGCAGTCATGTGATGAGGATGTTGAGGGACAACATCATGTCAGCATGGGGCGGGTTGTGGTGGCTGCTTTTTCAGTCCCTGCATGGAGCTAATAAGCTGGGTGTGAGTACTTCTTTAGCAGGCTCCACCACCTTGGGGACTGTGGTGACCCTGCCCTATTACCCAGGCCTGACCTGTTACTGGGGGTACCAACAAAGAAGTGGGACAGGGTTTTGGTCAGCTAAGGTTCACCAACTCTGACACTAGCATGTCAGCTATGGGTCATTGATTGTCAAAATGATCAGCATCTTTGCAGAGGTTAAAAGTAGTGATAGCTGGTGTTGTTATAGATGTGGTAGTAAGTGATGAAATTACTTCACATTTTGATAAGCAGTGTGAGAATTTATGTACTGGAGTCAGTGTCTTATAAAAAAAAACGAGAATAAAATTTCCTATTTTAATTTGGTCATAACATTTTAATATTAAAATTTACTTTATCCTTCTAGGTAGAGAAGATCAAAGCAGAAACGACTAAAATGCCAGATCAAGTAAGTCCACTGCCCAGTAGATGTTGTTTTCATGATGTGATAAATATTAATGTGTACTAGCTGCAGCTGGCTTTCCACAGCGTACTTTATTCTTGCTGATGCATGCGCTGGTGCTGTCACCATTGGCCTGCTCATCCTGTAGAGGGTGTACAGAATGAGGCAATGAGAGTGGTTTTGGGTTGCACCTGGGATACTCCGGTGTTGGCCATGTGCTTTCTGCTTGATATGCTGAGTGTGAGGACTAAACACAAGCATGCTCAGACAAAGGCTTACATCAGGGTTGCTGGCATACATCAGGGTTGCTGGCATACATCAGGGTTGCTGGCATACATCAGGGTTGCTGGCATACATCAGGGTTGCTGGCATACATCAGGGTTGCTGGCATGCATCAGGGTTGCTGGCATACATCAGGGTTGCTGGCATACATCAGGGTTGCTGGCATGAGGGACAACCCTCTTTATAAGGAGCTGGGGTTGGTAAAGGGAAAAAGGCTGAGACCAAGGATACAGTAAAGTCAATTTGCAGTCTAGATGAGGCGCCTAAAGGTGATGTCTGGTTACGGGTACAGGACCGACCTCAGCTAGATGAGGTGCCTAAAGGTGATGTCTGGTTACGGGTACAGGACCGACCTCAGCTAGATGAGGCGCCTAAAGGTGATGTCTGGTTACGGGTACAGGACCGACCTCAGCTAGATGAGGCGCCTAAAGGTGATGTCTGGTTATGGGTACAGGACCGACCTCAGCTAGATGAGGCGCCTAAAGGTGATGTCTGGTTATGGGTACAGGACCGACCTCAGCTAGATGAGGCGCCTAAAGGTGATGTCTGGTTACGGGTACAGGACCGACCTCAGCTTGACGAGGCGCCTAAAGGTGATGTCTGGTTACGGGTACAGGACCGACCTCAGCTAACAAAGGTTGTCATACAGAAGTGCCGTGAATGTCGAGACTGGGCACTGGGAGCAGTTGAACTTTGGGTTCAAGATCTCATCCAGCATCACCGTGGGTCTTTTGACACAGTAATATATACAGATGGCTCAGTGGCTTGGAACAGCAGAAATGGTTGGGATTTTGTTATCTACCAAAATGGATGAGTAGTGGCACAGGGTTCGGAAGCCTTTGAAGTCATCACATCAAGCATGCGAATGGAAATTGAGGCTGTGTCGGTGGCAGTGGAGTGGCTGGTTGCTCATGATGTGATTAATGGTGTCATTATGATGGATTCACAGAGTATGCTTTGTAAGACTGAGAAGAAATCTCTTCGAAAAGAATGGGTTCAACTGTTAAGTCAGTCAGTGGCAATGATGTGACAGACAGACTTGCTGGCCAAGCTAAAATAAATGGCAGACTGACAATGGACAAGGGGGAACATTGCTAAAGCTGAAGAGCGGGAATGGAAGAACAATGTAGATCTGAAGAGATTGATTGATTGATCTTTATTTCAAAAGGGTTAAGAATTGGACACACAGGCCCATCTGACATTCTTCCCTTTATCATACAACTTTCACTTTGTTCCAGATATTCTACAAATATGCTGCTCATATAACAAACATAATTAACAATAAAGTAACTACATACACATATAAATGACTAACTATATACACATATAAATGACTAACTACATATATATATATATATATAAATGACTATCTACCAAACAAAAATTTTGTTACTATTCAAAATAAACAATTAACTGAATTCAGTGTCAGTAAGAGCAGTCTAAAATAACTTGATTCATGGAGGCATGTAGTCGATCTCAAATAGATATTGGAAAAGTTTCTATTTTTTATACACGATGGGAAGGTATTCCAAAGATGAGCAGCAGAATAAGTAAAGCTTTTCTTGTAAAGATCAAGTGTAGGTTTTTAGAAGACATGTTGTTCAAAAACCCTTTGGGCTAAATTTAAGCAGGTTCCATAGATAAGGCGGGCATGCCGTGAAAGAATTTGATGTACCAGCTTGGCTTTGTTGAACCTGCTCTTAAGAGGCAGTATTTTGATAAATTTGTGTTGGTTAGTTGTTTGTGCTTGATCTTTGTCACTAACAAGCTTCACTGCTCGCTTTTGAAGTGAGTATAACTTCTTTGTATTTGACACTGAGCAACCATCCCAGATTGTTGACCAATAGTCTAAATGTGTTTGTATATGAGATATGTAGTATGTCTTCCTTGTGTCTTGATCAATGAAGTGGTTAATTTTGGCTAACTGGTATACTTTTTGTGCAGTGAGTTTTGTTAGACCTTGCACATGAGAGTTCCTTGTCAGATGTTGGTCAGTAATAAGACCTAGTGTTTTGTGCTCGCTAACGTTTTCTGATGTTTCTGTACAGAGACGAAGTGTTGTTTTTGTTGTGTTTTGTAGTTTCTGACTTGTTGTTATGAGCATTGATTTTGTTTAATCAGTATTTATAATCATGCCATTGTTGTTGCTCCATCTGATTAGATTGTTTAACTTGACCTGAAAAGTTCTAGGTTAGTACAGTCATAGTCACTGGTGTAGACTGTGCAATCATCAGCAAAAAGGTCACAAGAAGAGTGTTTAAGATGAAGTGGAAGATCATTTCATTTGTATAGATAGCAAAGAGTAGCAGGCCTAGAATAGAACCTTGCAGAACACCGGTGTCAACTATAGTAGAATTTGTTCGAGAACTGTTGAAGAATACTACCTGTTATCCGTCTGAAAGAAATGACGCAATTAATTTTATTAGGTCAGGGTGCAGTCTAAGAATATCATGGTCAGTGATATCAAATGCCTCTTTAAAGTCACCAAAGATGGCACCACATAGTCTGTCGTCATTTATGTTTACTAACCAGTTTTCTGTCATTTTGGTGAGAACTGTGAGGCAGGAATGATTGAGTCTAAAGCCTGACTGACTGTCTATGAGTAAATTGTTCTCTTGCATGTGTCGTAGAGTTATTTTGTATATGTGTTTTTCAAGTTGTTTTGATAATGACAATAGTATGGGTATTGGTCTATAGTTGGTAAGATTGTTGGATGAGCTGGATTTAAAGAGAGGATACACTTTAGTGGTTTTAAAAGTCTCAGGGAAGTAACATTTTGCATTGCACTGATTGTAAATGTATGTTAGTGTATGTGAAATGACAGGTGCAGCATAATGTAAGATCTTATTGCTAATATTGTCAAGCCCAGAGTGTTGTTTTTTTAAGGCAAGAGATAACTGTAAACTTCACTGACTGTTAAGAATGGAATGTGTAACTGTTTAAATTTAGTACATCTGCTATCCAGGAATGTTTGTAGTTCGTGTAAGTTGCATACAGGAGCTTGTATTGATGATTTAAGAATATTGATTTCTTCTATGAAATGAGTACTGATAATGTGCTCTAGTTTATGCATGATTGCTGGCTTGAAAATCAAATTCTTTTCTTTTATTTGATAGGGTATTTGTGGCTTTCCAAATTGACTCACTGTCTGATTAATTGACTGGGAGATTGCTGGAGCTAGGACAAATTAAAGGTGCTGGCAGGAAATCCGAACTGTGTGGTAGAAAAAGCATCATACACAACTAACATTTGACAGGAACTAATAGCAAAAATATTTGTGGATGGATGCTGCAGCATGCAGTGGAGCATGTATGGGGTTGTCCCGAATGCAGTGAAACCAGAGTCTGAATTTTGAACCTTTGTTTGCAGATATCAGCCTCTTCTTCTCCTAATATAAAACATCATGAATATGATTTGCTACTCATTTCTTATACATGATCTGAAGTATGGTCTTTGAAATACTGAATTTCTTATTCATGATCTGCAGTGTGGTCTTTTAAATATTGAATTTCTTACTCATGATCTGCAGTATGGTCTTTGAAATATTGAATTTCTTATTTGTGATCTGCAGTATGGTCTTTGAAATATTGAATTTCTTATTCGTGATCTGCAGTATGGTCTTTGAAATACTGACTTTAAAAAAGTGTCTCTTACCTGCTTAGTTTCATTTCTCATGTCCCCTACCTGCATGATTTTGTTTTTTTTGTCTCCTGCTTGCATGGTTTTGTTTTTTATGCTTCCTACCTGTGTGGTCTTGTTTTTTTACCTGCATGGTTGTGTTTTCTGTTCCTCTTACCCATATGGTTTTGTTTTTTTGTCTCCTACCTATATCATTTTTGTTTGCATCTCCTACCTGCATGATTGTGTTTTTTGTGCTCTCCTACCTGTGTTTTTGTGTATCCTACCTGAGTAGTTTTGGTTTTTTTTTTTGCATTTCCTGCCAGCATGGTTTTGTTTCTTGTGTTATTCAAGAAGCATCTGTCCTACTGTCGTGTTTCAGTTTGTTACTGACTGTACAAAACAGATCAGACTTGGAATGCATGTACATAATCAATCAAATTTGGAATGATTGTGCAGACAAGATGTGACATGGAATGTCTGTAGAAACTATGCAGTCTGTGATGTTGTTACATGACATTTTTTTCTGCAGACTGAGAGGCAAGATTCAGCTGTCAGTACACAACGCAAAAAGCTACTAAGAAAAGACAAAACTGGAAGTGTCATAGCAGTTAGAAAAGATGGATACATCAAGTAAGCAATGTTTGCAACACTTCCATTTACAAACATTAGAAACTGACAGGGAATTATTTTCTACCACAAAAGTAGTTCATTTATTCTAAATGTGGTTTTTTGGTTTTTGTCATATCTAATATACTTGTAGGTCGTCATCAGATTCATTTCACTCTCTTTAGTTCTTTTTAGTTTTTAGTTCTTTCTCATACAAACTGTTGTCACAACAGTTCTCAAGAACTCTGTTATTATGATGTTTGACAAAAAAAAAACCAAAAAGAACAGAACTTAACAGAGTAATTATAATGTACAATATTGGTAAATTCTGCGGATTGAAACATTTTTGTGTCACCTGTGTTTCTTTACTTTGTCCTGTTGACATTTCTTCATTTGATTATCTTTCTAAAATTCCTATACCAATGATACTTCTATAGCTATATCGGATAACAGTGGCTGCTGTTGATTTATCCATGCATGATACAGCATATCATTAGTGCACGAAGATAGATGTGTATAATGAAAAACCTAAAACTGACTTGCCCAAACACCACATTTTTGATAGTATAAGACTAGTCTTTGTTCACTTGTCACAAACCTGTTGACAAAACTTCTCATCTATATCTTGCATTTTTCAAGGTACTTGCGGGTTCGAAGATCTGGGACTTTGCGGAAATTTAATAAAGTTGCCCTTGGTTTAGATATCAGCATGTCTCCAGTACCTGGACCTGTAAGGAAGGCTGATTTGGATTTTGGTGAAGAAGATTGTGTCTTCTCTGCTTACACAACAGAGGGTTCAGACCTGGAGGATGTTGAGGAAGAAGATGAGGATGATGAGGCAGACAAGCAGGCAGATCAGAAATGGTAGATATTAGTTTGTAGTTTGTATGTATTTTGTGTGTATTGTATATATTGTATGTATTGTGTATGTGAAAAAGAGGAGGACCAAGGTGAAGATGGCGACAAGACATCGTTGATGATCTGCAAATGGATGTATTAGCAGCAGATCATCTTGCTCACAACCGAGAGGCCTACAGGAGTGCTGTTAGGGAGGCAAAGTTCCGCAAGGGACATGCAAATGAATGAATGAATGAATTGTATATGTATTGTATATATTGTATGTATTGATGATTGCTGAAAGAAAAGAGAGAGAGAAAGACGGGGGGAACGACACACACACACACACACACACACACGCACGCACACGCATGCAGAGAGAGAGAGAGAGAAAGAGAGAGAGCTGATAGCAAATGAAATGAACAGACAGCTAAAATCAAATCAAGAAAAGGAAAGTAGAAGTAGTTCTTCTTTAAATGACATGAAGATGATGATAACAAATAAAAAGATGTTCCTAAGAGTCGGGAAAAGAATATTACAGTGCTATCTTCTTACACCCTTCCCATGCCGCTAAATGTCACACAGGGCTTGCCTGGCAGTTTGCCAAGTTTTCCTGTTTTCAGCGAGCTTTTCAACCTCATCAGAGGGATTTTATGCCTCCTAAACTGGCCTCTGTTAACAATGTCGTCTTTAGAGTTTCACCTGGTCAACCTATTTTTCTTCGGCCTGTTGTGTTCCATTTGATAGCTTGTTTTGGGATTCTCTGTTTCTTCTCATCATGTGACTGACATTTGTCTATCTTCTTTTTCTGTGCTATATTGAACTAATATTGCTGTATTGTTGTGAAACTTTGACACTTGACAATTAATAAACAGGTAATGAAGAATTTGGAAGCTACAGAGATGTGGCTTTGGACAGAGATGAAACAGATACCCTGGAGAGAGAGAAAACAAATGATAAGGTGCTCAAAGAAGTACCAGAACAACAAAAACTAGTTTTTCTTTGTGTGTCTCCCTGGAACTGCAAACTGATGTTCTTTGCAGCTGATGTGGTTATGCCCCATTAGCCAGGCTAGGCCTGTTACTATGGGTACAAATGTAGAGATGGGACAGGGTCTTTGTCAGCTATTATTCACCAATCCTGATGCTGGCATGTGAGCTATGGTTGTCTAGTCCTGATGCTGGCATGTGAGCTATGGTTGTCTAGTCCTGATGCTGGCACGTGAGCTATGGTTGTCTAGTCCTGATGCTGGCACGTGAGCTATGGTTGTCTAGTCCTGATGCTGGCATGTGAGCTATGGTTGTCTAGTCCTGATGCTGGCACGTGAGCTATGGTTGTCTAGTCCTGATGCTGGCACGTGAGCTATGGTTGTCTAGTCCTGATGCTGGCACGTGAGCTATGGTTGTCTAGTCCTGATGCTGGCACGTGAGCTATGGTTGTCTAGTCCTGATGCTGGCACGTGAGCTATGGTTGTCTAGTCCTGATGCTGGCACGTGAGCTATGGTTGTCTAGTCCTGATGCTGGCACGTGAGCTATGGTTGTCTAGTCCTGATGCTGGCATGTGAGCTATGGTTGTCTAGTCCTGATGCTGGCATGTGAGCTATGGTTCTCTAGTCCTGATGCTCGCATGTCAATTACGGATCGTTGACTGCTAAATCACGCAGTATGTTCACCTTCATGGCAACTAGTTAAACTCATAAGAAAAAGACAGTCAAAATTCCTTGGACGTGTCATGAGAAGACAAAAGTTAGAGAACTTAGCAATGACTGGAAAATTCAAGGGAAAAAGAAGAGAAGAAGACAGGGAGAAAAAGATCTCAATGAATTGACCAATTTGGCCAATAAAATATTCATAGCTACTTTTCATACACAGTACATCCTCAATAAATTAAGAGGGCCAGACTTGAAAATAGAAAAGACAGAAGACACAAATGGTATATTGTTATTGTAGCCAAACAATCCAGTCAGTCTTGAATGAATCATGACAGAAGTTACTTGGCAAAGTGATGTTCAGAAACTAACACTAACAACTAATGTCTACATGTTTCAGAATCTAGATTTCATATGAAAAGCTGGCACTATTGTTATTATTATTACAGTTGATGTAATTATATTCAGCAGTCATCACCAGATTTATGTTTGAAATTTAATTCTTGTCTTTGCTCTTTATAACACTATTTTTGTTTCAGTTTATTTTTTATTAGACTAATTCTAAGTGATAGCCAGTTTTTCTTTAACCAATGTTAAACATTTTTGAAAAAAAGACCATTTTTTTCCTTTTTGGATTAAAAAAAAATTTGAAACATATCCATGTTTCTGCGTTTCTCGCAGGCGTGCGACAAAGATGAATAAACAATATGAGGAGTCAGACTCTGAAAAAGTGGATGAACCAGACAGTGAGGAGGAGGAGGATAGAAAGTTGGTCTTTGAAGCAATGCAGGAAGTAGTTCACCGTGAAGGTAGACATCTTGTTATACATTTATTACAATAATCTAACCAAATATTGATGGAAAAAAAAGATTATTGTATCACTGAACTGTTATTATAAATGTCTGTTCATTTTAATCTGGAAAAGTAATACATCAAATTTATTTTTATACTTTTCTAACAGTTATCTTTCTTTAGCCACATTTGTTTTTATACTTTTTTAACAGTTATCTTTCTTTAGCCACATTTATTTTTATACTTTTCTAACAGTTATCTTTCTTTAGCCACATTTCACAACTTTGTCAGCAATGTCCTTAAAGTTAACTAACTCTTGTTTCCAGATAAGAGCCTGACTTCATCTAAGACAAAAATCATCCCTGGGGAACTCAGTGTAAGTTCATGTCTAGCAGAGTACTTGTTTTAAATGTTTCACATTCTTTTCCTTCAGTATTTCTAAAATGTTTCATACAGATTTCTGACTCTTTGCTCATTTTATTTTATCTTGGACTGACCTAGAAAATGGACACTTTTTTTTCTGACTGTTTTATTCATCTTTGATAACTGAATCATATATCACCTTGACATGTCTCCATCCTCAAGATCACATGTTTCCTTGACATGTTTCCATCCTTGAGATCACATGTTTCCTTGACATTTTTCCATCCCTGAGATCATATGCTTCCTTGACATGTTTCCATCCTTGAGATCACATGCTTCCTTGACATGTTTCCATCCCTGAGATCACATGTTTCCTTGACATGTCTCCATCCTTGAGATCACATGCTTCCTTGACATGTCTCCATCCTTGAGATCACATGCTTCCTTGACATGTCTCCATCCTTGAGATCACATGCTTCCTTGACATGTCTCCATCCTTGAGATCACATGCTTCCTTGACATGTCTCCATCCTTGAGATCACATGCTTCCTTGACATGTTTCCATCCTTGAGATCACATGCTTCCTTGACATGTCCCATCCTTGAGATCACATGCTTCCTTGACATGTTTCCATCCTTGAGATCACATGTTTCCTTGACATGTCTCCATCCTTGAGATCACATGCTTCCTTGACATGTTCCATCCTTGAGATCACATGCTTCCTTGACATGTCTCCATCCTTGAGATCACATGCTTCCTTGACATGTCTCCATCCTTGAGATCACATGCTTCCTTGACATGACACCATCTCGAAGATCACATGTCCTCTCAGTCTCAGATGTGACTTATATTATCGCAGCCTGTAGAAGGAGATTCAGACTTGGCAGCTGAGACAGGAGCTAATGTTGATGAGAGCACAGAGAAGGAAGATGGAGGTGATGGTCTAAGAGGACACAGGCACAGGTGAGTCACTTCCATATGAGTTACTTTTGTGTTATGTTAACTTTTGTTGTATGTTAACTTTATAACATTAATTTCACAAAGATGATTTATGGATACTTTATGAGATCATGGATTTTTAAAAAATCAATTTCTATCAAATATGATGGAAAATTTCTCGTTTTTGCCAAGGGTGATGACACAGCCTGGCCATATGTGGAATTAAGTGTTTAGAACACACCAATAAACTTCTGGAGCCATGGTGGTGTAGTGGTTAGAGCACTTGCTCACTGTCTCTGGTCTTACTTTGCCCTGGGGTGACATTTTTTCTGGCCGACTGGCGCTGGCATCAACTCAGCCCTAAACAATGAGTACCTGAGATTTCCCTTGAAAAACAAAAAGCAGCAAGGGCAGGTGCTGGTGTCCCTGTCTCACAGGCTGCTGTGGCTTGGAAATCTGAAGACACAAACACATCACACCCTTACAGTGAGGACAGGTGCTGGCGTCCATACTTCAAGTGCTGTAATGGTCAGAGAATGTGATGAAGTAGATAGAGGTGTATGGTTCAGTTCTATAAAAATATAGAAAGAGTGAGGAAAATGGGCAGAAACAAGAATGGCAGAAATAAGGTGAGCGTGTATAAATGAAGAGCATGCAACAATCCAATATTTTGTCAAAAGCCTTTTTCAAGGATTACATAAAAAAATAACACAACATAATTAAGCACTTAGATTTTTTTGCTAGTCTCGTTGTAAGAAGGACAGGCACAAAATGTGCCCAGATAGAGTAAACAAACACAAAGTAGAAACAGGCTTGTGGCTGAGACATGAGGTAAAGGAAGGATAAAAAAGGGTGCTATACAGGAAAAAGCATGGCACTATGCTTCAGATGGTCCCAACTTGATCCCATCAGATACCTTAAGGCCTAAACAGAAGCTACCCAGATGAAGCAGATAATAAAAGTGAGAAAAACAATATGGGGAAGGGGTGTGGATGAAGGAAGGTTTAGAGTGAATAGAGAACACAACCACAGGCAAGAGTGCTTACTTAGGATGCCTAGACAAGGAAGCTATCAAAGTCTTCTAGTAGCTAGAGAAGGAAAGAAAAGGCTGGAAAATTAATCTCAAATTGCCTGCTGCAATAATGACAAGGCATTGGCTGGAAATGTGAAGGTACTAGCACTTCACAGCCCCCTGTGGCATGCAGGTGCCATGAGACATAATTAGTGGTAAACTTCTGATATGTGGTATGAGGAACATAGCACAATATTTTTGTTCTTTCTATAGTATGTTTATCAACCATGGAAAACTGTTGGTTGTTCAATGCAAATTCCAGGGATCAGATCCTGCCACCCATTCCTGACAGCTTGCCCCAGTCAAGATTTGTTGGGGCTATGAGAACATATGAAGTTCCAGTCAAGAGCAAAGAACACAATGAGAGCACTGAGCATGGATCTCCAGAAGAAAAGAGACGAGCCTTGACACAGAACAAACACACTGAAGGTGAGAGTGTAGCACTACCAAACAAGGCCATTGCAGAAGATGATGGAAATAATTACTTCCATTCTGAATCCAAGGAACTAGGTATTTCATTTATTCCAGAAGAGGAAGAAAGTGGAGATAGAGGTTGGTAGCATACTTCAGACTCTGCAGGCTGCTTTCTTTGTTTTTCCTTGTTTACCAAAAATATATATTTTTTCTTCATTCTGTATCCTAACAAAAATAAAATGGTTATTTATTTGTTAGAAAATAATAACTTCAGTCACCATTACATGTACAGAAATAGAAATCTTATCATATCATTATTATATATTATATCATTCAGTAAACATAATTTTTTTTTATGCACCAACCAGAATCCACTTATCTTTTCTGTTTTCATTTCAAACCTTATCTTTTCTGTTTCCACTTCAAACCTTATCTTTTCTGTTTCCACTTCAAACCTTATCTTTTCTGTTTCCAGTTCAAACTTTATCTTTTCTGTTTCCAGTTCAAACCTCATCTTTTCTGTTTCCAGTCCAAACCTCATCTTTTCTGTTTCCACTTCAAACCTTATCTTTTCTGTTTCCACTTCAAACCTTATCTTTTCTGTTTCCACTTCAAACCTTATCTTTTCTGTTTCCAGTTCAAACCTTATCTTTTTTATTTCCACTTCAAACCTTATCTTTTCTGTTTCCAGTTCAAACCTTATCTTTTCTGTTTACAGTTCAAACCTTATCTTTTCTGTTTCCACTTCAAACCTTATCTTTTCTGTTTACAGTTCAAACCTTATCTTTTCTGTTTCCAGTTCAAACCTTATCTTTTCTGTTTCCACTTCAAACCTTATCTTTTCTGTTTCCAGTTAAACCTTATTCGACAAAGTTGAAATCTCCACTCAGAAGAAGGAAAACCTAAGCATGACACACATAAAATGAAAATAAAAAACTTATGCAGCTTTCAGCACACAGAAGATGTAAATGTGGTACAGTGTTCATGACTGCATAGTTCTATCTCAGTTTGAAATATTTCAGGTGTAATACAGTAACACAAGAAAGACAAACAGCTAAATGTGATGGTCAAAAAGATAATCGTAACAGACAAATAGGTGATCATGAAAGACAAACAGACAGTCTTGTGTGAGAACATCATCTGAAGATGAGAGTCTCTGGGAATTTTTAAAAAGTCACTCAATGAAAGATTCACTTTAAAGATTAGTGCAAGGAACTTTTAACGTAAGACTGTTTAAAACAAAAGTAGAAACAGCTTTACTAATTAATGAGCATGCAGTTGTAATGTTTCGTTTTGCACCATACTCATAAACTCGCAGATGCAGCTTCTTGCAGTCGTATTTGTATAACATTAATGTGAATTTATATATTCTCTTCTGTTCTTATCTCTTTGTCTTGTATGTTTGTGTAAGATTGAGGTGTAAACTGAAATGTTACAACTGTATGCTCATTAATTAATGAAGCTGTTCCTACTTTTATTCTAAATAGTCTTGCATTTTGTTACCACAACTTTACTGCAGTGGCATTGTGTATTTTTATATGTTTAGTTTTATATATGTATATACCCAAATACTATTTTATTACTAAGATCTAGGCTAGAGGTCAAGAAAAACATTATAAACTTACAAACTGGGAAATTTCTCAACTTTTTCTTCCTCACTTTTCAATTATTCATCAAGTTCCCGCATATTTGACTAACCCCAGAGAAGATTCCAGTCTATCAGTTTTCCATTGACAAAACTTAGAAATGCTCTGTAGCCAGAAGTTTAGTGGCTGTTTTTTTTTTTCTTAGTTACTTTATAAATTATATGTAATTCAAACCTTTAATTGTCAGATGAGTTGCTTTAGAAGCTGTAATTCTAACTATTGACCTTCTGTAATGTCCCAAACCTTGGTTAGACTTTGCTGTTATGCTTAAAAACTTACATGCCCATAGATGCACAAAGTGTAACCGTCTTCTTTACCGAGCCTTGTCAGTTTTCTTTTGTGTATTTTAATTTTCTTCTTGTGGCTTTTACATTTGCTTATAGACCAAAAGAATGATGTACAAAGCTATCCTCATCTGCCTGCCAGTGTAAATATTGTAGGTTATTGTCAGCTTATGCTGTCCTGAAAGTAATGCTTCCTGTTTCTTATTCTTATTATGTAAATGTATAAGTTGATGTACATTCAGATCGTAAAGTTTTCCTGCACTAGTGGTCGTTTTTTCTGAGTGTTTTTTTTTTTTCAGCCAGGGGCACTGAAGTGGATAATACAATATGAAGTGTTTAATGAGAATATATGGTACACATAAATCAGTGTGCCATGATAAAATTATTTACCTTAGGGAATGTGTCTTTGATTTAAATTTATCAATTAATAAAAGTTGTTCACAAGGAAGAATGCTTAGACATTGAAGTTGTACAGTGTTGGGATACTGTTGCTCCAAATGTAATAAGCCACAGAGCTCTGTGTAATAAGCTACAGAACAGTGTGTAGCAAACCACAGAGCTGTATGTAACAAACCATAGAGCTGTATGTAACAAGCTACAGAACAGTATGTAACAAACCACAGAGAGATGTGTAGCAAGCTACAGAGCAGTGTGTAACAAGCCACACTTGCAGGCATATGTATGACTAGACAGTAATTGGTGATATCGAGGAATAAAAGGTGTCCTACCATTCCCAAGAAGAGAGATGACATTAGTAGAGTAAATGAACTGCAGAAATTTATATGTTCAATTTCATTTAAATGTATGTACCCATGCACTCACTTCCATGTTAAGAAAACAAACTAGGACGCATTATTTTCCAGGATGTCTTCTTTTAACAGCACCTTCATCCTCACATATTTATGTTTATGTACCTACATATCTTTCATTCCAACATGCCTTTAATGGCATGGAAATGGGAATTTTACCTTTTTTAGATATTTTTTATTGTTGAAATTCAATCAGTTTAACATTATTCATTTTCATGAACATTTGAAGTTAGATATATGATTCTACAGTTACATACCTGCAGTTTCACACTTTTCCATATTCTGCCTTTTCCACTCACTTTCTGTACTGAACTGTACCATGAGCTTTAGTGGCATTCTTAAAGCAGCATTTGATAGGTTATGCTACATAATTCTGAGTCAACTGTAAAGTATTCTTAACAAAATATTGACTTACATAGTGAATATGACAGTGTTACCTTAGGCTGAGCCATCATGTTATGCCTACATACTTCCCTCCTACCTCCTATTTTACAATAAGAATTTTACAGATTTTAAAATATCTTTGGTGATGTTGTTCAGATCAGAACATCCAACAGGACTGCTCTTTTGTTTATCATGTTAAAATCAAGATGAATACGGAATAGAAAATTTTGTGGCTTTAGAGATTTTGAAGTTCAAATTGATATAAATTTTTAGATTATAAAAAATATTGATGAATTAATTTCAAGTGTTTATTTTCATTGTAGCAGAAACATCATATGTTTTTGAAAATCCAATTTATGAAACCATACGACAACCAACTCTTGAAAGGAACCATGACTTAGTTGGTGGTGAAAATTCTAAAAACCATTCTGACACAGAAAGTGAAGATCCAGCTGAAGTCAAGTTGCCATTAGGAGTGAGGTTAGTTGTCAATCTTACATCATACATCCTTCCTGTTCTGTTAAATGTCACTACTCATATGGTAGTCTACCAAGTTTTCCTGTTTTCGGTGAGTTTTTCAACCTCATCAAGGGATTTTATGCCAACTAATTTGGCCCTTCGTTAGAAGGTTATTTCAGGTATTATTTTAAAGTGAACATGCAACATGAGTTAACAATGTCCTATATAGAGTTTCATGTTATCAAACTCTTTTTCTTTGGGTTGCTATGTTCCACTTGATAGCTTATTTTGGAATTCTCTGATTGTTTCTTCTCAATTAGTTGTCAATGCTGAATTTTAATTTTTTTTCTTTTTTTAAATGAAGAAACATGGCCAAGATTGTTTCAGATATTGGCTAGATATATGTGGGTGTCACATGCTACATCAGTCATATCTTAAATACGTAACTGCTGTTACAGCTACATCACTGTCATTATTGCCACCACCACTGTCACTATAACCATATCATTGTCGGTGTAGTCTCACTGTATAGCTGTTTCTATAACTATATACTCGTATATCTCTGTCATTGTAGTATATATAATGCTGCTAAAATATGTGTAATATTAAAAAAATAACTTTGTTGTTATCAATTTATCATCACAAAACTGTTATTGTTGAAGCAAATTATCATTACAGCTTTGTTACTCTTGACATAATCACTCATCCAGGGACAAGATTGAGTTTAAAGCTCATCAGGCCGATCTGAAACTGAAAGCCAGACATCAGCCTGAGGCCAGGACAGAGAACACAAGGAAGCAGTCAAGAGCATGTATTTTAATGTAGTGCTCTGTTGTGTGAGGAAGATCTAAAGTTAACATAAGCTTGAGCTCAGTACAGACTGGGCATTTTAGGTCATAATTATCTTCAGTACAGGATCAGTTAGTCTGGACAATTTGTCCTATCAGATTTTGATTCTTAATATGTTTGTCATCTTTATTATTATTTTTTTATTATTTATTATTCTTACATGCTAGAATGATTAATATTAAGATCTGTATATCATTTTTTTGTATCAGACATGGCCAAATAACTTCCATATAATTTGTATGTGATGATATTTTTATGTCAGTAGAGAGTTTGTTATCTTTGATATGACTTGTATATGATTACCATGTTATGTGCTTATGGATAGCTTAAAATTTTGCAAACATTTGCTTATGATATGGTGTTTTAATAGAAAATTTGTTAAAATGAAGTCAGTTGTACATGATGACATATTACACATTTATATGTTAATCTTGATGTCACTTCTGCATAGTAATTTTATGTAATAGTGTAAGAACTTGTCACATTTAATGTCACTCATGTAAAATATAATGTCACATAATGAAATAATCATTGTGTAATAAAGAGAAATGTGTCACAAGATTTCGTATGGAAGTATTAGACTGGTTTTTCATTTTTAAAGAATTTTTTCTAATTTCCAGACTTCTCTTTTATTTGACATAAATTTTGCTGTCACTTTCTTCTATAATCATCATCATGAATATTATCATCATAAACATGTCATTAATCAGTCTCTTCCCCATTATGTATTACTTTGCATCTTGATCAAATATTTCTCTTGGTCTCCTTCATCAGTTTTTGCCATGGGTTTTCCAATGATTCCCACATTTTTAAATTGAAGTGTTCTAAAAATATTGTCATCACTGTGTGCTCAAAAACCTTCAGAAAAGGCAGAATGATCAGTGAGCAAAACTTATTTGGTGACTTGTGTAAAACAGCTTCATGGATTATACAGAACAAACTTTACTTTCAGTCAGGGAAGGAATAAAGAACAAACTTTACTTTCAGTCAGGGAAGGAATAAAGGACAAACTTTACTTTCAGTCAGGGAAGGAATAAAGGGCAAACTTTACTTTCAGTCAGGGAAGGAATAAAGAACAAAATTTACTTTCAGTCAGGGAAGGAATAAAGAACAAAATTTACTTTCAGTCAGGGAAGGAATAAAGAACAAAATTTACTTTCAGTCAGGGAAGAAATAAAGAACAAACTTTACTTTCAGTCAGGGAAGGAATAAAGAACAAACTTTATTTCAAATAGGGAAGGAGTAAGGAGGCTGAAACAGAGTTTATGATGAAAAAAAAACATGCACACACACACACAATAAAGGGATGGCTACAGCTACATAGTGAAGATGCATTTACAACAACATAATGAAGATGTGACACATAATAAATAGTGTATAAGTATATAACTATACACTATACTATAACTTTACAGCTAAGTACTCTATTTAATTTTTAAATTTTTTTTTCTTTTTAATAGTATCCATGTGAATTTGTACTTTATCTCCTCTCTCTATTTCTTCATCCTGTATGTTTCTGTATGATTAAGGCTCACGCCGAAACGTCACAACTTTGTAGTCGTTAAGTAATAAAGATGTGACTACATGTACATAATTAAGTTATCATTACAAGCACACAAGGAAGAGACGATTACATGCACATAAGAGATGTAATTACTAACATATAACAAAGAAGTATGATTACAATAATATGGAAGAAACATAAAGAGATATGATTATAGCCATACAGAAGAAAAATTTTTTTAAATTCCCCTACAAGTACAGAATGATTTGTCATGTACATGACATCTGAGAGCAACAACCTGCAACTAGGTTAGACTGGCTGTGCAATTTGTCATCTGCTATTGTTTGAAATGACATGACATTGCTCTGCTTTCATTAGTTGCTGATCTATGTACTTCTTATACCTGATTCATGAAAGTGGACTTTGTACATCTACTTCTGGCAGCTTTAACTTATCCCGTTAGCCAAGACTGTTGCCTGGTATGCATTCACTGTTATTCAAATAAAGTCAGCTATGAGAGGAACTGCTCATCAAGATGATACTTGCCAAGACTTACAACAGCTGGTATCTGCCCGCTTCAGAGCAATCACCTAAGACAACAAGCGCCAGCCATTGTATAAACTAGGTAATGAGTCAAGAAACCAGACAGAATTCTGTCTTCTCAGACAACAAGTGCCAGCTGTTACATGAGCTAGGTAATGAGACAAGAGACCAGACAGATTTTTGGCTGTCTTGACAGTGTCTCGCTACTCTGAGCTCTTTGACTGTGTAGAACTCTGGATTGATTAGAATAAAGTTAGACCAAAATCCTCTTGGATCCTATGAAAATTGCTTTATTTAAAGCAGTGGTTCTCATCCTGTACTCTGTGGCACATCATCAAATGAGAATGTCATCTACAATGATGGTCATCTTAAGGCCCACGACATCAGTTTGGTATTAAGTGTCATCTGTTGAATAAAAAATAAATAAAAGATTTATGACATTATATACATCAAATAAGCTTGTAGCCTGGAACTTATATGTACTGTAGTTTGAATAGTGGTCCTATAGTTAAAAAAACAACAAAAAAACTTGAGAACTATCATCTAGATGACATGGTTGAACAGAAGATAAGATCTAATTTGATGTGTATTGGTTTAAATTGGTAAACTGCCCAAGTTTCAATTTTTTAAAAATTTTTCTTATGGCAGCAATGCATATGTTGAAGATGAGATGTTGGCTAATTTTGGATGAACATGTGAAACGTCAAAAACAAAAATTGGCAGTCTTTACTCCCTCCAGTGTGACAAGAATCTTCCAGAATTCACCAACACCACAAAAATAAAGTTTAAACAGACTCATGGCCACTACATCATGATGAGCAAATTTGTTGTCGGTATAGTCTAACAATATTTTGTTTTGCTATCACAGTCAATCTACCGTCATGATTTTTCAAAATTATGTGCTTGTCTGATGACTGAGGACGTTGAAACGGCAATATGTGGTCATTTGTTAGAAAATAAAGCAATTCTTATTCTCTATAAATAACTAAAGATAGTTTCCAGCATTATTGCATTAATTTATATTTATCTACATACCTACAATTTATATTTATTTAATTATATAATTGCACAGAATTAAGCTAATGAAAATAGATGGATGTATGGTACAGCTTTACAAAAAGATAGAAAGAATGGGGAAAGTGGGCAGAAACAAGATGAGTACATATATGAAAAAAATGTAGGGAAAATATATGGACTTAGCCTTTTGGCCTCCTCCTTGTATGACATGAGCCCCTATATACCCTCTTACAAGGAGGCCAAAAGGCTAAGTCCTTGTCCACAGCCAAACAGAGCTTTACATATGTTGGCACCAGAAAATGTAACCGCCTCCACTGCGTTACCTGCCCGGTAGTCTGGGAAACGAAAACAATCACCTTTCCCAAAACTATCCTCACTCTTCATGAGGGATTCACATGTGAGTCCCGTAATGTGATATATGTCATCGTTTGCAAAAGATGCAGGATAACATATATTGGTGAGACTGGTCTCAGATTAGGGGACCGCATGCAAAAAACATCTGTATGACATCACCCAGCATGCTTCAAAACCAGTCCCAAATCATTTCAATGGTCCCAACCACAGAGGCAAATCTGATTTTCTGGTAACAGCCATCAAACAATGTCACACAGATGACACAATCCGCCTGGTGCTTGAGAACCGCTGCATTCAAAATTATGGGATGCTGGAGCCACATGGGTTAAACTCGTTGTTTAGCTACACTTAACACTCTCTTCAATCATTATAGTACCTCTCCACTAAGTCCACCCCTTCTTACTTTTCAACCTTCCTCACAGCATCACTCTGCAACCCCTCTTCCCCAATCATCTGTTTCAACTTCTTCCAGCTAGGTCAGTATTGTATCACTTTCTCTCCCCTCCCCAGTTCCCCATCCACCACCCCCAGTTACAACCCACCGACCACATGTCACAGGTCTCTATTTAGACAGTCTCCACGTTCTACTAAATCCATTCCTCATATACACCGCCGGACAAGCCACACCCTACAATTTACAGTTAAGTACTTTTTTACATTATTTTTATAGCATTCATGTGAATCTATATTTTATCTCCTCTCTCTACTTCTTCGTCCTGTATGTTTTTGTATGATTAAAGCTCACGCCGAAACGTCACAACTTTGTAATCGTTAAGTAATAAAGCTGCTCCTACTTTTTCCTATTTTATGCACATTGGATTGTTGTATGCCTTTCATTTATATGTACTCATTCTGTTTTCTGCCAGTATTGTTTCTGCGCGCTTTCCTCACTCTTTCTATCTTGTTGTAAAACTGTACCATACACCCAACTATTTTAATTACTAGAACCAGTTTTACTTGTCATTTCTTTTTTGTCTCATTTACAGCTATGGCTTTCTTCCACGCAGTAGCATTATCGAGACATCGAAACACATTTTTTTTAAAAATGAAATGAACGTTGAAACAGATTTTGTTTTCTAAAAAGAACAATGAAAATAAGTTAATGTTGTAATTTTTAGTTTTATATATTTGATTATTAACAAATACACCCCCCCCCCCCCGAAAAGGTCGTTCCGTTGCTTTTAGTGGAATAAATTTTCGTATGATTGTTTATAAATGGCGGCAGAGACAGGGAATGCACAACATTCGGATGTTGAATCTTGCTCCACAGCCTTACCTTCAGACACTGAAACTAGCTCCACCCAGAAACTCTCAGATGAATCTGATATCTCAAGAGATTCCAGTTCTTCTTCACTTCCAGGTTATAGAATTGTTCAAAGACAAATACAAGATGCCGTTTTGATGCAGCAAGCAGCAGTAGAACAACTTATTAGGAATAATGTAAGTCACTATGAATCTTCATCGTCGCAGACAGTGGACTTTACCATACATTTGTCTTTGCCATTCAATAGAACCATTGACTCGGACAGTAGATTATGCTGTACCTTTGTGTTGCCATTCATTAGAACCGTTGTCTCGGACAGTAGATTATGCTGTACCTTTGTGTTGCCATTCATTAGAACCGTTGTCTCGGACAGTAGATTATGCTGTACCTTTGTGTTGCCATTCATTAGAACCGTTGTCTCGGACAGTAGATTATGCTGTACCTTTGTGTTACCATTCATTAGAACCGTTGTCTCGGACAGTAGATTATGCTGTACCTTTGTGTTACCATTCATTAGAACCGTTGTCTCGGACAGTAGATTGTGCTGTACCTTTGTGTTACCATTCATTAGAACCGTTGTCTCGGACAGTAGATTATGCTGTACCTTTGTGTTACCATTCAATAGAACCATTGTCTCGGACAGTAGATTGTGCTGTACCTTTGTCTATGCAGTTAAGTTTACATTTGCTTGGGGTCAAAGCTTGTTTAGCTGAGACATTTAAGTGCTGATTATAGCTTGTTTAGCAGGAATATTTGCTTGAGTTTACAGTTTTTTAAACTCAAAAATGTTTGGTTACATTCTTTAGCTCAGACATGTTTGTTACCTTCTTCAGCTCAGACAAGTTTGTTACATTCTTCAGCTCAGACAAGTTTGTTACATTCTTCAGCTCAGACAAGTTTGTTACATTCTTCAGCTCAGACAAGTTTGTTACATGCTGTTCTCCTCAGATTGATGTTCTGAATGTCAGCAAAGAAAGCTTTGACAGAACTTTATCATCACAGGAACAGAAAGTTAAAATGCTGGAGGTAAGATACTTGTAGCATGATGTAACATTCTGTAACTCAGGTTTTTTTTTGGTTCTGATTGTCTGTTTTCATATAAAACAACATTTAAAATATTCAGTAAGATATACAGACAGCTGGAATAATAATAAAATATGACAGTGTGAGAACTGCAACATGTATTGATGTAAAATTGTATATCTTACATCTTTCCCATGCTGTTAAACGTCACATAGAGCTTGCATAGTTGTTTGCTGAGTTTTCCCGTTCTTGGCGAGTCTTTCAGCTTTATCAAGGGATGTTATGCCCACTAAATTGGCTTCTCTTAACAATGTCCTCTTTAGAGTTTCACATGGCTGACCTCTTTTTTTTTGGCCCATTGTGCTCTACTTGATAGCTTGTTTTGGTATTCTCTGATTGTTTCTTTTCATCACATGGCCTACATATGTCCATCTTCTTTTTCTGATCACCCATGAGACAGATTGTTGTTTTGCTCATCTGTCTTATTTCTGTATTGTTCTTAAATTCATTCCACTTTATACCAAGTATTTTCCTTAGGCATTTGCTTTCAAAAGAGTCTAATTTCTTGTCTATTTCTTTAGTTGATTTCCAGCTTTCGCATGCATAAATGAAGGTGGATATTAAATTTGAATTGAATAGTCTTAACTTGGTTTTTGTGCTTATAACTTTTGAATTCCATATGTTCTCAAGATTTTCTAAGAACAATGTGGCTTTTGCAATTCTAATTTACTTCCTGGTGTCACCATCTTGGTCTATGTAGGTGCCAAGGTATGCAAATTGATTTACTTCATCAATAACTGTTTTTTCAACATATATTTTTCTTTCTTGATTAATGAGTTCTTTAATTTTTTGTATTGTCTTTGTTAATTTCAAGACCTATTTTGCTAGCCAAGCAAGACAAGGAATCTGTTTTTTCCTGCATCGATTTCACATTGTCACTGATAAGAGCTATGTCATCTGCAAAATCAAGATCTTCTGTTTGGCTCCCATGTCCCAGTCAGTGCCAGTTTTACATGTAAAGCAGCTTTTCATTATAAAGTCTATGGCAATTCCAAAAAACAAAAAGCAGATTGTAAGCAATAGGAGAAATGACAAGTTTGGTAAAACTGGTTCTAGCAGTAAAGTAGATGGAGCTGTATTATTCAGTTTTACAAAAAGATAGAAAGTGAGGAAATTTGGCAGCAACAAGAATGAATGTAAGATAAAAACATAAAAATGAAGAACATGCAGCAATCCAATATTTCAACAAGACACACACAAAAACACAGCTGATTAAAACACAAACAATAGATGAGCAGCTAAACATTTAGCTTTTTTTTTTTTGGTATATTCCTTGTAAGAAAGATGGGCACAAAATCTACTCCGTACATTGTAAGCACAAAGAGACTGATTAAGGTAGCAAACCAGCACATGAAGAAAATATTTTACCATAATGTATATCACAGTGCTCATTATCTCTTATCATAATATATATCATTTTGTTGTTCTTCTTCTTCATCATTCGCTTCTACCACCAAGATCGCTCCATGCTACTAATGAACTTACTCCAGTGGTCCTTGAGATAGATCTCGTTGGAGGCTCAGAGCATCAGGGGGCTTGGGTCTACATTATGTGGTGGGTCACAGTTGCATGACACTGTGGTCTTCGTTGCACAAGTGATCTTTGAACTGGACTTTCCTCAATGGAACCTCAACGAGGTTTGGATACAAAATCCACCGGGTAAGAGGAGGTTGCCAAAACTAGGCTCCCCTGGTCCAGTGTCTCCGACTTCAGAGTTTGGTGGCCGTGGCCGCTACCCTTCCTGGTGGTGACCAGAACATAGCTTTGGTCAAGAAGGACGAACCCTCACCATGTGTCAGGTTTCACCCCTGGGTTAAGCTGGTTTAAGCATATTTTCCAGTTTGGGTGTACAAAGGACATGGTCGACCTCCAGAGCAGAAGTGCCTCTATTCTTCATCGTGAGCCTATTCTCACCAATCAAACTTCATCACTTTAGCCTTTCCATTACCTTTCCTATGGCAGCACCGCCTCGCCGAATACCACCAAGGACTGTGTGCACGATAACCTTAAATGCATCTTTCTTCATTGGCCGTGAGGAGTTTGACCCCACATATGGCAGCTGAAGATTCTTGGCGTCTGGCATCATCATTGTGTTCATTATCTAATGTTATAATGTATATTAGTATGTTCATTGTCAGTAATCATAATGTACATTTTTTTGTTAAGATGATGAAAACAACAGGCCATGGACCCGGTGGTACTGTAAACCGGCGCAATGCCCGCGCCGCCGGCCCCCCCCCCCCCCCTGCATAGAATGTGCAGGGCAGGCCTCAGGCATCTCCTAGTTAAAAAACTAGGCTTTTGTCTTAACCAAAGGGCACGTTGATCAGGGTACCCCAAGAGGACACTTTAATCTTAGCCAAAAGGTCAAGAAAGGATAATGTACATTATTGTAATCATTATCTGTTGTCATAATGAATATCTGTTTGTTATCTATTACCATGATTATGTTACTATAATGTATATCATTGTACAGTTTGTTTATCTGTCATCAGAGATCAATAATGGAGGACTACATTCTGAAAGAGATGTACGATTCCTTGAACAAAGAACTAAAGGTATATAACTGTGATTTGCCAAAAATCATTGTCTCTGTGTGCAAATATTTCATTGACTCAGTCTGGACACATTTTTGATAGTTAAGTACATTTTTTAAGAGTGCCTGGACTTGTCTCTCATATCAAGGGTCAGTGGTTTGAATACATTCAAAGTTGCCAGTCACACAGATGTGAAAATGGATACACAGTTTCTTCTAGAACGAGGGAAGGGATAGCAGTCAGACGAGATGCTGACCACACTATACTCTAGTGTGCTGGCTGGTCAAGGGAGATGAGGGCACTAGCACCATATCCCAAAATACCTCTGTGCCATGATATGGCTATCTTTACTCTGTCAGGTTATTAGCAAATAGAGCTTTGCTTATTTTTTTTGAATATTTAAAATCAGAAGTTCAGATGTGCCTGAAAGTTTGAGTTTTAATGGCACTTTCAGATATAAATATAGTCTTTCTGAAACCATCATATTTATTTACCGAAAGTCGTGAGCAAAAATTTGTTTAAAAATCAGAATTTAGAGAAAATATAAATGTATCTCCTTAATCAGCATCTTTTTCTTCACTTTTCAACATAATCTCCATTTCTCTGCACACATTTTTCCCATCGCTCTGCAAGTTTGAAAATATTCTCCAGGTAGAATTCCGTTCCAGCTGACTGACGGCACAGACACACTGCTTTCTGGACGTTCTCTCCTGTGGGACCCAGTGGGCACAAACTTTTCTATAGCCTAGGGTTTCAATCATTTCCTGTACTGCATTGTAGTCCTATTCCAAGATTTACAGCGATTTCAGATGCTGTGACATGTGTGTCTTCTTTAATGATGTCGTCAACCCTTTCCACGTTGTGTTTGGTGGAGGCAGTTCGAGGGTGACTGCTGCGAAGCATATCTTGGATGCTTGTGTTTCCATCTTTGAAATGTTTCACCCACTTCCTAACACTCATACCATACACACATCTCCATAAGCAAATTGAAGTCTTTGGTGAATTTCAGCAGCGGGGATTTCCTCTTTAACGAGGAACTCAATAACAGCATGTTGGCAAACGAAACTTCAGCACCCGCCTTTTTTTCTGGTCACGTGACACATGAAGGTGACATTTATGTGACCTCTACGTGAAGTGCAAAGGATGCAGAGTAAGGTGATACATTTATATTTTCTCTATCTATAAATTCTGAATTTAACAAAAATGTTTGCTAATGACTTTAGGTATGACCTTTGTAAATAAATAAATGTGCACATGCCACTGCAAAAAAAGCCGTGATAGGAACTGAAAAGTCAGCTATAACTAACCTTCACTTTCTCCACAATCATATTCCTCCCTGCTAAGTTCTCATCTACTCTTTCCTCACCTACAACTGATGGACATTCTCTAGGCTGTACTCATAAAAAACAATATTCACACCTTCATCTCAGTTTGACAGTGATTGTATCCCTCTCTCTTCCTGCCCTTTCTTTACCATCAGTCAGTCAGGTTGGTGTCACGTCCCACGGTCTTCATTTAAACATTCACAGAATTTCACCACACGCACTCTCAATCACAGCTTTGTATAAGTCACAGCTAAGGGCTTCCTTTTTTTCTGTTATTATATCTCTCTCTCTCTCTTTCTCTCTCTCTTTCTCTCTCTCTCTCTCTCTCTGTGCATGTGTGCGTTCTTAATTTATTTTCCTGTTTCTTCATCCTGTATGTTTTTGTTTAAGGTGTAAGTCAAAATGTTACAACTGTGTGCTCATTAATGAATAAAGCTGTTCTTATATTTTAAAAACTGAAAACCCAGTTTTTAAAATATATGAACAGCTTTATTCATTAATAAGTGCAAAGTTATCTGTGGAGAACATACCTCCAGCAGCTTTAGGGTACAAACAGGAGTGAAACAGGGATGTGTACTATCACCAACATTATTTATCTTGGCAATAGACTGGTTAATGAAGGAGGCAACATCAGACAAACGCAGAGGATTACAATGGACCCTTGACACAGTGCTGGAGGACCTTGACTTTGCGGACGACATTTGTCTATTATCAAGCAGTCACAAAGATATGCAAGATAAAATAAACAAGCTAACTCAGAATGCAAACAACATAGGACTAAAGATCAATGTAGGAAAGACAAAGTTAATGAAGCAAAATGTGAACAACAGAAATGTACTCAGAGTAGATAGCAAGTTAGTGGAGGAGGTCAACGAATTTGTATACCTTGGCAGCAGAGTAGTAGAAAATGGAGACAGCACAGAGGACATCAACAGCAGACTTACTAGAGCAAAACAGGCTTTTGCAATGCTGCAGACTATATGGAAATAAAAAAAACTAAGCATAAATATGAAAATCAGGATATTTAAGAGTAATGTTCTAAGTGTACTACTCTATGGAAGTGAATGCTGGAAAATCACCAAAACCATAGAAAACAAGTTGAATTCTTTCCAGACTAAATGTTTATGAAGAATTAGACAAATATTTTGGCCAAACACCATAAGAAATAACATCTTATTAGCAGAAATGCAGATGAAACCACTGACAACAATTATTGAGGAAAGACGCTGGCGATGGTTGGGACATGTGCTCCGAATGACTGACAACTCACTACCAAAAATAGCACTAAGATGGACACCACAGGGGAACAGAAGTAAGGGTAGACCAAAAGAGACATGGAGAAGAACAACAGAAAGGATGTTGAGCAATAGAGGGCTCACCTGGGCAAGAGCAGAAAAAAAGGCGAAGGACAGGCATTTGTGGAAAACCCTTGCGGAAGCCCCATGTACCCTGGGCACTTAAGGTTCAGAGAGAGAGAGATATTTTAAAAATATATTGGCTAGCAAAATAGGTCTTGAAATTAACAAAGACAAAACAAAAACTATGAAATTTCTCATTAGTCAAGAAGGAAAAATATACATAGAAGGGACAGTTGTTGATGAAGTAAACCAATGGCAGCTACATAGACCAGGATGGTGACACCAGGAAGGAAGTTAGAATTGCAAAAGGAGCATTGTCCTTCAAAAATCTTGAGAACATATGGAATTCAAACATTATAAGCACAAAAACCAAGTTAAGATAGTTCAATTCAAATGTGATATCCACTCTCATTTATGCATGTGAAAGCTGGAAAACAACTAAAGAAGTAGACAAGAAATTAGACTCTTTTGAAAACAAATGCCTAAGGAAAATACTTGGTATAAAGTGGAATGAATTTAAGAACAACACAGAAATAAGACAGATGAGCAAACAACAACTTGTTTCATGGGTGATCAGAAAAAGATGATGGACATATGTAGGCCATGTGATGAGAAGAAACAATCAGAGAATACCAAAACAAGCTATCAAGTGGAGGACAACGGGCCGAAGAAAAAGAGGTTGACCACGTGAAACTCTAAAGAGCACATTGTTAAGAGAAGCCAGTTTAGTGGGCATAACATCCTTGATGAAGTTGAAAAACTTGCCGAAAACAGGAAAACTTGGCAAACAGCTATGCGAGCCCTGTTTGACGTTTAACGATATGGGAAAGATGTAAGATATTTTAAAAATGGTCTCTTATTTATTTTACTAATACAACTTCATTACTAGACAGTACAAACATCTTTGGAATTATTTATCCCTGGCAGTAAATTTTTATTTTAAATATGAAAGTCTGAAGGTTTTTTTTTTTTGTGTGTAAATTCTTGTGTCATCTGCATCAAATTACTGGACAGCTATCACTTTGTTAAGTAATCAGTGTTATTACACAGAGTTTAGCCTTTGAGTATCTAACTGATAAATGAGCAAGAGAAGATATAACAAAAACTAATGTTAGTGTAACTGTCAGACATAACTGAAACTGATGTTAATGTAACTGTCAGACATAACTGAAACTGATGTTAATGTAACTGTCAGACATAACTGAAACTGATGTTAATGTAACTGTCAGACATAACAGAAACTGATGTTAATGTAACTGTCAGACATAACTGAAACTGATGTTAATGTAACTGTCATACATAACTGAAACTGATGTTAATGTAACTGTCAGACATAACTGAAACTGATGTTAATGTAACTGTCAGACATAACAGAAACTGATGTTAATGTAACTGTCAGACATAACAGAAACTGATGTTAGCGTAACTGTCAGATTTAACTGAAACTAATGCTAGTTTAACAGTCTTGTTTTGAATTATCAGGAGTCTTATGTCCCAAAAGAAAATCTGGAAAACGTCAAGAAAAGGTTAGAAGTGAGTGCAGTATTTTTTTTTAAGTTAATTTTTGTGTGTGTTTTAGCCTCTTTCATGTCACAGAATTTGTTCAGATATTTTGTCATCTGAAAAACATTTCTTTACAGTTGTGTCAGTATTTTTTAAATAATTTTTTTCTTGTACTTTGTCTGTTATCTTACTGTTATTTTGCATATGTATTTTTATCTTGCTGATAAAATGTGCACTTCTTTTCTACGTTGTTTTTGCAGGAAGAGCGTGAGAGACATGGACAGACACAAACCAAGCTCCAGGAGACCTTGGACAAACTGGAGACCTCTCTCATTCAAATTACCACCCTCAAAAGACAGATAGATGAAGACAAGACACTTTTTGATGCAGCGTTAGTTTGTATTCTATATATATTATCTGTGTCTTTTTTTGTATTCTTTATATATTATCTACATCTGCATATTTTATCTTGTGGCATAAAGGAAAATCATTTTATGGCAAAAAGTGTTTTTTTTTTTTTAGACTTCAACTATTTTTGAAATGGCCCTTATGATTAAAGATAAAAAAGAGGTTGTATAGAGAGTAGTCAGTAGTGTCCTGCCATCTCATGTGGATTGTTGTAGATTTGTGACTTGTTGCCAACACTCACCAGCCAACAATTACTGGCTGATTCAGCTAGCATTCACCATTTGACTCAGCCAACATTCACTTGCTGATCTAGCAGACATTCACTGGTTGACTCAGCCAACACTCATTTGTTGATTCAACAAACACTCACTATTTGACTTGGCCAACACTTACCTGCTGACCCAGCAAACACTCATTTGCTGACCCAGAAAACACTCACTTGCTGACCCAGAAAACACTCACTTGCTGACCCAGCAAACACTCACCAGTTGCCTCAGATGTAAAAAACAGGTACATCATATTCTAACACTGGGGAATCAACCTGTAATAATTGGAATGCTTGAAGGGTGAGGCATACCTGATCACACTATATTCATTGCCCATCATGCTTGGGAGTATAGGTCACACATATAGTCTCTCTTTTTCTTCTTCTTCTTCGTACTCATTGTCTGTCTATATCTGCAGTCCTGTCTCTTGGATAAATTTCATTGTTTTTTGTAATTCATGTATAGAACCATAGAGCTTATCTTCTTTGGTGGTTTCACTGGGCCAGTAATTACTTCTCAGCGTCTTGTAGTTGGTGCAGTTTTGGAGGATATGTTCCACAGTTTGGGGCACTTGGGCAAAGAGTAGTAGAACGAACCTTAAACTTTGTATACAGATGACTTCGGAGTCGGCTGTGTCCTGTTTGGAGATGGAAAGTGGTGACTTGTTCCTTTCTATTTAGTGTGTGACAGTCATCATGTGGTGGTGTTTGTGGCTTCCTGTAGGTTTTTATCATGCTTTTCTTCTGATTAAAGGTGACTGGTATGTCTGGTTGCTCCATTTCAGTGCCCTCTTTGGCCAGACGGTCGGCTTTCTCATTGCCTGGTATCCCACAGTGGGAGGGAATCCACTGCAAGGTGACTCCATGTTGTAAGCCAGTTTTTGACAAGGCATCCTTAAGATCTGGTAGTTTGTTGCACTGAAGAGCTTCCAGTACTGATCTTGCATCTGTGAGAATTACCACGGGGCATACATCAGTATAGTTTTTCAACCGCAGCAATAAGTGCCCTAGCTTCTGCATCATAGTTGTTGCAGTATTTTCCAGTGGAAATCTTGTCATTGGTGTTGTTTGGATATTCAATATGTGCTCATGCTCCTCCATTCTTTATGGCATTGTGTGCAGATCCATCTGTATACACACACATATCCAGGTGTCACATGGATATTTGTCATCTAGCACACTAGCTGTTGATCTTACAAGACTGCTCTGCATCTCTTCATTCTGCACACCTTTCACTTCAATTTGAACAGTTATTTGTGCACAATCTGCTTCTTTCCATGATGTATGCTCTGGTACAGATGATAATGGAGCGACTACAGTTGGAAGGTCAGGTATCAGCTTACGCATACGCTTGGCCTGATGAATGAAGCTGCTTCTTTTAAGCTGTCTTAGTGCCAAGTTATTGAATCTCTCCTTCAGGGGATGGCTTACAGAGCTGAGGAATTTCTCTCCCATGGTCATGACCTTTGTGTCTCTAAGTTCCTTTAGCGCTTGAACACCAACTATTTTCTGCATTTCTACTACTGGAGTGAATCTGTGATAATCTGTAGTGACGAATTTTGTACCTTGTCTAGATTATGCAGCGTATTGTTTGATGATGTGCACCAAGATGTTGAGCCATATTCTAAATGTGGTAGAATACTTTGCTGATGTACATTCTTGAGGATTCTTTCACTAGCTCTCCATGTGGTTCCACTCAATTTTCTTAATATGGCTAGTTTTTTTCTGGCTTTTGCTTCTGCACTGTTGATGTGTTGCTTCCAAGTCAGTTTTGAGTCAAGAGTCACTCCTAAGTAAGTGGGTTGGTTGTCCATCCTTAAGGATATTTCATTTACAAAGATCTTACCTGCTTTCTGTTTAGATGAGAGAGTGAACAGAGTGGTACTTGATTTTTTTGTGTTGATACTTACACACCATTTGTTTGTCCATGATGTCAAGATGTCTGCTTCTCTTTGGAGTCTCTGTGTATCAACTGTTGGGTATTCATCTGTACACCACATGACCAGATCATCTGCATACAGTGCCGCTTTGATTCCATAGGGATTCCTTGACCAGGTCATTAATGAATACAAGGAATAGTGTAGGCGAAAGGACTCCTCCTTGTGGTACACTGTGTCAAAGAAGTACTTTCTGGCTTTTGTGTTCATCCATTACTACTCTTGCTCTTCTATTGTGTAAATAGGACTTATCCAGTTGTACAGTCTTCCATTCACATTGCAGTTTCTTAGTTTCCACAGCAAACCTTTTTTCCATACTTTATCAGAGGCTTTCTATCCACGCTGCTAGTACGAGGTTTTTTTCTTGGAATGCGTACTCAGTCTCTTGAAAGAGATAGGTCACTTGATCTTCTGTACCTGCTTGTTGTGGAATGAGAAGGTTTTCACTTTCTAGGTACCATTTTAGCCTCAGATCAATGATGCGTTCCATTGTTTTGCATAGGCAGCTAGTGAGACTGATTGGCCTGTAGCTGGAGGCAGTATCACTGTTTTTCCCTGGCTTTAGCTTTGGTACTATGGTTGCTTCCTTCCAGATTTGAGGTAATTTACCTGTGCTCCAACATATATTGAAAACATCCAACAGCTTTCCCATTGCTGCCATCCCCAGGTTCTTAATCATTTCATTGGACACTCCATCTGGTCCTGGTGATTTCCTTGGTTTCAGTTTACTGACTGCTAGGTCTAATTCGCTGCATGTGATTGGTGCATCCATGACCAACACTTTTCTGCCTTGTTCCTCTTCTTTCTGTGGGTCAATGCGCACTGTACGCTCTTTCTCTGGATGGATGTCAATGTTGCAGTCCTGTGCAAACATGCGAGCAAAGTGATCTGCTACCTGCTTACCTGTAAGAGTTTTCCCATCCTCTATTAGTGTAATCTTTGTACTTCTTCCAGTGCTCTCATCGCTTAACTGTTTGATTAGTTTCCATAGTTTCCTTCCATCTTTTTCTGTTTTCTCTCTCCAACTTTCCTGTCTGGCTTGCAGTTTGGCTCTCTGAAATGTGGCCTTAGCATGTTGGTAATTATTGTGGTGTTCTTGGCATGGTCTATTTTCTGCTTGCTTTAGAGCTGTTTCCCTGTTTCCACGTCATCATGGAATTTTCCCAGCTCACTAGACCAGTATGGTTTGTAGTCCCTACGAGCTCCTCTGGGAATGGTTTCATGGGTGGCCTGAAGGATACAAGCATTCACTTTGATGTTAATATCCTTACCTTCTATGGAAAGCTGTCCCACTAGGATTCCTGCACGATGTCTGTACATTGTCCAGTTTGCTTTTTTATAGTTCCATCTGGGGAGAAGGCTACTGGTGTTAAGGAGTTCATTTTCTATTGTCAGGAAGACTGGTCGATGGTCACTACCTCCAAGTTGTTTTCCAACTTCACGTGTAATGTTCCACTTCAGATCTGGAGGTTGAGGTTATATGCCAAGCCCTTGAGTAAAATGTTGGAGGATCCATTGGCTGGTTGATCAGGAGAAGTCTGTTATCATCCTGTCAGCTCTCAACTTCCTCTCCTCTCTTGTCTATGTGGTCATAGCCCCAGTTCTGGGAATGGCTGTTAAAATCACCACAGACCATCAGTCTCTCTTTGTGTGGGATTGTTTCTAAAGCAAGTGGGCGGTAATTAGGACAGTAATAGTTAAGGTGGAAATCTGTATTACTACTTTTTAGATGGATCATCTGGTATTTGGCTCCTTCCATGTACACTCCCACCTGACATGCGCTGATGTTATTCTTAACAAGTGTGAGTACTCCTCCTTTTCTTCTGTCCTGTCGGTCTGATCTGAAACACTGGTAGACTCTATTTTTAAAGGCTGCATCTTTGGTTAGGTGTGTCTCCTGTATGCAGCATATACTTACCTGCTCTGCAAAAAGTATGTTCTCTAGTTCAACCTTTTTGCTATAGCCATCTCTAACACTGCTGACACCCTCAGCATTCCACTGCATTATTTTAAGTTCTTGTTTTTTGGCAGTTTTCTGCTGTTGTATTTTCTGGCCAGTAGCTCTACTCTCATGTCTCCTGGCTCCACAAGATGAACTGAGAGGACCTCCAGTAGCACTGGGTGAACCCTTTCATGGCAGGTGGTCTGGCACTGCACCTGCCTGGTTAGTCTTCACAGGGCGAGCACCATGTTTGAAAACTGCAGATAGAGACATTTCATTAGAGATAATGCGTGATACCCTGATTTTTGCGATGCGCCTTTTGGCTGGGTACCTCCAACTTTCCTTGCTAAGGCAGACTGTGGTCTTGCTCGGACTGTCATGAAGACAGTGGTGTAGGTTGGTCTGGCCAAAACTGTGTTTTCCAGCCTCTGGTGGCTGTACTTAAGCCTTTTCTCTATGTCAGATCCAGACAGCTTTGAGACAGTTCCACAGAGACACTCCGACTTTGGTATGAGGAATATGATGAGTGCTTCGACGATATCCATTCCCAGTCACCTGTAGTCTGCTGGCTCTGTTTTGTTTACATCATTCTAATAGCCATTGTTGTAAAGACCCATAGGCTTGTCACGTCCTGGATTCCTTGGTTTCACACCAGATTTTCCTCATCCCCACTGGTGATCTCCATGTCCCCATCCATCCACCAACCTGACATTATATTTTACAGAAATAACAATTAGTGTTGATTGCTACAAGTTTCTGGGCTACAGAAGTAGGTCAGAGTTTTTAAGCAAACAGATCTATGTTCCCTGTCTCACAAACACTATGTTAAGATAAGTGTGCTCTTAACACAGTTCATCCCAGGGGAGTAGTCTCTCTAGTCATCCCCTGTTCTTATGCGAACGAAGAAGAAGAAGAAGATCCCCTGTTCTTAGATTTGATCCATGTTTATCACTAGTCTCTGAGCACTTTCATAATTTCCATTCTCCATGTAGTTCTGGGGCTTTCTCCAAGTAGTTCTGGGGCTTTATCCAAGTAGTTCTGGGGCTTAATCCAAGTAGTTCTGGGGCTTTATCCAAATAGTTCTGGGGCTTTATCCAAGTAGTTCTGGGGCTTAATCCAAGTAGTTCTGGGGCTTTCCCTGATTTCTGTTTTGTTGGGGGTTCTATAACCTGTACACATAGTTATCAGTAAATGAAAGAAAACAGGACATCACATGAAGTCCCAGAGGAGAGGGACTTCACTCAAGTTCACATTGGGTAATAAAAGGAGTACATGTTATTTCAGATTAAATATGAAAAATCAGACCATTTTTAACCCCTTCTATGCGATCCTGCTCTTTTCACTGAAGATTTGTATTTATACTTACGAGTTCTGACCACAGTGGGGATTCTGATTTTTAACCACATTAGAATATCTTTTTAAAAAAGAAAATCTATATTTGTTTTCTGACTCGAGGTATTTGATTGTGAATATTCACAGGTGTAAAAACCTGAAAGATGAAGTATCACAAACTCATGCAAGGCATGCAGAGCTGGAAGCGAGATTGAATGGTTTGTGAATGTTTGTGCAGTTTTTGCTGTTGAGTAATTAACAGGTTCTGTTTTAACAATGCCAGGAATGTAAACATTAAGCTAAAACCAAGAACAAGCACGAAGGTGAACAAATACAAACAAGAACAGACAAAATACTTGGACAGCCTAGAGGAGAGGAGACCACATGGTTGCCAGCTTAGAAGTACTGAAAACTAATGAGAGCGCCCCCCACCACCTCCTCTCATTATAACCTCTTAGCCAGGTTGTTCAAGAGAATAGAATGATAATATAGATTTCCCAAGATTCAGTGAATGCATAGAGGACAAGGGAAATAAAGCACATAAAGGTTTTTGTATATACTTTTCTGGATTCAGGTACAACTATATACATAAAACAGCATTTAATTATTATTTCAAAGGAAAGAAAATGAATATGAAACAATAAATGACAGAGTTATCACTGCTCTCTTTGAACTAAGCATTATCCACTTCGCACTGTTGTGACAAAATAACACAACTAACAGAAAGGCATTTCAGCAACAAAGTCCAAAGAATGAAGTTATAGAAACAAAGATCTCCTGACAAGGAGACTGAACATGAAAGTATGAGGACATTTCACTGCTCTGGAAGTCATCATAAATGGGGAAGGTCTCTGCAGAAAAAAAGATTTGAACCGATTCCTGTTAAAAAAAAAAGAAGAAAATTTGCTACCATCTTGTCTCCCAAAGGCCTAGTTATTGAATAAACTGTTTTCATTTTTCTTAAGAGCTAATAGTTGTATTTAAAAAATCACCAATCTAGGACCTAGACTGCTGTGGATGAGTTTGTGGATGTGTTTGTGGATGGTTGGGATGTTTTTGTCCTGGTGTTGTGACTGTTGATTCAGGATTTAGAAAGTGTCATTTAGTGGAGAACTTACATTTGATGATCAGACCAGTTACATGCATTCAAGTTCATGTGCTGTATGCATCAGACATATGCCCTCAGGTTTTATGTTGTCGTACTTCATTGACCTGTATCTTACCCAGAACAGCATGACAAAGACACAGGTTTATACTATTACATGCAAGTCATCATGTCTGCTCTGCTTTATTTAGTAAAGTCCATTCTTCTATGAGTCAATTTCATTGTAATTTTTATTTTCAGAGAAATCGTTGGAGTGTGACAGACAAAAGTGTCAGATATTAGAGCTGCAGAACAAGGTTGATACTCTTCAGCAACAACAGAAAAATCAAACCCTGAGATACAAGCAGATGATGATGGAGTCTGAGGTTGAGCGGCAGCAGGAAGTCTACCTGAACCAGGTCCTGGGTGGTCGGATGAAAGCAAAGTCCTGAAGACTCCATGCATACCTTGTTACATAGACTCTTGTGTAGGGAATTTTTTTTTCTAAATGCACATTTCAGTAACATTTACAGGGGTGGCCTATATTTAACTTTGTAGTTTGTACATTAATGTTGAACTTGTTGGTGTCTATAAGTGCCATTCCACCATTTGCTGGTTTATGGTCAAGAAATCTATGCATACAGTGTACAAACTTAATAAAAATTGCTGATTTTTACAAAAATATTTGATTCATAACTGACATGAGACCTAGGTCAGCTGTCATGTAGCATTTCTTTCATGCATTGCATTCATCTTGACCTGAATTAAAACTTGTTTTTGTATTGTAGCCCTTGTTGGCTTGGACTACAAAAGAAAAAAAAAAACAAATTTTTCTGTCAGTTTAGTTTGTTGTTACTGTGACCAGTTATATCCCTGTCAGATGTGGGAGAACTGGCCAAGAGAGAAGTTGAATGACAAAGTTTTGCTGTGTGTCTGTCAGATGTGGGAGAACTGGCCAAGAGAGAAGTTGAATGACAAAGTTTTGCTGTGTGTCTGTCAGATGTGGGAGAACTGGCCAAGAGAGAAGTTGAATGACAAAGTTTTGCTGATCAGCTGCCATAAACAGGAGACAACATCAGCCTACTTCAGTGTCAGTTTGTTGGAGGATAAAAGTCATCAGATATCCACAACAGACACATGATCAATCAAACAAGGACTGAAGAAGAAGAATAATGAAAGAAAGTTAGATAATTGGTCAAGGCAGAAAAGGTAATACTGAGCAGTATCATAAGTGAGAGGCATGATAATTTTTGTTAAACAGAAAATCTTTCAGGAAAGAAAAAAAAAGTTGTCCTTAAAAATGGACATACATTGTACACATCTAGAATGTGCAGGTAAAAAGTGTAAGAAAAACAAGGCCAAGACACTACATTGTTATCTGTAATTAACATCATGCACACCACATTGTTATCTGTAATTAAGCTCTTTCATAAAAAACAATAACCTCTACATCATTAAGGGACAGATAAAACATTACCAGATCATCTCGCACACACAACACATAACCAGGCTGTCAAACATACAGCCCATAACCAGGCTGTCAAACATACAGCCCATAACCAGGTTGTCAAACATAGAGCCCATAACCAGGCTGTCAAACATACAGCCCATAACCAGGTTGTCAAACATACAGCCCATAACCAGGCTGTCAAACATACAGCCCATAACCATGCTGTCAAACATACAAGATCAAAGTGTCCTCTTGACAGGTACCCTGATCAACATGTCCTTTGGTTAAGACAAAAGCACAGTTTTTTTAACCATGAGATGCCCGAGGCCTGCCCTGCACATAGAATGGCGGGGGGGGGGGGGGGGGGGTGAGGTCCACATCTTGTTACTGGTAGGCCCGGTTTTCAGTACCACCGGGTCCATGGCCTGTTTTCGTCGTTTTAAAAAAAATACAACCCATTACCAGACTGTCAAACATACAACCTACAACTGGGCTGTCTAACATACAACCCATAACCAAGCTGTCTAACATAAAACTCATAACCAGACTGTTAAATGTGCAACCAATAACCATGCTGTCAAACATAACTCATAACCAGACTCTTAAACATACAGCCTATAACTAGATCATCAAACAAAACATAACCAGACTCTCAAACATGCAACCAGTAACCAGACACTCAAATATACAGCCAATAAACAAATCATCAAACATACAAGCCATACCCATTCTTGAACATAAACCAATAACCAAATCATCAAACATACAAGCAATAACTAGATTATCAAACATACAGTCTATATCCAGATTATCAAACATACATCCACTAACCAGGTTCTAGATCATCAAACATACAACACACAACCAAAACATCAAAAACACAACTCATAACACACCGTTAAACACACAGGCCATTACCAGCCTGAAAAGTGTATGACATGACTTAGCAAGGCAAAAACTAGTTGAAGGATTGAAGAAGATGATAGTCACCCAACTTGCCAAAATGTAACTCCTAGTTTATTGAAGAAGATGATAGTCACCCAACTTGCCAAAATGTAACTCCTAGTTTATTGAAGAAGATGATAGTCACCCAACTCGCCAAAATGTAACTCCTAGTTTATTGAAGAAGATGATAGTCACCCAACTCGCCAAAATGTAACTCCTATATGTAACTCCTAGTTTATCAGCAAGTTCAGCACTTGCAGTGAGAAAATTATCACCGACTGATGATCTTCCTACTGCAAGCAAGTCACTATAACAAGCATTAAAGTTCTCATGTGATAAGATTACTTAGATCTGCCATGTCGTGGGTGACCCCCTCATGTCTGCTTCTGATCACTTGTACAAACAGCGACATCCTCATACCAAATCTGCTGATCTGGGTTTCTGACTTGCCAGTTTGGGCTTGTATGATTAAAGCAGCTTTGTTTTTAAATAAAGCTTTTCTTATCTCTTATCATGCCAAATGAGATGGGGTCCAGCTAGTGTACTGCTCTGGGTACCGTGGAGCTTTAAGGTGGACCTGTGAGGGATGAAACTAGTGTACTGCTCTGGGTACCATAGAACTTTAAGGTGGACCTGTGAGGGATGAATACAGAACGATTAATCAAAAGCTTAAGGTCATGTCTTCCATAGTTTGCATCTGTCTCTCTATCTCTAGCTCTCTGTTATGTGTGCGCAAATACATACACACCTATGCATGCACATTTATCACTGTTGTTTTTTGCTTGTAGACCTAAATCACTGACCTGATATGCAGAAAATTAGGCTAACACTCTTAGAAAAAAACGGGGAGCTTGCTAAAAGGTAGGACCTGCTTGAATCCACGTTTTTTTTTTCTTTGATGTGTGAAGCAGATATGCTCGCTATGAGGACATCCCATCTTGGTTCTAGATATTTCTTGTCAGGGAACATCCTGGGGAAGAAGGCCATGATATGGGTAACAAATGAGACATAAGCGGGCTCAAATGTGTGTTTTTTTTTCATCAGCTGTAAGGATTAGGAAGAACTGGCAGATGACTGTGCTCAGTGGAAAGAGGTCATATGTATGAACACTGCATTGCTTGAGGGAAACATGAGTGTGAAAAATGCAAGCACAAAGAGATGGGAACTTGCAACACAAACTTAATTTCTTGTTACTATTGCTGATAATATCAACCAGACATTGGTATTTTAGCAATGGGAGAAGTTACAAAACATAAAGGAAGTAACTGAGTTTCGTGGAAAAAAATGAAAGAAGTTACATCATTAAAAAAAAACCCAAGAGAGAAGTTGCTGAGTTTCACAGCAAAAAAATAAAAACTTCATGAGAGAGATTGCCGAGTTGTACAAATGTTTTGTTGTGTAACAAATAATTTCATGTCATGTCTTGCCATAAAACTAAAGTTGTTACATGGAAACGTAGATGAACCATGCAACTTAAGGTGGTATACAGAAGCAAACTTCTAACATGCAACTTAAGGTGGTATACAGAAGCAGACTTCTAACATGCAACTTAAGGTGGTATACAGAAGCAGACTTCTAACATGCAATTTAAGGTGGTATACAGTAGCAGACTTCTAACATGCAACTTAAGGTGGTATACAGAAGCAGACTTTCTCACATCTAGGGCGTTTCACATGTCACTGACATGTAAATCTTGTCTCTTTGACTGACACTCTGTCATTTCTTCTTTTCCTCTGACTTCACTGACTGTGTGTTGGAATGCTGGGATACCTTCAGGTCTCACAGTTCTCACCAGATCAGATCACTACTTATACCTTGACAGTTTTCAGACATCACTTCCCCCACTCTTCTTTCCCCCACTCCATGACATTTTTCAGCCCTGTAAATCTGTCACACTAATTATACTTGTTATGGAAGGACATGATCTGTGATCTCTGTTACATGATCTGTGATCTCTGTTGCATGATCTGTGATCTCTGTTACATGATGTGGTTGCTGCAGCTTGTCCTTTATGCTGCCCTTTTTGTATGAAAAGTAACTGAAGCATTAACTAAATATTTCTCATACACTCATGTAACCTTGGTTCAAATAGGCTCAGTTTGTCAAGCTGTGAATATTTCATACTATAGTTTCCTGTGAAGTTTTTCATGCTATAGTTTTCTGTGATGTTTTTCATACTATAGCCTCCTGTGAAGTTTTTCATACTCTAGTTTCTTCTGAAATTTTTCATGCTATAGTTTCCTGTGAAGTTTTTCATGCTATAGTTTCCTGTGAAGTTTTTCATACTATAGTTTCCAGCAAGTGGCAGCACAGTACTGTTATTGTTGTTAAATGCTTCTAAGAAATTGAAATCAAATATATGCAGCTAAATCCAGTTTGTTATTCGGTGTTTAATGATGACAGTTTGTTACTGCAATTTTGGATGATGACAGTTTATTACACAGTGTTGGATGATGACAGTTTTACTCCATGTTAGATGAAGAGACAGTTTGTTACTAAATGTTGGATGATAACAGTTTATTACTGCAATGTTGGATGATGACAGTTTGTTATTCAGTGCTTAATAATGACAGCTTGGTACTGCAATGTTGGATGAAGAGACAGTTTGTTACTGCAATGGTGGGTGAGGACAGTTTGTTACATCAGTGTTGGATGATGATAGTTTGTTACTTGGTGTTGAATGATGACAGTTTGTTACTGAGTGTTGGATGATGATACTTTGTTACTCAGTGTTGAATAATGGCAGTTTGTTACTGCAATGTTGGATGATGAAGAGACAGTTTGTTACTGAATGTTGGATGATGACAGTTTGTTACTCAGTGTTGAATGATGAGTTTTTTATTCAGTGTTGGATGAAAAGACAGTTTGTTACTGCAATGTTGAATAATGACAGTTTGTTACTGCAATGTTGAATAATGACAGTTTGTTACTGCAATGTTGAATGATGACAGTTTGTTACACCAATGTTGAATGATGACAGTTTGTTACACCAATGTTGAATGATGACAGTTTGTTACTGCAATGTTGGGTGAAGACAGTTTGTTACTCAGTTTAGGATGATGACAGTTTGTTACTGCAATGTTGGGTGAAGACAGTTTGTTACTCAGTTTAGGATGATGACAGTTTGTTACTGCAATGTTGGGTGAAGACAGTTTGTTACTCAGTTTAGGATGATGACAGTTTGTTACTGCAATGTTGGGTGAAGACAGTTTGTTACTCAGTTTAGGATGATGACAGTTTGTTACTGCAACGTTTGATGATGATGCTAAAGTCAAGACCTAGTCTAAGAGAAGTTCTGATGAGGCAACATTTTACAAATGATGAAGTTAATTTCCACAACTGCAAAGTGTGGGGCTCAGAAAGCCCACTTCCCTGGCATAGCAAGCCTATGACAGCCCAATGGTCTACATGTGTTGTGGACTTCACGTCAGACCACATGGATCACTTACACACAGATGTACTGAAGGTTCAACAAGAGCTGTCTTGTCTTTGCTTCAGCAGTCAGTTTAGTAACTTCCTATTTATTACCAGCACGAAAAAAAGAATAATGAGATCAGCAGGAAAATGTCTATGATTTGTGTAAGATGTGTCTTTGTGTCTTTGTCTTTTGTTTTTGTCTTTGGTCTTTGACTTTGTCTGTGGTCTTTGTCTTTGTCTTTGGTCTTTATGTCATATAAATGTGAATGCTGTTTTTGAAATCATCTTGAGATTTTGTTGTAAATGTTGGTTATCAGTACTGATACTCTGTCTGTGTGTGTGTGTGTGGTGTGTGTGTGTGCACTGTTTTTTGACAAGCCCTTCAGCTTTGCAGCAGTTCTTGTCTAGTGTACTTCACTTATCATATCAAGTGTTACAACAACATGACTAATTAAACAAAATATTGCACTGCAATTCAAGGATAAAAAAAATTGTTTCTCTCCCACCCCCACCGCCCCCCCCCCCCCCCCAAGATCTTGCTCCTCTCATCCAGTGAAGAAAGATATGAAATGAACTTAAAATACAAAACCACTCACATCCTGACAATAAAATACAGTAGACCACCTACTACATCTATCTTCTTCAAAACTCTAACATGGAGAGAAAAAAAAAGCGAAAGTAAATGACAGCATGAATGGAAAGTCTAACAGACGCATAAATAATGTTCCTTGGCATAACAAATATAACCATCTGGTATCTGAATATTGAAGATAAAAGATATACTAATGACCACATTTTACAAATAATAAATAAATAAAAACAACAGAGCGTGTGTTACTGAAAAGAGCATGGCATGAGTTACTCTTTCACTACCAAATAAAAATTACAAATTCAAAAAAAATTTGTAAAAAGCAAAATAAACAAAACTATGATGTTATAAAAGAGAAATAATTAGCTTTTTAGTTTGTTTAGAATTTGAATTTCGAAAATACAGGATAAAATTATTTCAGTGGGGTTGATTTTGTTATTACTTTTTTGAAACAGGAAAGGTAAGGATGTTACAATTTTAAATTCACTTAAGTCATGAACAAGGTTATTGATAAGATAATCAAAGTTTTTGACAGCAGAAAGTGAAAGCGGTTTGCAGAAACTAGTAAACAACATTTTTAAAAAGACCACTAAAAGAGATTAACAACTGAATAGCAACAAGACAGAAACAATGTACCATCAAAAAGAGTACATATAGCAACAAGACAGAAACAATGTACCATCAAAAAGAGTACATATAGCAACAAGACAGAAACAATGTACCATCAAAAAGAGTACATATAGCAACAAGACAGAAACAATGTACCATCAAAAAGAGTACATATAGCAACAAGACAGAAACAATGTACCATCAAAAAGAGTACATATAGCAACAAGACAGAAACAATGTACCATCAAAAAGAGTACATATAGCACCGTGCAACATCTGTTCAGATGAGAAGACACTGACACAAGGAAATCAGTTACTTTGGAACAACATCAGCTCATGGCAAGTGCACAAAAGAAATCAATTCATGAATAAATATGACAAAAGCAGCCTTCAGTGACATAAAGAAAATGTGAACTAGTAAGAAAATGTCCACAGAAGTGAAGAAAAAAGTATTACAGAGCTTTATAGAACCAGTATTGTTACAAGGTTGTGAAACTTGGAAAGTTAAGAAACAGATGATAAAAAAAAAATTGAAAGCAGCAGATTTTGGAGAAAGATGCAACAAGTAACCTGGACAGATAGAAAAACAAATGAAATAGTTCTCAAGGAAGTTTAAGAACAACAGAAACTAGTTAAAATTCTAAGAAAAATGCAGTAAAAAATTCATGTACATGTTGTGAGAAGACAGAGAACTTGGACATGCCATGAGAAGACAGAAGTAAGAGAACTTGGACATATCATGAGAAGACAGAAGTTAGAGAACTTGGACATGCCAGGGGAAGACAGAAGTTAGAGAATCTAATAAATAACTAGAAAAGAAGGAAAGGAAGGCATATAAAGAAAAATCTCAGCTGACTGCCCAAGTGGGAAGGAAAGAGAAAAGCATTTGAACTGATCGGAAACAAGGATCACACAAGATGGAGAAGCATGACTTCAACGCTCTCTCCTGCGTCACATAATGTAAGTCACAGCGGGGAAGGCAAAACATAGCTTTTGAAAGATAACACAAGGCTCTTGAGAGGCGCTGATGTGTCAGGTGAAAATTATAAGCCACGGGAAATCTTATATTGCTTCTGTTAGTCAAGAAATTAATGCAGATTGTGACATAACTTGTTTGTTTAAATGAAGTTAAAGTGGCTGGAAGTCTGTTGTAAACTTTTAAAGACAGTATGAGACTACCCCTCCTCTCTTGAGTTTCATATATTGCCAGTTCTTCACAATTTTATGCCTGACATAAAGAAAACTATACATGCGTTCATTGAGCTCTACGTCAAGATTTGCACAGCTGTTGTATCCATGTTAATGATGTTTATAATTACTTTTCAGTTATAGGGGGGGGGGAATTTGAACCATCAAATTCCAAGTTTCTTTTTGTGTACGAGTTTCTGAGAACAATATAGACCAAACATTTGTTCTGAAACATGTGAAAGTCGGTGAATTGTTTCTTGCCTGGAGTGTCCCTGTGAATCAGTCAACCTGGTTGTAGAAACTGGCAACTTTCTCCTTGAACTAAGAAGTAAATTTTGTGAAAAATGATATTCAATATCCTTTAATGATGTTGACCACATTACCCTCTAATAATACTTACCATATCACCCTCTAATAATACCTATCATATCACCCAGTAATGATACCTATCATATCACCCTCTAATGATACCTATCATATCACCCTCTAATGATACCTATCATATCACCCTCTAAATATACCGACCACATTACCCTCTAATGATATTTACCATATTACCCTTTATGATACTTACCATATCACCCTCTAAATATACCGAGCACATTACCCTCTAAAGATACCGACTACATTACCCTCTAAAGATACCGACCACATTACCCTCTAAAGATATCGACAATATCACCCTCTAAATATACCGACCACATTACCCTCTAAAGATACGACCCATTACCCTCTAAATATACTTATCATATCACCCTCTAAAGATATTGACCACATTACCCTCTAAAGATACCGACCACATTGTTCTCTAAAGATGTTGACCACATTACCCTCTAAAGATGTTGACCACATTACCCTCTAATAATACTTACCATATCACCCTCTAAAGATGTTGACCACGTTACTCTCTGATGATATTTACCTTTACGCCCATCTAAAGATACCGACCATATCACCCTCTAAAGATGTTGACCACATCAGCCTCTAAAGATGTTGACCACATTACCCTCTAAAGATACCGACCACATTATCGTCTAAGGATACTTACCATATCACCTTCTAAAGATGTTGCATCACCCTCTAACGATGCTGACCACAATATTGTCTTTATATTACTGACCACATAGGCCTCTAGCAATAATGACCATATCACCCTCTAATGGGACCGACAACATAGCCCTCTGTATATAAACTTCTTCGCCTATGTCACAATAACTTGAACTTTATAGATCAGTCCAACAAATTATTAGAAATTTTCAGTCATGGCCATTATCCAGAAAATCTCCTTCGGGAAGCATTTAACCGTGTCCGTGAGTCACGGAGAGGAGTTAAAAAGCCTGTTATATCATCCGACAGAGTTAAATTACCACATAAATGGAAAATTCTTTATCATCATTTGCCACTAATCCAACTCGACCCCGATACTCGCGACATCTTCTCTGATATTCCCCTATTTGCATACAAACAGAAACCAAATCCTAAGGATATCCTCGTTCATAGCCGCCTGAAGCGGAACTTTGCATATGGTGGCATCAGAAAATGTAACCGCCCTCGCTGTGTTACCTTCCCTGTAGCCTAGGAAACGAAAACAATCACCTTTCTCAAAACTATCCTCACTCTCCATGAGGGATTTGCATGCAAGTCCCGTAATGTGATATACAAACATGCCGTTGTATGCAATAGATGCAAGATAACTTATATTGGTGAAACTGGTCTCAGATTATCATCTGTACTATGTCACACAGAATACTTCGAAACTAGTCCCTAATCATTTCAGTGGCCCCAACCACGGAGGCAAATCTTATTATCTGGTAATAGCCATCAAACAATGTCAAGCTGATGACAGAAGCCGCCATGCGCTTGAGAATAGCTATATTCAGGAATATGGGACGCTAGAACCACAAGGTTTGAACTTGCAATTCAGTTACACCTAACATTCCTCTCTCCCATAAGATTAGTCCCTCTGCACCAAGTCCCACTCCTTTCTCACTTGCTACACATATTTCAAAGCATCCGCACGGCATCAGATTACAACTCCTCTATTCCAACTGCAATCACGTATTCCACCTTCTCTCGGCTAGATTACCATTATATCACTCTCTCCCCTTTCCACGGTCTCTCCCCACCTCCACCCTCTCCCCATTTACGACCCACCTATTACAAGTCTCCATGAATTATAAAACTTAAAAGTTATCTTAAACTGCTCTTACAGACACTGAATACAATTAATTGTTTTCTGAATAGTCCTGAAAATTTTGTTTAGTAGATAGTCATTTATAATGTATGTAGTTACTTCTGTACTGAGTGAATGTTTAAGAGTGAAACGTAAATATTATATTTTATGTCTCTCAGCTTCAATGTTAGTCATGTTTGTTATATGAACAGCATATTTGTAGAATGTCAGGAATAGAGTGAAAGATGTATAATAAAGGGCAGAATGTCAGACGGGCCTGCGTGCCCAATTCTTAACCCTTTTGAAATAAAGATCAATCAATCAATCTTGTATGCAGACAGATCCAAGCAAAATATTGGCACTAGCATCACATCTAGCTCCGATGGTATGACAAAGATCTACTTTTAAATTTGCAAAACAATGACGATCCACGATTATTTTAAACCATATTTTGTTTCCGTCCTGAATGTTTTACTCCGACTTCAAAACTTATTTTTTTCACTGCTTGTTATCTTTTTTCTGCTAAGTAAGCTGTTATCAGCAACATGATAATTATTGTTTTCTTACTGTAAACCGTTGCTCCTTGGTATTTTCACTTTAGTCGTTCCCTTTAATTAGAAAAATGGACTCCGAGAATCCAGTCTGTTTGACTCGCACTGTTAGTTCAGCGTGATCTTCTGGGACATAACAGAACAAAAGAAGTATGTCATTTATGTTTATTATAAGATGTTACTACATAGTTCTGCTGTACGCGGGGAGTGTAATATGTGGTTTACAGTACTAATTAGAGCATAGGTCCAGGGTCTTTGAAACGAACCACAGTAAACATATTTTGCTTGAGTAGAAAAATCTTCCACAGATAAACAGTTTTGATTATTCTGCTTTTTTAATGACCTAACCAGAACATTAAAAAGATTCGAGCAGTAGCTTAGAAGATCAGATCAGATCAGGGTGGACAGAAGTCAACTTGATGAAGTGAAGATATGCTTAGCTCTACGCTAGTAAAACTGAGACATTTGATACTGCTGCTGTGTTCATGACAAGCCACTCAATTGTAATATTGCCAGCGCGTAAATCTAAGATCACAAGAGACATAAAAGAAAGCTCTTGTAGTAAGAAGCTAGCCAGATCTCGCCCTGCTGTTGTTTAATGTTTATACTCTGCATACGAGTAGAACTGGACTTGAGCCAGTGACGTCCCTTAGACCGCTTCCAGAGGTAGCAGTTCAGAAGCATAACAGTTCCGACTTTGTGGAATGGTTTATAGTAAGTACTAATACTTCCAACAGGAGACTTGGCAGTTGTCAGTGTGCTAGATTGTGTGTGGAAGAAAGTCTTCTGAGCTGAAATCAAAATGGGCTTCTTCTGACATTTTGTTCTGATAACATACCAACACCTGCAATATCGTGATTGTGTTATTTTTTTTTTTCTTTCAAGTTTGTGACTTAACCACATATTTATACATGTAGTGATCGATCTAGTCAACATCGTGTTTCTCTTTTCTACTAAAATGAATAATATCACACGGTTACAACAGGTAGTCAATGTAAAACCTACATGCACATTTCAGCCGAGTTTGTTTAAATGATATTTTGCAGTAATAATCATCTTTATTTTGTTGCTGTTTTTTTCCGCACGATCATTTCAGTTTTCTTGCCACTTGTAAATATCTGTCCCTCGATGAGACCTCGACTATTATTGTTTCCTCTAACTGGAGAGTACCATCCTACTAACAGTCTTGTAATATTACTGGGCTCATCATTCATCAACTTTTCGGTATAACCTGAATGTGAGGCTGATTTCAAGATTAAAAACTCTGACTAATCTTGGTTGTGTGTGATTCTGACTAATCTTGGTTGTGTATGATATCTGACTAATCTTGGTTGTACGTGATATCTGAAACAAGGATCGGAACTTTCTGTACGTTAATATGTGCGGGTCCATGGTTAAAGTCTCCGCACACAAAGTGAGAAAGATGAACAACAAGTGCAGATCTTTGAGAACAAGATCCTAAGAAGAATCTTTGGGCTGATGAAGGATACCAACAGTGGAGAATGGAGAGCTAGAAAAAACACTGAACTGAACAGCTTATTTAAACCCCAAGGAATTATAAATGGTTGTGAGCAAGATACACTGCTGCTGATGCATCCATTTGCAGATCATCAACGATGTCTTGTAGCCATCTTCGCCTTGGTCTTCCTGTCTTTTTTTTTTCGTAAAAATAGAAGATCACCCGAGTACATGGAGTGGGGAGGGGAGACTATTACCTGAAAAAACTTCCCATCGCCAACTTTCTGAGATAGGTAACAACGTCTTGTGTGTACATTTTTCTGTATAAATCGTTTCTGAGTTGTGCAACACGCGGCGGGGCTCCGGCTTTACAAACATCGCGTACTTTCATCAGTCTGATCAGCAAACTGTAGTCTCGTACCAAATCTTAAAATACAACGAGAACCATTTTCTGGAGTCAGCAAAAGCTACAATCTCAGAAAGAGCACAGGTTTTCGTGCCTCATTTGTCCAGAACAAGTTTCAGAAATACTCTTCCATGAAGACAATTTCTAGAATCAGTCCACAATGCCTATGCTATGTTTCAGAACAGAGCTTCTATAACATTGAGAACAGAGCTTCTATAACATTGAGAACAGAGCTTCTATAACATTGAGAACAGAGCTTCTATGACATTGAGAACAGAGCTTCTATAACATTGAGAACAGAGCTTCTATAACATTGAGAACAGAGCTTCTATAATATTGAGAACAGAGCTTCTATAACATTGAGAACAGAGCTTCTATAACATTGAGAACAGAGCTTCTATAACATTGAGAACAGAGCTTCTATAATATTGAGAACAGAGATTCTATAACATTGAGAACAGAGCTTCTATGACATTGAGAACAGAGCTTCTATAACATTGAGAACAGAGCTTCTATAATACTGAGAACAGAGCTTCTATGACATTGAGAACAGAGCTTCTATGACATTGACAACAGAGCTTCTATGACATTTAGAACAGAGCTTCTATGACATTGAGAACAGAACTTCTATAACGCTGAGAACAGTTTCTACACCGCTGAGAACAGAGTTTCTATAACAATGAGAAAAACAGACTTATAATGAGGAAATTGTAATGACATGAGGAAACTATCAACTGCTCTCTCATTATTATCGCCTTTATATGTCATCTCCAACAAACTTGTCGATTAGAACAGCTTTCTGTTTTACTCTGTTCTTTTCCTTCACAACGCTGGCCGCCATGTTGATCCTTGTTCTTTACTTGATGGTTATATTCATCTGTCAGTTATGTCCTAGGTGCAGGTTTCTCATTGCCCGCTTTCCTTTTTTGGTGGGGGATAGGGGTTGATGAATTAAAGGGCACTTGCATAGAGCAGTCATGTTAGATGTGTTTGCTGGATTCTAACTTTTCTCTCTGACAGAAAAAAAAGAGAAGTCTTGGTATGATTACACTTGTCTCGCGACTGAAAAATCTGTGCCCATAGAGTACGGCCTCGTTGCCAATCAAAAAAATCAAAACATCAGTATGGTAACATTTGTTTAGTACAGTATATTATTAAGAAACTGCAATTTTATAATGGTAAACTCTTGCTTGCCTGCCTACCTGTCTGTCTGCTTATCAGCCTGTCCATCTGTCTGTCTGCCTGTCTGTCTGTAGTTTCAGTTTTTAAACATGGCTAAGCCGATTTCCAAGATCGGTTCTCTCTCTTCTAGAGAGCCTCTAACTTCTTGTCAGATAAGTCGCTTCATTAATCAACAAGTAACCGAGAGAGAGAGAGAGAGAGAGAGAGAGAGAGAGAGAGAGAGATGAGGGTGGGAGGGAGAGAGAGAATGAATGAATGAATAATCTTTATTTTTAAAGGGTAAAGAATTGGGCACGCAGGCCCGTCTTACATTCTGCCCTTCATCACTCCATCTTTCATTCCTCCCACACACTCGTTTTAATACAAGTATACAAATTGCATTAGGAAAAAACATCAAAAGAATGTAAGATTAAACTATTACATTCAAAGTAAAAGAGAACAAGAAATTAACCTAATAAAATAGCACTCACACACGCATACACGCGAACACACAAACATATACATAAACAATAATACATTGTCAGTACAGATCTTCTAATATATGTTTTTTAACAAAAATTAAAATAATTTCTAACAGTATCTAACACGTTATTTTTCGAACTATATCATTTTAATATTTGATGGCTGGCGAGTCACGGAGTGAGAGAAGAAGAGAGAGACAGTGAGGAAGAGGGAGGGGGGGGAGAGATTGACTGATTGATTGATCTTTATTTCAAAAGGGTTAATAGAGAGGGGAAGAGGGAAAGAGGGGGAGAAAGAGGGAGGGGGAAGAGAGAGTGAGGAGAGAGAGATTGATTGATTGAATGATTGATTGATTGATTGATTGATCTTTATTTCAAAAAGATTAAGAATTGGACACGCAGGCCTGTCTGATATTCCACCCTTTATCATATAACTTTGACTCTGTTCCAGACATTTTACAAATATGCTGCTCATATAACAAACATAATCAACAATAAAGTAACTGCATACACATATAACCCCCGTGTGGTACCCGGGATCTGCAAAGAATAGGACCACTGTACCCTACCATGCATGATCGTAAAAGGCGACTAAGGAGGGTTCAGCATAGGGCCAGCAACCCTATCTGGTAAAAAACTATCAGACTGCTACAGAAACAGAAGCAAGGGAAAAAGCAAATGCAGGTGGAAGGAGAAATGCTTATCAGGAAACTGAGCCCATGAAGGTTGTGGATGAAAGCCAGCCACTGGAAGTCCCCAGCCCGACTGCAGACCTCCTGGAACCTAAACAAAAGATGCAAATAGGCAGCTGGAATGTAAGAACACTAAACCAGACTGGAAAACTAGCACAAACCATCAAGGAAATGCACAGATACAAACTAGACATACTAGGAATACAAGAAGCAAGATGGACAGGACAAGGCAGAAGGAAATTAACAACACAGCACACAGAAGATACAATAATATGGTCAGGTAAAGAAGATCTTCATGAAGGAGGAGTAGCATTGATTATAACAAAAGAAGCATCAAGAGCATTGCTGAAATGGACCCCAATAAATGAGAGATTATTATATGCACGGTTCAACTCAAGATTCACGAAGCTGTCTATTATAGTTTGTTATGCACCAACAGAAGCAGCTGAAGAGGAATTAAAAGAAGATTTTTACAACAGCCTCCAAGCCACAGTAAAAAATACCCAAGCATGATATGCTACTCATCTTGGGCGACTTCAATGCAAAAGTAGGTGAAGGAAATGAAGATAGAAGAAGAATCATGGGAAGAGAAGGAATCGGAGAAATAAATGAAAATGGAGAAAGACTGTGCAGTTTCTGTGAAGAAAACATGATGACCATCGGAGGGACAATTTTCCAACACAAAAACATCCATAAGGTGACTTGGAGGTCACCAGATAAAACCACAGAAAACCAAATCGATCACATACTAATAAACAACAAGTGGAAACGGTCACTACAAGATGTGCGAGCAAGGAAAGGAGCAGATATAGGAAGTGATCACAACCTTCTGGTAGCAAAATAAAACTAAAATTAAGGAAAGCCAGAATCGGAGAACACAGAAAGATACATTTTGATACAAGAAAACTGATAGACCAGCAAACAAAAATGAATTCTCAATAATACTTAAGAACCGCTTCAGTGTCCTACAAGACGAAGCAGAAATGTCCATATTAGAGTTCAATAAAACACTACAGGAAACAGCAAAAGAGGTGCTGGGATATCGGAAAAGGAGAAAAGAGGAATGGATAAGTGAGACCACATGGGAAAAGATAGAGCAAAGAAAAGAAATCAAGAAAAAATTACTGAACACCAAATCACAACGGCTTAAAGAACACGTTTTAAGTAATTATGCACAAAAAGACAAAGAAGTGAAGGAATCATGCCGTCAAGATAAACGTCAATATTATGACAACTTAGCAGAAACAGCAGAGAAAGCAGCATATACAAATGACATGAAAACCATATATAAAATCACAAAGCAGATGACAGGTAACTTCAATACAAGATGTGAAAGTGCAGTAAGAACACAAAATGGACAACTGGTCAGTGGAGAAAGAGAAAAAATTGAAAGATGGAGGGAACACTTTAACACCCTACTAAACAGAACACAAGCAGCACAAGCAATAGATATACCTGAAGCAAAAGCGGAACTAAACATCAATACAGGACCAATAACAATAAATGAAGTAAAAGAGGCGATAAAGATGCTAAAATCAGACAGGGCACCAGGTGAAGATGAAGTGACTGCTGAGATGTTGAAAGCAGAAGAAACAGAAACACCAAAACAACTTTGCCGGATATTACAACAAATTTGGGATTTAGAAAAAGCCCCAGAGGAGTGGAAAACTGGTCTTATAGTAAAACTACCAAAGAAGGGTGACCTCAGAGATTGCGGGAACTGGAGAGGCATTACCCTACTGCCACTCACTAGTAAAGTATTTTGCAGAATAATCATCAACAGAATTGTACCAACACTTGAGGAAAAACTTCGGAAAGAGCAGGCAGGATTTAGGAAAGGAAGATCATGCATAGACCATTATTTGTACTTAGACAAATATTAGAACAGGCAAATGAGTGGCATAGCACAACATATGCATTATTCATAGATTTTGAGAAAGCCTTTGACAGTGTCAACAGAGATGCACTGTGGAAAATCCTAAGATGGCATGGCCTCCCCCATAAAATAGTTAATGTAATCAAAGCCCTATACGAGGGTTTTCAGTGCAAAGTTATCTGTGGAGAACATACCTCCAGCAGCTTTAGGGTACAAACAGGAGTGAAACAGGGATGTGTACTATCACCAACATTATTTATCTTGGCAGTAGACTGGTTAATGAAGGAGGCAACATCAGACAAACGCAGAGGATTACAATGGACCCTTGACACAGTGCTGGAGGACCTTGACTTTGCGGACGACATTTGTCTATTATCAAGCAGTCACAAAGATATGCAAGATAAAATAAACAAGTTAACCAGAATGCAAACAACATAGGACTAAAGATCAACGTAGGAAAGACAAAGTTAATGAAGCAAAATGTGAACAACAGAAATGTACTCAGAGTAGATAACAAGTTAGTGGAGGAGGTCAACGAATTTGTATACCTTGGCAGCAGAGTAGTAGAAAATGGAGACAGCACAGAGGACATCAACAGCAGACTTACTAGAGCAAACCAGGCTTTTGCAATGCTACAGAATATATGGAAATCAAATAAACTAAGCATAAATATGAAAATCAGGATATTTAAGAGTAATGTTCTAAGTGTACTACTCTATGGAAGTGAATGCTGGAAAATCACCAAAACCATAGAAAACAAGTTGAATTCTTTCCAGACTAAATGTTTACGTAGAATTAAAAAAATATTTTGGCCAAACACCATAAGAAATAACATTTTATTGGCAGAAATGCAGATGAAACCACTGACAACAATTATTGAGGAAAGACGCTGGCGATGGTTGGGACATGTGCTCCGAATGACTGACAACTCACTACCAAAAATAGCACTAAGATGGACACCACAGGGGAGCAGAAGTAAGGGCAGACCAAAAGAGACATGGAGAAGAACAACAGAAAGGATGTTGAGCAATAGAGGGCTCACCTGGGCAAGAGCAGAAAAAAAGGCGAAAGACAGGCATTTGTGGAAAACCCTTGCGGAAGCCCCATGTGCCCTGGGCACTTAAGGTTCAGAGAGAGAGAGATACACATATAAATGACTGACTACATACACATATAAATGACTACCTACATACACATATAAATGACTATCTACCAAACAAAAAAATTCATTACTATTCAGAATAATGAGTTCGGTGTCTGTAAGAGCAGTCTAAAATAACTTTAGGTTTTACGATTCATGGAGGCATGTGGTCGACATGAAATAGATATTGGAAAATTTTGTAGTTGTAGGAAGGAGTATAGTTTATATTTTTATGCAGGATTGGGGGGGGGGTTATTCGAAAGATGAGCAGCAGAATAGCTAAAGCTTTTCTTGTAAAGATCAAGTCTAGGTTTTGGAAGACACTTGTTGTTCAAGCGCTGGCTGAACTTCGGGCTAAATTTAAACAGGTTCCATAGATAAGGCGGGGCATGCCGTGAAAGAATTTGATATACTAACCTGGCTTTGTTGAAGAGGAACCTGCTCATAAGAGGTAGTATTTTGATACATTTGTGCTGGTTAGTTGTTTGTGCTTGATCTTTGTTACTAATAAGCTTTACTGTTCGGTTTTGAAGTGAGTATAACCTCTTTGTATTTGACACTGAGCAACAATCCCGGATTGTTGAGCAATAGTCTAAATGTGTTTGTATTTGTGATATGTAGTATATCTTCCTTGTGTATTGATCGATGAAGTGTTTGATTTTGGCTAACTGATATACTTTTTGTGCGATGAGTTTTGTTAGACCTTGCACATGAGAGTTCAAGGTCAGATGTTGGTCAGTAATAAGACCTAGTGTTTTGTGCTCGCTAATGTTTTCTCTCTGTGATGTTTCAGTACAGACTCGAAGTGTTGTTTTTGTCGCGTTTTGTAGTTTCTGTCTTGTTTTTATGAGCACTGATTTTGTTTTATCAGTATTTATAATCATGCCATTGTTGTTGCTCCATCTAATTAGATTGTTTAACTCGACCTGAAGAGTTGATTCTAGGTTAATATAATCGTAGTCATTGGTGTAGACTGTGCAATCATTGGCAAAAAGGTCACAAGAAGAGTGTTTAAGATGAAGTGGAAGATCATTGATATAGATAGCAAAGAGTAACTGGCCTAGAATAGAACCTTGCGGAACACCAATGTCAATTATAGCAGAATTTGATAGAGAATTGTTGAAGAATACTACCTGTTGTCTGTCTGAAAGAAATGATTCAATTAACTTCATTAGGTAAGGGTGCAGTCTATAAGTCTTTATATTTTTTACAAGAATATCATGGTCAACCACATCAAATGCATTTTTAAAGTCGACAAAGATGGCACCACATAGTCTGTCGTCATTCATGTTTACTGAACAGTTTTCTGTTATTTTGGTGAGAGCTGTGTGGCAGGAATGATTGGGTCTAAAGCCTGACTGACTGTCTATGAGTAATTTGTTCTCTTGCATGTGTCGTAGAGTTATTTTGTGTATGTATTTTTCGAGTTGTTTTGATAATAACAATAGTATGGATATCTGTCTATAGTTGGTAAGATTGTTGGATGAGCCAAATTTAAAGAGAAGGAGAGAGAAAGAGGGAGGAAGAGTGTGGGGGAGGGAGAGAGGGGGAGAGAGGGAGGGAAAGAGATGGGAGAGGGAGAGGGAGAGAGAATGAGAGGGGGGAGAGAGGGAGGGAAAGAGATGGGAGAGGGAGAGAGAATGAGAGGGGGGAGAGAGGGAGGGAGAGGGAAAGAGAGGGACAGGAGAGAGAGGATAGAAAGGGAGGGGGAGAGAGAAGGGAGAGATAATAAAATCCTACTTTAAACAGAGTTTATATTTAGTAAACTTCCATATGGTCTTTCTTTTTTCTTTGTTTGTTTCTTTGTTTCTTTGTTTGTTTGTTTGTTTCTTTCTTTCTTTCTAATAATCTGCATACTTTTCTTCCTCGCTCTATGGAGAATAATTGTTGTTGCTTATAATGGGATGTTTTTCTTATATTACTTGTCAACAACTTTATCTAAAGATCAACAGAAGTGTACTAACACTAACAGTCAACGAGAGATAATAAACCACAACATTAAATATAGTAAAATAAAAAAGTACTTAAGTTTAGCAACCACGCTAACTGAAAGACACTAACACAAGCACACAAATTCAGTTACCAATGCACAATATTAACAGCGTGTGATAAATGCAAATCCAAAATAAAAGATAAGAAATATTTGTAAAAAGAGCGTTATATAACACGAAGAGTTAACAGATAAGACAGAATTCTTAACAACAGAGAAACTTTACCGTGTTAATGTTAGTCTAAAACTTCTGAGACTTGGTTAGTACAACCAGGCAGGAAGGAGAGAAATATGATTGTGGAGAGAAACGCAAATTACAACTTTATAAAAGTAGTTATCAGAGAAGCTACAGAACGTTAAAGCCAAGGATAAGAAAATGAAAATTCTTCAGACATGTCACAAGAAGACGGAAATTAGAGGCATGTCACGAGAAGAAGGAAATTAGAGGCATGTCACGAGAAGAAGGAAATTAGAGGCATGTCACGATAAGACGGAAATTAGAGGCATATCAAGAGAAGACGAAATTAGAGACAAGTCACGATAAGACGGAAATTAGAGGCATGTCACGAGAAGAAGGAAATTAGAGACATGTCACGATAAGACGGAAATTAGAGGCATGTCAAGAGAAGAAGGAAATTAGAGACATGTCACGATAAGACGGAAATTAGAGGCATATAGAGAGAGAGGACGGAAATTAGAGACGTGTCTCGATAAGACGGAAATTAGAGACATGTCACAAGAAGACAGAAATTAGAGATATGTCATTCTTACATCTTACATCCTTCCTGTGCCATTAAACGTCACGTAAGGCTCGCATAGTTGTTTACGAAGTTTTCTCGGCCAGTCTTTCGCCTTCATCAAGGGATTTTATGCCCACTAAACTGGCTTCTCTTAACAATGTCCTCTTTAGAGTTTCACGTGGTCGACCTCTTTTTCTTCGGCCTGTTGTGCTCCACTTGATAGCTTGTTTTGGTATTCTCTGATTGTTTCTTCTCATCACATGGGCTACGTATGTCCATCTTCTTTTTCTGATCACCCATGAGACTGGTTGTTGTTTGCTCATTTGTCTTATCTCTGCATTGTTCTTGAATTAGTTCCACTTGATGCCGAGTATTTTCCTTAGGCATTTGTTTTCAAAAGAGTCTAATTTCTTGTCTATTTCTTTAGTTGTTTTCCAGCTTTCGCATGCATAAATGAGGGTGGATATCACATTTGAATTGAATAATCTTAACTTGGTTTTTGTACTTATAACTTTTGAACTGCATATATTCTCAAGATTTTGAAGGACAATGTTGTTTTTGGAATTCTAACTTTCTTCTTGATGTCACCATCCTGGTCTGTGTAGCTGCCAAGGTATGCAAATTGGTTTACTTCATCAACAACTCTTTCTTCTACGTAAATTTTTCCTTCTTGATTAATGAGACACGTCATGAGAAGATGGAAGTCAGAGACATATCACTAGAAGAAAGAAGATAGAGACATGTCATGAGAAGACAAAAATTAGAGACTTGTCATTAGAAGATAGAAGAGTTAGGCTAAGATAAAATAAATGTCTCAACAAACTAACCAAGTGGCACAATAAAATCAAAGTAACGGAAGCGATTGTAAATACAAAGGCCGCACAAAATACACAATATACGTATTTATCAGCATGTCATGTGATAAAAGAAATTTTTGTCATTATGCGCTCAGTGAGTCCATTTTGCCACATGGTAAAGTACCAGTTGTAGAAGATGTACCATGATAGAAAATATAAAATTGTCCTGTTATTTCACATTCCCCAGTTGTTTTTGCCATAGAATTTCTCTACATGACGCTGTCATTCTTCTAAAGCACATAATGAGGACACACTTTCTCTACATGATACTGTCCTTCTAAAACACATAATGAGGACACATTTTCTCTACATGACACTGTCCTTCTTCTAAAGCACATAATGAGGGCATAGTTTCTCTACATGACACTGTCCTTCTTCTAAAGCACATAATGAGGGCACAGTTTCTCTACATGAAGCTGTCCTTCTTCTAAAGCACATAATGAGGACACATTTTCTCGTTCGTTCTAGGATCATCACGAAAAGTCTTGAAGGAGGACCCCCAGAGAGAGAGCTTCAGCCTTCAGCCCTCAGACTCCGACAAACTAGGTATGTAAGCTGTACATGTAGCAACTTTGTAAGCTGTACATGTAGGATCTTTGTAAGCTGTACATGTAGACATTTTGTAAGCTGTACATGTAGGAACTTTGTAAGCTGTACATGTAGGCATTTTGTAAGCTGTACATGTAGGAACTTTGTAAGCTGTACATGTAGGCATTTTGTAAGCTGTACATGTAGGAACTTTGTAAGCTGTACATGTAGGAACTTTGTAAGCTGTACATGCGGGAACTTTGTAAGCTGTACATGTAGGAACTTTGTAAGCTGTACATGTAGGAACTTTGTAAGCTGTACATGCGGGAACTTTGTAAGCTGTACATGCGGGAACTTTGTAAGCTGTACATGCGGCAACTTTGTAAGCTGTACATGCGGCAACTTTGTAAGCTGTACATGTAGGCACTTTGCAAACTTCTTACACATATATACACACTAAATACATACGTTCAGGTTTGACATGAAAGCTTCAGTTCTAAACTGGAGGAGGGACCGCAGAAAGAGGAGAAAGTGGTATAATGGTAATCACCCCCCCCCATTTAATGGGCGTCTGAGTGGCGAAGTGGTTAGTGCACTGATCTCTCATGGCGAAGGTCGGGGGTTCGAATCCGGCCGGAGGCGCTGCAGTCACCCAGCTGTAGAAATGGGTACCCGACTTGTTCTGGAGTTGGGGAAGGAAAGGCGGCCATGCGTGATACTGACCACATCATCCTCTAGTGTGCTGACAGGTCAAGGAAAATATGGGCACTAACACCATATCCCTATGTGCCTCCAAGGCATGAGAGGATTACCTTTACTTTATTTTATCACTCATTACAAGTCTCCATTTAAACATTCTCAACACTCCACCATGTACATTTCTGGACACAGCCTCTTACAAGCCACAGCTAAGTGCTCGATTTATTTTATTTATTCTATCTTTTCCATTCCTACTTTTTACATTGCATTCGTGGGAATATATATTTATCTTCTCTCATGTTGGTGTGTAAGCTGCAGACATTGAATATATTGATATATAAGCTGCAAACATTGAATATATTGATATGTAAGCTGTCTCTCTCTTATTATTTTTTTTTCGACAAGATTTTTTGTCTCTCCAGCTCTTCTCATACATTCTTCATTAGTTATTTTTGCTGTCCAGGGGATTCGCAACATTCTTCTAATAAACCACATTTCTGCTGCTTCCAATGATTTTTGTGCAGACCTGCCTATTGTCCATGATTAACTTTCATATAACAAGATAAGTTCAATATAGCATTTTAGGACTCGTTTTCTAACATCCATTGATACGGATGTGTAGGCTAATATGTTTCTCATTGTCTGAAATGTAATCTTTGCTTGGCCTATTATGTTCCTAATTTCTGTTCTGCATTTCCCATCTGAAGTTATTTGAAAAAATAAAAGTATTTGAATTTCTGCATCTGCTTTAGAATAGCTCCGTTTAATTTTATAGTACATGTTGGTGGATTCTGTTTCCTAGATATAAACATAGTCTCTGTCTTTTTTATGTTCAAAGTAAGGCCTTTCTGTTCACTTTCTTTGGCGACTTTATCCAAAAGATTTTGCAGGTCTTGTTGGTTCTCAGCTATCAGTACTGTGTCGTCAGCATACCGAAGGTTGTTAATATTGTATCCTCCAATTTTTATGCCTGGTTCTGTGATGATCGTTCTTAGAATATTCTCGCTGTGCAGAGAAAAAAAGGTCTGGAGATAGTATACATCTTTGTCGCACCCCTTGTTTTATAGGTTGATATTTTCCAGTTCTATTTTCAACTCGAATTGCTGCTTATTGCTGCCAGTATAGATGTTTTGTAATCCTCAGGTCTTTGCCGTCTATTCTGATGTCTTCAAGCATTTTAATAATTTCATTATGCTTCATCTTGTCGAATGCCTTGGTGTAATCAATGAAGCATAAGTAGAGATCTTTCTGTACTTCTAAAGCTCTTTCTGTTAGTGTTCGTAAAGCATAAATGGCATTGTGTGTTCCCTTTCCTTCAACAAATCCAAACTGTTCATCTGCTATTTCCATTTTTATCTTTTCCTTTGTTCTTCTCATAATAATTCTCAGAATTAGCTTCGTTATGTGACATGAGAGGCTGATAGTCCGGTGGTCATTACATTCCTTTGCACCTGGTTTCTTTGGTAGTGCTATAAACGTGGATTTAAGCAAGTCACTGTGCATATAACTGCTACTGTAAATGTCATTTGGTAACTTGGTTATTATTTTTATTCCTGTCTCCTCTAGTGCCTCTATTTCTTCTTTTGTTATATTATCAGTCCCAGTTACTTTTCCTTTCTTCATGTGTTTGATGGCATCTATGATTTCATCTTAAAGTATTGGTGGTCCATCACAGTTTTCAGTATCTGGTGTTAATTCTGGTCTTTCTCCTCCATATAGCTCACCAATGTAATCTGTCCACCTGTCCACAATGCCTTCTTTTTCCATTAACATTTTACCTTCTTTTGATTTCAGGCATCCTGTGGTATATTTTGTTTTCCTGCCTGTGAGTTCACTAATTCGTTTGTGCATGTTTTTGCTGTCTCTGTTATGGGAGTCCTCTATTTGTATGCATTGTTCATTTAACCACACTTCTTTTGCTTCTCTGCATTTGCGTCTTATTTCTTTATTTATCTTTATATATTTTTCTTGGTTATTATTTATCTTGCTATATTTTTCTTGGTTATTTTTACTCCTCTGAAGTTCTTCCTTTACCAACTTTGGCATTAAAATCTCCAATGACTATAATAATTTCATATGACTTTGTGAATTAGGAACAGAATAGGCCAAGCAAAGACTGCATTTCAGAGAATGAGAAACATATTAGCTAACACATCGTTATCAATGAATGTTAGAAAACGAGTCATAAAATGCTATATTGAACCTATCTTGTTATATGGAAGTGAATCATGGACAATAGGCAAGTCTGCACAAAAATCATTGGAAGCAGCAGAAATGTGGTTTATTAGAAGAATGTTGCGAATCCCCTGGACAGCAAAAATAACTAATGAAGAATGTATGAGAAGAGCTGGAGAGACAAAAAACCTTGTCAGAAAGATAAGAGAGAGACAATGTACTTTCATAGGACATGCAATGAGAAGAGGGGGCATTGAAAATATTATAACAACAGGAAAAATAGAAGGAAGAAGATCAAGAGGAAGACCAAGAGAAATGATACTGGACAGTCTGACGGGATGGTGTGAGAGGAGATCACCAACTGAACTGATGGCCTGCATGAAGGATCGGGTACTCTGGAGAAGCATAATAGCCAGCGCCAGTCGGCACGGCACCTGATGATGATGATGATGATGATGACTTTGTGCATTTCAGGGCTGTCTCTATGTCATTATAAAATAGCTGTACATCTTCTTCAGAACTTTCAGATGTTGGAGCGTACACTTGTAGAATATTTATGTTTATTGGTCGTCCTTTCAGTTGGGCTAGCAGGACTCGGTCCAAGATGTTCAAATATCCTATAGCTGTCCTTGCTGTTTGTTCGTCAAATATTAATCCTACTCCTCGTTCATGTTTCTCAGTTCCTGAATATATTATTGTATATTTATCTGAGTTTATCTTCTCTGCACCTGTCCATCTAACTTCACTCATTCCTAATATGTTGATCTTCATCCTTTCCATTTCCCTCTTTACATTTTCTAATTTCCCAGCCTGGAATAAAGTTCTAACATTCCATGTTGCTATTTTGAACTTGTTAGTTTTGCAACCAGTAACTTGATGATGATCTGGCCTCACCTGTGGCTCGTGAGCTGCCCTACCGGACGAGGCTGTTCCAGAGGAACATCCATTAACGTCGTTCGTGGCAAATCTATTACTCTGAATACGCATAATTGTTCTTGGGAGCTACAACAGTGGTTTCCCGTTGCCTTCTGTCGGTTTGTGTACGGACTCTCCGCTAGCCTTTGGACTCCCTGTCCTACTCGCAAGACAGCGGGAGTGAGATGTTTTAAGGCGCCTCTTACCCGCCCGGTATTCCCTTCAGTGAGCACAAGAGGCACTTTGTAGGAGTAGTAGAGCCACCTACTGCCCCACCTCGCTCTCTGAGACTACCGCCAGTTGGTCCGCGCCTGCTTATTTGGGTAAATCCTTATTCACAGGGATCCTCCATACCTGGATGATTTTTACCATCCGCCACCTGTGACGCGCTGGGTTGGGGATGGTCGCCCCAGCTTTACTCAGTAATGCATTAGGTAATACAAAAACACAAGTGTTAAGATGCATGTATGTTGAGAGCTCTCTCCTTCCCTGTCTGTCTGTCTGTCTTTCTCTCCAACAAACGCGCAAGACAGTGACGTTTCTAAGGCCCCAGAAGATTAGTTACCGTCATTATTTGGTATCACTTGATATCACTTTCCTGCCACACAGCACAGTAGCTCCGTTCCGTGACTGATCTGGGTGGCCGGTGTGTAAGTCAGCTCCCTACCGATAACAGCGGAAGAGCATATCATCCAGGCCTAGTTTTAAGATTAGTGCTGTTATCTTAAGGCAAAACAGAAGTATCCTTTCGGCATTAAGTGTGTAGGTCACATAGGCTTGACATTACATTTTGCAGCATTTGTGATTGCGGGATTGAGCTGAGCTGCAGCCAGACAGTTATAGTAGGGGATATTGCGAAAGAAGATGTGAGTACAGACTTTGTTTATACAAACAATTCTGAGAACAAATGAAAAGTGGCTACGTTTTTAAATTTATTGTTAAACTAGAATGAGTTGCTTGTCAACTTCTGGAAGCGTGGTTGACTTTGCTACAGTGACGGCTGTGTTGACTAGGCCACGGAAGGTGAGATGATCTAGATCTATTCCGCTTTCTTGTGTGCCCCTTCACCTTGTTGGACAGGGTGGGCTTGTTGTGATCCCAGTGGTGGGCTTGCTGTGGTCACAGGGTGGGCTTGCTGTGGTCACAGGGTGGGCTTGGTGTGGTCACATGGTGGGCTTGGTGTGGTCACAGGGTGGGCTTGCGGTGGTCACAGGGTGGGCTTGCTGTGGTCACAGCGGCGGCTGAATTTATTCTTGGATAAATTCTGAGGGTTCAAGTAAGCCATTGTAATCCACTCACCATCCGACACGCTGACCGCAGAGAGCATCATTTTGCAGTCCCAGAAAGATCAGAACAAGAACAAATGATCTGACTGTGATAATTTTGTTTCGTAATTTCAGAAATGGAAAAAGTAAGCAAAGCCCGCCGACAGATCGGGGTGTGGAGAACTAGCACGTTCATCCTTGGCGCCGTCAGTGTCGGGCTGATAGTCGCCGTCGTTCTTCTTGCCACCAAAGAGCAGAAGCCTGCCGTCTCCACCTGCGGTTCTACTACCAATGCCAGAAGGAACACGAACAGCATCGACTTGAGTGAGCCCGACAATCCTGGTCCATTCCATGACCTAACCAAGCATGAGATGAGACAGCTGAGAGCCTTCCTAGAGAGACACCCGACAATCCACGCTACTCCAGCCGACCAGGTCGAGATTAACAAGAGCTACATTTACATGATGGATCTGTTCCCAGCCAACAAACAGGACGTCCTGGCATTTCTGAACTCCAAAGCTGGTCAGCCTGATCGTTTAGCCCGGGTCATCATGTATCGTGGTGACCTTGACCCACCTATGGTAGAGGAGTACGCATGCGGCCCGCTGCCTAACGTGGAGAAGTGCGAGCTCATCATCTCGGACAAGAGAAGAAATCCTGTGGAGTTCTCGCTCAGACCGGTTGGTTTGCTGGAATACAAGGCTGTCTACGAGGTCGTGCTTGAAGAGGTCGACAGGAAGGTCAGATCTTTCTTCTCTTCACTTCTAACATGTTCATCATTTATTAGCAACACTTTTCTAGCGTCAACGATGGCTAGACATTTTTTGTGTGTTAGTAACATTTCATGTTTTCCAGGGCCAACGATGGCTAGATATTTTATTGTTAGTAACACTTCTTGACTTTTCTATCTCTGACACTTGCGAGAGATTTTTCTTTTCAGCTTGTTTCATCCATTCTCTCCCCTCCCTCATCTATGTAGCATCTGTAGCTTCTTCATTGCCTGTTATTACATTTGAATTTTTTAAACGTGAGCACTTGTCAGAACGTTAATTTATTATCTTGTTTACTTGTTGTGTTGACCTGATCTGTAAGAAATGGCGGGAAGTTTTCGCTGATGTTACCCAAGTGTCTCATCTTTCTAGAACATACTTGTAAGTTTGTTTACTCTTGAGTAAATAAGACAGCTTGCACACGTGATTGTGTGTGTGTGTGTGAGACAGTAAGAGAGAGAGACAGTAAGAGAGAGAGACAGTAAGAGAGAGACAGTAAGAGAGAGAGAGACAGTAAGAGAGAGAGAAACAGTAAGAGAGAGAGACAGTAAGAGAGAGAGACAGTAAGAGAGAGAGACAGAGAGAGACAGTAAGAGAGAGAGAGAGAGAGAGAGTTATAAGTAATAACTTCAGACTGATGAGGTGATGCTACTCAATCCAGATAGGTTACATACTCCGGGAAAGCTATGGCACCTCCTACGCCAACTGTAAACCCGAAGATTGTTTCAGATTCTATCCGTCTCCTCTAGCCACGAATCTGGCTGGGGACATCAACAAACGACGGCTGTGGCTTTGGGCTGACTATCCTGTGGAGTATTATGTCCTCCACCCTGTGGATTTTGGAGTCTTGGCTATCTTGGATGGCTCTAACCCCAAAAACTTTTCTGTAGATAAAATCTGGTACCACGGCAAACTCTACAACAGCATGGACGACCTCATTACTTTCTACAGCTCAGCCAGGTAATCTCAGATGTGTGTGACGTCACAGTCAAGTTTCGGATATTACACTAAATTAGTCAAGTTTAGAGATCAAAGAACTATACCATGAGATATAAATATGTATAAACCTGTACTCTGTCACAACAAATTACCAGGACATGAAACATTTAAAACATGTTGAAAAAAATGAAGTGTTTGTCAAATAATTCACAGAGCTAAACTTGCAAGTCATCGTGTAAAATTAACTTGTAGACTAAATATGGCGTTATTTTTTCATATTTAGAAAATGTTAAAGATAACTTACTTGTATGATAAGTGCGATAAAACTGTCATTTTTCTCAGAAAAGGATAAGTGAAATAATAGGCTATTACTCCTCTATGATAATTGTAATAATAGAATGCATGATAACTGCAACAATAGACTATCATTCATCTTGCTGTAAGATGGCTAATGAACTATCATTCATCCTAATGTAAGATGGCTGTAACAATAGACTATTGTTCATCCTGCTGTAAGATAACTATAACAACAGATTATCATTCATCTTGCTGTAAGAAAACTATAACAACAGATTATCATTCTTTGTGCTGTAAGATAACTATAACAACAAATTATCATTCATCTTGCCACAAGATAACTATAGCAACAGACAATAGTTATCATTATTTTATCCATAATCTGAACTATATCATGTTGGCAGTAACGACCAGAAGTCACACATCAAGAAACACACATACTCACTTGAATCATTCTCTCATCCCATAATCTGAACTATATCATGTTGGCAGTAACGACCAGAAGTCACGCATCAAGAAACACACATACTCACCTGAATCATTCTCCACGCTAAACCTGAGAGGTAAGCCAGTACCTGAGCACCCACTGCGACCACCCACACAGGTGGAGCCTGATGGGAAGAGATACAGTTTGAAAGACAGGAGGGTGAGTATGGATACAATGGCAATACTGATGATGATGTTATGTGGCAAGTGTACTGAAGTTACATTCAGTAACATACATTGTTTTTTTTTAGTGTAATCCTCTTATTCTTTTGCTAAAGATTTCTCACAGTACCTGGTTAAAGTTCTTGGTGTATAGTTTTCTGCACTTAATGTTCTACATTGATTTTTCTTTGCAGTATCATCTATTGTTGGCTTTTCTTTTTATCTCTTTATTCATTCCTTTATGTACTGACTAGTGTTGAGTGTACATAATGTAGGACATGGATAGTGTTTATTGTACACAATGTAGTACACGGGCAGTGTTGAGGGTACATAATGTAGGATGTGGACAGTTCTGAATGTATATAATGCAAGATTTTGGCAGTGTTGAGTGTACATAATGTAGGATATGTGGCAATGTTGAGTGTACATACAACATGACAACTCTTAAATTTAACAGCCATATTATTTGACTGGAGATAAAGATTTCTCTCATTCTGTTAAATAGTTAGCAGTGGCTGTTTCCTCATTCATTTCTCTCTCATATTTTCATTTGTTATCATGTGTTCAAGGTGTATAGAATATTGTACAGGTTCTTATTTGTGACTGTTATCTTGTTATCAAAGATAACTAATGAATCTGTGGAGAGGAACAAACAGAACTACAAAAATAAGATTTTTAAGGGCATGCATCTTTCCCATCGCAACATATGCCTGTGAAACCTGGACACTTAACAAAACAGCTGATAAATATATAAATGCCCTTGAATGTAAATGCTATAGAAGAGTTCTCCAAATATCATGGGCACAAAAAATAACAAATATATCTATACTACAAGAACTTAATATTGAAGAAGGCTGGCTAGTAAAGAGGATTAAACAAAGAAAACTTAAATATTTTGGACACATTAAACGTCATGATAATCTAGAGATGACCGTCTTGGAAGGGTACATAATGGGAAAAAGAAAGAGGAAGACCAAGGCGAAGATGGCTGCAAGAAATCGTTGATGATCTGCAAATCTGCAGCAGGCCATCTTGCTCACAACCGAGAGGCCTACAGGAGTGCTGTTAGTGAGGCAAAGTTCAGCAAGGGACATGCAAATGAATGAATCTTTATGGTCATCATTTGTTTTTCTCCTTCAAGAAATCTTCCTTGAATGTTCTGTAACTTTCATCAGTTGCCTTTCAGAAGTTGTCCTTTCTTAAATCAGTTGTCTCCCAGAAGTTGTTCTTACTTAAATCAGTTATCTCTCAGAAGTTGTTCGTGCTTGAATCAGTTGTCTCTCAGAAGTTGTCCTTACTTGAATCAGTTGTCTCTCAAAAGTTGTCCTTACTTGAATCATTTGTCTCTCAGAAGTTATCCTTGCTTGTTTTTAAATGTGAACTCTACTTTTCAGTCCGTCATTTATGTTACAAAGTTAAATAAACTCTCTTTGTGCATTACCTCACTTTGCCTGCTTCTACTCTTTGCTTAGCACCCATTTAATTTCTTACACGCTAGATCCATCTTAATTTGTCCTATTTTCATTGTGAGTGATCGCCACAGATGTTCTTTATATGTTTTTAAAATTATCTTTTATCAGCAACTGTTTTGATACTCCTCTCAGTGTTTCTTAAGCTTGTAAAACATGAACAATCTCACTCCTTCCTTCCTTTATTTATTTTTGTTAAACGACGAAAACAACAGGCCGTGACCCGTGTTACAGCAAACGAGTACACCCGTAACGAGATGTGGACCTTGCCCCAGGCATTCAATGTTCAGGGCAGGCCTCGGGCACCTCGTTTATTTAAAAAATAACGACGCTTTTCATCTTATATTTCCGTGCCATAGGCAGTATACTGGCGTAGTCGAATTTTTATTTTGGTGCCACATGTTTCGTTTCGTATAACTGCAATTCACATTTTGGTTCGCATTTTAACTGCGTATGTCCTTTTGGAAAATGGCGAAAAGTGCTTGTAACGACTGATTTGAACGTGAAAAACGAAGTTTGTGACCGAGATATTTCAAGTTTTGGTGATGTAGATAGGGATATGGACATGCCCTGCGACCAGACCACTGTTCTTGAATGTAGAAGTAGATCGAGACATATTAGACGACTGGAGAAGTAGTTAGAAGGTTATTTCAGACATTATTTTAGCAAGAATGCAACATATCAAAACAAGACAACTTCGACAAGTAGTTCTAGGCATCTCAGATGGTAAGTACTCTAGATCTAGAGGTACCTGATGGTAAGTAGGACACAATTATTGTCTAAAAACATCACATTACTTCTTTTTTCCTAAAAGAAACTATGCATTTATGAAATATTTATACATTTAGTTATATTTTGAAACTTTATGAGTACACGGAAGTACAAGAAATACTTTGTTTCATTCATTTTTACAAATATACCCCCTAAACATATCAAGAACCTCGCTTTTACTCTGGCACTCAACTGAACCTCCGCGTTTTGCCCACCCCCCGGCACGGAAAGATTAACCAAAGGGCTTTTTGATCAGGATACCTGCCAAGAGGGCGCTTTGACCGTAGCCACTTTGATCTTAGTCAAAAGGCCGAGAAGCCATGGAAGCCCAGTATCTTCCTTTAAATTTCCTCTTGTTTTATTCTGTTCTTTCTTCTGATTTTCATACATTTTCTTTACCACTGTATTTAACGTAGAGGTCATCTGTTGGTTTCAAAATTAGAGTAATTTTCTGGGAATCTGTATTTTGTTGGGTCAGATGATGCAGCCACCAAATCCTGTCACATTAAGCTTAATTTTTTATCATTATTGTCACATTTTGGGAGATTCATTGTATCAATGAACAAAACATTCACTTTCAGATACAATATTTAGAGTGGAGCTTCAACTTCAGAATGTCTGCTCTTTCTGGACCTGCAATAAATGATGTACGCTACAGAGGGGAGAGAATTGCTTACGAGATAAGCCTTGCAGAAATTGCCGTGTTTTACTCAGGATACAACTCTCTTCATGTGAGTTAGCTCTCTTGTTGTAGTTGGAGATACATGAGGTCAAAAGAGTATGGTTTGATGTATTTGTGTGTGTGAGAATATGGAGTATATGCAAATGGATGTGCTGTATGTGCAGGTGGATGTGGTTTATATGCTGATAATTGTGATGTGTATGCAAATGGATGTGGTATATGTGCAGGTGGTGTGCTGTATGTACAGGTGGATGTGCTTTATGTGCAGGTGGATATACTGTGTATACAGGTGGATATACTGTGTATACAGGTGGATATTGTGTACATATATGTGGAGACAGTAAATATTTGAATACAAGTCACTCCAGAAGTGATATCTTTGCTTTGATAACACATCTGTTATTGGTTTCCTCAGAGGATAACTGACTTTGTTGATTCTGGAGCTTTGATTGGCACACACTCCAAATCCCTGGTACCTGGTGGAGACTGCCCTGAGTCGGCCACGTTTATAAATCAGGTAAGATCTATGGAAGTGACATGGATGATGATGATGATGATGATCCTTTTGTCCACTAAATATGAAGTATTGTACCTACCCCCCACCCCCAACTCTCTGTTAACAGCAAAATTGTTCTTTTCTCAAAATCTTCTAGAAGATTCTCTTTGGCTTCATTTTCTCCTGAGGAGGGTAGACATTTGTTGAGAGATTTTCTTTTTCTTGTACTCAGTTTCATGTAGTTACCTCTCACGTTATATCTTTGTTTAATTCTTTGTTTAACCCACAGCAAAACTGTCTGCAAGAGAACATTGTTGATATCTTGTTCTGGCTCTCTAAAACTGTAAGTAGATGTTCTTTGCAGCCAACACAGGGACAAGGTCTTGAGGCACAGCACCATGTCAAATGAGGCACAGCACCATGTCAAATGAGGCACAGCACCATGTCAAATGAGGCAAAACACCATGTCAAATGAGGCAAAACACCATGTCAAATAACACACAGTACCATGTCAAATAAGGCACAGCACCATGTCAAATAAGGCATAGTACCATGTCAAATAAGGCACAGCACCATGTCAAATAAGGCACAGTACCATGTCAAATAAGGCACAGCACCATGTCAAATAAGGCACAGTACCATGTCAAATAAGGCACAGCACCATGTCAAATAAGGCACAGCACCATGTCAAATAAGGCACAGCACCATGTCAAATAAGGCACAGTACCATGTCAAATAAGGCACAGCACCATGTCAAATAAGGCACAGTACCATGTCAAATAAGGAACAGCACCATGTCAAGTAGGGAGTGGGTTACTGCAGCTGTTTTTGGGGTTAAAGAACGGCAAGGCTTCTTTAGCAGACTCCACCACCATAGGAGCTATAACGATCCCTGCCCCATTAGTTAGGCTAGCTCTGTTACTGGGAAAACCAGCAGAGATGTGGGACAGGGCCTTAGTTAGCTATGGTTCATCTGTCCTGAGACTTGCATGTCGGCTGTGGGTTGCTAACCGTCACATCAGACATTGTTAACACTGCTGGTAATGACAATGTTTCAGTATGTGAAATCTGTCTAAGATGGTAACATAAACTGTATGTTAAATGTGTTGATGATGCCAAGAGCACAACTTGTATGATAACTATATTGATGAAGCAAACAGTACAACTTGTGTGTAATCTGACACTTCCACTGATGCATCCACAGACATTCACAGGACAAGCTGTTGCAGAACCTGTAGAGTTGGTGAGATCTTTCTGCTTGTTTGAGAACAATAATGGTTACCCACTGAGGCGCCATTTGTCATACTCGCAGTCTGAGGGTGCCTTTTACGGTGGAATGTTGGACAGCGTTCTTGTCCTCCGCAGCATTGTTACCGTAGTCAACTACGACTATGTGTTGGACTTTATGTTCCATCAGAACGGTGCCCTGGAAACACGAGTCATGAGTACAGGTAAAGCATGTGACTAGAGTTTGCTAAAATTATTTTCAAGGTCATATCAGCAGCAAGAAAACACATGAAGAAACAATTTATTTTGTTAACATGCCACAATGTTTAGATTCAGTAACAATTACTATTCGGTCTAAACAGCTAATCAGTTCCATCATTAGCCTGGTTAATTAAAGTCTTGATGAACATGAATGTGGTACAGCTTAGAAGTAGTCAGACTTGCTGTCATCATGCTCAGTCATTCTCGCTGTAAAAATGTGGCCCTGGCACACATGTATTAGGGAAGTTGTATTTGAAATCTAAGAATCCCTCCTGCAAGACAAGGGGCACAGAGTACATTATGTATGTGGCTGTCAGTGCTCAAAAGGACAAACCAGTTTTCACATGAAACCCTATGAATGTAATACATCACCCAGACTGCCAATGGGTGGATTGTTGAATATCTGTTCAGAACTGTTACAGGAAAGATTTTATATTTACTTTAAGTTTTATAGCATAAATAGTTTTTTTTTTTCAAAAGTTTTACAGTGCAAATAATTTATTTCTATTCAAGGTTACATCTTCCCATCTTATTACACTCAAGAAGAGAGTCCATATGGTTTCAAAATTGAGGACAACATCATTGGTAATATCCATCACCATCTCTTTCATTTCAAAGCTGACCTTGACATTTCTGGCTCAAGTAATAGATATGAAACCCTGGACATCCACCCTGAGACAGTAACTCTGAGACAGGTAACATTCAGGCCAGTGCTGAGTGTGAACATAAGGCCTCACAGAGGACATTCTCTGTGGCATTTTTTTTTTTTTTTAATGTATATTTACCTCTGTTGAGCTGCCGTAATCTGAGTTTTTACATCCATGGGTTTCTCGCTTTGAAGATTTCACATGTGATATGTTTCTGCCAATCCTGTGATATGTTTCTGCCAATCCTGTGATATGTTTCTGCCAATCCTGTGATATGTTTCTGCCAATCCTGTGATATGTTTCTGCCAATCCTGTGATATGTTTCTACCAATCCTGTGATAGTTCCCCCAACAAGCTTATGGTATCAGACTGTGAGTGTTTATGACATAACCTTGAGTCCCTTTTATTAGAATGTGACATGTTTACAACATGAAGCCAGGCAGATAACTTAATGCTAAATATATCAAGCATAGCAAAGCTTATTTAAGTCTGACAAGATTTACAAGCTGTTGAAAAAGTAACTGTTTCTGTGAATCTAGCAAGGAAGTTGTAAAAACTATAATTCATTGTCTCTGTTGCAGAAAACAATATAATCATTTCACACTTTCCAAATAAGTTTTTACAGACATTTAAAAATCTACTGTACCATATTTTAAGAAGTTAAAATGATGTTTGAGGATTTTAAAATACTTTTAGAGAAAGTGCAGAGGAAGTAAGTGTAAGTGGTAGCAATTATGGGAGAGATATTTCTTCTATAGTTTAAACAGTCTCAGTAAATTCAGTCATTCATTAAGTCAATACAACCAATCAGTCAGTCATTGCTTTAGCCCTTTCTCTGGAACATAAGTCAGAAACAAAGGCTTTTCAGTCATTTCTGTCTTTGGCCTTGTTCTCAAAGTCACTTCATGTGAGACCTTCTGCTTCTACAACCTTCATTGTACCCCTTCTCTACATGTTCTTTGGTCTTCCCTACTTTTTCTTCACATGTGGGTTCTATATCAAAGTCTGTTATGCTATGCTGTCTGTCTGTCTGTTTGCTTTCTCAGTGTGTGTCTGATTCACTTCCATTTCCTTCTTGTGATCTGTCCATTGATTGGTTCTTGTTCCGGTTGTCTCCAGATCTCCTTATTTCTGATCTTGTGCTGTCATTTAATCTTAAGAATCCTTCTCAAGAAATTGCTTACAAATGCCTGCAACTTTTGTTGTCATGTCTTTGTTACTTTCTATGTCTCTGAGCCACAAAATAACAGTTTTCACTACTGTGTTGTCTTTGTCACTTTCCATGTCTCTGATACACAGAGTTACACATATTTCATAGTTTGTGTTGAAAAGTCTTAGTTTGGTTCTGGTCTCTGTGTTGTTTGCTGCCTGTATTTTATTAAGATGTTTGAATGCTGGCTGGGCTTGATTATTCTAGATTTAACATCCCTTTTTTTCATCTTTCTTTGTCAGTGATACTACCAAGATATGAGGGGTGATTGATAAGTTCTCAGCATAAGGTACAACGGATTATTTGTGGACAACTTTTTTGGGTTGTTTCTCAACATAGTCCCCAGCAAGTTTATGCACTTAGTTCAGCCATCATGGAGCATATGGATCCCTTCTTTGTAAAAGTCAGCATCTTGTGCCAGTAGAAAGTGATCTACAGCATGAATGACGTCATCATCTGAAGCAAATTTGCAACCACTGAGCTCCTTTTTGAGTTTGGTAAACAGGTAATAAGCCAAAGGGGCCAAATCTGGGGAATAAGGAGGATGTTCAAGAAGCTGGAAGCCGCATTATATCAGTGGCAGCCGTTGCCGCCAGCGACTTGTGAACTGGAGCATTATCTTGCTGAAAGATGACTCCTCTCATCAATTTCCCTCAACGCTTTTCCTTCAGTTTGACCCGCAGTTGCTTCACAAGATTAGCGTAATAGGTCCCGGTGACCGTTCTGCCCTTTTGAAGATAGTCTACCAATAGCACACCTTCTGAATCCCAAAAGATGGAAGCCATCACGTTGCCTGCAGACAGAACCACCCTTGCTTTCTTTGGAGGTGGGGATCTGTGATGTTTCCACTGCTTTGACTATACTTTGGTTTCTGGTTGAAAATGATGAATCAAAATCTCATCCATAATCACAAATTGCTGAAGAAACTTTTCAGGATGTGCAGAAAAATGGCCAAGATTGTCTCTTGACATGTTGAGATGCTGTCATTTATGATCAGCTCCAAGAAGTTTTGGGACCCATCAAACAGAGGACTTTGTCATTTGAAGATCATTGTGAATAATGGCATGAACACATTCCTGGGAGATGCCCAACTCAGTAGCAATGTACTACTTAGTTAGTCATCGATCCTCCATTATCATGTCATGGATTCTGCTGGTGGTTTCTTTGGTGGTTACCGTTCTTGGTCTTCCTGGATGGGGATCATCTTCCAGACTTTCTCTTCCATGTTTGAATTGAGCTGCCCATTTCTTCACTGTGCTGTAAGAAGGGGCACTCCCCCCTAAAGTCTCTATCACATCTTCGTAGATCTCCTTGATGCAGAGGTAGCGAATGACTGCTCGATGAGAAATTTTATCCATTTTCTCAATTTCTGCCACCCCTTACCACTTCAGTAGCCTGTAAAAAAAAATTGGTTGCAGTTAATTTCTTGAAACTTGGTGTTAAATCTTATATTAACCTAATCTACAAATGCACCTAATATCAGTTGTGTGTTTCAAGTATTTGTACCTTGTGGTGAGAACTTATCAATCACCTCTCGTTTATCGGATTATGTGCTTTTTCAGTTTCGTGACTTTATTTACTAAGCTATCATATGTACTAATATTTTTCATTATCTTTGTTTTGTTGATGTTTATGGGCACTCCTAGTTTTGCTGAATATGAGTGGAGAGTCTGAAACTTGTCTTGAACTTGGTTGAGGATGTGTGAGAGAAGTCCAGTGTGAGATGTCCTGTGAAAGAAGCCCTGTGAGAAAAGTCCAGTGAGAGAAGTCCTGTGAGAGAAGTCTAATGAGAGAAGTCCTGTGAGAGGAGTCATGTGAGAGAAGTCCAGTGAGAGAGTCATGTGAGAGAAGTCCAGTGAGAGAAGTCCAATGAGAGAAGTCCAATGAGAGAAGTCCAGCGAGAGGAGTCCAGTGAGAGAATTCCTATGAGAGAATTCCTGTGAGAGGATTCCTGTGAGAGAGGCCCTGTGAGAGAAGTCCAATGAGAGAAGTCCAATGAGAGAAGTCCAGTGAGAGAAGTACTGTGAGAGAAGTCCTGTAAGAGAAGTCCTGTGAGAGAAGTCCTGTGAGAGAAGTCCTGTGAGAGAAGTACTGTGAGAGAAGTACTGTGAGAAAAGTCCTGTGAGAGAATTCCTGTGAGAGAAGTCCAGTGAGAGAAGTACTGTGAGAGAATTCCTGTGAGAGAAGTCCAGTGAGAGAATTCCTGTGAGAGAAGTCCAGTGAGAGAAGTCCTGTGTACTAATTTACCCTCAGTATATTTACAAACCAAAATGTTTGGCCTGTCTCAGCTTCCAGGTAACAAGACATACAACCAGATCCGCTACATAAAAACCTTGAAACACTCCGAGCTGGAGGCACTGTACAAGTTCAACTTCAGCACTCCCAAGTATCACGTTGTACATAACAATAATGATAGGACAAACTTTGGTGAAATAAAAGCATTCAGGTTAGTGGTGTTACAAGAGGGTACACATTCTGTGCTGTAACTGGAGTTTCATGTCTTGTTACAAGTGCTTACTGTACACATTCTGTGCTGTAACTGGAGTTTCATGTCTTGTTACAAGCTTACTGTACACATTCTGTGCTGTAACTGGAGTTTCATGTCTTGTTACAAGCTTACTGTACACATTCTGTGCTGTAACTGGAGTTTCATGTCTTGTTACAAGCTTACTGTACACATTCTGTGCTGTAACTGGAGTTTCATTTCTTGTTACAAGATTAATGTACACATTCTGTGCTGTAACTGGAGTTTCATTTCTTGTTACAATTGCTTACTGTACTTTTAGTTCACATTTAATAAAGCGTCCAAAATAACTTAACAGAAAATTTTTATGTTGTTTTTTTTGTGTGAAAGTTTTAAGATTCAGTGATTTTTAAGATTCAGTGAAAGTTTTAAGATTCAGTGAAAGTTTTAAGATTCAGTGGTTGATTGAGACTGAATTAATTTAGTATTTTATTGGTCTTTCTGAGCTTGTTTGTGTACAGTTTGTTATTTTCTTACAGGATAGCAATCAACGGAATGTCACCGCAGCTCTTGCCTGAGGGCGAGAACAATGAGAAGACTCTTCCATGGGCACGACATCAGCTGGTGGTCACCAGACACAAGGACAATGAGCAGGTGTCCAGCTCCCCTTATGCCATGTGGGACAGTCTTAACCCCGTGACTGATTTCAGCACATACTATGAGGATGATGAAGACATTGTGGATCAGGTGAGTTGTGATGGTCATGTGATCAAGGTTATCAGCCTTTCCTACAGCCATATGTTTCTGTGTGTATGTTTGTGTACATCCTCATCCTTCTTACAAGTGTTGCTCATACAATCAACCATACTGTGTCATGCAATACATCCAGCCTTACCTGGCTGACTTGTGTCATACATTCAGACTTACCTGGCTGTCTTGTGTCATACATTCAGACTTACTTGGCTGTCTTGTGTCATACATTCAGACTTACCTGGCTGTCTTGTGTCATACATTCAGACTTACCTGGCTGTCTTGTGTCATACATTCAGACTTACCTGGCTGTCTTGTGTCATACATTCAGACTTACCTGGCTGTCTTGTGTCATACATTCAGACTTACCTGGCTGTCTTGTGTCATACATTCAGACTTACCTGGATGTCTTGTGTCATACATTCAGACTTACCTGGCTGTCTTGTGTCATACATTCAGACTTACCTGGTTGTCTTGTGTCATACATCCAGATCCACTTGACTGGACATAATACTATTCATCAGTTTGTAAGCCTGTGATCATGGAAACTAAATAATGTTCTTTGTAAACCTGTGATCCTGCAAACTAAATAATGTTCTTTGTAAGCCTATGATCATGGAAACTAAATAATGTTCTTTGTAAGCCTGTGATCATGGAAACTAAATAATGTTCTTTGTAAACCTATGATCATGGAAACTAAATAATGTTCTTTGTAAGCCTGTGGTCATGGAAACTAAATAATGTTCTTTGTAAACCTGTGATCCTGCAAACTAAATAATGTTCTTTGTAAACCTGTGATCATGGAAACTAAATAATGTTTTTTGTAAACCTGTGATCCTGGAAACTAAACAAAATCCTACCCATCAGTTTATTTGTTTGTCAACAAGGACCTGGTGTTTTGGATCAACCTGGGCTTGCATCACATCCCCCACACAGAGGACCTACCACTGACCCCCACACCGGGCAATCATCTCACCTTCTTCCTTCTACCCTACAACTACTTTAAGGAGTGTCCATCTGTGGCTTCCAGGGACCATGTAAGTAGCCAAATCAGTGACTAACTGATCATGTTAGTGGCTAACTGACCATGTAAGTGACTGAGTTAGTGACTTACTGACTATGTAAGTGACCATGTAAGTGACCATTTTAGTGACTATCTGACCATGTAAGTGACCTATTTAGTGACTAACTGACCATGTAAGCAAACCATTGGTGACTGACCATGTAAGCAAACCATTAGTGACTGACCATATAAGTGACCAAGTTTCATTTCGTCAGTGTGCTGTTATTGAGTTCCTCGTTAAAGAGGAAATCCCCACTTCTGAAATTCGCCAAAGACTTCAGCTTGCTTATGTAGATATGTGTATAGGTACTAGCATTGTTAGGAGGTGGGTGAAATATTTAAAAGATAGAAAAATGAGCATCCAAGAAATGCCTCACAGCAGTCGCCCTCGAACTGCCTCCATTGAACGCAATGTGGAAAGGGTTGACGACATCATTAAAAAAGACAGATGTGTCACAGCATTGCTGTAAATCTTGGAATAGGACACAATGCAGTACAGGAAATAATTCAAACCCTAAGCCATAGAAAAGTTTGTGCCCGCTGGGTCCCACGTTTGTTGACTGGAGATCACAAAACTGTGAGAAAAACTCTATTCACCGGACAACGGTGGAAATTCAGAAAATAAGTTGGGAAATTCTTCCACACCCTGCCTATAGCCCCGACCTGGCACCCAGTGATTACCATCTTTTCGGTTTTGTGAAAGAACAAATGCAAGGCCATCACTATGACACAGTAGAGAATGTCCAGAAAGCAGTGCATCTGTGCTTCAGTCAGCTGGAATGGAATTCTACTGGGAGAGTATTTTCAGACTTGCAGAGCAATGGGAAAAATGTGCAGAGAAATGGAGATTATGTTGAAAAGTGAAGAAAAGGATGCAGTTAAGGAGATACATTTATATTTTCCCTATCTATAAATTCTGATTTAAAAAAAATTTTGCTCACGACTTTCAATGTGACCCTCATAGAAGGACTAACATAATTTTCATCAATTCTGAGACCACATCAGGAGTGAGGCATGATTCAGCTGCAACAGTATCTCAATGTTCTATAAATATACAAAGCAACCACCCGAATATGTCCATTCTTGATATCCTCAGATCCGCATTCAGCACAAAAATCCTTCCCAGCAAGAGAAGGGCGTCCACGTAGACAGGAATGGTAACTCACAAGAAACTTGTTCACTTCCCTCCGTAGCCAAGGATTATGATGACCTGCTGGAGGAGAACCCAGATGTCATTTTACAGTCACGGAAAGATATGGGCATATTTTAGCATACAGGAGAAGATATGTGTGAATTTGGCTAGAATCTAGAGAATATTATTACAAGTTTTGCTTCATCTCTGGTCTTAGATGGTATCTTCGTATTTTCATCCTTGCATCTCTGCTGATGTGTGTTTGTGGATTGGTGCAGCTTATGGTCCTGCGTTTTGTATGTGGTACCAGATGTTTAATATCTCTATAGGACCATCAGAACATCATTTAGCCATCTTCTCCTCAATCTTACACCATATCTTTTTCATCTTCATCTTCATAAACGTCCACTATTTCTTGAACATTTGTGACACTGCATTCTAGAGGCAGTTGTATACATTTATTTTCTTAATTTTTTTGTCTGTCTGCCTGTGTCTGCCTGCCTGCCTGCCTGCCTGCCTGTCTGTCTGTCTGTCTGTCTGTCTGTCTCATCATTATCAAAACCACTCGAAAAACACATATACAAAATAACACTATGACGCATGCAAGAGAACAATTTACTCATAGACAGTCAGCCAGGCTTTAGACTCAATCATTCCTGCCACACAGTTCTCACCAAAATGACAGAAAACTGGTTAGTAAACATATATGACGACAGATTGTGGTGCCATCTTTGTTAACTTTAAAAATGCATTTGATATGATTGTCCATCATATAAAAAAATAAAGACTTATAGACTGCACCCTGACCTAATAAAATTAATTGAATCATTTCTTTCAGACAGACAACATGTAGTATTCTTCAATAATTCTTTATCAAATTCTGCAATAGTTGACAGCGGTGTTCCGTAAGTTTCTATTCTAGGCCTGCTACTCTTTGCTATCTATATAAATGATCTTCCACTTCATCTTAAACACTCTTCTCGTGACCTTTTTGCCAATGATTGCACAGTCTACACCAGTGACTATGACTGTATTAACCTTGAATCAACTCTTCAGGTCAAGTTAAACAATCTAATTAGATGGAGCAACAACAATGGCATGATTATAAATACTAATAAAACAAAATCATTGCTCATAACACCAAGACAGAAACTACAAAATGCAACAAAAACAACACTTCGGCTCTGTACTGAAACATCACAGAGAGAAAACATTAGCGAGCACAAAACACTAGGTCTTATTATTGACCAACATCTGACCTGGAACTCTCATGTGCAAGGTCTAACAAAACTCATCACGCAAAAAGTATACCAGTTAGCCAAAATGAAGCACTTCATCGATCAATACACAAGGAAGACATACTACATATCACATATACAAACACATTTAGACTATTGCTCAACAATCTGAGATAGTTGCTCAATGTCAGATACAAAGAGGCTATACTCACTTAAAAAGCGACCAGTAAAGCTTATTAGTGACAAAGATCAAGCACAAACAACTAACCAGCACAAATATATCAAAATACTGCCTCTTAAGAACAGGTTCTTCTTCAACAAAGCCAAGTTAGTACATCAAATTTTTTTCATGGCATGGCACGCCTTATCTATGGAACCTGCTTAAATTTAGCCCAAAGTGCAGCCAATGCTTAAACAACGTAAGTCTTCCAAAACCTACACTTGACATTTACAAGAAAAGCTTTAGTTATTCTGCTGCTCATCTTTGGAATACTCTTCCATCCTGTATAAAAAATTTGAACTATACTCCTTCCTACAACTACAGACTTTTCCAATAACTGTTTGATGTCGACTACGTGCCTCCATAAATCAAGAAACTTAAAAAATTATTTTAGACTGCTCTTACAGACACCGAACTCATTCTGAATAGTAATGAAATTTTTGTTTGGTAGATAGTCATTTATATGTGTATCCAGTCATTTATATGTATATGTAAGTAGTCATTTATATGTGTATGTAGTCAGTCATTTATATGTGTATGTAGTTACTTTATTGTTAACTACATTTGTTTTATGTGCAGTATATTTGTAGAATGTCTGGAACAGAGTGAAAGTTGTATGATAAAGGGCAGAATGTCAGATGGGCCTACATGCTCAATTCTTAACCCTTTTGAAATAAAGATCAATCGATCAATCTCCAACTCCCAACCTAAGAAATAGTCTAGAAGCCAGATGCAGAAACGTTTTCTATAAACAAACACAATGAAAATATGTCTTTGTATGTTTATCTCCAAACTTTCATCATTCTCCATAACCCACCAACAGACAAATTTCATGTCATGTTTTGTTGTAACTGTTGAACTACAGTTCTATGTATGCTAGATTCTGTTGAATGTTGTATTGTTTTAAGAATGTCATATGTTATTTGGAATGTTCCTTATTGTTCCTTCACACTAAAACACATTTTTAGGAATGTTCTAAAATGTATAACTTAATTATCAAGAATGCTTCTAAATGTTGCAATATGTTGAACTGCAAATTATGACCACTTCGCTTCATAATGAAGTATTTTGTTGGACTTATCATTGTACAACATTTTTTTAGCTTTTGTTGTTTTATTTGTTTTTCAAGAAAGTTGTAGAAGACTTTTTAAAAAATGTTAGAATGCTTATAAAATAATTTTAAATGTTTTGTGTTGTACATCAACATTCAAATCCCAGATATTCAATGAATTTTATAATCAGATCAGTTGACTTTGTTTACTTCTGCCTGCCTGCTTGTCTGTCTATCTGTCTGCCTGCTTGTCTGTCTGTCTGCCTGCCTGTCTGTTTTGCATAATTCTTGAAACATTTTAGACACATATGATGTACAAGGTCATTGTCTGGATGGCATGAGTACTGCACATGATGCATGTTTGGATGGTATGAGTACTGCACATGATGCATGTTTGGATGGTATGAGTACTGCACATGATGCATGTTTGGATGGTATGAGTACTGCACATGATGCATGTTGAAGTGCTGTTGTCACATGTGAGAATTCACAAAATTGTGTCTGAGATCACATCAGGAGTGAGGCATGACTGTGTGTGCTTTATTAACATCTACACAGTGAGTCCAGAAACTAACACACTTTGCAGGTTACAACAGACAGTGCCATACTGGAATACAACAGCTGCAGCAGAATACACGAATATAATGATTATACTCATAAATAGCAGAAATTAAACATGCAGAAAATGCAGAATGCAAGAAATACTTGTGAGAAACACAGAAGAACAGTCAGACAACATAAGATTCTAGTAAAGAGTTAGTCATTTGCATGTCCCTTGTGGAACTTCGTCTCCCTAATGACTCTCCTGTAGACCTCTCGGTTGTGAGCAAGATGCCCTGATGCTGATGCATCCGTTTGCAGATCATCAACGATGTCTTGCAACCATCTTCGCATTGGTCTTCCTCTCTTTCTTTTTCCCATTATGTATCCTTCCAAGATGGTCTTCTCTAGATTATCATGACGTTTAAAGTGTCCAAAATATTTCAGTTTTCTCTATTTAATCCTTTTTACCAGCCAGCCATACTCAATATTAGGTTCTTGTAGTATGGATATATTTGTTATTTTCTGTGTCCATGATATTTGAGGAACTCTTCTGTAGTATTTACATTCAAAGGCATTTATGTATTTCTCAGCTGTTTTGTTAAGTGTCCAGGTCTCACAGGCATATGTTGCAATGGGAAAGAACAACTTAATAAAGAAAGCTTGAACCAACCTATGAAGCATCTTCACATAAACAAAGCGAAAGAAACAGAGACAAAAGTTACCCAGCCCTAGAAACAAGTAACTTGTTGGACTTATCATTGTACAACATTTTTTTAGCTTTTGTTGTTTTATTTGTTTTTCAAGAAAGTTGTAGAAGACTTTTTAAAAAATGTTAGAATGCTTATAAAATAATTTTAAATGTTTTGTGTTGTGCATCAACATTCAAATCCCAGATATTCAATGAATTTTATAATCAGATCAGTTGACTTTGTTTACTTCTGCCTGCCTGCCTGCCTGCCTGCTTGTCTGTCTATCTGCCTGCCTGCTTGTCTGTCTATCTGCCTGCCTGCTTGTCTGTCTGTCTGCCTGCCTGTCTGTTTTGCATAATTCCTGAAACATTTTAGACACATATGATGTACAAGGTCATTGTCTGGATGGCATGAGTACTGCACATGATGCATGTTTGGATGGTATGAGTACTGCACATGATGCATGTTGAAGTGCTGTTGTCACATGTGAGAATTCACAAAATTGTGTCTGAGATCACATCAGGAGTGAGGCATGACTGTGTGTGCTTTATTAACATCTACATAGTGAGTCCAGAAACTAACACACTTTGCAGGTTACAACAGACAGTGCCATACTGGAATACAACAGCTGCAGCAGAATACACGAATATAATGATTATACTCATAAATAGCAGAAATTAAACATGCAGAAAATGCAGAATGCAAGAAATACTTGTGAGAAACACAGAAGAACAGTCAGACAACATAAGATTCTAGTAAAGAGTTAGTCATTTGCATGTCCCTTGTGGAACTTCGTCTCCCTAATGACTCTCCTGTAGACCTCTCGGTTGTGAGCAAGATGCCCTGATGCTGATGCATCCGTTTGCAGATCATCAACGATGTCTTGCAACCATCTTCGCATTGGTCTTCCTCTCTTTCTTTTTCCCATTATGTATCCTTCCAAGATGGTCTTCTCTAGATTATCATGACGTTTAAAGTGTCCAAAATATTTCAGTTTTCTCTATTTAATCCTTTTTACCAGCCAGCCATACTCAATATTAGGTTCTTGTAGTATGGATATATTTGTTATTTTCTGTGTCCATGATATTTGAGGAACTCTTCTGTAGTATTTACATTCAAAGGCATTTATGTATTTCTCAGCTGTTTTGTTAAGTGTCCAGGTCTCACAGGCATATGTTGCAATGGGAAAGAACAACTTAATAAAGAAAGCTTGAACCAACCTATGAAGCATCTTCACATAAACAAAGCGATAGAAACAGAGACAAAAGTTACCCAGCCCTAGAAAAAAGTGACTGGCTGTTCTTAGAACTAGGGAAGTAGAGGGAGTCAGACATAATACTAACCTCATCATCTTCTAGAGTGTTGACTGATCAAGCTACGTACCAGATGGTGCTGCTACAGTATGATCTTTATTATATCTTTGACTTGTCAAAGATCTCCTTCCTCATATACCTTTTAGTGTTGAGGGGAGACAAAGACATCTTAGGGGAGACACAGACATCTTAGGGGAGACACAGATGTCTTAGTGGACACACAGACATCTTAGGGGAGACACAGATGTCTTAGTGGACACACAGACATCTTAGGGGAGACACAGATGTCTTAGTGGATACACAGACATCTTAGGGGAGACACAGACGTTTTAGTGGACACACAGACATCTTAGTGGACATACAGACGTCTTAGTGAACACACAGACATCTTAGGGGAGACACAGACGTCTTAGTGGACACATACATCTTAGGGGACACACAGACATCTTAGGGGAGACAGACGTCTTAGTGGACACATACATCTTAGGGGACACACAGACATCTTAGGGGAGACAGACGTCTTAGTGGACACATACATCTTAGGGGAGACACAGACATCTTAGTGGACACACAGACATCTTAGTGGACACAGACATCTTAGGGGAGACACAGACGTCTTAGTGGACACACAGACATCTTAGGGGACACACAGACGTCTTAGTGGACACACAGACGTCTTAGTGGACACACAGACGTCTTAGTGGACACACAGACATCTTAGGGGAGACAGACATCTTAGGGGACACACAGACGTCGTAGTCGACACACAGACATCTTAGGGGACATACAGACGTCTTAGTGGACACACAGACATCTTAGGGGACACACAGACGTCTTAGTGGACACACAGACATCTTAGGGGAGACACAGACATCTTAGTGGACACACAGACATTTTAGGGGAGACACAGATGTCTTATTTTTGTTAGGAACAAAAAACATCTGGTTCATAGCTAAATCTCAGGAAGAAAATGCAACTTGTCTATAAAAAACCTGCCAGTGTTATCGTAATAGATTGATAAATGAATGCACCTGCCAGGGTTACCAAAGCAGATTAATAAACGAAACGAAGGTTTGGTTACACGGAAACACAAAGATCAAAGCTGACTAACCAGGGACGAGAAAACACAAAGATCAAAGCTGACTAACCAGGGACGAGAAAACACAAAGATCAAAGTTGACTAACCAGGGACGAGAAAACACAAAGATCAAAGCTGACTAACCAGGGACGAGAAACTGATCGAGTTGGAATCAACCCTGCTCTGTTGACATCCATAGATGCTCCCAACTCCTCATCAGTAAAGCTCTTTAATTGTACAGGGACTATTAACACTGAATTTATGTTGATATTAACACTGTGTTCACGCTGAGAATCTTGTTTCTATGTTGATATTAATACGGTGTTCACGCTGAGAATCTTGTTTCTGTGTTGATATTAACACTGTGTTCACGCTGAGAATCTTGTTTCTGTGTTGATATTAACACGGTGTTCACGCTGAGAATCTTGTTTCTGTATTGATATTAACACTGTGTTCACGCTGAGAATCTTGTTTCTGTATTGATATTAACACGGTGTTCACGCTGAGAATCTTGTTTCTGTATTGATATTAACACTGTGTTCACGCTGAGAATCTTGTTTCTGTATTGATATTAACACTGTGTTCACGCTGAGAATCTTGTTTCTGTATTGATATTAACACGGTGTTCACGCTGAGAATCTTGTTTCTGTATTGATATTAACACGGTGTTCACGCTGAGAATCTTGTTTCTGTATTGATATTAACACGGTGTTCACGCTGAGAATCTTGACACCTTTCTCCTAGCTCTTTCATCATCATGAGGTTATGTCGCTGTATGTTGAAGTTTTCTCTCCCATCTTAGTCATGAAGTTAACAATATCTGTCCGAACAGTATCTGTACAGATAGTACCCTACTTATAGGTCAGACGAGAGAATGTGAGGGCCGGGGTTATCGAAAGGACTGACAGCCCTGTTTTTTCCTACTCTTTTCTTATTACATTCTGCTCACAGTTTGAACATGGGGCCGACAATAAACTGACCCCCCTGGATCCGACTTGGCTCACCATGGCCCTGCGTAGATGTAGTTGCCCCCCCCCCTTACAAAACAAGCATTTGCAGGCCATGAGGACAAATATGAACATAACTACACAAAAGTGTAAATCTGTCTAGACATAAACCATTCTTTTGTATTTAGAGACCTTGATTTTCTTTTCTTAAATACAAAAGATTGAAATGAGGAAAGAGCTACACACAGAGAACAGAAAATATAGGAAGGGAGAGAGGGAGAGGAAGTTGCCGTTGTTATAAGGACGCACAGTTCCAGAACTTTCACCAACATTCAGAAAGTCGAGCCCTACCAGAGACAGCCTCTGATGTTGGTGATCTGGGCCGAGGGGAGATAAAAGATGTCGGTCTTCTCATCTTTTTTCTAATTCCAGATTAATACTCTTTGCAGCCGATGCTGTTGTGAAACTGAAATACAACATTATATTGCATGCAGAATAGATTACGGTGGCTTGTTTTAAGTCATGTGGCGAGCATCTTGCACAAATCCACCACTGTAGAGAAACCACCATGTTTAGAGCACACAATCACGTTAGTTACTGCCCTTGACAAGATCAGACACGAGCAAGGCAATGGTTACAATTATGAGTGGACGAAGGACCATCCAAAGCTGACAGCACGAGGACGTGACAAGGCTGTTTATCTGCTGCGAGTGGCTGAAATAAACATACACTTTTATGGCTTATGGTTGTTTATCTCTGAGGATCAGCTGCTTGTTTTGTGCACAAGTTTGGACGTCAGCGACACTTCAAGAAGGGATTTTAAAAAAATGAACATGGCTAAGTCCGGGCCACAAACTAGATCTCTAATACCTCAAACAGGTCACAGCCACAAACTAGATCTCTAATAGCTCAAACAAGTCACGAGAAAACACAAAGATCAAAGCTGACTAACCAGGGACGAGAAAACACAAAGATCAAAGTTGACTAACCAGGGACGAGAAAACACAAAGATCAAAGCTGACTAACCAGGGACGAGAAACTGATCGAGTTGGAATCAACCCTGCTCTGTTGACATCCATAGATGCTCCCAACTCCTCATCAGTAAAGCTCTTTAATTGTACAGGGACTATTAACACTGAATTTATGTTGATATTAACACTGTGTTCACGCTGAGAATCTTGTTTCTATGTTGATATTAACACGGTGTTCACGCTGAGAATCTTGTTTCTGTGTTGATATTAACACTGTGTTCACGCTGAGAATCTTGTTTCTGTGTTGATATTAACACGATGTTCACGCTGAGAATCTTGTTTCTGTGTTGATATTAACACTGTGTTCACGCTGAGAATCTTGTTTCTGTATTGATATTAACACGGTGTTCACGCTGAGAATCTTGTTTCTGTATTGATATTAACACTGTGTTCACGCTGAGAATCTTGTTTCTGTATTGATATTAACACTGTGTTCACGCTGAGAATCTTGTTTCTGTGTTGATATTAACACGATGTTCACGCTGAGAATCTTGTTTCTGTATTGATATTAACACGGTGTTCACGCTGAGAATCTTGTTTCTGTATTGATATTAACACGGTGTTCACGCTGAGAATCTTGACACCTTTCTCCTAGCTCTTTCATCATCATGAGGTTATGTCGCTGTATGTTGAAGTTTTCTCTCCCATCTTAGTCATGAAGTTAACAATATCTGCCCGAACAGTATCTGTACAGATAGTACCCTACTTATAGGTCAGACGAGAGAATGTGAGGGCCAGGGTTATCGAAAGGACCGACAGCCCTGTTTTTTCCTACTCTTTTCTTATTACATTCTGCTTACAGTTTGAACATGGGGCCGACAATAAACTGACCCCCCTGGATCCGACTTGGCTCACCATGGCCCTGCGTAGATGTAGTTGCCCCCCCCCCTTACAAAACAAGCATTTGCATGCCATGAGGACAAATATGAACATAACTACACAAAAGTGTAAATCTGTCTAGACATAAACCATTCTTTTGTATTTAGAGACCTTGATTTTCTTTTCTTAAATACAAAAGATTGAAATGAGGAAAGAGCTACACACAGAGAACAGAAAATATAGGAAGGGAGAGAGGGAGAGGAAGTTGCCGTTGTTATAAGGACGCACAGTTCCAGAACTTTCACCAACATTCAGAAAGTCGAGCCCTACCAGAGACAGCCTCTGATGTTGATGATCTGGGCCGAGGGGAGATAAAAGATGTCGGTCTTCTCATCTTTTTTCTAATTCCAGATTAATACTCTTTGCAGCCGATGCTGTTGTGAAACTGAAATACAACATTATATTGCATGCAGAATAGATTACGGTGGCTTGTTTTAAGTCATGTGGCGAGCATCTTGCACAAATCCACCACTGTAGAGAAACCACCATGTTTAGAGCACACAATCACGTTAGTTACTGCCCTTGACAAGATCAGACACGAGCAAGGCAATGGTTACAATTATGAGTGGACGAAGGACCATCCAAAGCTGACAGTACGAGGACGTGACAAGGCTGTTTATCTGCTGCGAGTGGCTGAAATAAACATACACTTTTATGGCTTATGGTTGTTTATCTCTGAGGATCAGCTGCTTGTTTTGTGCACAAGTTTGGACGTCAGCGACACTTCAAGAAGGGATTTTTTAAAAAATGAACATGGCTAAGTCCGGGCCACAAACTAGATCTCTAATACCTCAAACAGGTCACAGCCACAAACTAGATCTCTAATACCTCAAGCAGGTCACAGTCACAAACCAGATCTCTAATACCTCAAGCAAGTCACAGCCACAAACCAGATCTCTAATAGCTCAAACAGGCCACAGCCACAAACCAGATCTCTAATAGCTCAAGCAGGTCACAGCCACAAACTAGATCTCTAATACTTCAAGCAGGTCACAGCCACAAACCAGATCTCTAATACCTCAAACAAGTCACAGCCACAAACTAGATCTCTAATACTTCAAACAGGTCACAGCCACAAACCAGATCTCTAATACCTCAAACAAGTCACAGCCACAAACTAGATCTCTAATACTTCAAACAGGTCACAGCCACAAACCAGATCTCTAATACTTCAAACAGGTCACAGCCACAAACTAGATCTCTAATACTTCAAGCAGGTCACAGCCACAAACCAGATCTCTAATACCTGAAACAAGTCACTGCCACAAACTAGATCTCTAATACCTCAAGCAGGTCACAGCCACAAACCAGATCTCTAATAGCTCAAACAAGTCACAGCCAAAAACCAGATCTCTAATAGCTCAAGCAATTCACAGCCACAAACCAGATCTCTAATACCTCAATTAGGTCACAGCCACAAACCAGATCTCTAATACCTCAAGCAGGTCACAGCCACAAACCAGATCTCTAATACCTCAAGCAAGTCACAGCCAAAAACCAGATCTCTAATAGTTTAAATAAGTCTCAATGTGCTAGTATTTTGTCGTCAAGGGGAACTAAGCAAATAAGTACGATTATGCTTAGTTCCCCCGTGTGGTACCCGGGATCTGCAAAGAATAGGACCACTGTACCCTACCACGCATGCTCGTAAAAGGCGACTAAGGAGAGTTCGGCATAGGGCCAGCAACCCTATCTGGTAAAAAAAAACTATCAGACTGCTACAGAAACGGAAGCAAGGGAAAAAACAAATGCAGGTGGAAGGAGAAATGCTTATCAGGGAGTAGTAGAAAATGGAGACAGCACAGAGGACATCAACAGCAGACTTACTAGAGCAAACCAGGCTTTTGCAATGATGCAGAATATATGGAAATAAAAAAAACTAAGCATAAATATGAAAATCAGGATATTTAAGAGTAATGTTCTAAGTGTACTACTCTATGGAAGTGAATGCTGGAAAATCACCAAAAACATAGAAAACAAGTTGAATTCTTTCCAGACTAAATGTTAACGAAGAATTAGGAAAATATTTTGGCCAAACACCATAAGAAATAACATCTTATTGGCAGAAATGCAGATGAAGCCACTGACAACAATTATTGAGGAAAGACGCTGGCGATGGTTGGGACATGTGTTCCGAATGACTGACAACTCACTACCAAAAATAGCACTAAGATGGACACCACAGGGGAACAGAAGTAAGGGTAGACCAAAAGAGACATGGAGAAGAACAACAGAAAGGATGTTGAGCAATAGAGGGCTCACCTGGGCAAGAGCAGAAAAAAAGGCGAAGGACAGGCATTTGTGGAAAACCTTTGCGGAAGCCCCATGTGCCCTGGGCACTTAAGGTTCAGAGAGAGAGAGAGAGAGAGAGAGAGAGAGAGAGATGCTTAGTTAGTCCCCTTGAAAGGTCACAGTTCATGTCGCTCTAGACATGTGACCAAGTTTTCGATTAGCATGAGGCAGATAGTTCCTCGTGAGATTCGTTAAGAAATTGAGCTAGGGTTAACAAGTTTTTCTCTCTGAGAATATTCCACATCACGAGAAAAGTAGTTAGAAGATTCTAGAAGATAGCGCAAGAACAGCGTGCACTCAAGAGAATCTTTTGTTTTCTAAGTGGAGACTGGGAGTTAATAAAAACTGGAGGAGAAACGAGAAGGTAAGTTCATTTCAAGATTCATTTGAAGAGAAGGTAGGGTCATTTCAAGATTCATTTGAAGAGAAGGTAGGGTCATTTCAAGATTCATTTGAAGGTTGTTTTTTTTTAAGGTTAGAAAGAATCAGAGGCAGATTTTTGTTGAGATATAGAACAGAGTGAATATTCTTGTTTTGAGATGTAGAACAGTTAGAGTAGATTCTTATTTGAAATGTAGAGCAGTTAGAGTAGATTATTGTTTGAGATGTAGAGCAGTTAGAGTAGATTATTGTTTGAGATATAAAGCAGATTCTTGTTTGAGATGTAAAGCAGTTAGAGTAGATTATTGTTTGAGATATAGAGCACAGTTGATAGTTGGTGTATTTCCAGGACAGAGTTCAGAGTTTTCAAGTTGTTAAGATGTAGATCCATGATTCTCTTTTGTTTAGGGGCTTTGTCCCAAGTGTGTAGATTTAGAATGGCTGTTCTGTAATTGGTTTGTTCAATTCGAAGTATATATTCCTTATTGGAGTCGTGAGTATGTACATTTTTTTTAGTATTGAGTGTATTGCTGTCTTGCTCCCAAATGGCGCTGAATATTCTCGCCGGGGACTCTTGTTTGTATTGTTCTCTGGCCTGATGGGCCTCACATTCATTCTCATTTGGTTCACCTTTCATTTTGCCATTAATAAATGTTATCATTGGGTGTGTATCGTAACAGAAGACTTGGTGATTCTCTCTTGGAATGTTAATTATCAGTTATGTTGGATGACTGTAGGTTCCATCGTAGTTCAGTCTGTCACACTGGTGTTCTGCTATAGAATTGTTAGAAAGCCTGGGTGTTTGTTGTTGAGTTGCTGTGCGAGTAGTGTGGTAACGGATTTTGCAAATTGTTTCAACATCGAAGCAGTTGTGCAACTACAGACACTTTACCCAACATACTTCTCTATATTGATATCAGGACAGAAAGGTTCTACTTTAACAGCCACAAACCAGATCTCTAGTGAAACAGGAACGTAACTAACCCGTGCAAAAATATGGACAAAATGTTAACATTCTCAAATGAGATGTTGTAAACAGTCATTATTTAGGATGGGGTCGAGCCGACAAACGTGTTCGATATGGTTCGGCTGTTGATGTCCTAGAACAGTCGTTGGAGTGGCTTCGATATGGTTCGGCTGTTGATGTCTTAGAACAGTCGTTGGAGTGGCTTCGATATGGTTCGGCTGTTGATGTCCTAGAACAGTCGTTGGAGTGGCTTCGATATGGTTCGGCTGTTGATGTCCTAGAACAGTCGTTGGAGTGGCTTCGATATGGTTCGGCTGTTGATGTCCTAGAACAGTCGTTGGAGTGGCTTCGATATGGTTCGGCTGTTGATGTCCTAGAACAGTCGTTGGAGTGGCTTCGATATGGTTCGGCTGTTGATGTCCTAGAACGGTCGTTGGAGTGGCTTCGATATGGTTCGGCTGTTGATGTCCTAGAACAGTCGTTGGAGTGGCTTCGATATGGTTCGGCTGTTGATGTCCTAGAACGGTCGTTGGAGTGGCTTCGATATGGTTCGGCTGTTGATGTCCTAGAACAGTCGTTGGAGTGGCTTCGATATGGTTCGGCTGTTGATGTCCTAGAACAGTCGTTGGAGTGGCTCGGAAAGGACGAAAAGACACTATTTTGACTGACTACTGCAGTGGGCCGGTGGACCGTGGTGCATTGGGCCAGCGCTGGTCGTCTTTACCACGGAACAAATCCTCTCTGTCTCCTTCTCTCTCTCTCTCTCTCTCTCTCTCTCTCTCTCTCTCTCTGTCGTCCACGCCAATCAGGTGTTGGTCGTCACTGATTTCCACAACCATCTTTCTTTTGCTCTTTCTATAAGATGTCTGCTGGACTGTGTTTCATGCCATGCTTTCAGTTCGACAAATATCTTGTTTCTTTGTCTTCCTCTGTCCCTTTTCCCCTCCAGTTTTCCGGCTGTCACTAGATGTTCCAGTATCCCCCTTCTCAAAGATATGCCCTACAAACCTGAACTGTTGTGTTTTGAATTTTGCCATAATTTCTCTCTAAAGTATAGACTTAATGTTGATTGGCGTGTTCAGGTTCCGTCTCTGAATACGGTACTAGCATGGGTGAGTAAATTCCAGGAAACGGGTAATATGTCAGATATGAAACATGGAGCTGCAGGAACTGTGGCTACACCCAAGAACCTGCAGAGACTGAGAGAAGCTTCTGGGCACAGTTCACGACGTTCGGGGCGCCTGCGGCCTCGCTTTTTGAATGTGAAGAGAAAAAGTTTAAGTCTTATGCTGAAGGAGATCAGATGTTATCCATGCAAGGTCTAGATTCCTCAGGAACATTTGAACAGAGACTATGAAGCATGGGTCTACGCTCTTGCTTGACTTGCTAGGTCAAGAACCAAACAATTTTTTTATGATCGACGACGAAGCTAACTTTCATCTTGAAGGGTGTGACAATAGACAGAAAATGAGACATTGGTCACATCTGGACTCCCAACAGTTACATGAGAAGTCCTTGCTCTCTCTGAAAGTGACGATGTTGTGTGAAACTGTGGTCTTTGGGATTGTGGGGCCGTTAGTTCTTTGTAGACATCAAAGAAGAAACTGTGGCTGTAAATTCAGATCGTTACATCGTAATGTTGGAATCCTTTGTCATGCTGCATCCAAGAAGCCATGGAATTGACCCAGAAGCCCTTCTTGTACAACATGATTGGGCAACAGCCCAGATCTCATGAGACAGCCTTGACCCTTGTTCAGCTGCTGTTCAGACGTATTATCTCTCGTTTCTTTGGCATCACGAGGCCTCCTCGGTCTCTCAACCTTAGTGTCCCCTACTTTTTCCTGTGTGTGTGTGTGGGGGGGTCTTGAAAGACCGTGTGTACCGGAGGCGTATGACAACAAGAACTCAGACACGGCACTGATCACGTGGTTGCTGTAATTGATGAGGACATACAGAGACGCAGGTACAGCAATTTCCAGAAACACTTGCAAACATGCATACACTCACATGGGTACCATCTGTGTGATGTAATTTTCAGGAAGTAGGTTTGTGAGTACGTGGTAATAAATGGCATGCTCTGTTCTATTTATAAATGGTTTTAACAACTTCTCCCGATTTAGATTCAAATGTTTATGACCTTTTCAAATATATCTGTTGGCTCGGCATCTCCCTGTTCTACCTAGAACTTTGATATGCATGATGTGGTTACTTAAGTGAGTCGTCATACCGTATATCTGTTGTTACATCATAATGTAACAATTTATGCAGCAACTCCTCCCCTCCCCCACAAAGTTCAACTCTTCCAGTTTTTTCCCTCAACATACAACAAAAAATAATCTGCATTTGCTTTTAGTCTTTACCAATGTTTCTTAGTCTGCTTGTCTACAATATACTCATTATAGAACACAAACCATCACAATGATACAGAACAGAACACAACCCCCCCCCCCCAGAAAAAAAACAAAACTTGAGGACTCAAATGTTAAACATTTATTATTGTATATCATCTTCTTCTACGACAACAAATAATACATATGGAGGCCTATGCCACAGAAAGTTCCAACGAGTGAAAAAAAAACTGAAACTTAATCATGTCCGATTCTTTATATGATTAATTTTAAAAAAAACAGGTTCTTTCACTGGCACATGAGAAGTTTTGTATGTACATAATTTATATTTGCAAACAGCTGTCGTATATGAAACGTCCCCAACATATCAACGCAGGAGGACGGGGGGGGGGGGGGTGTTGGGTCGGGTGGGAGCTACGCTGATCTTTTAAGGCACCAGGCACTTGTACCAGAATGAGTCTTCAAGTTCCAAGATAAAAGCACAATTTATTAGCTGAAACCTCTTTCCAGTGACAGATTACTTTACAAAAGGTTACCAGTTACAGATAAACAATTTTTATCTTTTTTAAAATTCATGTAGGAGTTTCAGGACCACAGTCATACTGGTACAGCATAATCTCGGTTATCTTCCTTGTATAACACTGACTAATCTCGGTTATCTTCCTTGTATAACACTGACTAATCTCGGTTATCTTCCTTGTATAACACTGACGAATCTCGGTTATCTTCCTTGTATAACATTGACTAATCTCGGTTATCTTCCTTGCATAACACTGACTAATCTCAGTTATCTTCCTTGCATAACACTGACTAATCTCAATTATCTTCCTTGTATAGCACTGACTAATCTCGGTTATCTTCCTTGCATAACACTGACTAATGTCGGTTATCTTCCTTGTATAGCACTGACTAATCTCGGTTATCTTCCTTGCATAACACTGACTAATGTCGGTTATCTTCCTTGTATAACATTGACTAATCTTGGTTATCTTCCTTGTATAACACTGACTAATCTTGGTTATCTTCCTTGTATAACATTGACTAATCTTGGCTATCTTTCTTGTATAACACTGACTAATTTCTGTTATCCTACTTGTAAAATACAGACTCATCTCAGTTATCCTACATGTAAATCACTGACTTATCTCTGCTATCCTACTTGTAAAAAACTGACTAATCTCTGTTACCCTACTTGTAAAACACTGACTAATCTCTGTTATCCTACTTGTAAAACACTGACTAATCTCAGTTATCTTTCATGTAAAACACTGACCAATCTCGGTTATCTTACTTGTAAAACACTGACTAATATCACGTTATCCTACTTGTAAAACACTTATTAATATCTGTTATCCTACTTGTAAAACACTGACTAATCTCAGATTATCTTATTTGTAAAACACTGACTAATCCTGGATTATCTTACCTGTCAGACACTTACTGATCTCAGATTATCTTACTTGTCAAACACTGACTAATCTTGGATTATCTTATGTGTGAAACAGACAAGGTTGGCCTGACTGATGCTCAGATCTGTTTTATATAGTCTTGTAAAGTTGATCTTACATCTACTGTTGAGAGCTACAGTTGTATCTTATTGGATAGATCTTGAACTTTGAACTTTCATGGTGGAGCTACACGTGAGACTGTGGATCTGATGTACAGTGATTTGTGGCACTGATATACAGAATGTTGGACAATGCCAAATGTTGAGTGTTGGGTGACACTGATACACAGATTGTTGGCCAATGCCAAATGTTGAGCATTGGGTGGCACTGATACACAGAATGTTGGATTATAACAAATGCTGAATGTTGGGTGGCACTGATACACAGAATGTTGGATTATAAATGTTGAGTGTTGGATGGCACTGATACACAGAATGTTGGATTATAACAAATGTTGAGCGTTGGGTGGCACTGATACACAGAATGGTGGATTATAAATGTTGAGTGTTGGGTGGCACTGATACACAGAATGTTGGATTATAACAAATGTTGAGCGTTGGGTGGCAATGATACACAGAATGTTGGATTATAACAAATGTTGAGCATTGTGTACCACTGACACAAAGAGTGTTGGATTATACCAAATGTTGAGTGTTGTGTAGCACTATTAGACTGTTGAATTACACACTTAGGTTAACAGTGCTGTCCGCTTCTGTTGTCAGACAATATCCATATGATGAATGTTGATGGAATGATGCATGATAAGATTTTTGACTGTGCCAGTTGGGCATATATTATACAAATTTTACACACAAAAAACTATCTGTCTAAGAGTTTGACTTATAAGTTCCATTATTCTATAAAACTGTACTAGTCACTGATGGCAGCAAATAAGAAATAAATCATACTATCATCTTTCTAATTCCACATCTGCTTCTTCTTTCAAAGGGCAGGTACCATTCAAAGTCTTCTGCATGTCTTTATCAAGGCAGTGAATATTCTGCTCCAGATGCCCTTCTTGAGGGAGGCCATATCTGCGAGAGATGCAGGGTTTGAGCCCCACCAGCATGGTCAGGAACACTGTCAGCACCATAAAGGCCTGGAATGTCAGCAGGTACGGGAATGCCATGAGTGACAGCTCCTTCATGGTGACGCCCAGCAACATGGGGTCCAGCATGGCACCCAGGGAGGAGAAGACCATGATGGAGCTGGTTATCCTACCATCACACTTGACCAAGTTAGCGTCCGCCCATGCAAGTCCACCACCAAACACTGCAGACTGGGACAAAGCCATGAGTGCTGTACACACCCAGATCATGAAGTGAACATGGAAGTGAGCACTGACAGTCAGGGCTGCCATGAAGAACACCATCCCACAGCAACTTGCGAGCAAGATAACGCTGGGGTTTATAAGACGAACTAGGAAGATCATGGCTAGTTTTGTAGCAGTCGAGCAGCCCCAGTACAAAGATGACACAACTGCCCCATTTTCCTTGCTCCAATGCAGGTGACCGACCACAAAGATGGACAGGTACATTGAGAAAGGATCATCTACTGTGGTATAGAAAAGATAGAACATGCTTATCGTTCCCGTCAGAAGAATGTATATCGTTCTCGGCAATCCTCTTCTGTCTTTTGACTGGCCTTCCTCTGAATCTTGTTTCTGTAAAGTGCTACTTGTCCGGACATAGATCACGCAGAAAGGGACGCAACCCAGAATAATTATGGCGCTGGCTATGAGATACCCGTAGTGTATGTGTGATTGTAGCGCTGGGTGTTCAAGATGGGTGTTGTGCGAGCTGTTCAGATCTGGTCTGACTGGACCGACATTGTCAGCTTCTACAACTGTCTCGCTTGCTGGTTCTAGTTCCAACAAATTAATGTTTGTGCTAAACACATCTTCAGTTGCATGATACAGATCACGTGACACATTCGCTTCAGAAACAGAGCTTTTGTTGGATGTCGTGTTGTGTGTCATGGACAAAATGGCTAAGGTATCTGGAGCTTTTGGCGCAAGGAATGGTTCCACAAGGAGAGGTCCTATGATTCCTCCCAGTGAGTAGGTAAAGCTGAGGAACTGCATGGCAGAGTAACTGTTTCCCTCCCAACTTTTCACCTCCTCTGTATTGATCGCTGCAGAAAACAAGCAACATTCTTAATGTCATTATTACAGTGGATGATACCTCTCTCTTTCTCTCTCCTCTTATAGTCTCTCTCTTCTATTGTAGTCTCTCTCTCCTCTTATAGTCTGTCTCTTCTATTGTAGTCTCTCTCTCCTCTTATAGTCTCTCTCTTCTCTTATAGTCTCCTCTTATAGTCTCTCTCTTCTCTTATAGTCTCTCTCTTCTCTTGTAGTCTCTCTCTCCTCTTATAGTCTCTCTCTTCTCTTATAGTCTCTCTCTTCTCTTATAGTCTCTCTCTCCTCTTATAGTCTCTCTCTTCTCTTATAGTCTCTCTCTTCTCTTATAGTCTCTCTCTTCTCTTATAGTGTCTCTCTCTTCTATTATAGTCTCTCTCTCTCTCCTCTTATAGTCTCTCTCTTCTCTTATAGTCTCTCTCTTCTATTATAGTCTCTCTCCTCTTATAGTCTCTCTCTTCTATTATAGTCTCTCTCTCCTCTTATAGTCTCTCTCTTCTCTTATAGTCTCTCTCTCTTCTTACAGTCTCTCTCTCTTCTTATAGTCTCTCTCTCTCCTCTTATAGTCTCACTCTCCTTTTATAGTCTCTCTCTCCTCTTATAGTCTCTCTCTCTTCTTATAGTCTCTCTCTCTCCTCTTATAGTCTCACTCTCCTTTTATAGTCTCTCTCTCTCCTCTTATAATATCTCTCTCTTCTCTTATAGTCTCTCTCTTTCTCTCCTCTTGTAGTCTCTCTCTCTCTCTCCTCTTATAGTCAACATTTTCTGATTCTCTTGATCTGCTTTCACTTTTCCCCTTACATTTTTCAGTGAATGTCAGGTTGACTGTGTTCCTGATCTCAAGTATGAGACCACCAAGAACATGAGACCACCAAGAACATGAGACCACCAAGAATATGAGACCACCAAGAACATGAGACCACCAAGAATATGAGACCACCAAGAACACCATCCCACAGCAACTTGCGAGCAAGATAACGCTGGGGTTTATAAGACGAACTAGGAAGATCATGGCTAGTTTTGTAGCAGTCGAGCAGCCCCAGTACAAAGATGACACAACTGCCCCATTTTCCTTGCTCCAATGCAGGTGACCGACCACAAAGATGGACAGGTACATTGAGAAAGGATCATCTACTGTGGTATAGAAAAGATAGAACATGCTTATCGTTCCCGTCAGAAGAATGTATATCGTTCTCGGCAATCCTCTTCTGTCTTTTGACTGGCCTTCCTCTGAATCTTGTTTCTGTAAAGTGCTACTTGTCCGGACATAGATCACGCAGAAAGGGACGCAACCCAGAATAATTATGGCGCTGGCTATGAGATACCCGTAGTGTATGTGTGATTGTAGCGCTGGGTGTTCAAGATGGGTGTTGTGCGAGCTGTTCAGATCTGGTCTGACTGGACCGACATTGTCAGCTTCTACAACTGTCTCGCTTGCTGGTTCTAGTTCCAACAAATTAATGTTTGTGCTAAACACATCTTCAGTTGCATGATACAGATCACGTGACACATTCGCTTCAGAAACAGAGCTTTTGTTGGATGTCGTGTTGTGTGTCATGGACAAAATGGCTAAGGTATCTGGAGCTTTTGGCGCAAGGAATGGTTCCACAAGGAGAGGTCCTATGATTCCTCCCAGTGAGTAGGTAAAGCTGAGGAACTGCATGGCAGAGTAACTGTTTCCCTCCCAACTTTTCACCTCCTCTGTATTGATCGCTGCAGAAAACAAGCAACATTCTTAATGTCATTATTACAGTGGATGATACCTCTCTCTTTCTCTCTCCTCTTATAGTCTCTCTCTTCTATTGTAGTCTCTCTCTCCTCTTATAGTCTGTCTCTTCTATTGTAGTCTCTCTCTCCTCTTATAGTCTCTCTCTTCTCTTATAGTCTCCTCTTATAGTCTCTCTCTTCTCTTATAGTCTCTCTCTTCTCTTGTAGTCTCTCTCTCCTCTTATAGTCTCTCTCTTCTCTTATAGTCTCTCTCTTCTCTTATAGTCTCTCTCCTCTTATAGTCTCTCTCTTCTCTTATAGTCTCTCTCTTCTCTTATAGTCTCTCTTCTCTTATAGTGTCTCTCTCTTCTATTATAGTCTCTCTCTCTTCTCTTATAGTCTCTCTCTTCTCTTATAGTCTCTCTCTTCTATTATAGTCTCTCTCCTCTTATAGTCTCTCTCTTCTATTATAGTCTCTCTCTCCTCTTATAGTCTCTCTTCTCTTATAGTCTCTCTCTCTTCTTACAGTCTCTCTCTTCTTATAGTCTCTCTCTCCTCTTATAGTCTCACTCTCCTTTTATAGTCTCTCTCTCCTCTTATAGTCTCTCTCTCTTCTTATAGTCTCTCTCTCTCCTCTTATAGTCTCACTCTCCTTTTATAGTCTCTCTCTCTCCTCTTATAATATCTCTCTCTTCTCTTATAGTCTCTCTCTTTCTCTCCTCTTGTAGTCTCTCTCTCTCTCTCCTCTTATAGTCAACATTTTCTGATTCTCTTGATCTGCTTTCACTTTTCCCCTTACATTTTTCAGTGAATGTCAGGTTGACTGTGTTCCTGATCTCAAGTATGAGACCACCAAGAACATGAGACCACCAAGAACATGAGACCACCAAGAATATGAGACCACCAAGAACATGAGACCACCAAGAATATGAGACCACCAAGAACATGAGACCACCAAGAATATGAGACCACCAAGAACATGAGACCACCAAGAACATGAGACCACCAAGAATATGAGACCACCAAGAACATGAGACCACCAAGAACATGAGACCACCAAGAACATGAGACCACCAAGAACATGAGACCACCAAGAACACGAGACCACCAAGAACATGAGAATAATTGTATTTATGTCAGGTAATAAAAATAATTGTATTTATGTCAGGCAATAAAAATAATTGTATTTATGTCAGGCAATAAAAATAATTGTATTTATGTCAGGCAATAAAAATAATTGTATTTATGTCAGGCAATAAAAATAATTGTATTTATGTCAGGCAATAAAAATAATTGTATTTATGTCAGGCAATAAAAATAATTGTATTTATGTCAGCCAATAAAAGTAATTATATTTATGTCAGACAATAAAAATAATTGAATTTATGTCAGACAATAAAAATAATTGTATTTATGTCAGGTAATAAAAATAATTGTATTTATGTCAGGTAATAAAAATAATTGTATTTATGTCAGGTAATAAAAATAATTGTATTTATGTCAGGTAATAAAAATAATTGTATTTATGTCAGGTAATAAAAATAATTGTATTTATGTCAGACAATAAAAATAATTGTATTTATGCCAGGTAATAAAAATAATTGTATTTATGTCAGACAATAAAAATAATTGTATTTATGTCAGACAATAAAAATAATTGTATTTATGTCAGCCAATAAAAGTAATTATATTTATGTCAGGCAACAAAAATAATTGAATTTATGTCAGGCAATAAAAATAATTGAATTTATGTCAGGCAATAAAAATAATTGAATTTATGTCAGGCAATAAAAATAATTATATTTATGTCAGGCAATAAAAATAAATGTATTTATGTCAGACAATAAAAATTATCTACAATAAAAAAATTGTGTATATGTTCCCCTACTCTGATGCACGTTTATCTTCTGTGTGCAATTATTGTTAGACATATCCATTTATATGTGCAGTTAATGTTTTCCATACCTGCTTCTTTGTGCAATTAACATCTATATATCTATTTCTATGTAGAATTAATGTCTTACATTATATATCTCTTTCTACATTATTTATATGTCTTACATATCTGTTTGTATAGCCAGTCACTTGTTACATATACTTGTATGTACTTACTTGTCTCATACAATGCCCAGAATAAAGCCACCATGGTACTTACTTGTCTCATACAATGCCCAGAAGAAGGCTACCATGGTACTTACTTGTCTCATACAATGCCCAGAATATGGTCATCATGGTACTTACTTGTCTCATACAATGCCCAGAATATGGCCACCATGGTACTTACTTGTCTCATACAATGCCCAGAAGAAGGCTACCATGGTACTTACTTGTCTCATACAATGCCCAGAATATGGTCATCATGGTACTTACTTGTCTCATACAATGCCCAGAAGAAGGCTACCATGGTACTTACTTGTCTCATACAATGCCCAGAAGAAGGCTACCATGGTACTTACTTGTCTCATACAATGCCCAGAAGAAAGCCACCATGGTACTTACTTGTCTCATACAATGCCCAGAAGAAAGCCACCATGGTACTTACTTGTCTCATACAATGCCCAGAAGAAAGCCACCATGGCATGAACTGTCAGCATGGGCACAAAGTGAGAACACCAGGGAGTAGTGGCAAAGATAACCGCTGAGAATGTCATGCCAACAATGACAAGCAAGGTCTTAGACTTCAGTCTTTGATTGTCATGAAAAGAAGAAACATCAGGCATAATCATAACAGTATTTCTGTCTGTTTATCTTTCTCTCACTCATTTACATCCCATACATGTATAAACTTTCAATCATGCACTCAAGTGAAACACAAGTCAGCTAGTGACTGACTGACATAATGTTTAAATAGGTGACCTATATTTAGAAACTCTGAATCTGTCAGTGTTACCAAGGTGAAGGTTGGAACATCATAGGAATATAAAAAGATTGCAAGCTGAGAAAACTTTGTGACTGGTCAAGGTTATTAAGAACAGGATTTCTGGAGAACTCTAGCTAAAAATGTGTGTGTGTAGGCGGTATATGTAGAACAATATTTACACAAGAACAACAGCTACATCAGAACAATAGATATATTAGAACAATATCTACATTAGAACAATAGCTATACTATAATGACAGTTGCACTAGAACAACAACTGCATTAGAAAATTACCTACACAAGAACAATAGCTATACTAGAACAATAGCTATACTAGAACAATAGCTACACTAGAACAACAGCTATACAGGACTTGTATTGAACACTCAGATATAATCAAGCTTTCATACCCTATATCAGCGCCCTTGGAATGGCAACTTGTATCCTCTTGACTTTTGTTCCTTTTAGTCAGTACATTCCCCATCCCTCCCCACACCCTTCCCCTTCCCCTACTCCTCCCACCCCCAAATCATTTCATCACACATCAGATCTGTCCGCCAAGAAAGACTTAGTTCCTCCAGACGATGTCAGGAAAACATGGGTTAAAATAATATTAGGTGGAATAAAAACGTCACTCGTAAATGATGATGCCTGAGTGGTGTAGTTAGTAGTGCTCTGGTTTCTCACTGGATGGTCAGTGGTTCAAGTCTTGCTGTAGAAATGGGTCTGTGACTCCTTTACGGGCTGGAGAAGGACAGACAGCCAGCGATGGTCTTGATCACATCACCAAATCATAAGACCACAGACCAAGGAAAATATAGACATCTACTACCTCCTAGTGTCTCTATCACATGACAGGTCTATGTTTGTAGATAAGAAAAAAAAACTGCAAACCAAAAGTGTTAAACCAAGAACACAAGTCAAAGCTGCAGCCAATAAAAGTAATTGTATTTATGTCAGACAATAAAAATAATTGAATTTATGTCAGACAATAAAAATAATTGTATTTATGTCAGGTAATAAAAATAATTGTATTTATGTCAGGTAATAAAAATAATTGTATTTATGTCAGGTAATAAAAATAATTGTATTTATGTCAGGTAATAAAAATAATTGTATTTATGTCAGGTAATAAAAATAATTGTATTTATGTCAGACAATAAAAATAATTGTATTTATGTCAGGTAATAAAAATAATTGTATTTATGTCAGACAATAAAAATAATTGTATTTATGTCAGACAATAAAAATAATTGTATTTATGTCAGCCAATAAAAGTAATTATATTTATGTCAGGCAATAAAAATAATTGAATTTATGTCAGGCAATAAAAATAATTGAATTTATGTCAGGCAATAAAAATAATTGAATTTATGTCAGGCAATAAAAATAATTGTATTTATGTCAGGCAATAAAAATAAATGTATTTATGTCAGACAATAAAAATTATCTACAATAAAAAAATTGTGTATATGTTCCCCTACTCTGATGCACGTTTATCTTCTGTGTGCAATTATTGTTAGACATATCCATTTATATGTGCAGTTAATGTTTTCCATACCTGCTTCTTTGTGCAATTAACATCTTATATATCTATTTCTATGTAGAATTAATGTCTTACATTATATATCTCTTTCTACATTATTTATATGTCTTACATATCTGTTTGTATAGCCAGTCACTTGTTACATATACTTGTATGTACTTACTTGTCTCATACAATGCCCAGAATAAAGCCACCATGGTACTTACTTGTCTCATACAATGCCCAGAAGAAGGCTACCATGGTACTTACTTGTCTCATACAATGCCCAGAATATGGTCATCATGGTACTTACTTGTCTCATACAATGCCCAGAATATGGCCACCATGGTACTTACTTGTCTCATACAATGCCCAGAAGAAGGCTACCATGGTACTTACTTGTCTCATACAATGCCCAGAATATGGTCATCATGGTACTTACTTGTCTCATACAATGCCCAGAAGAAGGCTACCATGGTACTTACTTGTCTCATACAATGCCCAGAAGAAGGCTACCATGGTACTTACTTGTCTCATACAATGCCCAGAAGAAAGCCACCATGGTACTTACTTGTCTCATACAATGCCCAGAATATGGCCACCATGGTACTTACTTGTCTCATACAATGCCCAGAAGAAAGCCACCATGGCATGAACTGTCAGCATGGGCACAAAGTGAGAACACCAGGGAGTAGTGGCAAAGATAACCGCTGAGAATGTCATGCCAACAATGACAAGCAAGGTCTTAGACTTCAGTCTTTGATTGTCATGAAAAGAAGAAACATCAGGCATAATCATAACAGTATTTCTGTCTGTTTATCTTTCTCTCACTCATTTACATCCCATACATGTATAAACTTTCAATCATGCACTCAAGTGAAACACAAGTCAGCTAGTGACTGACTGACATAATGTTTAAATAGGTGACCTATATTTAGAAACTCTGAATCTGTCAGTGTTACCAAGGTGAAGGTTGGAACATCATAGGAATATAAAAAGATTGCAAGCTGAGAAAACTTTGTGACTGGTCAAGGTTATTAAGAACAGGATTTCTGGAGAACTCTAGCTAAAAATGTGTGTGTGTAGGCGGTATATGTAGAACAATATTTACACAAGAACAACAGCTACATCAGAACAATAGATATATTAGAACAATATCTACATTAGAACAATAGCTATACTATAATGACAGTTGCACTAGAACAACAACTGCATTAGAAAATTACCTACACAAGAACAATAGCTATACTAGAACAATAGCTATACTAGAACAATAGCTACACTAGAACAACAGCTATACAGGACTTGTATTGAACACTCAGATATAATCAAGCTTTCATACCTATATCAGCGCCCTTGGAATGGCAACTTGTATCCTCTTGACTTTTGTTCCTTTTAGTCAGTACATTCCCCATCCCTCCCCACACCCTTCCCCTTCCCCTACTCCTCCCACCCCCAAATCATTTCATCACACATCATATCTGTCCGCCAAGAAAGACTTAGTTCCTCCAGACGATGTCAGGAAAACATGGGTTAAAATAATATTAGGTGGAATAAAAACGTCACTCGTAAATGATGATGCCTGAGTGGTGTAGTTAGTAGTGCTCTGGTTTCTCACTGGATGGTCAGTGGTTCAAGTCTTGCTGTAGAAATGGGTCTGTGACTCCTTTACGGGCTGGAGAAGGACAGACAGCCAGCGATGGTCTTGATCACATCACCAAATCATAAGACCACAGACCAAGGAAAATATAGACATCTACTACCTCCTAGTGTCTCTATCACATGACAGGTCTATGTTTGTAGATAAGAAAAAAAAACTGCAAACCAAAAGTGTTAAACCAAGAACACAAGTCAAAGCTGCACTGGTATGTTAAACCAAGAACACAAGTCAAAGCTGCAGGCAATAAAAATAATTGAATTTATGTCAGGCAATAAAAATAATTGTATTTATGTCAGACAATAAAAATAATTGTATTTATGTCAGGCAATAAAATAATTGTATTTATGTCAGGCAATAAAAATAATTGTATTTATGTCAGGCAATAAAAATAATTGTATTTATGTCAGGCAATAAAAATAATTGAATTTATCTTAGGCAATAAAAATAATTGTATTTATGTCAGACAATAAAAATAATTGTATTTATGTCAGGCAATAAAATAATTGTATTTATGTCAGGCAATAAAATAATTGTATTTATGTCAGGTAATAAAAATAATTGTATTTATGTCAGGCAATAAAATAATTGTATTTATGTCAGACAATAAAAATAATTGTATTTATGTCAGGCAATAAAATAATTGTATTTATGTCAGGCAATAAAATAATTGTATTTATGTCAGGCAATAAAAATAATTGTATTTATGTCAGGTAATAAAAATAATTGAATTTATGTCAGGCAATAAAATAATTGTATTTATGTCAGGTAATAAAAATAATTGTATTTATGTCAGGCAATAAAATAATTGTATTTATGTCAGGCAATAAAAATAATTGTATTTATGTCAGGTAATAAAAATAATTGTATTTATGTCAGACAATAAAAATAATTGTATTTATGTCAGGCAATAAAATAATTGTATTTATGTCAGGTAATAAAAATAATTGTATTTATGTCAGGCAATAAAAATAATTGTATTTATGTCAGACAATAAAAATAATTGTATTTATGTCAGGTAATAAAAATAATTGTATTTATGTCAGACAATAAAAATAATTGAATTTATGTCAGGCAATAAAATAATTGTATTTATGTCAGACAATAAAAATAATTGAATTTATGTCAGGCAATAAAATAATTGTATTTATGTCAGACAATAAAAATAATTGTATTTATGTCAGGTAATAAAAATAATTGTATTTATGTCAGACAATAAAAATAATTGAATTTATGTCAGGCAATAAAATAATTGTATTTATGTCAGACAATAAAAATAATTGAATTTATGTCAGGCAATAAAATAATTGTATTTATGTCAGACAATAAAAATAATTGAATTTATGTCAGGCAATAAAAATAATTGTATTTATGTCAGACAATAAAAATAATTGAATTTATGTCAGGCAATAAAATAATTGTATTTATGTCAGACAATAAAAATAATTGAATTTATGTCAGGCAATAAAATAATTGTATTTATGTCAGGCAATAAAAATAATTGAATTTATGTCAGGCAATAAAATAATTGTATTTATGTCAGGTAATAAAAATAATTGAATTTATGTCAGGCAATAAAAATAATTGTATTTATGTCAGACAATAAAAATAATTGTATTTATGTCAGACAATAAAAATAATTGTATTTATGTCAGGCAATAAAAATAATTGTATTTATGTCAGGCAATAAAATAATTGTATTTATGTCAGGCAATAAAATAATTGTATTTATGTCAGGCAATAAAAATAATTGAATTTATGTCAGGCAATAAAAATAATTGTATTTATGTCAGGTAATAAAAATAATTGAATTTATGTCAGGCAATAAAATAATTGTATTTATGTCAGGCAATAAAATAATTGTATTTATGTCAGGTAATAAAAATAATTGAATTTATGTCAGGCAATAAAAATAATTGAATTTATGTCAGGCAATAAAAATAATTGTATTTATGTCAGGTAATAAAAATAATTGTATTTATGTCAGACAATAAAAATAATTGAATTTATGTCAGGCAATAAAAATAATTGTATTTATGTCAGGCAATAAAATAATTGTATTTATGTCAGACAATAAAAATAATTGTATTTATGTCAGACAATAAAAATAATTGTATTTATGTCAGACAATAAAAATAATTGAATTTATGTCAGGCAATAAAATAATTGTATTTATGTCAGACAATAAAAATAATTGAATTTATGTCAGGCAATAAAAATAATTGAATTTATGTCAGGCAATAAAAATAATTGTATTTATGTCAGACAATAAAAATAATTGTATTTATGTCAGACAATAAAAATAATTGAATTTATGTCAGGCAATAAAAATAATTGAATTTATGTCAGGCAATAAAATAATTGTATTTATGTCAGGCAATAAAATAATTGTATTTATGTCAGGCAATAAAAATAATTGAATTTATGTCAGGCAATAAAATAATTGTATTTATGTCAGACAATAAAAATAATTGTATTTATGTCAGGCAATAAAATAATTGTATTTATGTCAGACAATAAAAATAATTGTATTTATGTCAGGCAATAAAATAATTGTATTTATGTCAGACAATAAAAATAATTGAATTTATGTCAGGCAATAAAATAATTGTATTTATGTCAGACAATAAAAATAATTGAATTTATGTCAGGCAATAAAATAATTGTATTTATGTCAGGTAATAAAAATAATTGTATTTATGTCAGGCAATAAAATAATTGTATTTATGTCAGGCAATAAAAATAATTGAATTTATGTCAGGCAATAAAATAATTGTATTTATGTCAGGTAATAAAAATAATTGTATTTATGTCAGGTAATAAAAATAATTGTATTTATGTCAGACAATAAAAATAATTGTATTTATGTCAGACAATAAAAATAATTGTATTTATGTCAGGCAATAAAATAATTGTATTTATGTCAGACAATAAAAATAATTGTATTTATGTCAGACAATAAAAATAATTGTATTTATGTCAGACAATAAAAATAATTGAATTTATGTCAGGCAATAAAATAATTGTATTTATGTCAGACAATAAAAATAATTGTATTTATGTCAGACAATAAAAATAATTGAATTTATGTCAGGCAATAAAAATAATTGTATTTATGTCAGACAATAAAAATAATTGTATTTATGTCAGTACATTCCCCACCCCTCCCCACACCCTTCCCCTTCCCCTACTCCTCCCACCCCCAAATCATTTCATCACAAATCAGATCTGTCCGCCAAGAAAGATTTAGTTCCTCCAGACGATGTCAGGAAAACATGGGTTAAAATAATATTAGGTGGAATAAAAACGTCACTCGTAAATGATGATGCCTGAGTGGTGTAGTTAGTAGTGCTCTGGTTTCTCACTGGATGGTCAGTGGTTCAAGTCTTGCTGTAGAAATGGGTCTGTGACTCCTTTAGGGGCTGGAGAAGGACAGACAGCCAGCGATGGTCTTGATCACATCACCAAATCATAAGCCCACAGACCAAGGAAAATATAGACATCTACTACCTCCTAGTGTCTCTATCACATGACAGGTCTATGTTTGTAGATAAGAAAAAAAAACTGCAAACCAAAAGTGTTAAACCAAGAACACGTCAAAGCTGCACTGGTATGTTAAACCAAGAACACAAGTCAAAGCTGCACTGGTATGTTAAACCAAGAACACAAGTCAAAGTTGCACTGGTATGTTAAACCAAGAACACAAGTCAAAGCTGCACTGGTATGTTAAACCAAGAACACAAGCCAAAGCTGCACTGGTATGTTAAACCAAGAACACAAGCCAAAGCTGCACTGGTATGTTAAACCAAGAACACAAGTCAAAGCTGCACTGGTATGTTAAACCAAGAACACAAGCCAAAGCTGCACTGGTATGTTAAACCAAGAACACAAGTCAAAGCTGCACTGGTATGTTAAACCAAGAACACAAGTCAAAGCTGCACTGGTATGTTAACCAAGAACACAAGTCAAAGCTGCACTGGTATGTTAAACCAAGAACACAAGTCAAAGCTGCACTGGTATGTTAAACCAAGAACACAAGTCAAAGCTGCACTGGTATGTTAAACCAAGAACACAAGTCAAAGCTGCACTGGTATGTTAAACCAAGAACACAAGTCAAAGCTGCACTGGTATGTTAAACCAAGAACACAAGCCAAAGCTGCACTGGTATGTTAAACCAAGAACACAAGTCACAGCTGCACTGGTATGTTAAACCAAGAACACAAGTCAAAGCTGCACTGGTATGTTAAACCAAGAACACAAGCCAAAGCTGCACTGGTATGTTAAACCAAGAACACAAGTCAAAGCTGCACTGATATGTTAAACCAAGAACACAAGTCAAAGCTGCACTGGTATGTTAAACCAAGAACACAAGTCAAAGCTGCACTGGTATGTTAAACCAAGAACACAAGCCAAAGCTGCACTGATATGTTAAACCAAGAACACAAGTCAAAGCTGCACTGGTATGTTAAACCAAGACACAAGTCAAAGCTGCACTGGTATGTTAAACCAAGAACACAAGCCAAAGCTGCACTGGTATGTTAAACCAAGAACACAAGTCAAAGCTGCACTGGTATGTTAAACCAAGAACACAAGTCAAAGCTGCACTGGTATGTTAAACCAAGAACACAAGTCAAAGCTGCACTGATATGTTAAACCAAGAACACAAGCCACAGCTGCACTGGTATGTTAAACCAAGAACACAAGTCAAAGCTGCACTGGTATGTTAAACCAAGAACACAAGCCAAAGCTGCACTGGTATGTTAAACCAAGAACACAAGTCAAAGCTGCACTGTTATGTTAAACCAAGAACACAAGCCAAAGCTGCACTGGTATGTTAAACCAAGAACACAAGTCAAAGCTGCACTGATATGAATAAAACATAAGAAATGACTGTGGTTAACACAGGCACAGCTCTGTCTCACCGAGAGTAAAGTGCCCCAGTAAAGAGAGCCCCAACTATGTAACCGAAGGCACTGGCCGTGTAGTAGAAAGAGCCAGACTCCACATCTGCTCCAGAGATGAGCTGCAGGTCAATAAAAGATGGCCCACGCATGGACACGGTCATACCCTACAAGAGAGACAAAAAAAAAAAAAAGGTATTACTTCTCACAATAAAATGAGTAACTCTGAGATTTTTCTTAACAATTGACATAACCATACAAAAATGAAACAATCTGTTTTCTGTTACATAAGTTCATCCATCAAGATCCAGAAACAGGTCATGTCCCATCATTGGCAGGAGCTCTTCATGTGTGCTTCACAAGTTGTAAATGTCACATGGTGGTTCACAAGCCACTTTCTAGTGTACAGGTCATGTTGTGGTTCTTTAGTGCCTGTAGTTTTTATGTTTCCCATCACATTTAGTGTCTACAACCACACTTAGTCTTGTGTATACAGTCACATTTAGTCTTATGTCTACAACCACACTTAGTCTTATGTCTACAACCACACTTAGTCTTATGTCTACAACCACACTTAGTCTTATGTCTACAACCACACCTAGTCTTATGTCTACAACCACACTTAGTCTTGTGTATACAGTCACATTTAGTCTTATGTCTACAACCACACTTAGTCTTATGTCTACAACCACACATAGTCTTATGTCTACAACCACACTTAGTCTTATGTCTACAACCACACTTAGTCTTATGTCTACAACCACACCTAGTCTTATGTCTACAACCACACTTAGTCTTATGTCTACAACCACACTTAGTCTTATGTCTACAACCACACCTAGTCTTATGTCTACAACCACACTTAGTCTTATGTCTACAACCACACCTAGTCTTATGTCTACAACCACACCTAGTCTTATGTCTACAACCACACCTAGTCTTATGTCTACAACCACATCTAGTCTTATGTCTACAACCACATCTAGTCTTATGTCTACAGCCACACCTAGTCTTATGTCTACAACCACATCTAGTCTTATGTCTACAACCACATCTAGTCTTATGTCTACAACCACACCTAGTCTTATGTCTACAACCACACCTAGTCTTATGTCTACAACCACATCTAGTCTTATGTCTACAACCACATCTAGTCTTGTGTCTACAACCACATATGGTTTTGTGTCTACAACCACACCCAGTCTTATGTCTACAGCCACACTTAGTCTTGTGTCTAGAACCACACTTAGTCTTGTGTCTACAACCACACTTAGTCTTATGTCTATAACCACACTTAGTCTTATGTCTACAACCACACTTAGTCTTATGTCTATAACCACACTTAGTCTTGTGTCTAAAACCACACTTAGTCTTGTGTCTACAACCACACTTAGTCTTGTGTCTATAACCACACTTAGTCTTGTGTCTATAACCACACTTAGTCTTGTGTCTATAACCACACTTAGTCTTGTGTCTATAACCACACTTAGTCTTGTGTCTAAAACCACACTTAGTCTTGTGTCTACAACCACACTTATTCTTGTGTGTACAACCACACTTAGTCTTATGTCTACAACCACACTTAGTCTTATGTCTATAACCACACTTAGTCTTGTGTCTAAAACCACACTTAGTTATGTCTACAACCACATGTAGTCTTGTGTCTACAACCACACTTAGTCTTATGTCTACAACCACACTTAGTCTTGTGTCTACAACCACACTTAGTCTTATGTCTACAACCACACTTAGTCTTGTGTCTACAACCACACTTAGTCTTATGTCTATAACCACACTTAGTCTTGTGTCTACAACCACATGTAGTCTTGTGTCTACAACCACACTTAGTCTTATGTCTACAACCACACTTAGTCTTGTGTCTACAACCACACTTAGTCTTATGTCTACAACCACACTTAGTCTTATGTCTACAACCACACTTAGTCTTATGTCTACAACCACACTTAGTCTTATGTCTACAACCACACTTAGTCTTATGTCTACAACCACACTTAGTCTTATGTCTACAACCACACTTAGTCTTATTGTAGCATAGCCTTGTAAGTAATGATTATAGTTATTATAATTATTATTATTATTATTATTATTAGTGACATGATCAGGAATAAAGAATGTATTGGGGGGCAGAGAAGTTATAGTTAGAGGAGCGAGGAACGGATACTCGGTACTTCAAAGACCTGATCAAAGGTAAAACCGTATCGATAGATCTGATAGATCGTGAGAGTGGTCCAGTTCAGAGGTGCGACTTCGCGCGCACATGCAGTAGCCCAGGGGGAACAATTGACCAGTAGATCAAAGACTGAACAGAGAACGGACTAGGTCCCGAAGCGGATAACATGAAAGAGATGGTGGACTTGTTTAATTGTAGGTAACAATTGGACAGACGGAGATGAAAGCGACTAACGTGTATAGGGGTGTGGCTCTAGGACGCTAGTTGCGACTGGTTTTGGGCAACAAAGGATGACCCAATGACCGATACAACAATTGGAGGCGTGGTCTATGGAACGGAATTTACGAATATAAAAGGAGAGGTAGACAGGTGGAAAAAAGGAGGTCCGGCGGAGAGCAGATAGGGGTTCTGAAGGAGAGAGGAGACGCAGAGAGGAGGGGAAGAGGCATTCAGCAAGAGAAATGTAGAGATAGAGACATAGTGTTAGATTGAACTAGTGTAGCAAGAGATCGTACAGTAATTGTTACCAAGAGCTTTTGTATTACTGAATATTGTGAACGCTGCTTAAATACTGCTTGTAGAATTATGAGAATTATGATATTGTGATTTTGTGAGATTTCGTGCTACTATGATGAAAATAATGAAACGTGTATAATCTTGCCTATGCCTATTATTACAAGTGAGTTATCAGCTATACGTATTGATCATATTGATATTATTTGTCAAATTAAAATGAATCAGTGAAATGTTCATGAGAAATCTTCTATTGCCATGTATGTGAAACTTCGACGCGTGATGTACCAAGGTGAGATGTGATGATAATAGAACATTCAATAATAACAATAATAATGAACAATATAAAAAAGAACTCATAGTGTTATATTATGTCTACAACCAAACTTAGTCTTATGTCTACAACCACACTTAGTCTTATGTCTACAACCACACTTAGTCTTATGTCTACAACCAAACTTAGTCTTATGTCTACAACCACACTTAGTCTTATGTCTACAACCACACTTAGTCTTATGTCTACAACCAAACTTAGTCTTATGTCTACAACCACACTTAGTCTTATGTCTACAACCACACTTAGTCTTATGTCTACAACCAAACTTAGTCTTATGTCTACAACCACACTTAGTCTTATGTCTACAACCACACTTAGTCTTATGTCTACAACCAAACTTAGTCTTATGTCTACAACCACACTTAGTCTTATGTCTACAACCACACTTAGTCTTGTGTCTACAACCACACTTAGTCTTATGTCTACAACCACACTTAGTCTTATGTCTACAACCAAACATAGTCTTATGTCTACAACCACACTTAGTCTTGTGTGTACAACCACACTTAGTCTTGTGTGTACAGCCACACTTAGTCTTATGTCTATAACCACACTTAGTTATGTCTACAACCCACTTAGTCTTATGTCTATAACCACACTTAGTTATGTCTACAACCACATTAGTCTTATGTCTATAACCACACTTAGTCTTGTGTGTACAGCCACACTTAGTCTATGTCTACAGCCACACCTAGTCTTATGTCTAGAACCACACTTAGTCTTGTGTCTACAACCACACCTAGTCTTATGTCTACAACCACATCTAGTCTTATGTCTACAACCACATGTGGTATTGTGTCTACAACCACACTTAGTCTTATGTCTACAGCCACACTTATTCTTGTGTCTACAACCACATGTAGTCTTGTGTCTACAGCCACACTTATTCTGTGTGTACAACCACACTTATTCTTGTGTACAACCACACTTAGTCTATGTCTACAGCCACACTTAGTCTATGTCTACAACCACGCTAAGTCTTATGTCTACAACCACATGTGGTCTTTTGTCTACAACCACATTAGTCTTATGTCTACAACACACTTAGTCTTGTGTCTACAGCCACACTTAGTCTATGTCTACAACCACACTAAGTCTTGTGTCTACAACCACATGTGGTATTGTGTCTACAACCACGCTAAGTCTTATGTCTACAACCACATGTGGTATTGTGTCTACAACCAAACTTAGTCTTATGTCTACAGCCAAACCTAGTCTTATGTCTACAACCACATGTAGTCTTGTGTCTATAACCACACTTAGTTATGTCTACAACCACATGTAGTCTTGTGTCTAAAACCACACTTAGTCTTGTGTGTACAGCCACACTTAGTCTTGTGTCTAGAACCACACTTAGTCTTGTGTCTAGAACCACACTTAGTCTTGTGTGTACAGCCACACTTAGTCTATGTCTACAACCACATGTAGTCTTGTGTCTACAGCCACACTTAGTCTTGTGTCTAGAACCACACTTAGTTATGTCTACAACACACTTAGTCTTGTCTACAACCACACTAAGTCTTGTGTCTACAACCACATGTAGTCTTGTGTCTTACAGCCACACCTAGTCTTGTGTCTACAACCACGCTAAGTCTTATGTCTACAACACACTTAGTCTTGTGTCTAGAACCACACTTAGTTATGTCTACAACCACATGTGGTATTGTGTCTACAACCACATTAGTCTTGTGTCTAGAACCACACTTAGTCTTGTGTCTACAACCACATTAGTCTTATGTCTACAACCAAACATAGTCTTATGTCTAAAACCACACTTAGTCTTGTGTCTATAACCACACTTAGTCTATGTCTACAGCCACACCTAGTCTTATGTCTACAACCACGCTAAGTCTTATGTCTACAGCCACACTTAGTCTTGTCTACAACCACATGTGGTATTGTGTCTACAACCACATTAGTCTTATGTCTACAGCCAAACCTAGTCTTATGTCTACAGCCAAACCTGCACTGGTATGTTAAACCAAGAACACAAGTCAAAGCTGCACTGGTATGTTAACCAAGAACACAAGTCAAAGCTGCACTGGTATGTTAAACCAAGAACACAAGTCAAAGCTGCACTGATATGTTAAACCAAGAACACAAGCCAAAGCTGCACTGGTATGTTAAACCAAGAACACAAGTCAAAGCTGCACTGGTATGTTAAACCAAGAACACAAGCCAAAGCTGCACTGGTATGTTAAACCAAGAACACAAGTCAAAGCTGCACTGATATGTTAAACCAAGAACACAAGCCAAAGCTGCACTGGTATGTTAAACCAAGAACACAAGTCAAAGCTGCACTGATATGTTAAACCAAGAACACAAGCCAAAGCTGCACTGATATGTTAAACCAAGAACACAAGCCAAAGCTGCACTGGTATGTTAAACCAAGAACACAAGTCAAAGCTGCACTGGTATGTTAAACCAAGAACACAAGCCAAAGCTGCACTGATATGTTAAACCAAGAACACAAGCCAAAGCTGCACTGGTATGTTAAACCAAGAACACAAGCCAAAGCTGCACTGATATGTTAAACCAAGAACACAAGTCAAAGCTGCACTGGTATGTTAAACCAAGAACACAAGTCAAAGCTGCACTGGTATGTTAAACCAAGAACACAAGTCAAAGCTGCACTGATATGTTAAACCAAGAACACAAGTCAAAGCTGCACTGGTATGTTAAACCAAGAACACAAGTCAAAGCTGCACTGATATGTTAAACCAAGAACACAAGTCAAAGCTGCACTGATATGTTAAACCAAGAACACAAGCCAAAGCTGCACTGGTATGTTAAACCAAGAACACAAGTCAAAGCTGCACTGATATGTTAAACCAAGAACACAAGTCAAAGCTGCACTGATATGTTAAACCAAGAACACAAGTCAAAGCTGCACTGATATGTTAAACCAAGAACACAAGCCAAAGCTGCACTGATATGTTAAACCAAGAACACAAGTCAAAGCTGCACTGGTATGTTAAACCAAGAACACAAGCCAAAGCTGCACTGATATGTTAAACCAAGAACACAAGTCAAAGCTGCACTGGTATGTTAAACCAAGAACACAAGTCAAAGCTGCACTGATATGTTAAACCAAGAACACAAGTCAAAGCTGCACTGGTATGTTAAACCAAGAACACAAGTCAAAGCTGCACTGATATGTTAAACCAAGAACACAAGTCAAAGCTGCACTGGTATGTTAAACCAAGAACACAAGTCAAAGCTGCACTGGTATGTTAAACCAAGAACACAAGTCAAAGCTGCACTGATATGTTAAACCAAGAACACAAGTCAAAGCTGCACTGATATGTTAAACCAAGAACACAAGTCAAAGCTGCACTGATATGTTAAACCAAGAACACAAGTCAAAGCTGCACTGGTATGTTAAACCAAGAACACAAGTCAAAGCTGCACTGGTATGTTAAACCAAGAACACAAGTCAAAGCTGCACTGATATGTTAAACCAAGAACACAAGTCAAAGCTGCACTGGTATGTTAAACCAAGAACACAAGTCAAAGCTGCACTGGTATGTTAAACCAAGAACACAAGTCAAAGCTGCACTGATATGTTAAACCAAGAACACAAGTCAAAGCTGCACTGGTATGTTAAACCAAGAACACAAGTCAAAGCTGCACTGGTATGTTAAACCAAGAACACAAGTCAAAGCTGCACTGATATGTTAAACCAAGAACACAAGTCAAAGCTGCACTGGTATGTTAAACCAAGAACACAAGTCAAAGCTGCACTGATATGTTAAACCAAGAACACAAGTCAAAGCTGCACTGATATGTTAAACCAAGAACACAAGTCAAAGCTGCACTGGTATGTTAAACCAAGAACACAAGTCAAAGCTGCACTGGTATGTTAAACCAAGAACACAAGTCAAAGCTGCACTGATATGTTAAACCAAGAACACAAGCCAAAGCTGCACTGATATGTTAAACCAAGAACACAAGCCAAAGCTGCACTGGTATGTTAAACCAAGAACACAAGTCAAAGCTGCACTGGTATGTTAAACCAAGAACACAAGTCAAAGCTGCACTGGTATGTTAAACCAAGAACACAAGTCAAAGCTGCACTGATATGTTAAACCAAGAACACAAGTCAAAGCTGCACTGGTATGTTAAACCAAGAACACAAGTCAAAGCTGCACTGGTATGTTAAACCAAGAACACAAGTCAAAGCTGCACTGGTATGTTAAACCAAGAACACAAGCCAAAGCTGCACTGATATGTTAAACCAAGAACACAAGCCAAAGCTGCACTGGTATGTTAAACCAAGAACACAAGTCAAAGCTGCACTGGTATGTTAAACCAAGAACACAAGTCAAAGCTGCACTGGTATGTTAAACCAAGAACACAAGTCAAAGCTGCACTGATATGTTAAACCAAGAACACAAGTCAAAGCTGCACTGATATGTTAAACCAAGAACACAAGTCAAAGCTGCACTGGTATGTTAAACCAAGAACACAAGTCAAAGCTGCACTGGTATGTTAAACCAAGAACACAAGTCAAAGCTGCACTGGTATGTTAAACCAAGAACACAAGTCAAAGCTGCACTGATATGTTAAACCAAGAACACAAGTCAAAGCTGCACTGATATGTTAAACCAAGAACACAAGTCAAAGCTGCACTGGTATGTTAAACCAAGAACACAAGTCAAAGCTGCACTGATATGTTAAACCAAGAACACAAGTCAAAGCTGCACTGGTATGTTAAACCAAGAACACAAGTCAAAGCTGCACTGGTATGTCTATAACCACACTTAGTCTTGTGTCTACAACCACACAGAATGCCTACAACCACACAGAATGTCTATAACCACACTTAGTCTTGTGTCTACAACCACACAGAATGCCTACAACCACACAGAATGTCTATAACCACACTTAGTCTTGTGTCTACAACCACACAGAATGTCTATAACCACACTTAGTCTTGTGTCTACAACCACACAGAATGCCTACAACCACACAGAATGTCTATAACCACACTTAGTCTTGTGTCTACAACCACACAGAATGCCTACAACCACACAGAATGTCTACAACCACACAGAATGTCTATAACCACACTTAGTCTTGTGTCTACAACCACACAGAATGCCTACAACCACATTTAGTCTTGTGTCTACAGCCAAATTTTCATTTTAGCTAAAACCGAATCAGTGTGTAGCAGATAATAATGGTGATGATGAGAATGAGTTGGATAAAAAAGCACTTGCTACCTCTACAACTTACTAATGTGAATATGGCCAATCCGTGAAAGATGGTTCTGGTCAAGTTTTGTCTTAGTTTGGTTTTCCTGGTCGACATCTTGTCTGTTTTCATTTCAGAGTGGCACGCGTCCATGAGGTCACCTCTTCCTTCACCACCACTACCCACATCACAGTTTCTCTAATACACAGATGTAGGATATGAAAAATAAAATAAACAAATACAGGGGAATACAAATTATAATAGACTAAATTATTACTATGAAGGGAAATAACTCCTGATCACACTATGAAGAAAGTTTTCTCATGGTTATCTTCTCATTAAAAATTGAGAGAGGTCGTGTAGTGGAAAAGGAATTTTCAGAAGAAATAGCAGCCAACATTAAGACTGCTCGGTCTGCGGTGATTGTCGTAATCGTCGCAAAAATCTGCGGTAACTGTCGTAAAAATGTGAACATAAATAGTGTAGTAAGTTTATAGTCACATCAAAGAGTCTGATTTATCAAACCTGATTACTTATCACTGACCTTTGTTCTCTGTGACGGGACAACCCAATCAGGCACACCTAGGACTAAATGTAGGTCATGGCGAAAAAAATGATGTGTCTGCGAAGAAATAACATACAGTAGAAGAGAGAGAAGGAGAAAGAGAGAGAGAGAGAGAGAGAGAGAGAGAGAGAGAGAGAGAGAGAGAGAGAGAGAGAGAGAGAGAGAGAGAGAGAGAGAGAGAGAGAGAGAGAGAGAGAGAGAGAGAGAGAGAGAGAGAGAGAGAGAGAGAGAGAGAGAGAGAGAGAGAGAGAGAGAGAGAGAGAGAGAGAGAGAGAGAGAGAGAGAGAGAGAGAGAGAGAGAGAGAGAGAGAGAGAGAGAGAGAGAGAGAGAGAGAGAGAGAGAGAGAGAGAGAGAGAGAGAGAGAGAGAGAGAGAGAGAGAGAGAGAGAGAGAGAGAGAGAGAGAGAGAGAGAGAGAGAGAGAGAGAGAGAGAGAGAGAGAGAGAGAGAGAGAGAGAGAGAGAGAGAGAGAGAGAGAGAGAGAGAGAGAGAGAGAGAGAGAGAGAGAGAGAGAGAGAGAGAGAGAGAGAGAGAGAGAGAGAGAGAGAGAGAGAGAGAGAGAGAGAGAGAGAGAGAGAGAGAGAGAGAGAGAGAGAGAGAGAGAGAGAGAGAGAGAGAGAGAGAGAGAGAGAGGGAGCTACAACCACACTTAGTCTTATGTCTACAACCAAACTTAGTTTTGTGTCTACAACCACACCTAGTCTTGTGTCTACAACCACACTTAGTCTTGTGTCTACAACCACACCTAGTCTTGTGTCTACAACCACACCTAGTCCTGTGTCTACAACCACACTTAGTCTTGTGTCTACAACCACACTTAGTCTTATGTCTACAACCACACCTAGTCTTGTGTCTACAACCACACTAAGTCTTGTGTCTACAACCACATGTAGTCTTGTGTCTACAACCACACTTAGTCTTGTGTCTACAACCACACCTAGTCTTATGTCTACAGCCACACCTAGTCTTATGTCTACAGCCACACAGAATGCCTACAACCACACTTAGTCTTATGTCTACAACCACACAGAATGCCTACAACCACACTTAGTCTTGTGTCTACAACCACACCTAGTCTTATGTCTACAGCCACACCTAGTCTTATGTCTACAGCCACACAGAATGCCTACAACCACACTTAGTCTTATGTCTACAACCACACAGAATGCCTACAACCACACTTAGTCTTGTGTCTACAACCACACAGAATGCCTACAACCACACAGAATGTCTATAACCACACTTAGTCTTGTGTCTACAACCACACAGAATGCCTACAACCACACAGAATGTCTATAACCACACTTAGTCTTGTGTCTACAACCACACAGAATGCCTACAACCACACAGAATGTCTATAACCACACTTAGTCTTGTGTCTACAACCACACAGAATGTCTACAACCACACTTAGTCTTATGTCTACAACCACACTTAGTCTTATGTCTACAACCACACTTAGTCTTATGTCTACAGCCAAATTTTCATTTTAGCTAAAACCGAATCAGTGTGTAGCTGATAATGGTGATGATGATGATGATAATGATGATGATGATGATGATGAGAATGAGTTGGATTAAAAAAGCACTTGCTACCTCTACAACTTACTAATGTAAATATGGCCAATCCGTGAAAGATGGTTCTGGTCAAGTTTTGTCTTAGTTTGGTTTTCCTGGTCGACATCTTGTCTGTTTTCATTTCAGAGTGGCACGCGTCCATGAGGTCACCTCTTCCTTCACCACCACAACCCACATCACAGTTTCTCTAATACACAGATGTAGGATATGAAAAATAAAATAAACAAATACAGGGGAATACAAATTATAATAGACTAAATTATTACTATGAAGGGAAATAACTCCTGATCACACTATGAAGAAAGTTTTCTCATGGTTATCTTCTCATTAAAAATTGAGAGAGGTCGTGTAGTGGAAAAGGAATTTTCAGAAGAAATAGCAGCCAACATTAAGACTGCTCGGTCTGCGGTGATTGTCGTAATCGTCGCAAAAATCTGCGGTAACTGTCGTAAAAATGTGAACATAAATAGTGTAGTAAGTTTATAGTCACATCAAAGAGTCTGATTATAGTCACATCAAAGAGTCTGATTATCAAACCTGATTACTTATCACTGACCTTTGTTCTCTGTGACGGGACAACCCAATCAGGCACACCTAGGACTAAATGTAGGTCATGGCGAAAAAAATGATGTGTCTGCGAAGAAATAACATACAGTAGAAGAGAGAGAAGGAGAAAGAGAGAGAGAGAGAGGAGAGAGAGAGAGGGAGCTAGAAAGGCGAAGAGAACGTAGGAGGGTGAGAAAAAGAGAGAGAGAGGAGGGAGCAAGAAAGGCTGAGAAGAATGTAGGCGGGTGAGAGAGAGAGAGAGAGAGAAAGAGAGAGAGAGGCAGAGAGAAAGAAAACAGGATAGAAGGAGAGTGGCACATAGACAGAGAGATAGAAAGAGAGAGAACGAGGGGCAGTGAACGAAAATAGGAAAGGGGCCAGAGAGACAGAAAACAGAATAGACAGACAGATAGATAAGAATCTACCAACTTGAAAACCGTCTAGAAAAGACAACAAAAGTGGCACCAGGTGAGGCTCCACAGACTGGCACTTGTCGTCTAATGAGACGGTCTGACTCTGCAGATATTAACTGTCGTTGGATTTGTCCAGTATCATCTGCTGAGCTTCTGCTGTCCTGGCTGACTCTACCAATGTTGGATTTTCATAGCCAGACATAGTAACAACAAGCACTGTCTGTGTGTTGTAGGGTCCAGTTCCCTTGCTCCTGCATCTTCTAATTTCAAGTTTAGTCCACATTCCCTCCTCAGATAGTGCTATGACCTACCCTAGAGTTGCTCTCTACAAGACCTGCTCCTCAAATGATGATGTGACCTACCCTAGAGTTGCTCTCTATAAGACCTGCTCCTCAAATGATGTTGTGACCTACCCTAGAGTTGCTCTCTATAAGACCTGCTCCTCAAATGATGATGTGACCTACCCTAGAGTTGCTCTCTATAAGACTTGCTCCTCAAATGATGATGTGACCTACCCTAGAGTTGCTCTCTATAAGACCTGCTCCTCAAATGATGCTGTGACCTACCCTAGAGTTGCTCTCTATAAGACCTGCTCCTCAAATGATGATGTGACCTACCCTAGAGTTGCTCTCTATAAGACCTGCTCCTCAAATGATGCTGTAACCTACCCTAGAGTTGCTCTCTATAAGACCTGCTCCTCAAATGATGTTGTGACCTACCCTAGAGTTGCTCTCTATAAGACTTGCTCCTCAAATGATGCTGTGACCCACTTTACAGTTGCTCTCTGCAAACCCGCTCCTCAAATGATGTTGTGACCCACCTTAGAGTTGCTGTCTGCATGACCTGCTCCCCAAATGATGCTGTGACCTAACCTAGAGTTTCTGTCTGCAAGACCTGCTCCTCAAATGATGTTGTGACCTACTTTAAAGTTGCTGTCTGCAAGACCTGCTTCTCAAATGATGTTGTGACCTACCTTAGAGTTGCTGTCTGCAAGACCTGCTCCTTAAATGATGTAGTGACCTACCCTAGAGTTGCTGTCTGCAAGACCCGCTCTTTGGTTTTCCTGGTCGACATCTTGTCTGTTTTCATTTCAGAGTGGCACGCGTCCATGAGGTCACCTCTTCCTTCACCACCACAACCCACATCACAGTTTCTCTAATACACAGATGTAGGATATGAAAAATAAAATAAACAAATACAGGGGAATACAAATTATAATAGACTAAATTATTACTATGAAGGGAAATAACTCCTGATCACACTATGAAGAAAGTTTTCTCATGGTTATCTTCTCATTAAAAATTGAGAGAGGTCATGTAGTGGAAAAGGAATTTTCAGAAGAAATAGCAGCCAACATTAAGACTGCTCCGTCTGCGGTGATTGTCGTAATCGTCGCAAAAATCTGCGGTAACTGTCGTAAAAATGTGAACATAAATAGTGTAGTAAGTTTATAGTCACATCAAAGAGTCTGATTTATCAAACCTGATTACTTATCACTGACCTTTGTTCTCTGTGACGGGACAACCCAATCAGGCACACCTAGGACTAAATGTAGGTCATGGCGAAAAAAATGATGTGTCTGCGAAGAAATAACATACAGTAGAAGAGAGAGAAGGAGAAAGAGAGAGAGAGGAGAGAGAGAGAGGGAGCTAGAAAGGCGAAGAGAACGTAGGAGGGTGAGAAAAAGAGAGAGAGGAGGGAGCAAGAAAGGCTGAGAAGAATGTAGGCGGGTGAGAGAGAGAGAGAGAGAGAGAGAGAGAGAGAGAGGCAGAGAGAAAGAAAACAGGATAGAAGGAGAGTGGCACATAGACAGAGAGATAGAAAGAGAGAGAACGAGGGGCAGTGAACGAAAATAGGAAAGGGGCCAGAGAGACAGAAAACAGAATAGACAGACAGACAGACAGACAGATAGATAAGAATCTACCAACTTGAAAACCGTCTAGAAAAGACAACAAAAGTGGCACCAGGTGAGGCTCCACAGACTGGCACTTGTCGTCTAATGAGACGGTCTGACTCTGCAGATATTAACTGTCGTTGGATTTGTCCAGTATCATCTGCTGAGCTGCTGCTGTCCTGGCTGACTCTACCAATGTTGGATTTTCATAGCCAGACATAGTAACAACAAGCACTGTCTGTGTGTTGTAGGGTCCAGTTCCCTTGCTCCTGCATCTTCTAATTTCAAGTTTAGTCCACATTCCCTCCTCAGATAGTGCTATGACCTACCCTAGAGTTGCTCTCTACAAGACCTGCTCCTCAAATGATGATGTGACCTACCCTAGAGTTGCTCTCTATAAGACCTGCTCCTCAAATGATGTTGTGACCTACCCTAGAGTTGCTCTCTATAAGACCTGCTCCTCAAATGATGATGTGACCTACCTAGAGTTGCTCTCTATAAGACTTGCTCCTCAAATGATGATGTGACCTACCCTAGAGTTGCTCTCTATAAGACCTGCTCCTCAAATGATGCTGTGACCTACCCTAGAGTTGCTCTCTATAAGACCTGCTCCTCAAATGATGATGTGACCTACCCTAGAGTTGCTCTCTATAAGACTGCTCCTCAAATGATGCTGTAACCTACCCTAGAGTTGCTCTCTATAAGACTTGCTCTTCAAATGATGCTGTAACCTACCCTAGAGTTGCTCTCTATAAGACTTGCTCCTCAAATGATGCTGTGACCCACTTTACAGTTGCTCTCTGCAAACCCGCTCCTCAAATGATGTTGTGACCCACCTTAGAGTTGCTGTCTGCATGACCTGCTCCCCAAATGATGCTGTGACCTAACCTAGAGTTTCTGTCTGCAAGACCTGCTCCTCAAATGATGTTGTGACCTACTTTAAAGTTGCTGTCTGCAAGACCTGCTTCTCAAATGATGTTGTGACCTACCTTAGAGTTGCTGTCTGCAAGACCTGCTCCTTAAATGATGTAGTGACCTACCCTAGAGTTGCTGTCTGCAAGACCCGCTCCTCAAATGATGTTGTGACCTAGAGTTGCTCTCTGCAAGAATTGCTCCTCAAATGATGCTGTGACCTACCCTAGAGTTGCTGTCTGCAAGACCCGCTCCTCAAATGATGTTGTGACCTACCCTAGAGTTGCTGTCTGCAAGACCCGCTCCTCAAATGATGCTGTGACCTACCCTAGAGTTGCTCTCTGCAAGACCCGCTCCTCAAATGATGTTGTGACCTACCCTAGAGTTGCTGTCTGCAAGACCCGGTCCCCAAATGATGTTGTGACCTACCCTAGAGTTGCTGTCTGCAAGACTTGCTCCTCAAATGATGATGTGACCTACCCTAGAGTTGCTCTCTATAAGACCTGCTCCTCAAATGATGCTGTGACCTACCCTAGAGTTGCTCTCTATAAGACCTGCTCCTCAAATGATGATGTGACCTACCCTAGAGTTGCTCTCTATAAGACTGCTCCTCAAATGATGCTGTAACCTACCCTAGAGTTGCTCTCTATAAGACCTGCTCCTCAAATGATGTTGTGACCTACCCTAGAGTTGCTCTCTATAAGACTGCTCCTCAAATGATGCTGTGACCCACTTTACAGTTGCTCTCTGCAAACCCGCTCCTCAAATGATGTTGTGACCCACCTTAGAGTTGCTGTCTGCATGACCTGCTCCCCAAATGATGCTGTGACCTACCTAGAGTTGCTGTCTGCAAGACCTGCTCCTCAAATGATGTTGTGACCTACTTTAAAGTTGCTGTCTGCAAGACCTGCTTCTCAAATGATGTTGTGACCTACCTTAGAGTTGCTGTCTGCAAGACCTGCTCCTTAAATGATGTAGTGACCTACCCTAGAGTTGCTGTCTGCAAGACCCGCTCCTCAAATGATGTTGTGACCTAGAGTTGCTCTCTGCAAGAATTGCTCCTCAAATGATGCTGTGACCTACCCTAGAGTTGCTGTCTGCAAGACCCGCTCCTCAAATGATGTTGTGACCTACCCTAGAGTTGCTGTCTGCAAGACCCGCTCCTCAAATGATGCTGTGACCTACCCTAGAGTTGCTCTCTACAAGACCTGCTCCTCAAATGATGTTGTGACCTACCCTAGAGTTGCTGTCTGCAAGACCCGGTCCCCAAATGATGTTGTGACCTACCCTAGAGTTGCTGTCTGCAAGACCCGGTCCTCAAATGATGCTGTGACCTACCCTAGAGTTGCTCTCTGCAAGACCCGGTCCCCAAATGATGTTGTGACCTAACCTAGAGTTGCTGTCTGCAAGACCCGCTCCTCAAATGATGTTGTGACCTACCCTAGAGTTGCTCTCTACAAGATCCGCTCCTCAAATGATGCTGTGACCTACCCTAGAGTTGCTCTCTACAAGACCTGCTTCTCAAATGATGCTGTGACCTACCCTAGAGTTGCTCTCTGAAAGACCCGGTCTTCTGCAGGTTCGTCCAAGACCTCGTGGCCGATAAACAAAACATTTCTGATGAGATTAAGTAAGAGTGACTGAGAATCGAACCCTGGACTCCAACTCAAATAACTATCTACGAGAGCAGAGCGCACTTGACAACGAAAGGCGACATAATAATAATGCTTACCGAACCACGTGACTCCAGGTTTACTGGGGCGAAGTTCACGTGTTCTATAAATATCGCAGTGCGCAATCAGAGACTTGATTTGCTGTTATTCTCTCACTTGAAAGCATTCACTTTAAGAGTGGTAGGAAGTAGAGGGCCAGGTCTCAGCGTAAGAGAGAGAGAGAGAGAGAGAGAGAGAGAGAGAGAGAGAGAGGCGCAGGTAATTACAGAAACCTTAAATGTCCCTTTATGCGAGAGGATGTTGAAAAGTTATCGGCCGACCAAGACGGGAATGATCTAGGGCCACGAAACTTGCATGTTATTGCACATATTCATATCAAAGTTCAACACACTTGGCACATCGCTTTTCTAGTAAAAAAAAACGGATATCTGGTCATCCAAATGCTGCTATGTTGCTGGTATCGCCTTCGAATTATTTGAAAATTTCCTCCCTTTCAAACACTTTTTTTTTTAATGTTGGGAAAATAGGAAATAGACAGAACAAGATCTTCTGGGTTTTGTGAATGATCCATGCACCCAAACCCCAAATTAGAACATTCAATGTCTTGTGTGTCTTGTGGGCAGGCGCACTGTCCTGCAAAACAAGAACACTTTTCTGCAGCTTCCCTTGCCGTTTTTCTTTCACCTCATCCTTTACCTGGCACAACAAGGCGTCCTGCATTACCTGTCTGGCCTATCTGAAGATCGTCGATCTTTACCTGTCTGAAGATCGTCGATCTTTACCTGTCTGGCCTGTCTGAAGATAGTCGATCATTACCTGTCTAAAGATAGTCGATCTTTACCTATCTGAAGATAGTCGATCATTACTTGTCTGAAGATCGTTGATCTTTACCTGTCTGAAGATCGTCAATCTTTACCTGTCTGAAGATCGTCAATCTTTACCTGTCTGAAGATAGTCGATCTTTACCTGTCTGAAGATAGTCGATCTTTACCTGTCTAATATGTTAGCATCAGGGTCAGCGACTCATAGCTGGTATGTTAGCGTCAGGGTCAGCGACCCATAGCTGATATGTTAGCGTCAGGGCCAGTTCTGATTACCTGGATAAAGCCAGTTCTGATTACCTGGAGAAGGCCAGTTCTGATTACCTGGAGGAGGCCAGTTCTGATTACCTGGAAAAGGGCAGTTCTGATTACCTGGAGAAGGCCAGTTCTGATTACCTGGAGAAGGCCAGTTCTGAAGAAGAGATTGTACGGACGGAGTTTTTGCACTGAGACAACTTAGTGAGAAAGACACGGAAACGAGACCAAGGTGGCCTTTATAGATCAAGAAACGGCATTTGACAGAGTCAACAGGGACAAGTTATGGGAAGAATTAAAGTCATATGGAATAAGAGGACAGTTACTTGACTTATGGGAAGAATTAGAGTCATATTGAATAAGAGGACAGTTACTAGACTTATGGGAAGAGTTAGAGTCATATGGAATAAGAGGACAGTTACTTGACTCATGGGAAGAATTAGAGTCATATGGAATAAGAGGACAGTTATTTGACTTATGGGAAGAATTAGAGTCATATTGAATAAGATGACAGATACTAGACGTACGGGAAGAATTAGAGCTATATGGAATAAGAGGACAGTTATTTGACTTATGGGAAGAATTAGAGTCATATTGAATAAGATGACAGATACTAAACGTACGGGAAGAATTAGAGCTATATGGAATAAGTGGACAGTTATTTGACTTATGGGAAGAATTAGAGTCATATGGAATAAGAGGACAGTTACTTGACTTATGGAAAGAATTATAGTCATATGGAATAAGAGGACAGATACTAAACGTACGGGAAGAATTAGTTATATGGAATAAGAGGATAGATACTAAACGTACGGGAAGAATTAAAGCTATATGGAATAAAAGGATAGTCACTTGACAACGTCACAGCCTTCTACCACGATAATAAGTGGTCAGTAAGAACTGCCACTGGTCTGACGAACTGGTTCAAGGTGACATAGAGAGTTCAAGGACGCAGGCTCTCTCCTCTACTTTTTTTTTATCATATATACATGTGTGTGTAGGGGATTAAGAGACAATATCACCAAAAATACACACGCGCAACCGAGAAAATGAACTGATGTTCGCAGACAACCAAAGTTTAAAACACCAAAATGATGAAGAGCTACAAAATCACACCAGTAGCCTGGACAGCAGCTGCAAAGAATACAGTATGAAAATAAATATCAAGAAAACAGAAACAATGGCGATAAGAAGAACCCGGAGAGAATGTAACATTTCTATAAATAACACCAAACTCAGGCAGGTTACTGGGCTCAGATATCTAGGAAGCATATTTACACAGCATGGAAAAACAGACAGGAATGTAGAATTCATAAAGAAAACAACGTTACCTAGCAACTTGCAGCAATCTTAAAACATCCAAATATTTCGATTGGGGTTGGCGGGTAGACAGTCTTTCAATCAATATTCACCCCGAATCTGTGCTGTCAGTGCCAAACATTGACAATACCAGATACCATGAGCGAAAAATAACAACATGAGAGATGAAATGCACAAAACAAGAAGGGATCAAGTGCGAAATGATCCGACACATGGCGGGAACAACAGCTGTTAAGAACTACGTGGAATGTCAGAGAATGAAGAGCTTCGGGCATTGGGACGCATGAGCTCAGAGCAACTAGTGGCACGTGCATTCAAGTTGAAAACATCTGGATATAGGGCGCCAGGACGGCCAAGGAAAAGGTGGATAGACGGGGTGAAAGACAACGAGGAAAGAACATGACAGCTACCCAGGCTTTTCACCTTACTCTGGACCTATGTTCGAAATTTCCTGCGACAGCTAATGGCATAAGCAGACAGTTATTTGACTTATGGGAAGAATTAGAGTCATATGGAATAAGAGGACAGTTACTTGACTTATGGAAAGAATTATAGTCATATGGAATAAGAGGACAGATACTAAACGTACGGGAAGAATTAGTTATATGGAATAAGAGGATAGATACTAAACGTACGGGAAGAATTAAAGCTATATGGAATAAAAGGATAGTCACTTGACAACGTCACAGCCTTCTACCACGATAATAAGTGGTCAGTAAGAACTGCCACTGGTCTGACGAACTGGTTCAAGGTGACATAGAGAGTTCAAGGACGCAGGCTCTCTCCTCTACTTTTTTTTTATCATATATACATGTGTGTGTAGGGGATTAAGAGACAATATCACCAAAAATACACACGCGCAACCGAGAAAATGAACTGATGTTCGCAGACAACCAAAGTTTAAAACACCAAAATGATGAAGAGCTACAAAATCACACCAGTAGCCTGGACAGCAGCTGCAAAGAATACAGTATGAAAATAAATATCAAGAAAACAGAAACAATGGCGATAAGAAGAACCCGGAGAGAATGTAACATTTCTATAAATAACACCAAACTCAGGCAGGTTACTGGGCTCAGATATCTAGGAAGCATATTTACACAGCATGGAAAAACAGACAGGAATGTAGAATTCATAAAGAAAACAACGTTACCTAGCAACTTGCAGCAATCTTAAAACATCCAAATATTTCGATTGGGGTTGGCGGGTAGACAGTCTTTCAATCAATATTCACCCCGAATCTGTGCTGTCAGTGCCAAACATTGACAATACCAGATACCATGAGCGAAAAATAACAACATGAGAGATGAAATGCACAAAACAAGAAGGGATCAAGTGCGAAATGATCCGACACATGGCGGGAACAACAGCTGTTAAGAACTACGTGGAATGTCAGAGAATGAAGAGCTTCGGGCATTGGGACGCATGAGCTCAGAGCAACTAGTGGCACGTGCATTCAAGTTGAAAACATCTGGATATAGGGACGGCCAAGGAAAAGGTGGATAGACGGGGTGAAAGACAACGAGGAAAGAACATGACAGCTACCCAGGCTTTTCACCTTACTCTGGACCTATGTTCGAAATTTCCTGCGACAGCTAATGGCATAAGCAGACAGATAATAATAATAATAATAATAGTAATAATAATAATTATTATTATTATTATTATTATTTAGGACGAGGGTCGGGCCGAGAACTTTTCAACACCCTCTCGTGTGAAGAAAACGGTATAGTCCTTTCAAGACGTCTATTTGTACTCTCAAAGCTGAAAGGTACATGAGGAATGAGACAAGACAAGATCACATTTACGCGCACAATCTAGAGACAACTGACTTCCACACTGCAAGCTTTACAAATACTGTACAACAGCACCCTGTACAACAAGCACACTGTAAAACGGGCACTGTACAACAGGCACACTGTACAATACACACCCTGTACAACAGGCACGCTGTACAATACACACCCTGTACAACAGGCACATTGTACAATACACATACGCTGTAAAAGACACACTGCACAATACACACACGCTGTACAACAGACACACTGTACAATACACACACGCTGTACAACATGCACACTGTACAACAGGCACACTGTACAACAGGCACACTGTACAACAGGCACACTGTACAACAGGCACACTGTACAATACACACTGTACAACAGAAACACTGTACAATACACACTGTACAACAGGCACACTGTACAATACACACTGTACAACAGACACACTGTACAATACACACACACTGTACAATACACACACACTATACAACAGGCACACTGTACAATACACACACACTGTACAACAGGCACACTGTACAATACACACACACTATACAACAGACACACTGTACAATACACACACACTGTACAACAGGCACACTGTACAATACACACACACTATACAACAGGCACACTGTACGATACATGCACTGTACAATACACACTGTACAACAGGCACATTGCACAATACACACCCTGTACATCATGCACACTGTACAATACACACCCTGTACAACAGGCACGCTGTATAATACACACACTGTACAACAGGCAAGCTGTACAATAAACACACTGTGCAACATACACACTGTACAGCAAGCACGATATACAACACATACACACTGTACAACACCTACGCGCACTGTACAACACGTTCATGTACGCTGTACAACACACACATACGCCTTACAACACACACCGCACAACACACCTACACACACTGTACAACACTACACACACTGTACAACACATACTGTACAACACGTACGCTGTACAACAGACACACTGTACAACACATACGCTGTACAACACATACACATACGCTGTACAGCACACACTACACAACACATACACTGTATAACATATACATTGTTCTATGTTTGTCACTGGATGATAATGTAATAACGAAACACGTGGATGCGTATGAAGAAAGTTCACTGGACATAACGTTGTGTCTGTACTCACCGTGCCGAGGACGAGAGAGAAATGACGGCTGTCTATGATGGCAACAGGCCGGACATAGGTCGGGGCCAGCCCTGACAACAACAAAAAAGACACCTATTTTTGTGCAGGGTTACATGCTGGTTGCTGAGCGTGGTGCAATCATCTGAGATAACTCGTGTTCACGAATGATAGAGAGTTGCGGGACTTCGTTATGAGGGGAGGAAATAACGGAACCCTCCCGCTCCTCTTACCTCCCCCTCAGCCACGCCGCGAAGAAAAGCCCCAACCCCACAGCAACCCTACAGTTAGCTTCTTTAAGAACATGACGTTCTCGTTTGCCTGGGAGCAGTTGTAGTACAAGCCCGTCATATCACATGTAGGTCCAAGTGACGTTTTTGAATATTCAAAAATAAACAAAAGCTTTCTTAAAATTTTGCTTTTCTTAGACAGTAAAAAAAGATGGCCTGAATCTGATGGGCACCTCCAGGTAGTCCAGTGTTCGTGCATACTTTTCTCACCTGTTTGGTTTTCACGCAGTGACCTAACCAAGAACCTGCCAGTCAACGTTCTTCTGCCAGCAGTCACGTGCTAGTTAGTTCCAGGGCGAGAACTTCTGCTACTCTTTATTCTGGTCATGAAAACTAAACTGTCATATTTTTGTTAAAGAGGGCAGCGGAGTGTGGCGTCTAGAGCTTGATACCTGCCACGTGGTGATTTCTTGATTTCTATTCTCCCAGTCTGGGTTGGCTGAAGAATTGTGTTTACTGTCATGTTCACATACAAAACAATGTCAGGTTGTTTCCTGATAAACTTTCTGATGGCCTGTCCTTGGTTCATGATCTGCTGGACTGTTTCTGGTTCATTATCATGATGTGTTCTAGCTACATGATCAACTTTCTGATATGTTCCTGCTATGAGATCAACTTTCTGATATGTTCCTGCTATGAGATCAACTTTCTGATGATGTGTTCTTGCTATGAGATCAACTTTCTGATGATGTGTTCTTGCTATGAGATCAACTTTCTGATGATATGTTCCTGCTATGAGATCAACTTTCTGATGATGTGTTCTTGCTATGAGATCAACTTTCTGATGATGTGTTCTAGCTACATGATCAACTTTCTGATGATATGTTCCTGCTATGAGATCAACTTTCTGATGATGTGTTCTTGCTATGAGATCAACTTTCTGATGATGTGTTCTAGCTACATGATCAACTTTCTGATGATTTGTTCTTGCTATGAGATAAACTTTCTGATGATGTGTTCTTGCTATGAGATCAACTTTCTGATGATGTGTTCTTGCTATGAGATCAACTTTCTGATGATATGTTCCTGCTATGAGATCAACTTTCTGATGATGTGTTCTTGCTATGAGATCAACTTTCTGATGATGTGTTCTTGCTATGAGATCAACTTTCTGATGATGTGTTCTTGCTATGAGATCAACTTTCTGATGATGTGTTCCTGCTATGAGATCAACTTTCTGATGATGTGTTCTTGCTATGAGATCAACTTTCTGATGATTTGTTCTTGCTATGAGATCAACTTTCTGATGATTTGTTCTTGCTATGAGATCAGCTATCTGATGATGTGTTCTTGCTATGAGATCAACTTTCTGATGATGTGTTCTTGCTATGAGATCAACTTTCTGATGATGTGTTCCTGCTATGAGATCAACTTTCTGATGATGTGTTCTTGCTATGAGATCAACTTTCTGATGATTTGTTCTTGCTATGAGATCAACTTTCTGATGATGTATTCTTGCTATGAGATCAGCTATATGTTCGTGTGTTCATGGTATATGATAAACTATCCTGGTACACATAACAGAAACTATATGTTGCAGGGCTGTCTAAGTGACACACATGATACATTTGATGTTTTACTGTAAAGTAGTACAAGTATCATGTGTATGTGTATATCATGATTACATGTAGGCTAAGTGATGGTAGAGGTCATGATTACATGTAGGCTAAGTGATGGTAGAGGTCAGGATTACATGTAGGCTAAGTGATGGTAGAGGTTATGATTACATGTAGGCTAAGTGATGGTAGAGGTTATGATTACATGTAGGCTGAGTGATGGTAGAGGTTAAGTTACTGGGAATCATCAACATATAAAGTAAAAAAGAAAAGAATACCAGTCCATCATTTGTATTCATTACATATATATATATACACACATACAACAAATATACATATAAATATATATACATACACCATACTTTCCAGAAACATCCTAGTAAGAAAAGAAAAAGTTTATATAAATCTGAACAGATGTATGTATGTTAGATTATAAATATGATGTAGTTTACATGGTCTAAGTTCTACAGGACTGGTCACACCCCAAAGGACACGTGTAAGGACAGCACAAAGACATATGTAAGGACAGCTCAAAGACATATGTAAGGACAGCACAAATATGACAGCACAAAGACAGATGTAAAGACAGCATATGGAAAACTTGTTTTAAAGCAAATAATACTGGCAGTTGTCTGGTAGCACTGACATGTTGCAAATCTAAGTATCTGTACGTCATGTAATCTAAAGCATGACCGCTGAGTCAGAAAAATGGAGCCAGCAGAAGGGCACCACTTACATCTGTGTCAGACACCAGAAGAAAAATAAAGAGAAACTGAAGTCAATAGTTTGATGCACCAACATCACAGACTTAGAGATTCTGAATATCTGGAGTAACATTTTTAATTTTTATCTGAGAAAATGAACACTGCTATGTTTCTTGATTTTCCGTGTAACTCTGCTCTAGTTACAGCCAGAAACAAAGAAATGTCTTAAGTAGAAATCCCAAAGCATTTTAAGGAATAATCTAATCCTATTCCCAGACATGCTGTTACAAAGGAACATAAGCAGAATTTCAGTCTGAAATCAAATTTTAAGATGCATCCATTGTTTTGTTTCCTGTTTCAATCCTGCTTCAGGCACGCAGATGATGTATCTAAGTAATCATCTCAAACTGTTCATGTCAGCTTGGAGACTGAGGTCAGTAGTGTCAAGTTCACAGGTACAGTCAAAATTTCTGCAACTTGTAAAATAAATGGATTGTCAGATTGTAACTGCACTTCTGTCAGGTGAGGTCAGAGGTTTGAACCTAGCCATGCTGCTGTGCTTCTGAACTGGGGCAGGAGAATGGGCCATGTATGATCCTGATCACACTGCCCTCTAGTGTTGCCCTCTAGTGTTGCCTCCTAGCATTGTCCTCTAGTGTTGTCCTCTAGCATTACCCTCTAGTGTTGCCTCCTAGCATTGTCCTCTAGTGTTGTCCTCTAGCATTACCCTCTAGTGTTGCCTCCTAGCATTGTCCTCTAGTGTTGTCCTCTAGCATTACCCTCTAGTGTTGCCTCCTAGCATTGTCCTCTAGCATTACCCTCCAGTGTTGCCTCCTAGCATTGTCCTCTAGTGTTGCCTTCTAGTATTGCCCTATAGTGTTGTCCTCTAGCATTGCCCTCTAGTGTTGTCCTCTAGCATTACCCTCTAGCATTGTCCTCTAGTACTGAACTCTAGCATTGTCCTCTAGTGTTGTGGTATATAATATTTTCTGGGTCACTGATCCTCTTTCCTGTCAGAGAGCACCTCTTTTTAAAAAATAAAGCTATAAATATGAGGGGTGTTCAGAAAGTAATGCACCACATTGTTTTTCTCAGGAGCTGTTTATTCAAAAAGCATGAAATTTATATACAATACACATGGATATGTCATGTAAACATCAGTATTATTCAACATAATCCCCAGCAACTTGTGTGGCTTTACGCCAGCACGAAACAAGTCCATGTATTCCTGACTCGTACCTGATTTCCTCTTTATTATGTAGCCATTTCTTTGCTGCATGAATCACTCCTTCGTCATCTTCAAATCTTACCCCTCGGAGTGCATCTTTAAGTGAACCAAACAGATGGAAATCAGAGGGTGCCAAATCTGGACTATAGGGTGGATATGGTAGTACAGTCCAACCCAATTTGGTGATTGCTTCCCATGTTGCTAGATTTGTGTGAGGGAACGCATTGTCATGAAGGAGAAGCAGGTTTGCTAGATTCTTGTGCAGATGAACTCTTCAAAAACGTCGAGTTTTTTCATTGTCTTAATGTAAGCTTGTGAATTGATTGTCTCTCCTCTTGGCATGACATCCACAAGAATCACGCCTTCAATGTCCCAAAAGACAGTGATCATGACCTTTCCAGCTGAAGGATTTGTCTTGAATTTCTTTCTTCGTGGTGATTGCGGATGATGGCACTCCATTGACTGTCATCTTTGTCTAAGATTCAAAATGATGTGCCCAGGTTTCATCACCTGTTATGATCTTGGCTAAAAAGTTCTTTCCCTCAGCGTTGAAACGCTCCAACAATTCAGAAGAAATTGCTTTCCTTTGCAATCAATGGATTGTCAGATTGTAACTGCACTTCTGTCAGGTGAGGTCAGAGGTTTGAACCTAGCCATGCTGCTGTGCTTCTGAACTGGGGCAGGAGAATGGGCCATGTATGATCCTGATCACACTGCCCTCTAGTGTTGCCCTCTAGTGTTGCCTCCTAGCATTGTCCTCTAGTGTTGTCCTCTAGCATTACCCTCTAGTGTTGCCTCCTAGCATTGTCCTCTAGTGTTGTCCTCTAGCATTACCCTCTAGTGTTGCCTCCTAGCATTGTCCTCTAGTGTTGTCCTCTAGCATTACCCTCTAGTGTTGCCTCCTAGCATTGTCCTCTAGCATTACCCTCTAGTGTTGCCTCCTAGCATTGTCCTCTAGTGTTGCCTTCTAGTATTGCCCTATAGTGTTGTCCTCTAGCATTGCCCTCTAGTGTTGTCCTCTAGCATTACCCTCTAGCATTGTCCTCTAGTACTGAACTCTAGCATTGTCCTCTAGTGTTGTGGTATATAATATTTTCTGGGTCACTGATCCTCTTTCCTGTCAGAGAGCACCTCTTTTTAAAAAATAAAGCTATAAATATGAGGGGTGTTCAGAAAGTAATGCACCACATTGTTTTTCTCAGGAGCTGTTTATTCAAAAAGCATGAAATTTATATACAATACACATGGATATGTCATGTAAACATCAGTATTATTCAACATAATCCCCAGCAACTTGTGTGGCTTTACGCCAGCACGAAACAAGTCCATGTATTCCTGACTCGTACCTGATTTCCTCTTTATTATGTAGCCATTTCTTTGCTGCATGAATCACTCCTTCGTCATCTTCAAATCTTACCCCTCGGAGTGCATCTTTAAGTGAACCAAACAGATGGAAATCAGAGGGTGCCAAATCTGGACTATAGGGTGGATATGGTAGTACAGTCCAACCCAATTTGGTGATTGCTTCCCATGTTGCTAGATTTGTGTGAGGGAACGCATTGTCATGAAGGAGAAGCAGGTTTGCTAGATTCTTGTGCAGATGAACTCTTCAAAAACGTCGAGTTTTTTCATTGTCTTAATGTAAGCTTGTGAATTGATTGTCTCTCCTCTTGGCATGACATCCACAAGAATCACGCCTTCAATGTCCCAAAAGACAGTGATCATGACCTTTCCAGCTGAAGGATTTGTCTTGAATTTCTTTCTTCGTGGTGATTGCGGATGATGGCACTCCATTGACTGTCATCTTTGTCTAAGATTCAAAATGATGTGCCCAGGTTTCATCACCTGTTATGATCTTGGCTAAAAAGTTCTTTCCCTCAGCGTTGAAACGCTCCAACAATTCAGAAGAAATTGCTTTCCTTTGCAATCAATGGTCATTTGTGAGACTTCGAGGAACTCATCTTGCACAAACTTTAGAAAATCCAAGGGCTTTTATAACTGCATTTGCACTACCATTGCTGACTGACAGCTTTAAGGCCAATTGTTGAGTAGTGATACACCTATCAGTAAGAATAATGCCCTCAGCACATTTCAACATTTCTGCCTTGGCGGCTGCGGCAGAATGTCCACAGTGCAGCCGACCATGCAACTCTTTATCTCCACTTATTGATTCTTTGATTCTCTGAGCCCAGCGACTGCCTATACTTCTGTCAACTGCAAAACTTCCATACACATCACATAGACGCTTGTGAATGTTCACAACAGTTTCCTTCTCTGCAACAAGAAATTCTATCAAATTCGCTGCTTATACCGCAAGTTGCTAACACGCTCCATTTCAACAGTTAGGGCAGCCATATTCTTTGGCCGGTTGCAGTGCAATTTGGTTCACACAAATGGCATATGCCATATTTAAAACGTGCAAAATTTCATGTTTCTACCTTCATTATTACTCGTAGCTGAAAAAATGATGTGGTGCATTACTTTCTGAACGCTCCTCGTGGAACCCACATGACGCTAAGATTTGTTTTAATTGAACAAATACATTTCCTGCTAGTGTGTTACAGGTTAAGGCAATCTAGGCACTAAAATCATCTTCCTCAGGTACCACCATCATGCGATAGGGACAACTTTATCTCCACCATTTTATATTTTATCTTGAGCATTTTCAGCTGATGAAAACCCAATGAAGTAGGTCAGTGGATAATTGGGTTTTGCTTTGATTCTAAATTTTTTATTGCACAAAATGTATATATATCAAGTGAGAAACAAAAAACATTTTGACACATGAAACAGAACTATGAGATGTATCTCTCTATAAGGAACAAAGCTGGGATATGAGAGTCTCTCCTCTTGGCATGACATCCACAAGAATCACGCCTTCAATGTCCCAAAAGACAGTGATCATGACCTTTCCAGCTGAAGGATTTGTCTTGAATTTCTTTCTTCGTGGTGATTGCGGATGATGGCACTCCATTGACTGTCATCTTTGTCTAAGATTCAAAATGATGTGCCCAGGTTTCATCACCTGTTATGATCTTGGCTAAAAAGTTCTTTCCCTCAGCGTTGAAACGCTCCAACAATTCAGAAGAAATTGCTTTCCTTTGCAATCAATGGTCATTTGTGAGACTTCGAGGAACTCATCTTGCACAACTTTAGAAAATCCAAGGGCTTTTATAACTGCATTTGCACTACCATTGCTGACTGACAGCTTTAAGGCCAATTGTTGAGTAGTGATACACCTATCAGTAAGAATAATGCCCTCAGCACATTTCAACATTCTGCCTTGGCGGCTGCGGCAGGATATCCACAGTGCAGCCGACCATGCAACTCTTTATCTCCACTTATTGATTCTTTGATTCTCTGAGCCCAGCGACTGCCTATACTTCTGTCAACTGCAAAACTTCCATACACATCACATAGACGCTTGTGAATGTTCACAACAGTTTCCTTCTCTGCAACAAGAAATTCTATCAAATTCGCTGCTTATACCGCAAGTTGCTAACACGCTCCATTTCAACAGTTAGGGCAGCCATATTCTTTGGCCGGTTGCAGTGCAATTTGGTTCACACAAATGGCATATGCCATATTTAAAACGTGCAAAATTTCATGTTTCTACCTTCATTATTACTCGTAGCTGAAAAAAATGATGTGGTGCATTACTTTCTGAACGCTCCTCGTGGAACCCACATGACGCTAAGATTTGTTTTAATTGAACAAATACATTTCCTGCTAGTGTGTTACAGGTTAAGGCAATCTAGGCACTAAAATCATCTTCCTCAGGTACCACCATCATGCGATAGGGACAACTTTATCTCCACCATTTTATATTTTTATCTTGAGCATTTTCAGCTGATGAAAACCCAATGAAGTAGGTCAGTGGATAATTGGGTTTTGCTTTGATTCTAAATTTTTTATTGCACAAAATGTATATATCAAGTGAGAAACAAAAAACATTTTGACACATGAAACAGAACTATGAGATGTATCTCTCTATAAGGAACAAAGCTGGGATATGAGAGTCTTATACAAAACAAACATTCTCGTACATGAAACAGAATTATGAGATATGTTGCATGGTGTAACAAGAGTGACAGCATCATGAATCTCTCTCTGATGTTTATTTGTCACTATTTAGGCTTTATCTCATCTCAAAAGTCAGGTGGTGCATAAGGTGTAGCAACCACACACTGGACGATGGGAGGTAACTTGGTGGCTGTAAAGATCCGATATCAAAACACAGTACACTGCAGCTGATAGAAACACGTTCTGACATGTTGAAGAAAGGTCTGCACAACTTTAGACTAGAAAATCAGACCTAAGTACATGTACATCAACATTAGACTAGAAAATCAGACCTAAGTACATGTACATCAACCTTAGGCTAGAAAATTAGACCTAACTATATGTACATCAACTTTAGAAAATCAGACTTAACTATATGTACACAAACTTTTGGCTAGAAAATCAGACCTAACTATATGTACACAAACTTTTGGCTAGAAAATCAGACCTAACTATATGTACACAAACTTTTGGCTAGAAAATCAGACCTAACCACATGAACATGAAAGTCAGGGACACTAGTCACATGACACATGATGATGATGATATACAACAACAACACAGTCCACTCTTCTTGTCAATATCTGATCTGATGGAACTCTTCTTAGTTTGAGATACAGACAGCGGGTACCCTGGTCGCACCATCACCACGGCAGCAGTAGGAAGGACATAAGAACTCATGGCAGTACAAGAGAAGATGAACATATTCCAGCCTCCAGCATCAAGCCTCATGCACATCTACAACCTCCAGTCCATCAACTTAGTTTATTCTGAAACTCTGCTTTTTTCTTTCTGCTGACCAACTCTGCCAACTCTTTAAACTGCAAAACTTCCATACACATCACATAGACGCTTGTGAATGTTCACAACAGTTTCCTTCTCTGCAACAAGAAATTCTATCAAATTCGCTGCTTATACCGCAAGTTGCTAACACGCTCCATTTCAACAGTTAGGGCAGCCATATTCTTTGGCCGGTTGCAGTGCAATTTGGTTCACACAAATGGCATATGCCATATTTAAAACGTGCAAAATTTCATGTTTCTACCTTCATTATTACTCGTAGCTGAAAAAAATGATGTGGTGCATTACTTTCTGAACGCTCCTCGTGGAACCCACATGACGCTAAGATTTGTTTTAATTGAACAAATACATTTCCTGCTAGTGTGTTACAGGTTAAGGCAATCTAGGCACTAAAATCATCTTCCTCAGGTACCACCATCATGCGATAGGGACAACTTTATCTCCACCATTTTATATTTTTATCTTGAGCATTTTCAGCTGATGAAAACCCAATGAAGTAGGTCAGTGGATAATTGGGTTTTGCTTTGATTCTAAATTTTTTATTGCACAAAATGTATATATATCAAGTGAGAAACAAAAAACATTTTGACACATGAAACAGAACTATGAGATGTATCTCTCTATAAGGAACAAAGCTGGGATATGAGAGTCTTATACAAAACAAACATTCTCGTACATGAAACAGAATTATGAGATATGTTGCATGGTGTAACAAGAGTGACAGCATCATGAATCTCTCTCTGATGTTTATTTGTCACTATTTAGGCTTTATCTCATCTCAAAAGTCAGGTGGTGCATAAGGTGTAGCAACCACACACTGGACGATGGGAGGTAACTTGGTGGCTGTAAAGATCCGATATCAAAACACAGTACACTGCAGCTGATAGAAACACGTTCTGACATGTTGAAGAAAGGTCTGCACAACTTTAGACTAGAAAATCAGACCTAAGTACATGTACATCAACATTAGACTAGAAAATCAGACCTAAGTACATGTACATCAACCTTAGGCTAGAAAATTAGACCTAACTATATGTACATCAACTTTAGAAAATCAGACTTAACTATATGTACACAAACTTTTGGCTAGAAAAATCAGACCTAACTATATGTACACAAACTTTTGGCTAGAAAAATCAGACCTAACTATATGTACACAAACTTTTGGCTAGAAAAATCAGACCTAACCACATGAACATGAAAGTCAGGGACACTAGTCACATGACACATGATGATGATGATATACAACAACAACACAGTCCACTCTTCTTGTCAATATCTGATCTGATGGAACTCTTCTTAGTTTGAGATACAGACAGCGGGTACCCTGGTCGCACCATCACCACGGCAGCAGTAGGAAGGACATAAGAACTCATGGCAGTACAAGAGAAGATGAACATATTCCAGCCTCCAGCATCAAGCCTCATGCACATCTACAACCTCCAGTCCATCAACTTAGTTTATTCTGAAACTCTGCTTTTTTCTTTCTGCTGACCAACTCTGCCAACTCTTTAAACCTGGCCACACAATCTTCCTGAAAATAAGAACAGACAAAAAATTCTGTGTACAACTGGGCCACAGCAAATTTGTAAAGAAAAAAATAAATCCTAGAATGCAAACATCAACTCTGATAGTCATATAATAAATCAAATTTCCTACACTTCATACTTGTGACCAAATTTGATTTTACTGATGAGTCATTGTTTTTTTGTTTTCTTTTCTCTTCAGTTTGTGAGTTCTAATTTTTAATCTGTGTGCAGCACACACATTCCTGTTAGGAACAGCCTGTCCAAGGATTGTGGAAAGTGTAGAAACAAGACAGACAATGTGTGCTTGCCTGGAACCTGATGATGATGGCGCTCAGTTTGCCACAGGCTGTCTAATGAAGACACAAGTTGAAATATCAACAGCAACATTATATCCTTATGAAAAATGTTCAAAACAGTTTTTGCACGCATGTATATACATAAATATACATATATCTCAAAGTTTATAAATATATATATATATATATATATTGGCTGTGATAATTTTTTTTGTCAACATGGTATGAGCAGAATTAATTAGTAAAGAAGCACATGACTGTGATGTACATGACTGTGATGTACATGGCTGTGATGCTCTGTGATGTACATGTTTGTTGGGACAGGAAAAAAAGAAATGAACCCTGGAAACTGGGAATAACATCAACAGTGAGATCAAGGAGAAGATGAGACTGTCAGGATAGGAAACAAAGATCTAAACAAATATACTCCCACCCACCGGTCAGTTACAGAAGGAAACACTCAAAGAGAAGCAGCAAACACTCCCCCCCCCCGCACCAAGGAAAAAAAACACACATAACACCTGGCACACACAGGAACAGAGAAGTTGAGAGAAATTGTTTGTGTCACTGAAGGAATAAACAGACACACAGGAACAGAGAAGTTGAGAGAAATTATTTGTGTCACTGAAGGAATAAACACACACACAGGAACATAAGCACAATTTTACAACCGGGCCTGATTAAAATGCACTGTGGTACCTCACCAAGGCAACAAACATCACAAGATTCTGGCACTAACTTGTGTGACTACTTCCCAGTATATTACTTCCCTGTATGTTAGACTACTTCTCTATACGTTAGGGTTACTTCCCTGCATGTTAGATTACTTCCTTATATGTTAGACTACTTCCATATGTGTTAGGGTTACTTCCCTGTATGTTAGGGTTACCTCCCTGTATGTTAGATTACTTCCATGTATGTCAGACATCTTCCCTGTTTGTTATGGTGAGCCAACAAGTAAATGAACAACTCACTTTTGACTTTCCAGGAATGTGCTCAGCAACTTGCTCCCAGCGTCTGTCAGTTCCTTTCGGGTAATGCTTCAGGGCCCATTCGAAGATGGTCTGTTGATTCTGTGTCCACGGTTCTCTGTTACAACCACTGGAAACATCAGCTACGTTCACAGCCGTCACATCTGACCCGGCAGGGACCTGTAGTGTTGGCTTAGCTGTGTCGCTGGTACTTCTCTTGAGTGGTTCTCCCTGTGATATAAGCAACGTCCTCTCTGACGTTTTACTCACTTTTGTAGGTCTTTTTCTGACGCTTCTGTCATCGGAGCCAACATCAAAGTTATCATTGTCATTGATATCTACATTACTGTGAGTGATGATATCATCGCTGATTGCTACTGTGTTACTGCTAGCTTTTGAGCTGAACCCTGAATCTAAGACAGAATGAAAAAACAGAAAGAAATGAGATCATGTCCCACACTGACCCATACTCTTCTACTACACAATGCTCCACTACCCTCACACTCTTCTACTACACAATGCTCCATTACCCTCACACTCTCCTACTACACAATGCTCCACTACCCCCATACTCTTCTACTACACAATGCTCCACTACCCTCATACTATTCTACTACACAATGCTCCACTACCCCCATACTCTTCTACTACACAATGCTCCACTACCCCCATACTCTTCTACTACACAATGCTCCACTACCCCCATACTCTTCTACTACACAATGCTCCACTACCCCCATACTCTTCTACTACACAATGCTCCACTACCCTCATACTCTTCTACTACACAATGCTCCACTACCTCCATACTCTTCTACTACACAATGCTCCACTACCCCCACACTCTTCTACTACACAATGCTCCACTACCCCCACACTCTTCTACTACACAATGCTCCACTACCCCCACACTCTTCTACTACACAATGCTCCACTACCCTCACACTCTTCTACTACACAATGCTCCACTACCCTCACTCTTCTACTACACAATGCTCCACTACCCCCACACTCTTCTACTACACAATGCTCCACTACCCCCACACTCTTCTACTACACAATGCTCCACTACCCCCACACTCTTCTACTACACAATGCTCCACTACCCCCACACTCTTCTACTACACAATGCTCCACTACCCCCACACTCTTCTACTACACAATGCTCCACTACCCACATACTCTTCTACTACACAATGCTCCACTACCCCCACACTCTTCTACTACACAATGCTCCACTACCCCCATACTCTTCTACTACACAATGCTCCACTACCCCCACACTCTTCTACTACACAATGCTCCACTACCCCCACACTCTTCTACTACACAATGCTCCACTACCCCCATACTCTTCTACTACAATGCTCCACTACCCCCATACTCTTCTACTACACAATGCTCCACTACCCCCATACTCTTCTACTACACAATGCTCCACTACCCTCATACTCTTCTACTACACAATGCTCCACTACCTCCATACTCTTCTACTACACAATGCTCCACTACCCCCACACTCTTCTACTACACAATGCTCCACTACCCCCACACTCTTCTACTACACAATGCTCCACTACCCCCACACTCTTCTACTACACAATGCTCCACTACCCTCACACTCTTCTACTACACAATGCTCCACTACCCTCACACTCTTCTACTACACAATGCTCCACTACCCCCACACTCTTCTACTACACAATGCTCCACTACCCCCACACTCTTCTACTACACAATGCTCCACTACCCCCACACTCTTCTACTACACAATGCTCCACTACCCCCACATCTTCTACTACACAATGCTCCACTACCCCCACACTCTTCTACTACACAATGCTCCACTACCCACATACTCTTCTACTACACAATGCTCCACTACCCCCACACTCTTCTACTACACAATGCTCCACTACCCCCATACTCTTCTACTACACAATGCTCCACTACCCCCACACTCTTCTACTACACAATGCTCCACTACCCCCACACTCTTCTACACAATGCTCCACTACCCTCACACTCTTCTACTACACAATGCTCCACTACCCCCACACTCTTCTACTACACAATGCTCCACTACCCCCACACTCTTCTACTACACAATGCTCCACTACCCCCACACTCTTCTACTACACAATGCTCCACTACCCCCACACTCTTCTACTACACAATGCTCCACTACCCCCACACTCTTCTACTACACAATGCTCCACTACCCACATACTCTTCTACTACACAATGCTCCACTACCCCCACACTCTTCTACTACACAATGCTCCACTACCCCCATACTCTTCTACTACACAATGCTCCACTACCCCCACACTTCTACTACACAATGCTCCACTACCCCCACACTCTTCTACTACACAATGCTCCACTACCCCCACACTCTTCTACTACACAATGCTCCACTACCCCCACACTCTTCTACTAGACAATGCTCCACTACCCCCACAGATACTGGCTATTTTTTCCCTTAGAAAGCTGCTTCAGACTGGCGGATGATAACATACCACATCCTGACAGCTTCCATCGTGGCCACCAATTTCTGACTGGATATTTGGTCACAACAACAAATCTCTCTCTCTCTCTGAGCCTTAAGTGCCCAGGGCACATGGGGCTTCCGCAAGGGTTTTTCACAAATGCTTGTCCTTTGCCTTTTTTTCTGCTCTTGCCCAGGTGAGCCTTCTATTGCTCAACATCCTTTCTGTTGTTCTTCTCCATGTCTCTTTTGGTCTACCCTTACTTCTGCTCCCCTGTGGTGTCCATCTTAGTGCTGTTTTTGGTAGTGAGTTATCAGTCATTCGGAGCACATGTCCCAACCATCGCCAGCGTCTTTCCTCAATAATTACTGTCAGTGGCTTCATCTGCATCTCTGCCAACAAGATGTTATTTCTTATGGTGTTGCATTTGTTTTTTCCCTTGCTTCCGTTTCTGTAGCAGTCTGATAGTTTTTTTACCAGATAGAGTTGCTGGCCCTATGCCGAACCCTCCTTAGTCGCCTTTTACGATCATGCGTGGTAGGGTACAGTGGTCCTATTCTTTGCAGATCTATGTCTATCAAAATCCAGTTTCTTATGATCACAGCAGCAACTCCAAGTTGCTCAAGACCCAGTTTCTTGTATCTATGTCTCCTGTCATCAGGTTTCATCTTCACCTTCCACACAAACTGCAGCTGTCCTCCTCAAGACATTTTTCTTTCGCTAATTCTTCTCAATCCTTATGACAGGAAAACAAAGTCTCCCACTTCCTAGAGTGCACCTTCTTATATCTTACATCCTTCCCGTGCCGTTAAACGTCACACAGGGCTCGGATGGTACATTGCCAAGACTTCCCGTGCCGTTAAACATCACACAGGGCTCGTATGGTACATTGCCAAGACTTCCCGTGCCGTTAAACATCACACAGGGCTCGGATGGTACATTGCCAAGACTTCCCGTGCCGTTAAACATCACACAGGGCTCGGATGGTACATTGCCAAGACTTCCCGTGCCGTTAAACATCACACAGGGCTCGGATGGTACATTGCCAAGACTTCCCGTGCCGTTAAACATCACACAGGGCTCAGATGGTACATTGCCAAGACTTCCCGTGCCGTTAAACATCACACAGGGCTCGGATGGTACATTGCCAAGACTTCCCGTGCCGTTAAACATCACACAGGGCTCGGATGGTACATTGCCAAGACTTCCCGTGCCGTTAAACATCACACAGGGCTCGGATGGTACACTGCCAAGACTTCCCGTGCCGTTAAACGTCACACAGGGCTCGGATGGTACACTGCCAAGACTTCCCGTGCCGTTAAACATCACACAGGGCTCGGATGGTACATTGCCAAGACTTCCCGTGCCGTTAAACATCACACAGGGCTCAGATGGTACATTGCCAAGACTTCCCGTGCCGTTAAACATCACACAGGGCTCGGATGGTACATTGCCAAGACTTCCCGTGCCGTTAAACATCACACAGGGCTCGGATGGTACATTGCCAAGACTTCCCGTGCCGTTAAACGTCACACAGGGCTCGGATGGTACACTGCCAAGACTTCCCGTGCCGTTAAACGTCACACAGGGCTCGGATGGTACATTGCCAAGACTTCCCGTGCCGTTAAACGTCACACAGGGCTCGGATGGTACATTGCCAAGATTTCCTGTTTTCAGTGAGCTTTTCAACCTCTCCAATTACTGCAATTGCTAAGGTTGCCTTTTTTTGGGTATTTTAACAATGATTCCTGTTTTCCATTTAGAAGGGACTTTTTTTTCTTATTTCCAGACTTTATTAAACATTCTCTGTGGTTACCTCATGCTTTCACTGTTAATAGCTTTTAACATTTTAGCTGTTATTTCATTTTCACCTGCAGCTTTTTTGTTAGCCATTATATTCACTGCTGTTTCAATTTCATTCAGTGTAATTTCATCTAGGTTGACATTTAGTTGTGGGACTAATAAGCTGATTTCAAGGTCTATCAATTCTTTTGGGTGTGGTCGATTAAATACTTCTTGGAAGTGTTCAGCCCATCTTTGCTTTTGGTTTTTACTTGATGTTAATAGGGTTCCAGTTTTGCTAAGGATTGCTCTTTCTTTGGATGCAATAGTACCTGTTAGTCTCTTTTGTATGTTTTATAGAGTTTTGCTGACTCCTGTTTTTGCTGTCTTATCTGCTTCTTTCGTCATATTCTCCATGTATACTCTTTTATCCCTTCTAGCTGAACTTTTTACTTTATTGTCTAGTTCTTTGTATGTTGGTTTTGCCAAACATTTTCCATGATCTGTCTTTAATTCAACATGGCTAATCTGGCTGCTCATCTTTCATATATTTCCATGTGTTATCTGATATCCATGCTTTTCTGCTTATTTTCTGTAGTCCAGCACTTGTTTTTGCTGCTGTGATTATGGTTGTGCTGTAAGAATTCCATAATTCATCTATATCTGTCTCTTCTACCTCACTGAGTAAGTTCCAGACTAAAATTACTCTTAGTATTTTCATCCTGCAGACTTTGACTGTTTATCTTTCTGAGTACTGATTTCTTGTGTTGGCTTTTCAGTTTTAGTCTTATTTTCCCTAAACACAGGTTGTGATCACTGCTGACATCTGCACCCCTATATGCTCTTACATCTATCAGAGATGTTCTGAATTGCTTTCTAATACAAAAATGGTCTGTCTGGTTTCTGATTCTACCATCTGGTGATATCCAAGGTTGTTTTATGTATCTCCTTGTGTGGGAATATTGTTCCTCCAATGACCACGCCCTGTGTTTGACATATTTCAATTACTCTTTCTCCGTTCTGATTTACTATATCAATTCCTTCCTTCCCCATTACTTTTTCGATGTCTGTGTTATCTTTTTCCAACCTTGGCGTTGAAGTCCCCCATGACAGCTAAGATGTCGTGTTTGGGGACTTTGTTAATAAGTTGTAGTTGGTAACAGAAATCGTCTTTTATTTCATCATCTGCATCGTTGGTGGGTGCATAACACTGTATGATTGTCATTCTTCTGTGCCTTATTTTGTATCGTGCTCTTAATACACAACTGTTCACTGGTTCCCATTATTTAAAGCTACAGTGGACATAATTATACCCACCCCTTCTTGTTATTTCCCATCATCTCTGCCTGAATGTATGATTAACTAGACAGCATCACACAGAAAGAAATCATCCACCTCTGACAAGGCTTTGTGTAAATAACTTTCTAATAAGCCAACATACAAGACCTTGTGTAAATAACTTTCTAATAAGCCAACATACAAGACCTTGTGTAAATAACTTTCTAACAAGGTAACATACAAGACCTTGTGTAAATAACTTTCTAATAAGCCAACATACAAGACCTTGTGTAAATAACTTTCTAACAAGGCAACCTACAAGACCTTGTGTAAATAACTTTCTAATAAGCCAACATACAAGACCTTGTGTAAATAACTTTCAAACAAGGTAACCTACAAGACCTTGTGTAAATAACATTCTAACAAGCCAACATACAAGGCCTTGTGTAAATAACTTTCTAACATGGTAACATACAAGACCTTTTGTAAATAACTTTCTAACAAGGTAACCTACAAGACCTTGTGTAAATAACTTTCTAATAAGCCAACATACAAGACCTTGTGTAAATAACTTTCTAACAAGGTAACATACAAGACCTTTTGTAAATAACTTTCTAACAAGGTAACATACAAGACCTTGTGTAAATAACTTTCTAACATGCTAACATACAAGACCTTGTGTAAATAACTTTCTAACAAGGTAACATACAAGACCTTGTGTAAATAACTTTCTAACAAGGTAACATACAAGACCTTGTGTAAATAACTTTCTAACATGGTAACATACAAGACCTTGTGTAAATAACTTTCTAACAAGGTAACATACAAGACCTTGTGTAAATAACTTTCTAACATGGTAACATACAAGACCTTGTGTAAATAACTTTCTAACATGGTAACATACAAGACCTTGTGTAAATAACTTTCTAACATGGTAACATACAAGACCTTGTGTAAATAACTTTCTAACATGCTAACATTACCTCTGCTATATAACAATTTACCACCTTTATTTCTGATAGTTCTATCTATGTTCTTTTCTTCTCCTTAGAAAAGATGTTTTGCTGAAATATTCTTGTATTTATTACTGCTAAATTTTTTTTTGCTTTTTCTGTAATCTTTTGATATATTAATAACTGCGAACAAGTGTCTGGTAAACATGATTCACCACAATGGCAGCTAAACACTTTTTATGATATAAGAATAAGACCTTCACATCTTAACTCTTTCCGTGCGTATGGTCAAATTTTCGACATTTCTGGTGGTCCCAAGCTACCGTATGGTCAAAAATTCGACAATTGTTTGTTTCATTAAAACAAGCGGTGTAACATTTAGATTGCACATATTTTGTCCGCGATTCTGGTGACACATTCAAAATGGAGAATGCGTGCCTAGTTACGAGCGATGCCGAGCGAGAACAAGGACGCGAAGCATGGAAATTTTTCAATTTTTGACGATGTAAATAGGGGTATGGACACAGCCTATGGCCACCCTGCTGCTCTTGAATGTTTCCTAAGTAGATCTAGACATATTTAGACGACTGGAGAAGTAGTTAGGAGAAGTTAGGAGGTTAGTTCAGACATTCACTCAGCGAGAATGCAATACGGAATCACAATACGAGATCGACAAGTAGATCTACACATCTCGGTAAGTAGGGGTAAGTAGCGCAGATCTAGACCTAGCCGATGGTGAGCTGGCCACAATCAGTGTCTAAAAACATCACATTACTTCTTTTTTCCTAAAAAACTCTGCATTTATGAAATTTTCATTCATTTAGCTATACTTTGAAACATATTAAGTATACGGAAGTACATGGAACTACTGTTTTCCATTCCATTTTACAACTAGACCCCCTTACAGTCAAGACCCGCGTTTTTACTCCCGCACCCAACGACACGTCCGTATTTTTCCTCCCACACGGGAAGAGTTAAACACCTTCATGCTCAAAACATCTTTTGTCAATAACTTTCTAACATGCTAACATACAAGACCTTGTGTAAATAACTTTCTAACAAGGTAACATACAAGACCTTGTGTAAATAACTTTCTAACAAGGTAACATACAAGACCTTGTGTAAATAACTTTCTAACATGGTAACATACAAGACCTTGTGTAAATAACTTTCTAACAAGGTAACATACAAGACCTTGTGTAAATAACTTTCTAACATGGTAACATACAAGACCTTGTGTAAATAACTTTCTAACATGGTAACATACAAGACCTTGTGTAAATAACTTTCTAACATGGTAACATACAAGACCTTGTGTAAATAACTTTCTAACATGCTAACATTACCTCTGCTATATAACAATTTACCACCTTTATTTCTGATAGTTCTATCTATGTTCTTTTCTTCTCCTTAGAAAAGATGTTTTGCTGAAATATTCTTGTATTTATTACTGCTAAATTTTTTTTTGCTTTTTCTGTAATCTTTTGATATATTAATAACTGCGAACAAGTGTCTGGTAAACATGATTCACCACAATGGCAGCTAAACACTTTTTATGATATAAGAATAAGACCTTCACATCTTAACTCTTTCCGTGCGTATGGTCAAATTTTCGACATTTCTGGTGGTCCCAAGCTACCGTATGGTCAAAAATTCGACAATTGTTTGTTTCATTAAAACAAGCGGTGTAACATTTAGATTGCACATATTTTGTCCGCGATTCTGGTGACACATTCAAAATGGAGAATGCGTGCCTAGTTACGAGCGATGCCGAGCGAGAACAAGGACGCGAAGCATGGAAATTTTTCAATTTTTGACGATGTAAATAGGGGTATGGACACAGCCTATGGCCACCCTGCTGCTCTTGAATGTTTCCTAAGTAGATCTAGACATATTTAGACGACTGGAGAAGTAGTTAGGAGAAGTTAGGAGGTTAGTTCAGACATTCACTCAGCGAGAATGCAATACGGAATCACAATACGAGATCGACAAGTAGATCTACACATCTCGGTAAGTAGGGGTAAGTAGCGCAGATCTAGACCTAGCCGATGGTGAGCTGGCCACAATCAGTGTCTAAAAACATCACATTACTTCTTTTTTCCTAAAAAACTCTGCATTTATGAAATTTTCATTCATTTAGCTATACTTTGAAACATATTAAGTATACGGAAGTACATGGAACTACTGTTTTCCATTCCATTTTACAACTAGACCCCCTTACAGTCAAGACCCGCGTTTTTACTCCCGCACCCAACGACACGTCCGTATTTTTCCTCCCACACGGGAAGAGTTAAACACCTTCATGCTCAAAACATCTTTTGTCAATGCTCTAATGCTCTGAACACCACATCTCTATGAAACAACCTAAAACAAAGGTACTTACTCTGAACAGATGAGTTAAGATTCATGGCATAATTTCCCTTTGTCTCCTTCGCTTTAGCAATGACCTACAGATACATCATAAACAAAATAAAAATTATTCTTTATATCTACTTTAATTTTCCTTTTTCTACGTTTTCTCTGCTCCAGTAAAAAAATTCTCTTGTCATAAACAGCCATAACTTTTAGTGCCAAATTTTAATGGAAAACAAATTAATTAGGTCAATTCTAGTTAATGTATGTGAACATGTATGGATGTTATGTGTGAATATAGTCATGAGTGAATGAGATCATATGTAGATGTGATCATATGTGGATGTAATCATGTCTGCAGCCATTTGAGGCACTGTGCTTACCTCACTGACTGAACGTCCTACCATGACTGCAGCTGTTAGAAACACTGTGCTTACCTCACTGACTGAACGTCCTACCATGACCGCAGCTGTTAGAAACACTGTGCTTACCTCACTGACTGAACGTCCTACCATGACTGCAGCTGTTAGAAACACTGTGCTTACCTCACTGACTGAACGCCCTACCATGACCGCAGCTGTTAGAAACACTGTGCTTACCTCACTGACTGAACGCCCTACCATGACCGCAGCTGTTAGAAACACTGTGCTTACCTCACTGACTGAACGCCCTACCATGACTGCAGCTGTTAGAAACACTGTGCTTACCTCACTGATTGAACGCCCTACCATGACTGCAGCTGTTAGAAACACTGTGCTTACCTCACTGACTGAACGTCCTACCATGACTGCAGCTGTTAGAAGCACTGTGCTTACCTCACTGATTGAACGCCCTACCATGACCGCAGCTGTTAGAAGCACTGTGCTTACCTCACTGACTGAATGTCCTACCATGACCGCAGCTGTTAGAAGCACTGTGCTTACCTCACTAACTGAACGCCCTACCATGACCTCAGCTGTTAGAAGCACTGTGCTTACCTCACTGACTGAATGTCCTACCATGACCGCAGCTGTTAGAAGCACTGTGCTTACCTCACTGATTGAACGTCCTACCATGACTGCAGCTGTTAGAAGCACTGTGCTCACCTCACTGATTGAACGCCCTACCACGACCGCAGCTGTTAGAAGCACTGTGCTCACCTCACTGACTGAACGCCCTACCATGACCGCAGCTGTTAAAAGCACTGTGCTTACCTCACTGACTGAACGTCTTACCATGACCTCAGCTGTTAGAAGCACTGTGCTTACTTCACTGATTGAACGCCCTACCACGACCGCAGCTGTTAGAAGCACTGTGCTCACCTCACTGACTGAACGCCCTACCATGACCGCAGCTGTTAAAAGCACTGTGCTTACCTCACTGACTGAACGTCTTACCATGACCTCAGCTGTTAAAAGCACTGTGCTTACCTCACTGACTGAACGCCCTACCATGACCGCAGCTGTTAAAAGCACTGTGCTTACCTCACTGACTGAACGCCCTACCATGACCGCAGCTGTTAGAAACACTGTGCTCACCTCACTGACTGAACGTCCTACCATGACTCCAGCTGTTAGAAACACTGTGCTTACCTCACTGACTGAACGCCCTACCATGACCGCAGCTGTTAGAAACACTGTGCTCACCTCACTGACTGAACGTCCTACCATGACTCCAGCTGTTAGAAACACTGTGCTCACCTCAATGACTGAACGCCCTACCATGACTGCAATTTTCTCCCAGCGCTGGTGACAGCCTCCAGGAAATCTGTTGACAGCCTTGAACAACAACACCAGTTCCTCATCTGTCCACTCACCCTGATCAATAAACACAACAGGCTCATCAATATATACAACAAAACTCATCAATAAATACAATAAACTTGTTAACATATACAGAAAAACTCATCAATAAATACAACAAACTTGTTAACATATACAACAAAACTCATCAATAAATACAATAAACTTGTTAACATATACAACAAAACTCATCAATAATTACAATAAACTTGTTAACATAGACAGCAAAACTCATCAATAATTACAATAAACTTGTTAACATAGACAGCAAAAATCATCAAACAAACTTGTTAACATATACAGCAAAACTCATCAATAAATACAATAAACTTGTTAACATATACAGAAAAACTCATCAATAAATACAACAAACTTGTTAACATATACAACAAAACTCATTAATAGAAAGAGTAAATTCTACCAGTTCAGTGCCACCACTAACATCAAGAACCTTATACAACAGAGATCTCTACATCAAGAACTCGACACAACAGACATCTCTACATCAAGAACCCTATACAACAGACATCTCTAATCTCTACATCACAACCTCTACACAACAGACATCCCTACATGAAGAACTCTACACAACAGACATCTCTACATCATAAACCCTACACAACAGACATCTCTACACCATAAACCCTACATAACAGACAATCTTTAATAAACCCTACACAACAGACATCTCTGTACTAGGATTTCCTGGCTGGGATCAAGCAGTTCAAGTGTGCACAAACAATCAACATGCTAGAACCAGAACCATGAGGTGAGAGTCAGGATTGGTAGAAACTGTGATGTGAGAGTCAGGATTGGTAGAAACTGTGATGTGAGAGTCAGGATTGGTAGAAACTGTGAGGTGAGAGTCAGGATTGGTAGAAACTGTGAGGTGAGAGTCAGGATTGGTAGAAACTGTGATGTGAGAGTCAGGATTGGTAGAAACTGTGAGATGTGAATCTGGATTGGTACAGAACTGGTAGAAACTGAGGTGAGAGCCAGGACTGGTAGAAACTGTGAGGTCAGAGTCAGGATTGGTAGAAACTGTGAGGTGAGAATCAGGATTGGTAGAGAACTGGTAGAAACTGAGGTGAGAGCCAGGACTGGTAGAAACTGTGAGGTCAGAGTCTGGATTGGTAGAAACTGTGAGGTGAGAATCAGGATTGGTAGAGAACTGGTAGAAACTGAGGTGAGAGCCAGGACTGGTAGAAACTGTGAGGTCAGAGTCTGGATTGGTAGAAACTGTGAGGTGAGAAACAGAACTGGTAGAAACTGTGAGGCTAGAGTCTGGGTTGGTAGAAACTGTGAGGTCAGAGTCTGGCTTGGTAGAAACTGTGAGGCTAGAGTCCGGGTTGGTAGAAACTGTGAGGCCAGAGTCTGGCTTGGTAGAAACTGTGAGGCTAGAGTCTGGCTTGGTAGAAACTGTGAGGCTAGAGTCTGGCTTGGTAGAAACTGTGAGGCCAGAGTCTGGCTTGGTAGAAACTGTGAGGCTAGAGTCTGGCTTGGTAGAAACTGTGAGGCTAGAGTCCAGGTTGGTAGAAACTGAGAGGCCAGAGTCTGGCTTGGTAGAAACTGTGAGGCTAGAGTCTGGTTTGGTAGAAACTGTGAGGCTAGAGTCTGGCTTGGTAGAAACTGTGAGGCTAGAGTCTGGCTTGGTAGAAACTGTGAGGCTAGAGTCTGGCTTGGTAGAAACTGTGAGGCTAGAGTCTGGTTTGGTAGAAACTGTGAGGCTAGAGTCTGGCTTGGTAGAAACTGTGAGGCTAGAGTCTGGTTTGGTAGAAACTGTGAGGCTAGAGTCTGGCTTGGTAGAAACTGTGAGGCCAGAGTCTGGCTTGGTAGAAACTGTGAGGCTAGAGTCTGGCTTGGTAGAAACACTGTGCTCACCTCACTGACTGAACGTCCTACCATGACTCCAGCTGTTAGAAACACTGTGCTCACCTCAATGACTGAACGCCCTACCATGACTGCAATTTTCTCCCAGCGCTGGTGACAGCCTCCAGGAAATCTGTTGACAGCCTTGAACAACAACACCAGTTCCTCATCTGTCCACTCACCCTGATCAATAAACACAACAGGCTCATCAATATATACAACAAAACTCATCAATAAATACAATAAACTTGTTAACATATACAGAAAAACTCATCAATAAATACAACAAACTTGTTAACATATACAACAAAACTCATCAATAAATACAATAAACTTGTTAACATATACAACAAAACTCATCAATAATTACAATAAACTTGTTAACATAGACAGCAAAACTCATCAATAATTACAATAAACTTGTTAACATAGACAGCAAAAATCATCAAACAAACTTGTTAACATATACAGCAAAACTCATCAATAAATACAATAAACTTGTTAACATATACAGAAAAACTCATCAATAAATACAACAAACTTGTTAACATATACAACAAAACTCATTAATAGAAAGAGTAAATTCTACCAGTTCAGTGCCACCACTAACATCAAGAACCTTATACAACAGAGATCTCTACATCAAGAACTCGACACAACAGACATCTCTACATCAAGAACCCTATACAACAGACATCTCTAATCTCTACATCACAACCTCTACACAACAGACATCCCTACATGAAGAACTCTACACAACAGACATCTCTACATCATAAACCCTACACAACAGACATCTCTACACCATAAACCCTACATAACAGACAATCTTTAATAAACCCTACACAACAGACATCTCTGTACTAGGATTTCCTGGCTGGGATCAAGCAGTTCAAGTGTGCACAAACAATCAACATGCTAGAACCAGAACCATGAGGTGAGAGTCAGGATTGGTAGAAACTGTGATGTGAGAGTCAGGATTGGTAGAAACTGTGATGTGAGAGTCAGGATTGGTAGAAACTGTGATGTGAGAGTCAGGATTGGTAGAAACTGTGATGTGAGAGTCAGGATTGGTAGAAACTGTGATGTGAGAGTCAGGATTGGTAGAAACTGTGAGATGTGAATCTGGATTGGTACAGAACTGGTAGAAACTGAGGTGAGAGCCAGGACTGGTAGAAACTGTGAGGTCAGAGTCAGGATTGGTAGAAACTGTGAGGTGAGAATCAGGATTGGTACAGAACTGGTAGAAACTGAGGTGAGAGCCAGGACTGGTAGAAACTGTGAGGTCAGAGTCTGGATTGGTAGAAACTGTGAGGTGAGAATCAGGATTGGTACAGAACTGGTAGAAACTGAGGTGAGAGCCAGGACTGGTAGAAACTGTGAGGTCAGAGTCTGGCTTGGTAGAAACTGTGAGGTGAGAAACAGAACTGGTAGAAACTGTTAGGCTAGAGTCTGGCTTGGTAGAAACTGTGAGGTCAGAGTCTGGCTTGGTAGAAACTGTGAGGCTAGAGTCCGGGTTGGTAGAAACTGTGAGGCCAGAGTCTGGCTTGGTAGAAACTGATCATTTATGAAAAAGTTCAAGTCAAATAGAGAAGTCAAAGGTTTGATATACTGATCCCACAGGCCAGGTTAGTACACACAGGCCAGGTTAGTATACACAGGCCAGGTTAGTACACAGTCTGTACACACATGCCAGGTTAGTATAGTCTGTACACACAGGCCAGGTTAGTACACAGTCTGTACACACAGGTCAGGTTAGTACACATAGTATGTACACACAGGCCAGGTTAGCACTGTCTGTACACACAGGCCAGGTTAGTACACACAGTCAGTACACACAGGTCAGGTTAGTACACACTGTCTGTACACACAGGTCAGGTTAGTACACAGTCTGTACACACAGGTCAGTACACACAGTATGTACACACAGGCCAGGTTAGTACACACAGGCCAGGTTAGTACACAGTCTGTACCCACAGGCCAGGTTAGTACACACAGTCTGTACACGCAAGTCAGGTTAGTACAGTCTGTACACACAGGTCAGGTTAGTATACACAGGTTGGGTTAGTACACACAGGTCAGGTTAGTACACACAGTCTGTACACGCAGGTCAGGTTAGTACAGTCTGTACCCACAGGCCAGGTTAGTACACACAGGTCAGGTTAGTACACACAGTCTGTACACACAGGTCAGGTTAGTACACAGTCTGTACATGCAGGTCAGGTTAGTACACAGTCTGTACATGCAGGTCAGGTTAGTACACAGTCTGTACACACAGGCCAGGTTAGTACACTCAGTCTGTACACACTGTCAATCTCATGGATGTAGTGAGCAACACACATTTAATTCACATATCTATCTGAAGCAGTCAACTTACAGCTTTCACTTCTGTCAAATCAGTCTTAGTTCTACTTTACTCTATCACTTGGTCACCATTTGATGAAAAAGTTTTTTATAAAAATTACAAATCAACCCGTACGCTGTGAAAATATAATTACATTAGGTCCAAAGTCTAGCCAATTTTCTGTACAAACACCAAAGTCTAGCCAATTTTCTGTACAAACACCAAAGTCTAGCCAATTTTTTGTACAAACACCAAAGTCTAGACAATTATCTGTACAAACACTGTACCTTTTTAACTGTGGTAACTTCCCTTCTGTCAGATTCTGATGCACTTACATCCCTCCTACTGTCTCCAGGAGCAGAGAATTTTGCAAACATTTCACTAGAGTATTCCGGAAGCTGTGTCTGGACTCTTTTCTTTGGTTTCCTAATGAATTCTGGGTAGATGACAAAAAGTGCAAGACACATCTGTCTATGACAGAAAGTCTGATGTGTACATCATACTATCACATAACTAAGTATTCCACATGGGACAGCAAATCTACACACAATCTTGATCCAACAGTGGAAGGATTTCAGTGTCATGCTACAGATGTTTGATAATCATCAATCTCTACAACAGGCCCGGTCATCACAAGTCACAAAAGGTAACACTAGCATTTATGCCAAAGACAATTATTTGTTTTAAATCTTCAATAAGGTCTGCAAGATTTTTAACTGCCCTGAGTAAGTAATCCAAGCTGTAGCTAAATAATTCATTCTAAATATTTCACAAATCTGTGTCTCTAAAAGTCATGGCATTATTACTGAAAATAATTTATCTCCAAAATATTTCAAGTCATTTTTCTTTGACAAATTACTTGGAGAAACTTTTTTAATTCCATAAAACTTGAAAATATTAAAGTGAGAATCAACACTTTTTTTTTCTTCGTCCCATCATTGTTTGATGGTCTACAACCAGTTTTCTCATAATACAAGGTCTGACAATTAAATAATCAGACTAATTCCATAAAAAATAAAATAAACAACAGTTGAAGATATGACCTGTATTTTATTCAAAGTACGCCCCTTGTGCATTGATACAGCGAGTGCCATGATCTAGCAAACACTGGAAGACCTCTGCAGTTCTTCTGTTGGTATGGCCCTTAAACTCGATGTTACGGCCCTTTGGATGTCATAAGTATCATCAAAGAAGAGTCCTTTCAGTGGTGACTTTAATTTTGGGAATAGAAAATAATCGCAGAGAGACAAATCTGGGGAACAGGGTGGATGGTTGAGAACAAACTTGTTTTGGGGGCCTTCATCTTCTTCTTTGTTCGCATTAGCGATAATGCGTGTTACCCTGATTTTTGCAATGCGCCTTTTGGCTGGGTAACTCCGACTTCAGCACCTTTCCTTGCTAGGGCAGACTGTGGTCTTGCTCGGACTGCCATGAAGACAGTGGTGTAGGCCGGCCTGGCCAAAACTTTGTTTTCCAGCCTCTGGTGGCTGTACGTAAGTCCCTTCTCCATGTCAGATGGTTTTGAGACAGTTCCACAAAGACACTCTCACTCTGAGATGAGGAGACTGATGAGTGCTTCAACGATATCCATTCCCCGCCACCTATAGTCTACTGACTCTGTTTTGTTTGCATCATTCTGATAGCCATTGTTGTAAAGACCCATAGGCTTGTCACGTCCTGGATTCATCGGTTTCACACCAGACTTCCCTTATCCCCGCCAGAGATCTCCATGTCCCTATCCATCCACCAACCTGACATTACATTTTACAACAATAACAATTACAATTAGTGTTGACTGCTACAAGTTTCTGGGCTACAGAAGTAGGTCAGAGTTTTTAAGCAAACAGATCTATGTTCCCTGTCTCACAAACACTATGTTAAGTGTGCTCTTAACACAGTTGTTCCTAGGGGGGTTTTGGGGGCCAAAAATTCCTGTACAACTACTGCCTGGTGAGACAGTGCATTATCACGGAGAAGGAAAAAAAAACTGCCAGGCGTTGAATACTAGGGTTGGACTCAGAAAATCCTTTTCAATAGGTGTTTCAAAATACTTGAATAAACTTTGGCAGTTTCAGTCTGCCCCTCTGGAATAAATTCTTTGTGAATAACTCCTTTGCTGACGAAATTTTTTGCCTTTTGGTGATGATGATGACTTCCAGTGAGCACTTTGGCGTTTAGTTGTGGGATCATAGCAGAGAATCCAGGTTTCATCCTCTGCAACAATCACATTTAAGAAATGTTTATTTCTGCAACATGTTTTGATGATGTCTTTTGCATACTCAACACGCTGATGTTTTTGGTCATCAGATAATGCATGTGGTACACACCGTAAAGAACTTTTTTCTTGCCCAAATCTTCCACTAAAATTTTACGAATGATCTCTCAGTTAATACCAAATTCATCTGCCATCATCCTCACAGTCAAACAACGATCTTCGTGTATCCGTTCTCTGACTTTTGCAATGAGTTCCTCATTCATTCATTCATTTGCATGTCCCTTGCGGAACTTTGCCTCCCAAACAGCTCTCCTGTAGGCCTCTCGGTTGTGAGCAAGATGGCCTGCTGCTGATGCATCCATTTGCAGATCATCAATGATGTCTTGCAGCCATCTTCGCCTTGGTCTTCCTCTTTTTTTCCCATTATGTACCCTTCCAAGATGGTCTTCTCTAGATTATCATGACATTTAATGTGTCCAAAATATTTAAGTTTTCTCCCTTTAATCCTCTTTACTAGCCAGCCTTCTTCAATATTAAGTTCTTGTAGTATTGATATATTTGTTCCTTTTTGTGTCCATGATATTTGAAGAACTCTTCTGTAGCATTTACATTCAAAGGCATTTATGTGTTTAACAGCTGTTTTGTTAAGTGTCCAGGTCTCACAAGCATATGTTGCGATGGAAAAGATGCATGCCCTTAAAAATCTTATTTTTGTAGTTCTGTCTGTTCCTCTCCACAGATTCTTTAGTTGTTTTACTTTCTGAAGAGTGATAGATGTCCTCATTTTAACTTCCCTCATTGCATCTCCATTATTAGTAATGATCCAAGATATTCAAAAAACTCCATTTCTTCCAATTTTTCCTCATTGATACATATTTCAGCTGCCTTGTTTGTTTTGTCAGTTGTCATCAATTTAGTTTTCTTTGCATTAAGATAGAGGCTTTGTTCTTTGCTGTTCTTACGGACTGACATAATTAGTTTTTCCAATCCCTTTTGTGTTGTGGACAGTAATACTGTGTCATCAGCATGTCTAATCTCTGGTATTTCATAACCTCCAATTGTTATGGCATCGTAATATTCTTTATCTACATGTTCTCTAACATTCCTCATTATATTTTCAATATACAAGTTAAATAAGTAAGGTGACAATATGCACCCCTGACGGACCCCTTGTTTTATGCCAAACCAAGTTGTTGTTTCACCATTTATTCTTACTGCTGCTTGTTGGTCTAGATACAGCAGTGATGTTAATTGAATCAAATGTGTTGGAAATCCCATTTTTTCCATTATTTCCCAAAGTTTCTGGTGTTGTACACAATCAAATGCCTTTCAGTAGTCTATAAAGGCTAAATATAGATTCACATTAAACTCTCTGCATTTCTCTATTATTAATCTTATATTGAATATATGATCTCTTGATCCTCTTCCTTGCCTGAAACCAGCTTGGACCATATTGACTTCTTCTATTTTCTTTTGAAGTCTACCTATTAAGATTTTTAACAGAATTTTACTGGCATGACTAATCATTCCTCATTACAAACAGAAATTTGGCATCCATGTCTAGTTGCGTTTGTAATCGTTTCCACATCACTTTTGAATCGTGAATACTTCCTGAATATCTGTGCATGAGATAAACAATTATCCCCATAAACTTGTCGCATCAATTCAACTGTCTGAATGGCGCTTTATCTGAGTTTTAAACAGAATTTAATGCTAGCGTTTTGCTCCATGCTGATTATGTAACAATGCACCTTTGAACAGGCCAACAAAATGGCAGCTTGTCTGTCGTCTGCTTATTAGGTGGCAGTGAAGATCTGCCAGATCATAGATGAAGGTTGCCTCTTTGGATTCCATGTTTTGCTTCATAGATGGCATTTTTGTCTTGGCCATAATAAAATCAGTCTCATTACTTAATTGTCAGACCTTGTATTATAGGTTTGTTACAGCTATAACCAGTTTTCTTGTAATATTATAGGTTTATTATTCTCATAACAGTGTAAACACTGAAAACACATACAGCTATAACTGAAACCTTCTCTGTGTGATTATTTCAGTCATTAAAGAATACACAGAAGAATCTCATACCTTCCGTTATCTCTTCATTCTCTAAATCTCTGGCCTGCTCTTCTTCTTTTCTCCGCTTGCGCTCTTCCTGCCAGTGTCTCAGAGCATCTGGCATACCACGAACTGAGGAGGCATCATCACATGACAGTCAAGAACACCACATGACAGTCAAGAACATCACATGACACCCAATAACATCACATGACAGCCAAGAACATCACATGACAGCCAAGAACATCACATGACAGCCAAGAACATCACATGACAGCCAAGAAGCAAGTAATTGCTACACACTGCTTTTTGTGTTAAATAATTTCTGTTCACAGCCTGTTTTGTTACATACTTGCTTTTTTTTCTGAGTTTAAAGTTAGCTAAATGAAAAACACTCACATACACAGAAATATCTAAGTTAAAGATAAAATACAAACATAAAAACACACACACACATAAAGAAGTACCTGAGTTAAAGATAAAATACAAACATAAAAACACACACACACATAAAGAAGTACCTGAGTTAAAGATAAAATACAAACATAAAAACACACACACACATAAAGAAGTACCTGAGTTAAAGATAAAATACAAAGATAAAAACACACACACATAAAGAAGTACCTGAGTTAAAGATAAAATACAAACATAAACACACACACACATAAAGTACCTGAGTTAAAGATAAAATACAAACATAAACACACACACACACATAAAGAAGTACCTGAGTTAAAGATAAACACACACACATAAAGAAGTACCTGAGTTAAAGATAAACACACACACATAAAGAAGTACCTGAGTTAAAGATAAACACACACACAAAGAAGTACCTGAGTTAAAGATAAACACACACACATAAAGAAGTACCTGAGTTAAAGATAAACACACACACAAAGAAGTACCTGAGTTAAAGATAAACACACACACACAAAGAAGTACCTGAGTTAAAGATAAACACACACACACACATAAAGAAGTACTTGAGTTAAAGATAAACACACACACACACATAAAGAAGTACCTGAGTTAAAGATAAACACACACACATAAAGAAGTACCTGAGTTAAAGATAAACACAGACATAAACACACACACATAAAGAAGTACCTGAGTTAAAGATAAACACAGACATAAACACACACACATAAAGAAGTACCTGAGTTAAAGATAAACACACACACACACACATAAAGAAGTACCTGAGTTAAAGATAAACACAGACATAAAGAAGTACCTGAGTTAAAGATAAACACACACATAAAGAAGTACCTGAGTTAAAGATAAACACAGACATAAACACACACACATAAAGAAGTACCTGAGTTAAAGATACACACACACACATAAAGAAGTACCTGAGTTAAAGATAAACACACACACACACACATAAAGAAGTACCTGAGTTAAAGATAAACACTCACACACATAAAGAAGTACCTGAGTTAAAGATAAACACAGACAACTGAAATGGCCACAGATCTAAGACACGAGGGGTAGGTATAGAGCTAAGCTCAGCCTCCTCACTAGTTCCACTGTCAGCAGGAGGAGCTGACTTCTTCTTTTTCTTATCTTTCTTCTTCTTTGTACTCATCAGTTCTTCCTGGATAAAATAAAAGAAATGCTGGAGATGAAGGTTCAACTGATCAATGAACATCACAGCAAGGGACTTAAGGTTCCACAGATCATATACTAATATATGAGATTTGAATAAATCAATGGAACAATTCCAGCGCTAGCATGTGAGGTGATGTGTCCTCCCTGAATGCTGTCCCTTTCACTAGCTCCCTGACTGGCTGCAGTCTTGACCAAGTTGACCAGCATTTTGCAGCGACATATTTCCAGACTTTCCATGATGTCCTGAGTCCACCTGCGGCGAGGTCGTTCCTTTTCTCTTTTGCTGGGCACTGTGCCTTCTATTACCAACCTCTCCACGCCCGGTGGCAACTTTTGGATGTGAATCATGGACACTTAACAAATCACTAGAAAAGAGGATAACTGCATTTCAAATGAAATGTCATAGAAGGGCAATGAGGATATCACGGATAGAAAGAAAATAAAATAAATAAATATTGAAAGAATTAGGTGCCACAGAAAAGTGACTTGTAAACACCATAAAAATTAGAAAGCTGAGATACTTCGGCCACATCAAAAGCTCTTAGTAAACAAAACTTTGTTTTCTTGTTAGAACCTTGCCACATACTCCTCATCTGTGCTAGTTTCTGTGATGCAACTGCAAGTCACCTTTTAGTTTCCACTGTGTAGTTACTACTGCTGGTGATGACTGAACCCGGCTGTTTGAATTTATTTACATTTTCCAGCTCTTCATGGTCCAATGTAATTTTGGGTTGGTGTCTTTTGGTGGAGGGAGTCAAATGCTGGAGCCCTACTGAGCAGTCTGACAGTGTCATCCGTGTATTTAATTTCTGAAATTTCATGGCCCTTGATGTTGAAAGAGAGGTTTGAATAAATCGATGAAATAATAACAAAATAGCAAATTGTTAAAATCATTTAAGAAAAAACTAGGAAAAGATTTATTAATTAACAAATGCACATATGTGACATTTCAGTTTGCACTTTAATTGTACAAAAACATATAGGACAAAGAAGTATGGAAAGAAGATAAAATATAAGTTCACATGAATAGTATACAACAAATAGGAATGGAAAAAAGTAGAATAAATGGAGCACTTATCTGTGATTTGTGTGAGGCTACATCCAGGAGAGCATGTGGTAGAGTCTGGGTGTGTGGTAGAGTCTGGGTGTGTGGTAGAGTCTGGGTGTGTGGTAGAGTCTGGGTGTGTGGTAGATTTAATTACTTATTTTGCCTTGATTTTGATTTGATTCATGTTTCAGTAAAACAACTTCATGGAAAAGGTTAATGACTTTTGTTGATGGAGCCAGGTCTGCATCAAAATGTTGTAACTTGATGTTTTGAATGAGACACATCCATCAATTATCCACGTCCTTGAACACTGACCCCAATACATCTTGTAGCTTCCTGCAGGCAGTAACAAATTCTCTACACTTCACAGGGCCTCATCCTGCAGGCAGTAACAAATTCTCTACACTTCACAGAGCCTCATCCTGCAGGCAGTAACAAATTCCCTACGCTTCACAGGACTTCATCCTGCAGGCAATAACAAATTCTCTACATTTCACAGGGCCTCATCCTGCAGGCAGTAACAAATTCTCTACACTTCACAGGGCCTCATCCTGCAGGCAGTAACAAATTCTCTACATTTCACAGGGCCTCATCCTGCAGGCAGTAACAAATTCTCTACACTTCACAAGGCCTCATCCTGCAGGCAGTAACAAATTCTCTATGCTTCACAGGACCTCATCCTGCAGGCAGTAACAAATTCTCTACACTTCACAAGGCCTCATCCTGCAGGCAGTAACAAATTCTCTACACTTCACAAGGCCTCATCCTGCAGGCAGTAACAAATTCTCTATGCTTCACAGGGCCTCATCCTGCATTTTTATAGGCTCCAGCTAATATAAGACAAAACAGGTCTCATAATAAACAGATGAAACTACACTAAGAGCTGAGCCTGAGAGTAATGTACTAAATGTCAGTATGATAAATGCATATAAATCTATCACACAACACACTGCCACTACTGACCATGACCAACCGTTTCTCAACGTACACTGCCCATGCTACAAAGTACTGCCCTACTGTTATGATGATTGACAGGACAATGGCCAGCTCATAGATGCCCATCTTGCGTGCCCGTCTGTAGTAGTACACAGGCTGACGCCAGTCAGGTAAACCTTCTGTCAGAACTTGGTTATACCTGCAAAACAAGCAAACATACTAGCAAATCTCTCACACCAGGCAACCTTCTAGTCACAAAACAAGCAAACATATTAGCAAATCTCTTACATCAGGCAACCTTCTGGTCACAAAACAAGCAAACATATTAGCAAATCTCTTACATCAGGCAACCTTCTGGTCACAAAACAAGCAAACATACTAGCAAATCTCTCACACCAGGCAACCTTCTGGTCACAAAACAAGCAAACATACTAGCAAATCTCTTACACCAGGCAACCTTCTGGTCACAAAACAAGCAAACATATTAGCAAATCTCTTACATCAGGCAACCTTCTGGTCACAAAACAAGCAAACATATTAGCAAATCTCTTACATCAGGCAACTTTCTGGTCACAAAACAAGCAAACATATTAGCAAATCTTTTACATCAGGCAACCTTCTGGTCACAAAACAAGCAAACATATTAGCAAATCTCTCACACCAGGCAACCTTCTAATCACAAAACAAGCAAACATATTAGCAAATCTCTTACATCAGGCAACCTTCTGGTCACAAAACAAGCAAACATATTAGCAAATCTCTTACATCAGGCAACCTTCTGGTCACAAAACAAGCAAACATATTAGCAAATCTCTTACATCAGGCAACTTTCTGGTCACAAAACAAGCAAACATATTAGCAAATCTTTTACATCAGGCAACCTTCTGGTCACAAAACAAGCAAACATATTAGCAAATCTCTCACACCAGGCAACCTTCTAATCACAAAACAAGCAAACATATTAGCAAATCTCTTACATCAGGCAACCTTCTGGTCACAAAACAAGCAAACATATTAGCAAATCTCTTACACCAAGCAACCTTCTGGTCACAAAACAAGCAAACATATTAGTACACCTCTTACACCAGGACACCTTCTGGTCACAAAACAAGCAAACATACTAGGACATCTCTTACATCAGGCAACAAAAAAGTCAACCTTCTGGCCAAGGAAGGAAACTGAAATGCAGCAACCAAATGTACTGATTACAATAAAAACATGACAAGTCCTACAGAAGGCCACAAGCAACATTGCATGATGACTATCACATGCTAAACAGACACAAATAAATCACTATTTTTTGTCTTGGAACACGGTACAATCAACCCAGAAACCACGTTAAGTTTGGAATTCTCCTCTTTGTGCATGTGTCCAAGCACCCCAAACTGTGGAACGCATCCTCCAAAAATCACAGCAACTACGAAGCACTAAAACACACTGGCAAAATGAAATGTTCCAGGTTCTATGTCTTACATCTTTCCTGTGTTGTTAAATGTCACATAGGCCTTGCATGGTAGTTTGCAAAGTTTTCCTGTTTTTGGTGAGCTTTTCAACCTCGTCAAAGGATTTTATGCCCACTAATTTGGCCTCTCTTAACAAGAGAGGCCAAATAGTGGGCATAAAATCTATACAGGAATTATATATAAGAAGTATATAAAAAAAAACAAAGCATCTAGTTTATCCAAGAAATAGAACTGGTGATACTCCAAGAGACGGAACTGCTGATACTCCAAGAGATAGAACTGCTGATACTCCAAGAGATAGAACTGCTGATACTCCAAGAGACAGAACTGCTGATACTCCAAGAGACAGAACTGCTGATACTCCAAGAGACAGAAATGCTGATACTCCAAGAGATAAAACTGCTGATACTTCAAGAGATAGAACTGCTGATACTCCAAGAGAAAGAACTGCTGATACTCCAAGAGACAGAACTGCTGATACTCCAAGGGACAGAACTGCTGATACTCCAAGAGATAAAACCGCTGATACTCCAAGAGATAGGACTGCTGATACTCCAAGAGATAGAACTGCTGATAGTACTTATGAAGAAAGACTGGCACACAAGAATTGTATGCTACAACATGTGCCACTTAGACACTCTCAGTTTTATTTTGTTTCTTGCTGCAGATCCAACTGCACATGCCATTTTGTCCTATGACCCAAATCTTATGTTCTACAAGTTGAATATGACCCAAATCTTATGTTCTATAAGTTGAATATGACCCAAATCTTATGTTCTATAAGTTGAATATGACACAAATCGTATGTTCTATAAGTTGAATATGACACAAATCTTATGTTCTATAAGTTGAATATGACACAAATCTTATGTTCTATAAATTGAAAATCTTTATTAATGACACAAATTTAATACTAAATAAATAGTAAAAATGTTTCATGTTTACTGTTATTTCACACAGCTTTACAGTGGGAATTATGTCCATATTTACTTCACACAGTTTTACAGTGGGAATTATGTCCATATTTACTTCACACAGCTTTACAGTGGGAATTATGTCCATATTTACTTCACACAGCTTTACAGTGGGAATTATGTCCATATTTATTCACACAGCTTTACAGTGGGAATTATGTCCATATTTACTTCACACAGCTTTACAGTGGGAATTATGTCCATATTTATTTCACACAGCTTTACAGTGGGAATTATGTCCATATTTATTTCACATAGCTTTACAGTGGGAATTATGTCCATATTTATTTCACATATTCTGTACACCATATTAGGTTTGTTTCTTATTTAAAGTGTCACAGGCGTAACTTAAATCTCAAGCCTATCATCTTTTCACGACAACTCACATTTGAAGATGTGTCTTTCAACGTGGATAATACAACAACAAATAAACATTATTTCACAATATTTGGATTCAGTCTTCAACAAAAGGAAAAAGAAGGAAATCATTTTTTAAAAAAATGGTCATATTTGGAGTCACAGAGACATGAATCATCATCATATCTTGAGTCACAGAGACATGAATCATCATCATATCTGGAGTCATAGAGACATGAATCATCATCATATTTGGAGTCACAGAGACATGAATCATCATCATATTTAGAGTCACAGAGACATGAATCATCATCATATTTAGAGTCACAGAGACATGAATCACCATCATATCTGAAGTCATAGAGACATGAATCATCATCATATTTAGAGCCACAGAGACATGGAATCATCATATTTGGAGTCACAGAGACATGAATCATCATCATATTTGGAGTCACAGAGACATGAATCATCATCATATTTGGAGTCACAGAGACATGAATCATCATCATATTTAGAGTCACAGAGACATGAATCATCATCATATTTAGAGTCACAGAGACATGAATCATCATCATATCTGAAGTCATAGAGACATGAATCATCATCATATTTAGAGCCACAGAGACATGGAATCATCATATTTGGAGTCACAGAGACATGAATCATCATCATATTTGGAGTCACAGAGACATGAATCATCATCATATCTTGAGTCACAGAGACATGAATCATCATCATATCTGAAGTCATAGAGACATGAATCATCATCATATTTAGAGCCACAGAGACATGAATCATCATATTTGGAATCACAGAGACATGAATCATCATAATATTTGGAGCCACAGAGACATGAATCATCATCATATCTGGAGTCAGAGAGACATGAATCATCATCATATTTGGGGTCACAGAGACATGAATCATCATCATATTTAGAGTCACAGAGACATGAATCATCATCATATCTGAAGTCATAGAGACATGAATCATCATCATATTTAGAGCCACAGAGACATGGAATCATCATATTTGGAGTCACAGAGACATGAATCATCATCATATTTGGAGTCACAGAGACATGAATCATCATCATATCTTGAGTCACAGAGACATGAATCATCATCATATCTGAAGTCATAGAGACATGAATCATCATCATATTTAGAGCCACAGAGACATGGAATCATCATATTTGGAATCACAGAGACATGAATCATCATAATATTTGGAGCCACAGAGACATGAATCATCATCATATCTGGAGTCAGAGAGACATGAATCATCATCATATTTGGGGTCACATGAATCATCATCATCTTATTGTAAGTTGTTATATCCAGCAGTGATGATCAGACTGTACAGGCAGTACCCACAGAACAATCAAAACTCATATAACAATTGTTAATAAATGATGTACAATTATAACAATATAACGCTTAGACAACAGATCAGACAACAACATCAAACCTTTCTCTCTTCTTCTCATCTTTAAGAACTTCATAAATGGCCACAATCTGTCAGATGAGAATAAGACATCAGTATCATTTATTTCTTCCACAAAAGTGATGTACAAGGGTCTGCCTAGAGCAGAAACATCATCATCATCATCATCATGATGTCTGTGTGTTGAAACACAGTGATAAATTTTCTCAAGTGACATCAGTGTTTGAAACTATAATAAGATCAGCCGTCATGTATGGATCAGAAAAGTGGAGTACGACAAAGAAAGATGAACAACAATTGCAAGTCTTTGAGAATGAGATCCTAAGAAGAATCTTTGGGCCCACAAAGGACACCAACAGTGTAAAATGGAGAACTAGAAAGAACACTGAACTGAACAGCTTATTTAAATCCCAACGAATTATAAATGTCTTGAGCTGAACAGATTATGCTGGTTGGGGCATGTAGAAAGAATGGAAGACAACAGATGAATGAAAATTATGTACACACAAGAGATGAGGGATCAAGACCAGGGGGTAGACCAAGACAGAGATGGAAAGACAACATAGAAGAAGATATAAAGGAAACTGGTGTCACCAAATGGAGAGAGATTGGGAATAGAGAGGAATGGAGGTGAACTTTATCTGCAGCAATGATGTTTACTGGTTTGGGAAGAAGAAGACATCAGTGTTTGATGGTTTGAAAAAAATTCACAGTTGACTCTCTCATGTCAGTTTCAATCTTCTCATCTTCTGTTCCTGTGTTTCTATACTGCTTTCAAAAACTTCTCTCACCAACAAATATTCACAGATCACAAATAACATATTCTCATCTCACCAACAAATGTTCACAGATACCACATTCTCATATCACCAACAAATGTTTATAGATCACAGATGCCACATTCTCATCTCACAAATATTCACAGACCACAGATACCATATTCTCATCCACAAACAAATGTTTATAGATCACAGATACCACATTCTCATCTCACAAACAAATGTTCACAGATCACAGATACCATATTCTCATCTCACAAACAAATGTTTATAGATCACAGATACCACATTCTCATCATCCCAACAAATGTTTATAGATCACACATGGAGCAAAACTCCTCCCGGCGACTAAGGTTGCCAGGCGGCGCCGCTGTGAAAAGGTGACGGAAAGGATAAAGTGAAGTTTAATCGGTATGTCCAGCAGTCTTGCAGCGAGAGCTACTCATACCACAGCACCTCAGCTCTAGAGGCCGGCCATGTCCAATATACACCCATACTGGTGAAATATGCCTAAACCGGCTTAACCCAGGGGTGAAACTTGATGATTACTCATGACACGGTACCTCCGCTCTAGAGGTCGGCGACGTCCTAAACACGCCCATGCTGGGATAATACGCTTAAACTGGCTTAACCCAAGGGTGAAACTTACTAGTGGCGAGGATTCGTCCTCCTGGACAAAAGCTCCATCCTGGTCACAACTAGGAAAGGTAATGGCCACGACCACAAAATGCTGAAGTCAGAGACACTGGACCAGTGCAGTCTAGATAGGCAACCGCCTCTCACCCGACGGGGATGTATGCGTATTCTAATCACGCTGGGGTTTTCCAGTGAGAAAGTCCAATGCTGGACTGGATGGGCAACCACCTCTCACCCAACGGGTGATATCCAAAACGCGTCGAGGTTTTCCATTGAGAAAGTCAAACTCTAGATTAAACTAGTGCAAAGAAAAACATGGTGTCACACAATCCCTGTTCTTCTGAGGTCCACTGAGAATACAGGCTCAAGCCCTGCGATACTCTGAACCTCTTGTGGTCATCTCGGGGATTTCGTGTGGTCCTTTTGGGGACCACAGAGGGACCACGGGACCTATCGAGGACCTCAAGAGTAAATTCAGTAGGATCATGGGGTGGTAGAAGCGAACAAAAAAGGAGAAGAAGAAGACAGATACTACATTCTCATCTCAGCACTTGTACTTGTACTTGCACGAACTTCCTGTAACTGCGAGCTGTTGTTCTTTGCAGCCAATGCTGTAGAGGTGTTGAGGCACAGCATCGTATCAGCGTGGGAAATGGTTATGGTGGCTACTTCTTCAGTCCCAGAGTACAGCTAAAAAGCAGGGATGTGCAATGCTTCTCTAGCAGACTCCACCACCATGGGGACTATTGCAATCCCTAGTGAAATCGCCTCTCATCTCACCAACAAATGTTTATAGATCACAGATACCACATTCTCATCTCATCAACAAATGTTTATAGATCACAGATACCACATTCTCATCTCATCAACAAATGTTTATAGATCACAGATACCACATTCTCATCTCACCAACAAGTGTTTATAGATCACAGATACCACATTCTCATCTCACCAACAAATGTTTATAGATCACAGATACCACATTCTCATCTCACCAACAAATGTTCACAGACCAGAGATACCACATTCTCATCTCACTAACAAATTTTGATAGATCACAGATACCACATTCTCATCTCACCAATAAATGTTTATAGATCACAGATACCACATTCTCATCTCACCAACAAATGTTCACAGATCACAAATATCATATTCTCATCCTCACAGTTGTTACTTTCCCAGTATGTTTTCTCAAGTTTTGCTGTCAATCATATTTTGTGTTAAGAAAACCACTTACAATACTCAAGTGTATGAACTAGGAGTTTCAGTAACCAATTTTTTTTTTTTGATGGTCACAATCCCTGATCTTTTGTGTTGCACCTCGTAGGATTTCAATGTCTTTACCGCTGACAGCATTTCTTAGCCAGAATTTTGCAAATCTTTGACAAGTATTTAGCTTACATTGTACAGCATTTGTCTAAAATTAACATGCAGTTTTAACACCTGGACAACACTTTAAAACACACAGATTTTATTGGTAAGTGTTTTAAAATATGATAACAATGTACCTGTCTAAACTTCTCTTCAGCATCCTCTGCATCATTTTTGTCTGGGTGATACTGAAGTGACAATCGTCTATAGGCTTTCCTGATGTCTGGACCTGCAGCAGACTGTAACCAAAAACATGATTTTACTCCCATTTTAGCACAATCTGGCCTACTGCAAACTAATGTTTACCTGGAGTTTTGAATCTTCTCTGGTTACTGTCAGTCTACACTGTGATATACACAGGGCATCTGAGACACACAGTATATCTGAGACACAGAATATCTGAGCCACACAGTATATCTGAGACAAAGAATATCTGAGCCACACAAGACATCTGAGACACACAGAACATCTGGGACACACAGAATATCTGAGCCACAAAGATCATCTGTGGATATTAATAAATTCTGGTCATACAACCTTGGCTTTATCTTGTTTTGTTTATACAAACACAACCTTCAACTGGAGGCTTTAATGTCTTCTATCCATACACACATTATCTTAAAAACAACCTTAATATATTCTATATATATATATAGACATTATCTTTAAAAACTTAATGTATTATATACATACAGACGTTATCTTTCAAACAGAGGTCTGGATGTATTATGTCCACGTTCACAATAGATACACAATGTGGAAGAATGTTTAGACTCTTCCACCACTGTCGCACAGTAACAATCTATATCATTTTAAGAGTACCCATACAAGCATATATTTCTTACCCTGATTTCAATGTCGTGATGATGATGATGATGAAACAAGAAAACTGTGCGTTGTGAAAATAAAATGACTGTGAAATATGCCTTGTATGTATCTGGTTACATCCAAGAAACTAACTTGTACACGTCGCAGAAAGTTGATGCTAGCTTCCACACCAAGTTTATGTTTATTTATAACAACACACGGATTTTAATCTTACCTGGTCGACGCCAAATACTTCATAAAAGTTTCTGTTGACCTCTTCAACGAGATCAAATAACTCCATATCGTCCATGTCCCAACAGAAACATGGAACAAACAACACCAATAACATGAACAATTTTTCGGGCCGCGCCATGTTGTAAGAGTAACTAATTGTTCCTATTCTTTTACATATATTATATACATAAAACGTTACTGTAAACAAGTTGCGCTATGCTTTCTTGTATGTTTATAATTTTAACGAATTAAAAAATAATAAATACAAGTCTCGAGTTTTCAAGCATTTCTTTGATACTGATCGATTATAAAAAAACCAAGAGTTTCTCCCTCATAGAAACTTCCGATGAAGGTAGAAAACTGTTGTAGAAAGGAAAACACTAAAAGGCTTCAGATCATCAGAAAAGTACCCCTCTTCTGGCAAGCGTTTAAGCTCTTAAAACTTCTGACCCTTCCTGAAGGTTGGGTCTTGGCTGAGCACTTAATTATAACCCTCTGTTCGTCAGCCCACCAAACTGTGTTAAACATAGAGACGGGTCTACGTAAATACATAGCACTCGTGCACAAATAAGTCAGACATCATATAAGTAATTACATTATTATTATTATTATGTGATGGATAGCGTTGACGATCATGCTCCTCCGTCTTATGGAGTTCTTTTCCAATCAAATCAGACCCTTTCCTTTTTTCACGCCACTTTGTCAGACTATTGAGATATGTTTTCTACTTCTGTTCCCATTTATATTCCCAACGTCTGTCTTCTCCTGATATGTCCACGAAATTTTTACTGCCATTTTCTTATCATTTTAACTACTTTCGTTGCTCTAAAACTTCTTTTATGATCTTTTCGGGGTTTTTTTTTACCCAGTTGTTGAATTTTTCCCAAACATATAGCACTGTTGGCTAAATATAGCACTGTAATACACTTTTCCTCACTTTCAGGAACGTTTTTTAAGGTATTACTATCTTCTTCGTGTCATAAAAAGCTGTCCTTGCCTAAGTATGGGCCCTGCATAAGTAAGGGCATGATAAACACAAATGCAATTGATATGTAAAACAAATATAAATGTGCTTAAAAATAAGCACGTACGCCCATTCATTTGTTACACATTTGGAAATATGAAAGAAGACGGCTCTCTTGTTTAGCAGGTCAAGTAATAGAACACAGCAAAGTAATAGAACACAGCAAAGTAATAGAACACAGCAAAGTAATAGAACACAGTGTTGTATGGTTAGAGACCCCGGGAAAGGAACAAGAACCATAGACATCGCAACTTTTAGACGAGAGAGAAGTGAGTGCTTTGCTTATGTTCCCAGAGTTCTAACCATCGGCATTTTATCCTGTTACTTTACTGTTCCAAAGTCTCGTTGTTTCCTGTTTGTAAATATTTTTGGTAGCAAGCGAATCAGAGATAATCAGAATATTTTCCAAGTTATCTTTTTGTACAAAGTAGCATGCCCCAGGCTGTCTGACAGGGTCAGATTCTAGAGTGACAGATTCTGTCTACATGGTCAAGTTCTAGAGTGATAGATCCTGCTACATGGTCAGGTTCTAGAGTGGTAGATCCTGCTACATGGTCAGGTTCTAGAGTGATAGATCCTGCTACATGGTCAGGTTCTAGAGTGATAAATCCTGCTACATGGTCAGGTTCTAGAGTGATAGATCCTGCTACATGGTCAGGTTCTAGAGTGATAAATCCTGCTACATGGTCAGGTTCTAGAGTGACAGATTCTGCTACATGGTCAGATTCTAGAGTGATAGATTCTGCTACATGATCAGCTTCTAGAGTGACAGATTCTGCTACAACCACCAGCTCCACATGTGACACAGAGGTGCAACCACCAGCTCCACAAGTGACACGTAGGTAGAACCACCAGCTCCACAAGTGACACAGCAGTACAACCACCAGTTCCACAAATGACACAGCGATACAACCACCAGTTCCACAAGTGACACGGCGGTACAACCACCAGCTTCACTTTAGAGTTTCTACACGGAGAATTTATACCGAAATTAAGTCTGTAGCAGACAAGTGCTTGTTCTATTTGTTGTAGCAGACAAGAGCTTGTTCTATTTGTTGTAACAACAACTACTTATTCTATTTGTTTTTGTAACATACAAACTAATTGTCCTATTTGTTGTTACAGACAACTACTTTTTCTGTTTTAGACCTATCACGGAGAATTTCTTTCACAGCTTCAAGAACATTCACCACATAATTTCCGTTACTAATGTTGGCTGCCATTTTTTTGTTGTTATTATTTCCGTTCTTCTCATAGACTTAATTACGGTATTCAGTGTTTTGTGATTAAAGGTCGTTCATTTACATCTTCATTGCAGAATCATTTCAACTGCCTCCAGTACTTCTTGTGAGGTAATTTTATTTTCTTTGTGCACTTGATCTTGTCAGTAGTGCACATTCTCTTCTTATCTATAAGTTTTTAAAAAATTGTTTGTAATTTAGTCCGTTTTATTTTGTGGTTTCTCTGCTTCTTTATCTTCTTGTGAGCTGATTTCCTCGGCGTCGTGGCTTGTCTGTACACAACTGATTCAGTATCGTATCAGACTGCTGAATACGTGTACACAACTGGGAATGTACGAAGGGTGACTGGTACGTTCTCGGCATAAGGTACTACAGATTATTTGTGGACAACTTTTTAGGTTATTTCTCAACACAGTCCTCTTGCAAGTTTATGCACTTATTGCAGCGATCCTGGGGCATACGTATCCCTTCTTTGTAAAAGTCAGCATCTTCTGCCAGTAGAAAGTGGTCTATAGCATGAATGACGTCAGCATCTGAAGCAAATTTGCCACCACTGAGCTCCTTTTTGAGTTTGGTAAACAGGTAATAGTCCGAAGAGGCCAAATCTGGGGAATAAGGAGGATGTTCAAGAACCTGGAAGCCACATTCATGAATGGCAGCCATTGCCATCGCCGACTTGTGAACTGGAGCATTGTCTTGCTGAAAGATGACTCCTCTCATCAATTTCCCTCGACGCTTTTCCTTCAATTTGACCCGCAGTTGGTTCACAAGATTAGCGTAATAGGCCCTGGTGACCGTTCTGCCCTTTTGAAGATAATCTATGAACAGCACACCTTCTGAATCTCAAAAGATGTAACCCATTACTTTGCCTGCAGACAGAACCACCCTTGCTTTCTTTGGAGGTAGGGATCCATGATGTTTCCACTGCTTTGACTGTTCTTTGGTTTCTGGTTGAAAATAATGAACGCAAGTCTCATTCATAGTCACAAATTGCTGAAGAAACCTTTCAGTTCAGGATCTGCAGAAAATGGCCAAGATTGTCTCTTGACATGTTGAGACGCTGTCATTTGCGATCAGCTCCAAAAAGTTTCGGGACCCATCGAGCAGAGACCTTTGTCATTTGAAGATCATTGTGAATAATGGCATGAACACTTTCATGGGAGATGCTCAACTCAGTAGCAATGTACCGCTCTGTTAGTTGTTGAACCTCCATTACCATGTCATGGATTCTGCCGGTGGTTTCATCGGTGGTTACCGTTCTTGGTCTTCCTGGACGAGGATCATCTTCCAGACTCTCCCTTCCATGTTTGAATTGAGCTGCCCATTTCTTCACTGTGCTGTAAGAAGGGGCACTCTCCCCTAGAGTTTCTACCATATCCTCATGGATCTCCTTCGATGATAAGCCCTTGATGCAGAGGTAACGAATGACTGGTCGATGAGAAATTTTATCCATTTTCTCAATTTCTGCCAACCCATACCACTTCAGTAGCCTGTAAAAATAACTGGTTGCAGTTAATTTCTTGAAACTTGGTGTTTAATCTTACCTGATCTACAAATGCACCTAATATCAACTGAAAAGTATTTGTACCTTATGCCGAGAACTTATCAGTCACACTTCGTATAATCTCAGATTGTTGAAAGCTTGTACATAACTGAACATGTATAATCTCAGATTGTTGAAAGCTTGTACACATTTCAACATGTATGATGTCAGATTGTTGAACGCAGTTGAACAAGTACGATGTCGGATTGTTAAGTGAGTGTACACAGCTGAACATGTACAATCTTGGATTGTTGAATGGGTTTACACAGTTGAGGATATACAATCTCAGATTGATGAATGAATGTACACATCTGAAAATGTATAGTTTCAGATTGTTAAATGCTTTCTTCCTTCCTAATCGCAAGAGATCACTTTAATAATAATATCATCACCAGCGAATGACTAATATCATCGCCACAGATGACTGTAATATCATCGCCAGAGAAGATTGCACTAATATTAATATCACCAACGAATGACTGTAATATCATCGCCAGAGAAGATTGCACTAATATTAATGTAACCAACGAATGACTGTAATATCATCGCCAGAGAAGATTGCACTAATATTAATATCACGAACGAATGATTGTAATATCATCGCATGTTACAGGTGAAAACCTTGTTCTAGCTCATCTTATTGGTCGAAGAATTCAGAAGAGAAAATGTGAGGATAGACGTATTTTCCTATGAGTGAGCGGAGTGTGGTGAGGAGTTTTATATGAGAATAGACGTATTTTCCTATGAGTGAGGGAAGTGTGGTGAGGAGTTTTGTGTGAGAATAGACGTATTTTCCTATGAGTGAGGGAAGTGTGGTGAGAAGTTTTGTGTGAGAATAGACGTATTTTCCTATGAGTGAGGGAAGTGTGGTGAGAAGTTTTGTGTGAGAATAGACGTATTTTCCTATGAGTGAGGGAAGTGTGGTGAGAAGTTTTGTGTGAGAATAGACGTATTTTCCTATGAGTGAGGGAAGTGTGGTGAGAAGTTTTGTGTGGGAATAGACGTATTTTCCTATGAGTGAGCGGAGCTATTTGAGAAGCCGTATGTTCAAGATGGTTCTGGTAGCGAGAGAAAAAAAAAATCGCACCAAAACACCCATCACCCACAGGATGTCTGTATAACAAAACAGCTTCAAATCTTTCACCAGAAAATCAGCAGAGAAAACTCGTGGTTCATTTAGCAACAATACACTTTTTCTGTTCATTTACTGCAGGAAACTATATACCGGCGATATCTGTATGTATCCTTCATTGCCCCACCCTCCCACCCCCCTTTCTTTTTTTCGTTTTCCTGATCTTTCTTTACTGTTTTTGTTTTTTCTCCCTCGCTTTTGATCCTACACAATCCAATTTTGTAATTACTTTTTTGTTGCGAGTTGTCTCCCGATAGTTCAATATGTTTTCCCGCCAGACGTTCCTGTTTACTTCCTAATATTGGGGGGATGGGGAATCTGTTTCTCTTTCAGGTCAAGTTCGCCCGGTGCTAACACTTCTGTGTGTCTCACACTACCCCCTCATCTCCTTCTGTCTGTCTGTCTGTCTCTGACTGTCTGTCTCTGTTCAGACCATCAGTTTCGTTGATATTTTGAAGATTTCTATCATTTGAAGGCTGACTGAGCAGAGAGACAGGGCACATTTTGTCCGAGTTCCAGCTTTAAAAATGGCTGCCGTGCAGTTCATGTCAGATCTGAAACTGATGTTTGTTTCCAGTACACGTTGCATATATTAGCCTAACACCTTCTCCAACTAAATACATTTCCTGGAGACATTCAGACAGATATTTGATTCATAATACGGTAAAATGACTTCAGCGTAAGATATAAGGAAATGACAAATGTAGCTTTGTACTTATTTATGAATTTTTCAGTAAATATCTAAATACAGTCAGAATGGTTTCCATGACAACATTTTATTCCAGAAATTGAAGCTTTTTTTCATTAATGTTGCTCTTGAAATTTGAACGAAATGACGCCATGTTTTTGTTGAATGTTTCATCAGACTTTCTCTTTCCTTTCAGAAGCCAGATTTTAGAATGTAGTGCCCCATATGTTTGTTGAGCTTGTAGCAAATTTAATTTTACATTCATTAACCCTCAACATGTTGGACATGAAGACAGTTTTGTTGGTTTATATGGTAACAAACACGTCAAGATGAATTTCTCAAACTGAGTTTATTTATTTGTTCAGTTCCCTGTTTTTGTTATGTTAACGGTATTGTTTGGCGATGGAACATTTGTAGATCATTTTGTACTGTTTATAGATAGAACATTTGTAGATTATTTTGTACTGTTTATAGATAGAACATTTGTAGATTATTTTGTACTGTTTATAGATAGAACATTTGTAGATTATTTTGTACTGTTTATAGATAGAACATTTGTAGATTATTTTGTACTGTTTATAGATAGAACATTTGTAGATTATTTTGTACTGTTTATAGATAGAACATTTGTAGATTATTTTGTACTGTTTATAGATAGAACATCTACACGTCCTTATTCATTTCTTGTAGACAGAATGTTTACAACTTCTACTTTACTTCTTGTAGACAGAATGTTTGGATCTTGTACTGTACTGCTTGTGGACTGAACTTTCTATTGTACATTGCGAATCTAACGCTGTTTGGTCGTCGCTTCTATTGTTCTGGTCGTATATTACTTTATGTATAACTTTACAATGTCTGTGTGATATGATTATTCTGCAGCACATACACATGTTGAGCAATAGAGGGCTCACCTGGGCAAGAGCAGAAAAAAAAGGCAAAGGACAGGCATTTGTGGAAAACCCTTGCGGAAGCCCCATGTGCCCTGGGCACTTAAGGTTCAGAGAGAGAGAGAGAGAGAGAGAGAGAGAGAGAGAGAGACATACACATCCATGACGCCTTGAAGACTAGCGCTGTAATTTTCTTCCATGAACTGAAGAACTGTTTGCATGTGGTTTTCTGCACTAGCCCAAGATATCTTGTCGTCTTCTGAGTGAGATTTTTCTGAGTAACCCCCTTCTATGTTATCTGCTGTGGTCAGTGTGCTTGATGGTATCAAAATGGCGTCCTTGTTGTCCCTTGTAGCCGCTGCGCACACGCAGCAGTCATGCGAGCTGTAAAGCAAGAGCACGGACGTTTGAAACAAATATTGACTGTTAAACAAGTCCAGATTCTCGGATGATCCAGATTTTGTTTTAAATTTTGAATATAGTCCAATATTTTTACTATATATTATATTTGTATTTAATACATTGGATAACTTAAGATTACTAACTTCAGATGGGAAATCCAGAACAGAAAGAGAAAACAAGTATAGAACAGAATAGGTCAAGCAAAGACTGCATTTCAAAGAATGAGAAACATGTTATCCACCACATCCTTATCAATGAATGTTAGAAAACGAGTCCTAAAATGCTATAATGACCTTTCTTGTTATATGGAAGTGAATCATTGACAATAGGTAGGTCTGCACAAAAGTCATTCGAAGCAGCAGAAATGTGGTTTATTAGAAGAATGTTGTGAATTCCATGGACAGTAAAAAATAACTAATGGAGAATGTTTCAGAACAGCTGGAGATACAAAAAAATCTTGTTAAAAAATAAGAGAGAGAGAGAGAGAGAGAGAGAGAATGTATTTTCAAAGGACATGCAATGAGAAGAGGGGCATTGAAAATATTATAACAACAGGAAAAATAGAAAGAAGAAGATCAAGAGGAAGACCAAGAGAAGTGATACTGGACAGTCTGATGGGATGGTGTGGGAGGAGATCACCAACTGAGCTGATGGCCTGCATGAAGGATCACGTATTCTGGAGAAGCATAATAGGTAACGCCAGTCCACATGGCATCTGATGATTGTTGATGATGATGATGATATTTTATTTGATGTTTTGATTTTTTTTTGTCTTTTGTGGATGTATTTTGCTGAAATATTGGCTGTGTTTGTTATATTTGTCCCATTCTTCTTCTTTCTTGTTCAACCCTCTCAACATCTGTTGAGCTTCTCCGCAATTCCTTAGTGACATTTATTTCTAAAGGAGCGCTCATACATTGGGAGAACACGATTCACGTGCCTCTCCTAGCTCATACATTGGGAGAACACGATTCACGTGCCTCTCCTAGCTCATACATTGGGAGACCACGATTCACGTAACTTTCCTAGCTCATACATTGGGAGACTACGATTCATGTGCTTCTCCTAGCTCATACATTGGAAGACAACAATTCATGTGCCTCTCCTAGCTCATACATAGGGAGAACACGATTCACGTACCTCTCCTAGCTCATACATTTGGGGGAACACAATTCACGTGCTTGTCCTAGCTCATACAGTGGAAGAACACAATTCATGTCTCTCTCCTAGCTTAAATAATGGAAGAATACAATTCATGGCTCTCTCCTAGCTTAAACAATGGAATAACACAATTCATGTCTCTCTCCTAGCTTAAACAATAGAGGAACAGAATTCATGTCTCTCTCCCAGATTAAACAGTGGAATAACACAATTCATTTCTCTCTCCTAGCTTAAACAATGGAGGAACACAATTCACGTGCCTCTCTCCTAGCTTAAACAATGGAGGAACACAATTCACGTGCCTTTCTCCTAGCTTAAACAATGGAGGAACACAATTCACGTGTCTCGCCAAGCTTAAACAACGGAAGAATACAATTCACACATCTCTCTTAGCTTATTATGAATTGTGTTCTTAGCTTAAACAGCTAAGAACACAATTCATGTCTCTCTCCTAGCTTAGACAGTGTAGGAACACAATTCTTGTCTCTCTCCTAGCTTAAACATTGGAAGAACATAATTCATGTGTCTCTAGTAGCTTAAACAATGGAAAAACAGAATTCACGTGTCTATCCTAGTTTAAACAATGGAAGAACATAATTCACGTCTCTCTCCTAGCTCAAATAAAGCAAGAACACAATTCATGTTTCTCTCCTAGCTTAAACAACAGAAGCACAGAATGCATGTCTCTCTCCTAGCTTAAGCAATGGAAGAACACAATTGACTTGTCTCTCAGGTCAAGGAAAATATAAGCACTAACACCACATCCCCATGTGCCTCTAAGGCATGACAGGATTACCTTTACCTTTCTTTTTTACCCTAGCTTAAACAATGAAATAACATAATTCATGTCTCTCTCCTAACTTAAACAATGAAAGAACACAATTCATGTCTCTCTTCTAGCTTAAATTATGGAAGAACACAATTTATGTCTCTCTCCTAGCTTAAACAATGAAAGATTAAACAGTGGAAGAACACAATTTATGTATCTACTTAGCTTAAACAGGGTAGGAACACAATTTATGTATCTCTCCTAGTTTACAAATAGAAGAACATCATTCTAGTCTATCTCCTAGCTTAAACTATGGAAGAACTCAATTCATGTCTCTCTCTTAGCTTAAACAGTGGAAGAATACAATTCATGTCTCTCTCCTAGCTTAAATTGTGGAGTAACACAATTCACCGGCCTCTCTCTCCTAGCTTAAAAGGTATACAATTCATATCTCTCTCCTAGCTTAAATAGTGGAATAACACAATTCAAGGGCCTCTCTCTCCTAGCTTAAACAATAGAATAACACAGTTCATGTCTCTCTCCTAGCTTAAATAATGGAAAGCACAATTCATGTTTCTCTAAGAGCTTAAGCAGTGGAAGAACAAATTTCATGTGTCTTTCCTAGCTTAAACAGTGGATGAACACAATTTATGTCTTTCTTGTAATTGGAACAGTGCAGAACACAATTCGTGTCTCTCTCCTAGCTTAAACAGTGCAAAACACAATTCATGTCTCTCTCCTAGCTTAAACAGTGCAAAACACTATTCATGTCTCTCTCCTAGCTTAAACAATACAAAACACAATTCATGTCTCTCTCCTAGCTTAAACAGTGCAAAACACTATTCATGTCTCTCTCCTAGCTTAAACAGTGCAAAACACAATTCATGTCTCTCTACTAGCTTAAGCAGTGCAAAACACAATCCTTGTCCCTTTTCCAACTTACATAGTGCGAAACACTATTCATGTCTCTCTCCTAGCTTAAACAGTGCAAAACAGAATTCATGTCTCTCTCTCTCTCCTAGCTTAAACAGTGGAATAGCATAATTCATGACTCTCTCGTAGCCTAAACAGTGTTATTCATGTCTCTCTCCTAGCTTAAGCAGTGGAATAACACAATTCATGTGTCCTTCTCTCCTAGCTTGAACAATGGAAGAACATAATTCATATCTCTCTCTTAGCTTGAGCAATGGAAGAACAAAATTCATATCTCTCTCCTAGCTTAAACATTGGAAGAACATAATTCAGATCTCTATCCTAGCTTAATCAATGGAAGAACATAATTCATATCTCTCTCCTAGCTTAAACATTGGAAGAACATAATTCAGATCTCTATCCTAGCTTAATCAATGGAAGAACATAATTCATGTCTCTCTCCTATCTCAAACAAAACAAAAACACAATTCATGTGTCTCTCCTAGCTTAAACAACAGAAGAACAGAATACATGTCTCTCTCCTAGCTTAAGCAATAGAAGAACACAATTAACATGTCTCTCCTAGCTTAAACAATGAAATAATATAATTCATATTTCTGTCCTAGCTTAAATAATGGAAGAGCACAATTCGCGTGTCTCTCCTAGCTTAAATAGTGGATTAACACTATTCATGTCTCTCTCCTAGCTTAAACAGTGAAAGAACACAATTTATGTCTCTCTCCTAGCTTAAATAGTGGATTAACACTATTCATGTCTCTCTCCTAGCTTAAACAGTGAAAGAACACAATTTATGTCTCTCTCCTAGCTTAAACAGGGTAGGAACACAATTCCCGTCTCTCTCCTAGCCTAAACAGTGGAAGAAAACATCGCATGTCTTTCTCCTAGCTTAAGCAATGGAAGAAAACAATTCATGTCTCTCTCCTAGCTTAAACAATGGAAGAATACAATTCATGTCTCTCTTCTAGCTTAGACAATGAAAGTACAAAATTCACATATCTATCTCCTCGCTTAAATAATGGAAAAACACAATTCATGTATCTCTCCTAGCTTAAGCAGTGGAAAACACAATTCACATATCTCTCTTAGCTTAAACAGCTAAGAACACAATTAATGTCTCTCTCCTAGCTTAGACAGTGTAGGAACACAATTTTTGTCTCTCGCCTAGCTTAAACTATGGAAGAACTCAATTCATGTCTCTCTCTTAGCTTAAACAGTGGAAGAATACAATTCATGCCTCTCTCCTAGCTTAAATAGTGAAATAACACAATTCATCGGCCTCTCGCTCCTAGCTTAAACGGTACGCAATTCATATCTCTCTCCTAACTTAAATAGTGGAATAACACAATTCAAGGGCCTCTCTCTCCTAGCTTAAATAATAGAATAACACAATTCATGTCTCTCTCCTAGCTTAAATAATGGAAAGCACAATTCATGTTTCTCTAAGAGCTTAAGCAGTGGAAGAAAAAATTTCATGCGTCTCTCCTAGCTTAAGCAGTGGAAGAACACAATTCATTTCTCTCTCCTAGCTTAAACAATGGATGAACACAATTCATTTCTCTCTCCTAGCTTAAACAATGGAAGGATACAATTCACTTGTGTCTCTCCTCGCTTAAACCATGGAAGAACACAATTTATGTCTTTCTTTTAACTGGAATAGTGCAAAACACTATTCGTGTCTCTCTCCTAGCTTAAACAGTGCAAAACACAATCCATGTCTCTCTCCTACCTTAAACAGTGCAAAACACATTTCATGTCTCTCCCCTAGCTTAAACAGTGCAAAACACATTTCATGTCTCTCTCCTAGCTTTAAACAGTGCAAAACACAATCCATGTCTCTCTCCTAGCTTAAACAGTACAAAACACAATTCATGTCTCTCTCCTAGCTTAAACAGTGCAAAACACAATCCATGTCTCTCTCCTAGCTTAAACAGTGCAAAACACAATTCATGTCTCTCTCCTAGCTTAAGCAGTGCAAAACAGAATTCATGTCTCTCTCCTAGCTTAAACAGTGCAAAATAGAATTCATGTCTCTTAGCTTTAACAGTGGAATAGCACAATTCATGTCTCTTTCCTACCTTAAAAAGTGGAACACACAATTTATGTCTGTCTCCTAGCTGAAACAATGGAATAGCACAATTCTTGACTCTCTCCTAGCTTAAACACAATTTACGAGCTTCTCTTAGTTTAAAAACTGGATAACACATTTCTGGAGTCTCTCCTAGCTTAAACACCGAAAGAACACATTTCTCGAGTCTCCACTAGCTTAAACACTGAAAGAACAAACTTCACGAGTCTCTCATAGCTTAAATACTGAAAGAACACATTTCTCGAGTCTCTCCTAGCTCAGACAATGGGATAACACAATTTACATGTCCCTCTCGCTGCAGCTTCGCTCCTCAGATAACAAAAAGTGAGGAGAAAAATAAGTAAAAATTAACGTAAATTAAACTGTTAATTCCTATTTAAAAAATGAGTACTAAAACCAGGACAAATTACTGCTCGTATTCCGCCATATCTTGTATGCCTTTTTTTTCGAATTTGAGTTTTCAGTGCCATTTATAAACTAATCTATTGTCATTAATATTTTAATCTGCGTCCCGACCCTTCAGGACGTCCTGTAATCTGTTTTTGATCTCATATTTTGTGCGTTATGATCTAAATCAAAATCTAATTCAGACTGTAGTTTTTGTGGCTGTGCTCATTATTTCTAAATCCATCGATAATCACAATAGAATTAGTGCTGTTCATATTTCGGTCCCATAGCGTGTTGGTATCGAGCTGTCTGTGGCATGTAGTGTATTCAGCCATCAAGAACTAACCTCGCACAAATACATTCTCCCTCACCGCCTTTCTTTTCTGTCAATCAGATTTCTGTAATTATCTTTTATTATTTTCTGTTTCTTTTTTTTTCCTTCACCCATGCTTGATGTTTGCGTCTTCCATTACGGTCAGCATGTACATCTCCAGGTCTAGTTTTTTAGTTTGTGCTCTCAACAAAGAGTCTGTAGCTCGTGGGAGCTGGATGTGGAGTCACTTTCTGCATTAACTAAGAGGGATAGCATAGAAGAGCATGTAAGCAGAAGTTCAGATGTTCTCTGTTGATTTAGTGTAGGATTTTTCAACCTAAATCCTGTTTTGTAATCATTCTTGTGTAGTATATGTATATACTTTCCAACTCTTCTTCGTGATCCCCTTTTTATAGAAGCAATTTATCCATGTCTTTTGGATTCATTCAGGAACCCACACGCCTCCCAATAAAAAACAAAGACCAAAACTCAGCGGCGTACCATTCTAGGTAAAAGGGGGGTTCAGTAGTTCTGATTGAGAAACCCTGAACTATGATGTCGGGTAGCTGCTTCTTTATATCTTACACATTTTTCTACCTATATTTCTACCAGTGTTTTTACCTGTATTTCTACAATTTCACTCATGAGAAAATTATACACGTTCTCAATATTGTTATAATTGTGAATGTTTAATATATGTTGTGATCCTCCAGTATCTCTTTTATGTTTAACTGTGAAGAAATTCCCAACTGTCCGTTTGTTTGTCTATATGTTTGTTTGTCTGTTTCTTTCTTTGTTTGTTTGTGTGTCAGTCATTCAGCCGGTCATTCGGTCTGTCAGTCTGTCTCTTTCTTAGTCAGTCAGTCAGTATGTCTGCATATCTGTCGTTATGTCTGCCTTTGTTCGCCGGGACTGCTCAAGATTTTAGACGAAATGATTTCTTGGGAAGTATTTTTTTAAAAATTGGATTAAGGGAATAAAAAAAGATCTCAGACTATTTTATTGGTTTACTCATGAAAAAAAAAGAATGATTCGTTTATCAAAATGAGTATACGAATTTGTTTATTTCTGAAACTTGCCGATGAAGCACTTACAGATGTGCACCTCAACGGTCAGCACAACGCTCCCCTGAGGTCTGCTTCCTAAACTATAACCTAAGCTGGACTAACGGTACTTAGGTTCTACCCGCAAATGAACATACTTATTTTTTTCAATACCCACCCGCAATTGACCCACCTGCTCTTGACCCACCCGCTGTTAACCTACCTGCTCTTGATCTACCCGCTGTTGACCCACCTGCTCTTGGCCCATCCGCTGTTGACCCATCTGCTCTTGACCCACCCGCTGTTAACCTACCTGCTCTTGATCTACCTGCTCTTGATCTACCCGCTGTTGACCCACCTGCTCTTGACCCACCCGTTGTTGGCCCACCTGCTCTTTACCCATCCGCTGTTGACCCATCTGCTCTTGACCCACCTGCTGTTGACCCACCTGATCTTGACCCATCTGCTATTGACGCGGCCCCAGTCCCAGCTTCACGAGAATGGCTTACACATGATGGTATGTTTCCAAGCCGTGCGCTGACAGCCATGTATACGGTGTGCCTCGTCATGCAGGTAGTTGATCTTCTTCTTCTGCAGCCTGGAGTTTTCTTAATTATAATCTGGCAAATGCCTGCTTTTATATTTGGATTGACCAGAAACCGACAGTGGTAGATTTCCAACCTCACAATACTTTCAGGTGGGAAACACTACATGCTACACTCGTGCCTCCGAGTGTAATCAGTTCTGACTGTAGATTCCCTGAACTCTTGAAGAAATGTGGTTAAGTTACCCTGAGAGTGTAATAGTGAATGTAATACTTGGATGTGAAATAGGTGAATGTAATACTTGGATGTGAAATAAGTGAATGTAATACTTGGATGTGAAATAAGTGAATGTAATATTTGGATGTGAAATAAGTGAATGTAATACTTGGATGTGAAATAAGTGAATGTAATACTTGGATGTGAAATAAGTGAATGTAATATTTGGCTGTGAAATAAGTGAATGTAATACTTGGATGTGAAATAAGTGAATGTAATACTTGGATGTGAAATAAGTGAATGTAATACTTGGATGTGAAATAAACAGTATAGATGTAAGCATCTGGGAAATTTACTTTAAATTCTGTCACGGTGTGTGAGGTGATGTTCTGTGCAGCATGAAGGCCTTCAAGCCAAAATGTGTTAGACAGCGTGAATATTTCATCGCGTTCCAATTTATGCCACGGTGGTCAGAAATGTGCTAGTGTCCAGAGGCTTATAGATAATATCCAGATGAGTCCTGGGGGAGGTATATCTGGCCGGGGTTGAGCCAAACGTCCAAGAAGGTCACCCCAGAGTCTATGTTTTAATTTGGCTCTCATGAAAATTTAACCAGGCTCACCATAAGAGCCTCTTCGAGGACACACGTGCGTGTCCTTCGTTTTATGACCTTATTCAGGGGTCTTAGTTCTCTATTTCTCAGTCATACTTGACTGATGTAAGTCATTTTAGTTGTTATTTTGTGGCGAATATTTCGTTTCGTTAATGTATGCAGTTAATTTTCATTTGTTTCATGGCGTGGCTAATACTAGAGAAATGGGAGGCGAATGGAAAATTGTTTGAGAGCACAGTAATTCTTGTCTTTGTGTGAGCAGTTTGATAGGGAGCTTGCTGTACTAACTTTCACTGGTTATATCTATGTGAGCAGTTTGATAGGGAGCTTGCTGTACTAACTTTCACTGGTTATATCTATGTGAGCAGTTTGATAGGACGCTTGCTGTACTAACTTTCACTGGTTATCTATGTGAGCAGTTTGATAGGACGCTTGCTGTACTAACTTTCACTGGTTATATCTATGTGAGCAGTTTGATAGGGCGCTTGCTGTACTAACTTTCACTGGTTATATCTATGTGAGCAGTTTGATAGGGCGCTTGCTGTACTAACTTTCACTGGTTATATCTATGTGAGCAGTTTGATAGGGCGCTTGCTGTACTAACTTTCACTGGTTATATCTATGTGAGCAGTTTGATAGGACGCTTGCTGTACTAACTTTCACTGGTTATATCTATGTGAGCAGTTTGATAGGGCGCTTGCTGTACTAACTTTCACTGGTTATATCTATGTGAGCAGTTTGATAGGATGCTTGCTGTACTAACTTTCACTGGTTATATCTATGTGAGCAGTTTGATAGGGCGCTTGCTGTACTAACTTTCACTGGTTATATCTATGTGAGCAGTTTGATAGGGCGCTTGCTGTACTAACTTTCACTGGTTATATCTATGTGAGCAGTTTGATAGGGCGCTTGCTGTACTAACTTTCACTGGTTATATCTATGTGAGCAGTTTGATAGGGCGCTTGCTGTACTAACTTTCACTGGTTATATCTATGTGAGCAGTTTGATAGGACGCTTGCTGTACTAACTTTCACTGGTTATATCTATGTGAGCAGTTTGATAGGACGCTTGCTGTACTAACTTTCACTGGTTATATCTATGTGAGCAGTTTGATAGGATGCTTGCTGCACTAACTTTCACTGGTTATATCTATGTGAGCAGTTTGATAGGGCGCTTGCTGTACTAACTTTCACTGGTTATATCCGTGTGAACTCCTTCCACCCCTACATACATGATGAATGTGGTCCAGGAACAAGTGCTGGTCTTGACATCGCTGTAGATACTGGTTTCTCATTCACTAACTCAAGAGGATGCTGTCATATGGTGATAACAATCACACTTAACTAGACAAGATCAAAGATTGTGGAAAATCTTAAGGAAGAATATCCCTGTATTTATTGCTTGATTATATCAGCGATTGAGCTTGGTCACGTATTCCCAACGTTTTCTCCTCAGATCTGAGTGGGTCGGAGCAGGGGATCCAAGGTTTGGAGCAGGGGGTCCAAGGTTTGGAGTAGGGGATCCAATGTTTAGAGCAGGGGTTCCAATGTTTGGATCAGAGGATCCAGATTTTAGAGCAGGGGGTCCAATGTTTGGAGCAGAGGATCCAATGTTTAGAGCAGGGATTCCAAAGTTTTAAGCTGAGGATCCAGTGTTTAGAGCAGGGTGTCCAAGGTTTAGAAAATGGGATCCAATGTTTAGAACAGGGGGTCCAATGTTTAGAGCAGGGGATCCAGTGTTTAGAGCAGGAGTTCCAAGGTTTGGAGCAGGGAGCCCAAGGTTTAGAGCAATGGATCCGATGTTTAGAGCAGGGCTTCGAAGGTTTGAAACAGAGAGTCCAGTGTTTAGAGCAGGGGATCCAAGGTTTGAAGCAAGGGGTCCAAGTTTTCGAGCAGGGGGTCCAAGGTTTGGAACAGGGGGTGCAACGTTTAGAGCGAGGGATCCAAGGATTGGAGCATGGGGTCCAAGTTTTGGAGCAGGGGATC